>JAVKLA010000001.1:33932236-33944688 GCA_034782735.1 Sagittarius serpentarius
CAAGTCTTTCGTTATATTCTCCCTCTCCTGTTCAATCAAGGAGGGGGAATGAGAGAGCGGCTTTGGTGGGTACCTGGCGTCCAGCCAGGGTCAACCCGTCACACAAATACATTCTGTTTACTCCAAATCAGCTTGTTCTTAATGTGTCTGGAAACGGTTTCTGGGATTATTTGCTCCATCATTTTCCCAGGGACTGAGGTGAGGCCGACTGCCCCGTAGTTCCCCAAATCTTGCTTCTTGAAGATATGTGACACTTGCTTTCTTCTAATCCTCAGGAACCTCCCTTGATCGCCATGACCTTTCCAAGACAACTGGGAGTGGCCTCACAGTGACATCAGCCAGCTCCTTCAGCACTCATGGGGACATTCCATCAGGTCCTAAGGACTCATGTATGTCCAGTTCATTTAAATGTTCCCTAACCTGATCCTCTGCTATACAGGGTAAGTCTTAATTTCTCCAGATGTTCCCACTGGTTCCATTCTTACCTGGGGGAAGCATATTTGGCTGGGTTGCATCAGAGACCATCATTCTTGGGTTGGAGCTTGCAGAGGGTAGTTCAACTTACTGGAAATGTGATGGATGATGAAATAGTAAAACATTTCCACAGTTCAAAAATACTTTCAAGCCCAAGATTACAAGAGAGACCTCACTCTCACCTCTAGTTTTAGGGTGTGCAGCTTTTTCTCAGAATTTATTTTAAAATACAATCCAGCAGGTATCTTTTAAGGAGTGCTACAATGTAGTATTTGCTATTTTAGATTGCAAAAATTACTATAAATGTTGGCTAGATTATATCAAATATTTATAATATTATAAATGTGTCAAAAGTTATGAAAATGAAAGTGAGTGCCTTAACTACTAGATAACCAGCTAGTTACCGATCTAGCCGATTTTTAGATATGGTCACATACTTAGCCCTTCCTTGCACTTGATCCTGTGGTTAATTGTGCCTCCTGTAAAGTTAAAGGTCACTAGTAAAAAGTAGGGGAAAAAAAGAGAAGCAGAAGCTGGCTTCTCTCCAGTGCTGAATGTATAATAACTGCTAAAGACAATGAGAAGTAAGGAGTTCTGTTTTTTTCAGAATCAAGTCCTGTCTGCCACAATCTGATTTTTCTCAATCATCCTTATCGCTCATGATTGTAATATTCTTTTATCCTATATAAACTTCAGACTTTCAAAACAAACACATTGAGGCACAGGAGGCTGTGATGAAAGGAGCTATGCTATTGATAAAAAGGTCGAGTTGAGAGAATGAACATTCTTCTTTACTCATTTGGGATCTACCCCAGTGGTTTCAAGTTTGTGAATGTTATCCTGTCAATAAGTCTTCTCCAAAGCTGGTTTTTGCAAGCCAATACAGGACTTAAAAATTTCTATTTTACTAAATTTAAGTGAAAATTAAAGACAAATGTATTTTAAACCTTGGTAGCCATGGAACATGAAAGTGTGTTATAAATTTGTATTTGTGTAGGCATCTCCCTCACTAAAATTCAAGCCACAGACCATTTAGTAACATTACATCCTTGACTTTGTTCTTCGTGAAGGCTTTTTATGTTTTGAGAGAAGACACAAGATATGCATATCTTCCTTGCATAACCTTTAATGAGATTTTTAACCAGCAGGATTCTTTCAGATACTGGCAAGCAAAAGCAGAATTCAAGACTTTCCTACAGTTTTGATCAAGAAAACATTGTTGTTTGTTCATGGTTCCATCACAGAAAAATAGGAAAAAAACCCACATATTTTAAGGAAAAAAAAACCTGGGAAGGAGGAAAGAGTTACACTGGCCTGAACTAAAGGCTGAGCAGGGCTTGGGAGCAGGAGCCACTCACCATATGCAATAACTGGCTCTCCAGAGCTGGAGAAGGCACGACCTCTGCATTCTTTGTGGGGAACTGGATAGAGACCCTTGATCCAGTGATTATGAAAGGAGGCTACTGAACACATTCTGATAGTGGCAACTTCAGATCATTGCAAAGCAAGAGAAAAAAATTATTTTCAAATAAGAAGTACAGAAAAACGCTAAATTATTTTTTTCTGTATGTAAAATTTTATGAAATTCCAAGATTTTCTTGCATATTAAATTTATTTAAATGGAGGAGAGAAGACAAATGTGAAGTAAAAGATACACAAAGGATGATTTTTGTCCAACTTCTTGGATCACATTCCTTTGTCTAATTTGGGTAAAAAGGTATTGTTTGTATATTCTGTAACCTATCTAGAGGGAAATTAGAAAGAGGATTGTGAAGAATTCTGACTAATTCAAACTACCATGTCAAATCATTAAACAGTGGCTAGTTTGGCAAGGGTCCAAACCAAGGAATTCTACAAAGTTCTTACTAGTACTTAAAATGGGAGAAAGGCATTAACAGAGAGAGGAAATTAGTCTGGGATAAAAGGAAGGTGGGGGCAGAATGATGGAAAGGTTAAAAGAAAAGGAAAAATGTGATGGAAAATTATTTTGTTTAAAAGCTGGCATTTGGTATTTTCAGAGGGCAAAATGTATTTTTTGTTTTATGACAAATGAATGTAAAAATGTGCGTGCCTTGTGGCCTAGAGGACAAAACAGTAGGATCAATGTTCTTTTTGTACTCTATGAAGCTTGAGATTAAAGTCCCCACTGATAAACTGAACATTCTTTAAAAGTGACCAGAAGCAAACAGTGTCTGTTTGCTGCTACTTTATTAGAAAGATACCACTGAGAATAGCTAAGAATACTATTTGATCTTAAACAGGTTGACCAAATTATTGCAGTTGGCTCCAGTACATGAGATGCTTTCTGCAAATTATTGTTTCTGGTTATAAACCTTTATAATATCTCAGAATGAATTATGTATGTATTTCATGTTTTCTTTTCTTTTATCAGCCTTGATGTTCTCATTTCAAGTTTCACCCTAGCCTCCTAATAATGCAATATTGAGGCCATTCAGACACTAATTATGCCTCCATGGCTTTCTTGAAATGACTAAATCAGCATCAGTTCTATAATTATCATTAGCAAGTTTGTATCTGTGCCTCACATCACATGAAAAGCACAACTTTAAATGATTTATGAATATATGCATCTATAACATCGACTGTGCACTTTCTAATAGTGCACGTATAAGAGGCATAGAGATACTTCAGACATATGCACACCTGTATATATGTTCTCATCTTGTTTTCACTGCACTCTGCTGTGTATCTTAACACAAACAAAGCCTGATTGTGTAAAAGCTAATACAATATTTTTTTCTTAATAGAGATGTATGTATGAGATACCCTCAAAATCCGTATATTAAGCATCCTGACTATTTAAATAGTACAAAATGGAAGCAAGCGTTCATCAAGACTAGCTTTCAGACTTGATGATTTCTTAATTTTCTTTCTGCTTATGTAAAAGCCTAGCAAGGATGACTGACAGGACAGAAAGAAGTATACAAATGCAATTCCTCTATTTTTTCATTGTTTCTCCCTTTGAATTATTGATGTTGCCAGTAGTCATTTGTCAAGAAAACGAATCAAGATACATATACTATAGTGTTGTACTTCTGTATGTTTGTAAACTGTTTGTTCTGCATAATGCTTATATTTCAAGCAAAAGCAAAAAAAGGAGAATAATATTGAATAAATAATTTTCCTAATTTTTTAATAATAAAGACATGAAGAATAATGAATGTCCAACATAAAAATAGTACATAAAGATAGCTTGTAGCTCTTTGAGTCAATTATACCCTACAGAATCATCTGCACACTTGGGAGCTGAGAAACATAAGTAGACATATGCAACGCAGCATCTTGTGAGGTGGTACAGTACCTCACAGTCCAGTTTGGTCTCTGATAACAACCAATTTCTGAATTTCTCTCCTCCCTCCTCTCTTCCTTCCCAATACAGATTCTTTGTTTTGTATGAAAAGTTGTGCTGATCACTGGTATTTTATGACCTACATTATTACCCTCTAGGTAGCAGAATGATAGTGCCAAACTAATTATTGCATTGTCTAATTTTAAATCCAGGTCTAGCGAGATTAACAACTTGCACATTAATTCTGAGCATCAACAGTGCACCTAACATAATGCAGTTTTAAATGAAAGAAGCCTGCTCTGAAAACTTTTATATACTTTTGTCTGGATCATCAGCTAATGTAAATTACTACAGCTCCATTGACTCCAATGGAATTATGCCAGTCTTCCCAACTGGATGATTTGGCCTTTTTTTTATTCAGGAAATGTTTCTGGTTTGAGCCATGTGAATGTCAGAGGGGAAAACACTGATTGCACTTATAAATGTAAGATCTCATCTATGTAAGCCCAGAACATGTCTGTTAAACGCAATGGATTAATTCCAGATTTTCATCGCTGTAAATGAGATCAGAATTGGCTTGGAATGTGCTTTTGGTTCCTCAATGCCCCCCTCCCCCACCACAAAGACTCTCAGTATAGAGAATGATTTTTCAGTTCTTCCTAATTAAAAAAAAAAAAAAAAAGATAGAGAAAGAAGAACATTCACAGTCATGGGAAGTGTGAAAACTACCTTGTAGATAGGTAGAAAACCAGACTTGGCAGTGTGTTCTTACTTGCTGTTTCACCCTGTTAATTTTTGTGAAGAAACTTATGTGTTGGAAAAACATAGAGGCTCCTTATATCTGAATACTGTCAACAGTCAGGCAAATTCAGATCTAAAATGTAGCTTCTGATCCAAAAAAACCATATTAATTTCATATTATTGAAGAGAGAAATGGGTCCTGGAGAAGTGCTGAACCATGTCCATTTAGCCCCAAAATTAAATAATGAAGTGTGTAGCACAGTGGCTATAAAGTTTCATTTTAGATTGCAAAGCTGTGACTGAATTGAAAAGATTCTTAGACTATTTTTCTGTCCTTTCAGTTACATGGAAAGATGAAACGTCACCAACAATCCCCCTCCCTGCCTCATCAGCATAATAACTGGCAGAAAACATTTAATAAAAACATTTAATTCAGAGTATTAGATTGTCAGAATCAGAATCCTAGATACCCAACGTTGTGGTACTAATAGCACCCTCTGTGTGGCTGCTGAGGGCTATGTTGACCCCCATGATAATATTGTACGGTACTTTGACTCATGTTTAATTCTGATTAAGTTGTGCAATTGTATCAATTTAAGGTCAAGGTCTTGAATAAATTCTTTTGTGAGAACTATTAGCAGGTCTTTTAAAATTAAAAAGACCCATGTGTCTAATGGTCTTATGAGAATAGAATTACAAACGATGATCTTTAAAATAAATTGTAATTTTATGGATACTTATTAAAAGAATTTATTGTATTGGTAATTTGCTATATTGTAAGTACTGCTGCCAGTTTAGTGACTTGTAACAGAAGAAAAGAATGCGGCAGCTACTTATTACTGTATTTTTGTCCTTGCCTTTGGTACTGTTGATTTGAAGTGGGGAGATGGTTTCTACAGGATATTTAAGGTTTGTGATCTCTTACTGTGCAGTAAGGATGACCTGCAAGTTGTCATGCTTTGGCCCTGATCCAGCAAAGCACTTAAGTGTGTGCTTAACTTTGAGTATTCAAGTCCCATTTACTGTAATGTGATTACTCGTGCGCACAAAATTAAGCACATACTTAAGTGCCTTGTTGATTGCCGGCAATGCTGTGCATTTAGCAAATTTGAGCTTTCTAAGGAAGTTAGAAGAAGTACAAGTTAGCAAGATTTAGTTATTACATTACAGGGAGTGGGGAAGGATGCTTTCATTAATAGCACCAAACCCAACTGTATTAATTTTGTCTCCTAAGTGAGACAATATATTTCTTGCAATGGAATAATGTCATACGTGGTACAGCTGTGTTGCTCAGATTATCTGAATAGAGATGTTTGAAGTCTGAATAGTTTTTTGTTTTTCTTCTTCAAAAATGTAAGGTATACTTGTCTGCTATGTTGGTGCTTTGGCATATTGGAAAGGTATTTTATTCTGGATATTTGATTAAGGCTCGTAAACATGACAGTCCTAAAGATGAATCCCTAGCAAGAATAGTTTAAAATGCTTCACTTGTTTGAAAAGCTTTAGAGAATGAAAAGCTTTAGAGATGACTGCATAGATAGATTGATAATGTTGTTTCATGACTTAAATACACCCACATCAACACTAAAGACAATGTTTAAAACAATAAGAGTCATAAACATTGTCTTAGTTTTACTATAAAAAGAATTTCATTCTGTGAAGATCAATAACATGGTGTAGGAGTGTTACTTAAAGAAAGATATTTGTCTAAGAGTAAAGGAACTTTTACTCATCAGAAGAGAAAAAGCAGGTAAAAGTCTGCTCTTAAAGCAATAGCAAATAAAGCCCTGTGGGTATTCGATCAGATGTGCAGATCCTATAGCATGTAATCTATTAGGTAAACTTTTTTTCTGTGCATACGTGCAATTTTGAGCAATTCCAGTGTTCTGCTAAATGTTTTTGATTCCAAAGTTAATTCCATTCATTTGTAGGGCAAATGAGAGGTTTTATAATGTGCGTTTGGAGATGAGATATAAAATGTTTCTGAGAAGAGTATATGAAGTGCTTGAAAAAAACACTTGGGAAAAAATTGCAATTTTCACTGTTCCACTCCCCCTCCAAAATAAAATGTTTTTTTCATTCTAGGCACTGACTAAATTAAGTCATTAAGTATTAAGCATTAAGCAAAATACATTTTTATTATTGGTAATCATTAATTGTAGACTCTTACAGTGGGATACTTAGAGTCAGGGTTTCATTGGAAGAACCTTTTTCCAGTTGCTTGTAACTTTGTCAAACATAAAGCACTGGGCAGCAATTTTCATGCCAAATATCTGCCTTGGGCTGTTTTTTCAAAACTTTCAGCAAATATGGTCAGCTGTTTCTCAGAATGCACTGGGAGAAAATGTTTTACTCACGTTAAGAAATTTTTGAAACATTTTGTTGACTACTTGCTTGTAGTGGGACTCAGAGCTTGGGAAGGGATATTCCTCTCTCACCAGCCTATGAAGGTCTTCCTCAGTCTGGAGAAATCTGATCCTCTGTAAAATTGTTTGCATATTTCATTTACCAGCTTCTTCAAAGATTCTGTCTGCAGTGGATGTATTCTTTCCTGGGGCTTGCAGATCTGAGCAGGACTTGCTGTCAGGTTTCTCTTTTCAGTTACCAGTAGTGCTAAATACAAGGAGAATAAAGGTGTCTATCAGATGTTCTCAGCCTTCTTCCTGCAAATCACCAGACAACATGGAGTAAGAAGCAGCGTGACTGGAATGCAGAAAAGGGAGACCATCAAGGAAGGGGAGAAAAAAAAACCAAAGGAAAATGTGTTCGGGCACAGGAAAAAGGCACAAGCCAAAGTCATAAAATGGGATGATGGTTTAGGACAAGGACTTATGAGTGAGACTGGTACTAGATAGGGGGGTGAATGGGAAGGATTGCAACTGAGATGTGGAATCAGGGAGGGAGTAAGAAAGATGCTGGCACCAAGGCAAAGGTAGTATTTGTAAGGCAAAAAAGGAGTTAGAGACAGGAAAAAGAGGAATAATGTGTTTGTAACCGTCATTCCTGTGCCTTGGTATTCCATTGTCACTGTTAAATGTCTTTGAATCCTACTGGCCTCATGTGGGCACCTCATCCTCCTCTAATTCAAATGAGGAAAGGCTATTTTAAATGAGGAGAACAAGTTATTAATGTATTTGTTAAGGCAAATGACAGGGATTAGTGTGGTTCTTACCCAGTTAATTAACAACACAGTGAAAAAGAAAAGACGATGGAGAACAAAAACCCTAAAAACATTCAACTCCTTCCTACCGTTCCCCAAGAGGGACTTTCTGTATTAAAGTTTGCTTTTAAAAAACTGGAGAAATTGTATTAAAAATGCATTTGCTACCAAAGTAAAAATATTAAGCACTCAAAATTCAAGAAATGCCAGAAGGCATAGGTCTTGTCAGATGTTTGTGTGACAAACATCTATATATTGTTCTGTTATACAGGGCGCTTGCTAAATGAATATTTTTGTTGATACTGTGAACAATATCTCCTCTAGGACTAAAATGGAAAATGGAAGTGACTTCAGAGACCAATAGTTTTGTGATGCCAAAAGCATCAAATATTCAGCAAGATTGTAGAGAATGACCAATAAGGGGTTTGGCTAGAATTCTCACTGAAATCAAGGCAACCCAGTCCCCGTTCCACAGAAGTGGAAATGAACAAACGAGAATAAACATGTTGGAAATGCTATCTCTTCAGAACCCCAGAATCTAACCCAAAGTGGTTGCAAGTTGTAAAAGTTATCGGCTTTTATATCAGCACAGCAAAGATCCAAAAAGTACCTCTATGGACAGATGTACTCTTTTTCTTTCTGACACAGTCAGGAATTACATTAAATACGGCTTATGGTCAAGTGATGTTTTGTGATATTAGGTACTGCCCAGTACCTAAGCCAGCACGCTGAGTGCTAAAGGAGTCCAGGAAGACATTATGTGTTCCTGGCTTAGTCACTGACATGGGGCTTGGACCTGCTTGAAGCTTCGGTCAAACTGTGCAGAACAGCAGTAGGGCTAGAAGGGAAGATTTCATCCCTTGCAATCTCCTGGGAAGAACCTGGAAGCAACATGTGATGTTAATATTTAGAATGCATTCCCCCTCTGTTTTTGACCGTTGTCCCATTGTTTGCTGTGGGGCTTGTTTAGGGCATTAATTCAGCTAAATGTCGGCTGCCTGTATGAAAGAAAGACCATTACTTCTGATCTATATTTATCAATATTTTCAGGCCCACACAGCTGTCATTGCCTCTTGGAGTCTCAGCTCCAGCAAGCTGAGGCAGCCATTGCACTCACGCTGACACACAAGAAGGTGGTCCTAAAAGGCAGTAAGTGAACCCTTAGCTAAAGAAACTGAGGTTTCTGTGACCGACCACTCTGGTCAGAGAGAAGTAGCATTTCTCACCTCTTAAGGGAGGCCTATGAAGGTGTGTCTTGCTACACACATTCTGGAAATGTCCCAGCACGTGGGATCTCAAGCCACCTCAGCTGCTCAGTGGGGATCCAGGTGGTATAAATACCTGATCTGAGTTGCCTGAGCTCTTAAACAGCGTGTGCTCCTAACAAAGCAAGAAAATACTCTATATATTCACCAATGACCACAACTCTAAAAAAGAGCACTTGCAGGCTGTTTATTGTAGCACATCCTAGTAGGCTGTGGTTGCCCCACGTGAGGTCTCAGAGTGGGAGACTGAAGGGATTTCCTCGGTGTAGAGGGAGGAAGGCAGGCAGGGGGGCTGCCCTGGAGGTCTGCCCTGCCAGGGCACAAGGGGAGCACAGATGCTGCCAAACTGTCAGCATTAAAAGAACTCCAGCATTGCCTGCCACCTTGAAATCTTGCTCTCTTTTACAAATGAAATCCATGTAATTAATGTAAAGGCACTAAAGACTATTTCACAGAACACTGTTGTTTTATTATAGCTCTTAAAAACCTTTGCTAGATATACTAAGTAGTAACTACAAAGTACGCATCACATCAGCATCCCTGGGAGAACGGATGCAGTAGCATAGTTAGATGTTCTTGTTCTTTTTTGTTTTCTGGGACTTTTGTTTCTTTTGTTTTCACAATTCAAACGGTTTAAATGTTATTAATCTAGATACGCTGAAAAGGTCTGTGAATGTTTCAAGGAACCTGGTCTGAGTTTGTAGTTTGTAACAAAACCCGAAACCAGGCAAGTTTCATGTGGTTTTGAATTTCATTGTGAACGTTTCACCTAGATATTGAAATAGGCTCAAAGTAACATTCCCAGTTTGAAAGTCTCTGAGAATTTCCCATTCAAAAGGATCAGGACTGTTTGGTGGCATTTTAAACAAAGAGTGGAATTCATCCATGTACAGATGAGCTGAACAAGGCCTTCACTTCAGCCTAATTCAGATCTCAAAAAAAGTACTTAATATTGTACGTAAGCCTTATGCTGACTTTCTGCACAGAGATGAATGTTGACCCATACAAACATACATGACATGGCTACTGTTTCAACTCAGGCTATTTTAATGTGGCATGAGAAGCCTGAAGGGAAGAAAAATATAGGTATATAAAATAAAAATACTGAGGTTAATGCGATACTAAGATTGATAAATGTGTTCTTCACTGGTCAGAAAATTTCAAAAGCGCTGGTGCTCATCTAATAATGCCCTATGATAGTTGCCATTGTTTTCCTATAGCTACAAGTCATGGAGCTCTATAATTGTGCAAGAAACTCATCTTTCTCTTGAGAGAAAAAGAGCTTAATGCCATGGTTTTGGAAAAAAAAATGGGAAAAGGAATCCAGATGTACAAAACAGCAAAGACAAAATCAATAATTTTTATGTTTAATGATACGATTTTTAGACCAACCTCATGACCTTGGGACCATGGCTTCTTATTTTCAGTGCTTGGTGCTGGCAACACTAGCAGAGGCAATATGCTGTGTTGCAGATTTCAGCATCGGAGACTACCAAGTGAAATATGTATAACTATACATATTAGTCAAATTAGCGAACACCAGAGGCTGTTGACGTGTTACCTGCATTTGGAACAGTTGTCTGCTTGTGTTAAAGTCAAGCTGCCACTTAATACCCACAAGCTCTTGTAGAGGGGATGATGGGTGGCTATCTGCACAGGTAATGAATGGGCTGACCCAGGCTACGGACCATTGCTCATCACCACCCGATGCTGACGGCAGGGAAAAGGTAGCAGAAGAGCACACTGCAGACTGGGCCACGGCCGGTCATGTGGTGGGGTTTCTTGTCTGCTGGGTGCTCTGGGTGGTTATCTAAAAGCGATTTCTGTAGACTTCTGTTGATATAGCTATGTTGTGAGTTCTAAAAATAGCTCTCTAAATCCCAACATTCAGTTAAACTGTGTTTTCACTTGTATGTTTTGTTTTAGCTGGGACATAATGGGAAGGAAAAGCAGTTTTGCTAATACGGGCCGTATCTGCTCTAGAACCAGCTCCTTGCTTCAGATCACCTTGTTATTCCACTAGCAGCGCTCTCCTTGCATAGCAGTGCACGCGTTATCCCTAGCCGTCCAAGCAAGCTAAGAGCACCTTCCACACCTTTAATAAGCAGAAGTTTGTCTAGCTATTTTGCTCTGTCCTTTTCATTTCCAATTGCTAGGCACAGCTTTGCCACCTGGGGTGCTCAGGCCTCCCAAAAGAGTCTTCAGCTGGTGAAAATTATTTTGGATTTACTGAATCACATCACAGACCACATCAATCAGGCCCCTCCTGTTCTCTCTTTTCCTCTTCCCTTACCTGGTAGGATAGGGACTGGCTGACAGCTCACAGCAGCTTCTGCTGGCAAATACTTCTGGGTTTTAGTTAGGCCTACTACATTACTGTAAAGGAAAACAGCAAGGAAAACATCCCATTCCCACTGCTCCAGATGCTAATCCCCTGGGACTGGTCTCTGTCTCCTCCAGAGCCCATACTCCCACTGCATCTTCCTTTTTCACTACGAAAATTTAATCCGTCTCTTCCATATCCAGGATGGACAAACAACCCTCCCAAGCCATCCTTTACTCCTCAGCAGGGGGGGAGGCCGCGAGAAAGTGAAACTGCTCCAGGAGGACCCTAAGCCAGAGCCCAGGAACAGCATCCAGACAGCATAGCCTCTTCCACGTTAGAAGAGAAGGTAAAAACGCTCTGATAGCCCCATCAGGTGTAAAACCAGGAACGTAGGTCTGTCTCGTGGGAAGCCCTCGCTCCCCTTTCCACACCTGCAGTAACAGGGAGGTGGGTGCACAGACCTGCGCAGGGATGGAGTGAAGGGAGCAGGGTGCCCGTGAGCAGCGGGCTCGGCGGGTCAGCCACGCCGGAGAGAGACGGAGAAAGACCCCTTTGCGAGAGACAGCGTAGCCGATGTATGAGAGGGAGGGCCCAATTTGTGCTGTGTAGCCACTTTATGCCTTCCCTGCCAGCATAAAGAGGCTGTAAAGCCCGTCTAACAGCCCCCCCCCGCCCCGGGGAATCCCTCTTATGCAAAGGGAGTCCCCGGCAGCTGCGGGCCGGGGTAGCTGGCTCCCTGCCATCCCCCGCCGAGCCGGGGCTGGGGAAGTGCGGGCAGAGGGAGGTGTGGCTGCCGGGGACCCTCAGCCATTGCCGGCTACCGGGAATGCCTCGCCGCGGCTGCTAGCAGCCGGGCTCCGGCGGGCAGCTGCCTGGGCTCCCCGGGAGCAGCGCGGGGACGGGGCACGTCTGCGCGGCGCTGGCCGCCGCCCGGGCCGGGACGAGCTGCCGCAGGGCAAAGCGGCTGCGGGGAGAGCGGGACGGGGCGGGGCGCGCGCCGCCGGCCCGCGCGAGGGCGGGCAGCGGGGAAGCTGCAGCCGCCCTCGGGGCGGGCGGAAGAACGGCAGGAAGGCGGTGAGGCGGAGGGATCCGGGGGGAGGGCGGTGACCCAAAGGCGCGCAGGCTGCGGCGGCAGAATCGGGCGCGGGGCCGGTGGATCCCCCCCCCGCTACCCCG
>JAVKLA010000001.1:33944883-33981544 GCA_034782735.1 Sagittarius serpentarius
CGCGGGAAGCGGCGGCCCCGGCGCGCAGGGCCGCGGAGCGCCCCCGCCCCCCGCGCCGCTCCCCCTTTGAAAACTGATCTTTGGCTCTTCGCGTGAAAGTGATTTGAATTTGGCTCGGCGGCGCTCTGCGCAGGCGTCCAGCTGCTGGCATGCTGGCTCCTTGCAAAGCAGCTGTTTTGGGTTTGAAATTCCAACATGGCAGAGGCTGCAGTCAGTCTTCCCTTCAAAAACTTGGAATGATTTCAAATCATAGGCACCTTCACTTAACCCGAGCCCCCATTCATCAGCAAACACATCGGATCGATGCTACTCTAACCTATCGGGTTCTTGTACCAAATCTCCAGGTAAGAGGATCTTGTTTGGTTTTTTGTTGTTTTTTTTTTTTCTCCTAGTCTTCCTACTATGGTTTTAAATTTTATTTAATCTTAAAGCTTTCCGAGACAGCCGCATATTTTTTTAATCGCCTGCTCGTGCCCTAAATATTTTGCCTAATTTGCAGTCGTTTTCCGATACTAAACACTCCGGTCTGCTTTCCTAATCGTAGTCTGGAAAGTAGAGATATACAATCGCAGTGCATGGTTTTTCCTCCTTGATCATTGCCAACAATAGTAGGGAGATTAAGAGTTCGAGATTGCAAGCTCCCTCCCCACCTCCTCCTCCTCCTCCTAATTGGATTTATTTTTAAGTTGCGTTGAAAATAATAAACTGCAGGTAACGCGGGGCTGGACTTTGAAGCAACTAACTTCTGGGCAAATAAGTGCAAATAAGAATCTCGCAAAACAAAAGTTAGGTTTAAATTGCTGTGCCTTAGCTGGGGGGGGTGGGGGGGCACGAATATGTCAGAGGAGCTGTTGCAGTAAAATGTAAGCACATCATCTTGGAGGGGGTACAGCGTGGTGGGCGTATTGTTGGCTCAGAAGGGAGAGAAAGATGTATAATTTAATGGTATATACAATCCACTGATCCTATTACTATCCTCCCTGGAGCTCTTGTTAGTTTCAATGGGAGTGAGTGAAATTGACATGGACTTGCATTCCTGGTCATGTGCTTTTTTTTTTCCCCTTTCTTTCTTCTCTTGTGATCTGAGATCCCCTTTTTGTTGATGTTGCTTTCCCACTTAATTATATGCATGTAGGTTAAATGAATACCTGACGAAAGGGCCCACGTTTCAAGGCAGTGACATTTGATAGCTGAGAGGAAAAGTGGCTTTAATGAAAAGCAACCTTTGGAATTCCTGCTTGTGAAAAATCCAATTCAGCTTTTTGTGCTGCCAGCAAGAAATGATCAGTAGCACCAGTGTTTATGGTATGTCCGTTTTGGGATCTACTTCCTTTGCATCTAAATAGCAAAGACAAATTTAAATAGCATGATAACGCACCGAGGACTCTGCATGCAAATTTTTTGTAATAAATACCTAATGTTTAATGGTATATTTTCACTTGTGTATATATAAGCATTTTTTTCTCTTGCTATCATTTGTTTATCATTTCTGCTTCGATTATAGCATTAGTTTTGTCCATTGTATTGATCTCGGTTGAAAAACCTAAAGTTGCATGTTACTAGCAGTGCACTATATACACACCACTGAACTCCAATGGTATGTAAATTAGTAAAACTCGGTGACTGGAGAAGGGGAAAATGCGTAGCAGTGAATATATACACCTATATGTCTATGTGCTCATACTTACATGCCTAAAATGCATCTTTTCCTTTTGCAAACTAATAATTTTTGAGTATTCATTTGAACTCCAGCTGCTTTTCCCTCTCTTACTTTCAGTGTAATCATCTGCTAGAGGTTTTAACTGATGTGGGGTGGGGGAATGTTTTGCATGTAAACAAACAAAATTACTGCTGTGGCCGAATGTTTAATACTGTTTAATAAGTGGTAATTTATGCTCAGTTTACAAGTGTCTGGTTCCCACTGCTCTGTTCTCAGTGTGTAACAGAATGAAATAATCAGGTGCTGAAACTGGCTTCATTTTAAGGGTCACTCCTCAGCCCCCCACACCGCCCCCTCCTCCAAAAAAGTCAGATAAAATGGAGCATGGGGAATTTCAGTAGATCTCCTTGTGGTACAGTAGAGGCACCTCTAGGTATGCAATTAAGGCTAAGGAAGTAACAACAGAAGTGACTATTAGTCTGTTTTGTGCAACCAAAAAGGGGGTACGTTCACTTTTAATTGCGTGTGGTAGCAACAAATAAGGAAGGAGAGAGACCCTAGGAGAGAGAGCGAGTGCGTGTGTGTGTGTGTTTGGGATAAGGGGGAGGTCTGGCGTGTGTGGCTGATGATCTCTCATAATAACATACCTGAATGCAGGAAAGAAATTGAGAGAGCAGTTGCATAATGTACACTCCTATTTCGGTGCTGTAGGTGACTATATTGCTGAACATATCCTGGGTGCTATATGATGGGAACGATGTGATTGCATTTTGCAGTTAGAACTTGTTGACTTTGAAGTGATCAATAAGGCGACTGTTTATTTTAGATGCACATAATTTGCCCTGAGAAATGTTTTAAGGAGGAGAGTGAGCGAGCGAGCGTGGAACATTTTTTTTTCTTTTCTTTTCTTTCCTTTTTTTTTTTTTTTTTTTCTAGAGCTGTTGGAGCGAATGTGATTGCCAGATGGGAGATTTCCCTCTGTGATGTTAAAGCTGTAATATATATTCAGAGCAGATTGGACTGCTGCTTGTGATGAGGAGGATATTACATTTATAAATTTTAAATCGGGAATCGGACAGTATGCTGAGAGCTGAAATTAGATGGTGTGGATGGTTTGGACTGTTAAATGCGATTCCCAGATAATAATAATAATTATAGTAGCAGTAATATATATCTGTATAATAAACACGATACTGTTTGGCAGCTATATATATTCTGTGGTACTTAAGTATATATTTCCAAATATGATTTCTCCTCTCTTTTCCCCCCTTCCCTAAAATGTTAGGGATTGGAGGTGCTTGGGAGGGAGGTTTAAAAGCCCACTGTTAGGAGAAATCAAACGTAATCAGGTTTCTGTTGGAGGAAAAGTTTCGCTACAATTCTTGTTGCGGATGCACCTCTTTCTGAGTTTTTGTTTTGCCCATGTATGTGGCCTGACAGTGCCACAATTCTGAAAGGCTGGAAAGTGGGAACTAGTCACACTCGAGTAGCTCTGCTGTTGCAAATTAAAAGTGTGTTGTGGTCAGGAAATGAAAGCTACAATGTCTCTTTTGAACAAGTCGTTTATCAAGAGAAACATCTATCAAGCAGTGACTTGTCACATTGATCCTCTAAAAGTTAGGTCCGAAGTGGAAGCTGCTTTGATGTTTTGGATCCCAAATTTATAAAATTGAAAAAGCTGGAGAGAGTAGGACCGATTTGTACTTAAAAATGAGTCTGCTCTGGGCGTGACAAAATCATGAAGTCTCTGTGATACAGAGCTGGTAAACCAAGGAGGTATCGGATCTTCTGCCTAATTTTTATTTTCACGTTGAAACTTTAGCTCTGCCACACAGGCATCTCTTTTCATACTCTGTATGTCTGTGCATTATTTCATTGGGGATGTTTTCTTGCTTAGGAATACATCTGTTGCTTCCAAAATTGAACTGTTTTCTGTTGTTTTTTTGTGGTGGTATTTATAGAGCTCATCTTGAGAAGGCAATTTCAGGTTTTTTTGCTCTCATCTCAGTCTAGTTTCTTCTTCTGTATTTGTAATCTCAGTTTCCACCACTCCTCCCCGTGAAGCAAAGTTTCTTTTACTGCCAAAGTAATGTTTGTTGCAAGTAAGGTACATTTGAAGCTATCTGTTTGCATAGCTTAAAACGTGTTAGGAGTCCTGTTAAGTGTGTCTTCCCCTTCTCATCCTCTTTTTATTTCCATTTTTGACATATGAACCACACTTTCATTCTCCACAGAAGCTGTGTATTTCAAATTGGATATAAAGTAGAGATTTCAAGTTAAAAAAAAACCAAACGACCCAAACAAAAAAAAAAACCACAAAAAAAAGTCTAAACTGATCTTTTCTTTCTACTTGTTTTCAACCATTTGAATTGTTTAGCAACTTTTCTAAAAAGTTTTTCATTTTGCATGAAGTTTGTGTTTGGATTTTCAAGGAATCCCTTTGACAAAAGAGGGTTTTAGTGTTTGTTTGGGTTTTTGGTTTTGTTTTCTTTTCTTTTCTTTTTGGTTAAGGTATGAACGAAATCTTCCTTAAAGCAGAATGCTTTGACTTCTTTTCTTCATTGTCATAAATAAGACTAATACTGCTTATGGATACCTGATAGAGACCCATTTGCAAATAGGCAGCAAACAGCAGCGTGGTGGGAGTTTTGGTGAGTGTTATACTTGCTAATTAATCATGTTTGAAATGAAGGAATCATAGCATGGTAATAAAGGCTCATTGTTGTTTGATGTTTGTAACAGGATGTGATTCCTACATGAATCTGGTGGGTTTGGGGCTTTTGTCATTATTTCCCCCCCTTCATAATAAGGTACCTTCAGCACTCGATCAAATGGTTTTCATTTATTGCAACATCTGTGAAAGCACAGGGACCTTTGCTTCTCTTGCTCTAGCAGTATTTTAGAAATAAGAAGATTGTATTTTTATTGATATGTTCATCATACAGTTCATGAGGAAAAAATGAGTCTTATGTCATTAGCTGCTCTTTAAGACTCTTTTTTGTTTAAGCAGAGCCAAAAATTCTGGGTTTATTTCTTGATATAAAAAGGCTACTACTCTTTTTCTTATAATTGATAAAATGGGACTTCATGAACTTTTGTGCCCTACTTGCTTACACATATGTAGTAAGGATTAGCAAGTAAAAATATATTCCAGAGTAGTTTGTATACTAGCCTCTTTCAAAAATTAAACTGTAAAATACTTGGATGGTGTTTTTATTTCCTTGTTTTGGTTTGTAATATGGCTCTTATCAGATGTGTCATCTTTAGGCTTTATTGTGCACCTTTCAATTAATAACTGCTATATATGATGGAGAGAGATGTGGTAATCTCTTTCAAACTGCAAAGCTTTAGTTTCAAAATTTAATTAATTAATTAAGGCTATTTTATGCTGCCTGCATGAACAAGGTTTGAAATCTGCTTTTGTTAAGATGCTCTCCTCCGTTTTTAAAATATAATTCCTAGACGAAAATGATTCTGTACATTTCCTGTCAATAGGTTTGCTCAATGAATGCATACAAGAAGCGTTGGATATAATGACTGATCTTCCTGTAGTCTTAATCATCAATTAATAGGCTTACCTGCTTGTTAGGAGTGGGTTTAATGGTACAGAATCAGCATGAGATCTGTGTATATGAAACATTTGTATGTTGTTTATAACAGCCTGAGTTTTGATCTAGCGTTCCCAGATCTAATAATAGAAATATTTGGCTCTTTGCCCTCAATCAATATATCCCTTAAGAGAACAAACTTCACATAATACTTTCATAAAGTGCTAGCTGTATTGATACCAAGTTGATAAATTTAATTACCGGGGGTTTACATTGATTTATTGATCTTATGATTGGAGAAAATTGTTCTGCAGACATTTCTGAAGTATTGAGGAATATTGTATGTCAATAAAGCTTGATTAATTGATCAATCAGCACTTTTTTCTCCTCCTGAGTCATTGATAAGAAAAGGCATAAAAATAACTGTAAAAAGAATTTGGGATAAACTAATTCAAAATTCTCATGTGTTATTAACAGAGTAGATGAGAAGCAAAGCACTATGCAAGTGGGAAAAAAAATCAACTTTGAAGTGGAATTGTGCTTATTGGGCCCAATCCTTAGCTGGTGTAAAATAGTTTAGCTTTAAAGAGCTACAGTAGTTTACAGCTGCTAGAATATCGCCCACTGTGGCTTTTTTTTTTTTTTGGTGGCTTTTTCTTTTTTTTAGTACCGTTCTTTGGCTGATTGGAAGCTGGTTTAAATCAGATATTATGGCTACCAAAATATATGGAATTTTAGATAAGCATCTGATCCAAAATGAACAGTATAGCTATAAAAGTAATTTGAAGAGCTGTAAATTCAGGATTGCGTATCCCTGATATTGTTGCAAAGTATTAAACCCTTGCTGCTAGAGATGCTATCCTCTAAGTGAAAACTTATCTTCCTTATGGGAAAGATCACTTCAGGGAACCCTAGGCTGGGAAAAGGCCTGGAGGTGGTTTTTTTGTTGCTAAAATAATAATAAAAATTTTCCAATACATAGAATTAGTTATAGGGATATTTTCCAGGTGAAAAACCTTACTGGAGTACTTGGCTCCATTTCTGTGAGGCATACGACCTTTTCACCCTATGTCAATGATATTTTTATAGAGTGTGTGAGAAATGCGAACATAAAGAAAATTCCTTAAGATCATTCAATTTTACTTTTTTCTTAAAAAAAAAAAAAAAAGAAAAACTCTGAATCTCAAAACAACATATACATCTCCCGTAATGAAACTGTGCTCCTTTAAAGGATGATAGCTAATACAGAAGAACAGAGAAAATCCACTTGCAATATGGTACATAGGTTCGACAAATACAATCTTATCCTTCAAGGAGCAGAGAGTCCTAGACTGTAATGGAGGTCAAAAGAAATCTAAGGCTTTCAGTCCTTTAATAATCGTACCTGCCACCCCTCTGATCAGCATGTTAAAGAGAATGCATGTGTATGTATCATGTTTCTTAGAAGATAATTTGTATTTGCAGCAACCTACTAAATACAAGTGGACTTCACTACTATTGCTTCTAAATACCTGTTGATGTTGGTCTTGCTGTGTGACAAGTGAGGGTAAATTGGAAAGAGAAATAGTTGGTCAATTTTGGTTACTAAAGTCTTGAGAAACTGGAGCGGGGGGCGGGTGTGGGAGGATGTGTTGGGCTTTGGCAGGTCATTTTGAGAATGGGGAGAATACTAGAAAGTGTAATCTGCAGAAGCACCACTTATTAAAAGCTTACGGAGGTATCTGCCGTGATGAAAATGCGGAGTCTACGCTTCCCTTTTGCTGAGTTATATTGCTATGAGGTATCAGCACATACAGTATGGTAATAACAATATTGTATGTCTGTTCCTATAGTGCTAGTAACGGTACCTGTCAAACATATCATAATACTGAACTATCCGTTTAATCGTATAAGCAACACTCCTTACTACAATGGCTATTGTATTTGTACAATAGAAAGAACAACCATGCGTTATTATATTTAAATAATGAAATAAAACTTTGTTCTTTAAACTGTTTTTCTGCATATGGAAAAAAGTTTTATCTGTCTCGGCTATAATTAAAAATAATGTAACTACAGATGACTGTCATGTCACTGCTTGATTTTTTTTTTTAATAGGGTATTAAGCATGAAGTCTGATGTGCCATGAAACACTGAAATAGCAATTACCAGTCATATTATTTAACTGATACTGAGAAACTATTTTCTCAGTTCTTTTAAAGTATAGTGCCCCTACCACTAGTATGTTGTTAGTTAAGTTTCAAGTATCTTGAAGGCAATGTGGACAAAAATGCTGAGATTATTTTGATGTGATAGCAAACTTTGGTGACGCGAGTCCATTTTTGCTCCAGGTTCCTTGAAATCACGTACTGCTTAGACTTTTTGTTATCTGGTTTTAACCCTTTTGTCTTCTACTTTTAATGTGTCATGTACTCCTTGTTAAAGCATATAGTTCATTTTCTGTATATGAATTGCTCAATGAATTGAGATTTATGCCACAATATATTTTGTGTGATATTTTTGAACGTGTGCATGTGTCAAGCTGGTTATAGGTTGGTGATGATAAATTGGTTTCAGTAATCTGTACCTTATTTGCATTAATACTCTAGCAGTAAGAGCATACTGTGGTCAAACTTCATGATCTAAGATAGCTGTCTCGCATCTAATTAAGCAGGGTCTGAATGAATG
The DNA here is from genome assembly GCA_034782735.1 of Sagittarius serpentarius. Classification (NCBI taxonomy): domain Eukaryota; kingdom Metazoa; phylum Chordata; class Aves; order Accipitriformes; family Sagittariidae; genus Sagittarius; species Sagittarius serpentarius. The sequence continues at coordinate 33,952,759 of JAVKLA010000001.1, forward strand.
ATTCTCCGGTACGGGTCATAATTAAACTTTTTGTTTCTCGTCTTCAGTGTGATAAAATACTTAAGGGACACATTAATGCATGTTTGCATAACTCCTGTTAATCTGAATGGAATTTGAAAATGAATATTGAGAGGAGATGGGAAAAGGGGCTGGACCTGGTGGGTTACGGGGGTTTGTGATAGGAATGTGTCTTCACACTCTCGTTCAAGTTGGGTTTGTGGGGTTTTTTTGCCTGATTTAGAACAACTGCTGTTTGCCTTTTAATATGTTGGAAGTAACATCCGTATTTTCCTCTGAGAGGTTTTTCCCCTTCTATCTCCTCCATTCTAGCATACAAACAAGTCATTAATGAAAAAGCATTTATACAGTGAGCTTGAACTATCACTTAATAAGACTATGAGAACTGTACTGCTGCAAAGATATTCCTAGACAGTACAAATGATGTTACCGTGTGTACGTTTCTTCTGGTGACATGGTGGGGGGAAGAGCCAACAATTACTTTCTATTACTGAATGACAGCAGAAGGTGGATGGGAATGATAAAGTTGTGTGCAGAAATTATTAATCCCTGACAATAGTATCAATATTGACATTTAAAGTATTATGAAATGATAGCCCTGCTATACAAACTTCTGTGATAGCTGTGCTTTTAGATGAAAAGTAGCTATTTATATACATATGGCTCAGTGTGGTCACGTTGAAAGTATGAACTTACTCATCACAGATTCTGAGAAAGTGCAGGTTAACTTCCTCTGTCTTCTTTAGACCTATCTGATTACTTCAGCCTCCTGTGTTGACACAGAGAAAGAAACAGCTAGATTCTATGCTGGAAGAATAAGGTTTGCAAGCACTGACTGATATAAGGTATCCCATTGTGATACCTAAACCAAATTTAAAAAAATCAAGCATCCTTTTCAAGTAAAGCTTGAGAAACAGAGAAAGGAACAGCAAAGATGTATCTGAACGTACTTGAGGGTGCACTATTTACTTTCAAAAGAGATCTTTCCCATCACTCATGGATAGCTCCACCATGAAGAGCGATATCAAAAGATCTCAGAAAAGTAACTATTCTTTTATGTCTTTGGGAACTCAGATGCTTACAAGATTGTTTCTGAGAAGGAAAAGAATTGATCCTATTTTCAGTCCCTTGTTGTTGGCATTTGTGGACCACATCACTATATACAGTATTGCAGAAGTACACTCGTGGTCGATGAATACAATTCTGTTTCCTCTTGCTGATCTAAAAGAATAGTGCAGTGTTGCTGTATGCAAACTCAGTTTGGATACTATGTTTTTATGAATCCTTTCTTGCACTCTATAGAATTTTTTTATTTAAAATACATACGGAGTTTGCTGAAGATCTTTAAACTTAATTGGTAGGTCATCTGCATGATTAAAATAGAGAAATTCAAATTTAAGTAGTGTGTATTGGTTTTTTATAGAAGTTATATAGGCTTAAAGTCACCAGTGATAATTTGTGAATTGGATATCCCTATTCAGTCAGAAAACTGGAGGGTTTAAACTAGCAAGATTTGGTTATTTTTAATATGGAAGGAGACTGTAAATTTGCTAACTCTTCAGCTGAATGTACACTTAATTTATAACATTTAATTTACAAAAACTTAATTTACAAAATCAAGTGGTTTTGTGTTTACTAGTGTTAGATCTGCAGCTTTATATTAAGTATATATCTTTGCTGATGCTGTATTGAACATACTATGAATAGGCAGATACTCTATTTTACAGACTGTAATTTTTCCTGTCTTTATAGAGTTTCTGATGAATCTTTATTTCTTACTCTTTGCCTTCGATAAAAGCTGAAATAAATATATTTTGGAAACTGTTCATGCAGCAACCTTTTTTTTAAATCATTGATTTTCATTTAGTTCTTTGACTTTCATTCATGTCATTTTGTTTCATACTCCTGTCCTGTGTAGGCATTCTTTATGCTACAACACTGGTGTATTTTTCCCCATTCAGTTTAAAAACTTTAGTGGTAACATGAATGTAGCTGATACCATGGTAGTCCTATTGAGAAATTTAATATTATTCAGAGTAATGTTAGTGTGGGTAGAGAGCTGAAGCTGAAAGTCAGTAAATCCTATGTAACAAGGAGTATGAAGCACTCCTCATTATTTGGCCCCTAGCATTTGTCAATGCGACAGTCATCAAAGGCATACCTTAATATGCAGAGAACATCTTTGTTGAGACACATAAGTAAGTTTGAGAAGCCTTTATTTCAAGCTTTTTAAAAATTTTATTTTAAAGTTAGATGTAGGTTAAATATATTTCATCATGTGCTTATAGAGGCTGTGAATAATCAGTGCCTTAATGAATGACATTTTAAAATTTTTCACTAGTTGGAAATGTTCAACGAGTTATAATGTGCTATTTCTTCCATCACCGAGCAGATTATCCATATGGTACAGAGTAACAGACAAACTGACACTAATATTCATTTGGAGTAATAATTTTCACCACTAATTAAGGAAAGATGTTTTGTTATTGAGTAATTAGCAAATGCACTTCTCCCCCCGCCCCCCCCAAGTTGTCAGCTGTTTAGAGATAGTAGAAGTCGTTGCTTTCATTCATGACAGGCAAGTCGGTTTTGGCTAAAGTTACTGTTCCTTTCTGTTTCAGAGCTGCTACAACAGCTGCAGTTTGAGCTTGAAGGCTCTGAGTGGCTGAGATAACATCACGAAATAGTATTGCATCTCAGCAAGTGCAATTCAGGTTTCCACTTTTGGGTGCTCAGTTATCAGAGGTGCCGAGTCCCTGCAGTTTGTATTGACTTTGGATACGCAGGTGTGTAACAAATCTTACAAGTCAGGTGATGGGTGTTATAAGGAATTCCCCCAGAAAATGCTAGGCATTAGCTTTATTTGTACTTCTCAAATGCCACAATCTCCCTTTTGAGGTATTAATACCATACGATAGAGTAAAGAGGGCTTTTGATTTTTCCTGGTGGTTGTAAGAACCCATTTTAAATTCACCAGGACAAAAATACGTGTGTTACATAAAGGTATAATGAATGACTCATTTGCGATTTGGATGTAGGAAACTTTAAACTTGGTTTGTTACTGTGTAAATGTTCCAAGGAGCAAAATGCAGAGTAGATTATGCTGTTCTAATTGCAAAATCTCCCTTAGTTACCTTCTCCCTCCCCCTGATCCTCTTCTCCCTTCCCCCTCCCCCACCATGGCTTTTTTAAACAATTATGGGCATTGTGCTCCTTAACGGTGCATCATTACTGTAAAGATAGATGTCCTCAAATAATGAGTTTCTAATAATAATCAGAGGGAGTTAGATTAAAATGGTTTTGTATAGAAATCTTACAGCGTGAAGAAGTACACCTAAAATCCTGAGATATATTTACAGGAGCTAAGCCTATTTACGGAGGACTAACCCAATTTTTTATCTGTGCGTATGTGTGGGGAAGAGGGAGTAGAGGCGTATGTTTGTATGTGCCTACGGTTTTGTCCACCTGCTTTAAAGACTTCAGAAGAAGATTTTTTTTTTTAGCACAGATTTCTGTTTTGCTTTCTGATAAGAGAATATGTTTTAAGATCACAACGTACTAATTAGCTTCTGTTTTTACTCTGGAAAGCTTGCATCCTTTCAAATGACTTCTAGCCGTGCTCTTCTTTCTCTCTGTTGCTTCCCCCCAACCCCCGTCTTTTTTTTTTTTTTCCCCCCCTTATGATGTTTATTGCATTAGATTTGTTGCTTTCTTCCTTGTTCAAAAGTTCTGAAGGGAAGTAAATGAAAGTGCTAAGTACAGTAACAGATAATTGTTACTTTAAAGAGTTGTCACTATAATGGCTAGGAAAAATATTTTTCCTAAAGGGTACTGGATCAGCAAGGCTGTATAATAAACAGAGTAAAATAGTTTAACTTATGGTTTAGAAATACATATGCCATTTAAATGGAAACAAACCCCCAAATCTCCTACATACCTTTTGGGGTTTGGTGAACAAAAGCTCGCTTGTACACTTCAAATTCCCCTGGGCCTCAATTTGCAATACCATTATTTAAGCCTGGCTGATATAAACGCACTGCAGAGAAACAGAAGCTCTCCTTCCTGCTTTTCAAAGGCATTCTGTGTACCCCTTTTGCTGCTTACCCATGTCCCCCGGCCCTGCCACCCCGTTCCCAGCCTCTTGGTCTTACCCTGCCACTGTGAAACTCTTTTGATTTTTGAAATATAGTAAATGTAGAAATACTGTGCTTCTAAAACACAGAAAAGTGCCATTCTGCATGGTCTTACTGACATCTCTACCAACACACATGTAATTCTATCTTCTGACTAAGATCAAGGCTATAATCACTTTAATATCTGTTGTGTCCTCTACCAGGTGACCCGCAGTCTTTCATTGTAAAGATAAGAGACTCTGATATAATGTTATTTCTTCTCTAAGTCTGATCTTACAGAAAATACTAACCATAAACTGAGGAGAAACTTGTACCCACCACTCCTGGGGTGCCAGGCTCTCTGGATATCTGCTCGTGGGTACAGTACTGGCATTGTCGGATGCTCAGCTGGAAGCTGTTCTGGAGCAGAACTGGGTTTGAGTGCCATCCCTAACAGCTAACAGTAAATACAGGAATCACTTGTAGCTTGATGCAGCATTGAGTACTACAACTGTATTTATTTTGCTGCTAATAAAATGGCCGTCTTATTTGTCATTAAGAAGCTTGTCTTTTGAAATAGCAGTTGAGGTGCAGTTCTGAGCTTTTGAGTTAGTACCTGTTAGTGGGAAGAGCTAAGAAATAGATGAGCTGCATCCCGAATGTGGGCGGAAGGACGGTGAGTAATACATGCCTTGGCATGGCATCTGCCAGAAGTGTGGGGTTTTTTTTTTTGTTGTTGTTGTTTTTGTCTTTTTTTTTTTTTTCTTCCCCTGCTCTAGTTTTGAAAGGTGTAAAGTATTCTGAATAAGCAGAGGGGGAAAAAACAAAAGGGAAAAATATTTCAAAAAAAATCATTATAGCATATCTCAATGACTGTGCTCCACACTTAGATTTAATTAGAAGACAACTGCGCTGGAAAACTGGTCATTTTAGTCATAGTTAACGACTGGTTCTCTCCTACCCCCAATCAGAACCGATTATATGCTGTGTTGTATAATGTAATTTCTACAAGAAAATTAAGTGTGAATAGGCATAATACTATTGTGTAGTTGCAATAATGAGGTTTTCATTAATGATGTTAATTTATCGTTTATCCTTTTAGAGGTGAAAATAACTATTTTCCTTGTAGTGTTTCTTTTTACTGTATATACCAACCAGTATTAAATTGGGGTGTTTTGTAAATATTTTAAGAAAAAGACTGCAACTGGATAGCTATTAATATGTTCATGATGTGGTAAAAAGGCACTGAAAGAAGTGAAACCTTGTATATCCATGTTTCTTTCTTATAGGATAACTACTTTCAGGAGGGATTTCTATTATGTTGTAATATAATTTACTAGTGTATGGTTTCTAAAGTGTCATGGGTAGTTCAATGCTGGATTTCAGGGAAGTAAGTTTGTTTCCTAGTTAGCTGTAATAACACTTACTTGCTGTCAGTAGTAAGATAATAAGGATTAAAATCATGTATGGTTTAAGAAAAAAGAAATCTATCCATTTGCTTTTGTGCACCGAATTCCACTTGGTGATACGCTTGTTGGGCTGAGACTATTAAGTGCTCTGTGGGCTGTGTTTCAACTAGTGTATGATTGACTAGGTATATTAGAGCTTTTTACCTACTGCCAATGCAAAATTTGACCCTGGTTTTACCCTGAGATGTTTTTGCCTTTAAAAAGATCCACACTGTATGAGTACACAGGTGGGTGGTAAGAAAATTTATTGTTGTTATTTGTAGGGTGTGGCTCCATGTTAGAGTAAGAGTAACCTGAATCTGAACTGATGCTGAACAGATTTTAATTTTTTTTATTTTGGTTTCAAAGCCCAACTGTGGGAATTGATATATTATCTAAAAATTTCAAATCTACATTTTATGTGCTGTGCCAAAGCACCCATGATCTCATTAAGCAAAGACTTTTTCAATTATATCTTGTGTTTATGCATGTATTTATACTTGACAGGAATCCTTTAGAGGTTTGGTTTGCTCTATTAATACTTAGTGTCTTGGAGTACATAAAATACGCTTGAAAAAAGTAAAAAGAGTAAGCACCGCTTGAAGATCTAGTTCTGGTAACTTCCTCTATTTTAGTAGCTGCTGAAAAGTTCCTTGGCCAGCCAGCCAGCCAGCCAGCCTCTAGAGGGCATGCCAATAACCAGCTCTGCCAGCCGGGCCCACACCCCCACAACCATCTGCAGACAGTTTTCATGCTGGCACCTACAGAGAGAATCCCATTTGAGTTGCGTAATAAAGTCTCTCTGTATATTCCTCGTTATTCCTGGAGTTTTGTTACAGTAAGTGGTTTTCTTTCCTTTTCTTTCCTTTTTTTTTTTAATTGGAGGGAAGACTTTTGTATTGTGGTGTTTGCTTGCTTCCCACCCCCCCCCCCCCCCCAGTGGTGATCTTTATGAAAGTGAAGACTCAACTCCACCATGGTATAATCACGTGGCTCATTTACAGTTACTTCTTCACGCGGTAGAAATCTTTCTTTGAGTATACACTGCTCTTTACTGTAGTAAAGACAACAGAAGCCAGTGCACAGTATTTGAGACTTGCAAAATTAGGTACTAAAATTTATTATGTACTAAAATCTAGACAATAAATAATTCAGGTGGGATTAAACCCAGTTAACCCTACTCCAGTCGCCGAGGTTCAATTGCTCAACCCTTTTCTCTCGTGAAATGCCATGTTACGGGTTTTTTTTTCTCCTGTGGACTATTGTTAGTAACGTTGATATTTATGTGAAGCCATACTTGTTCTCCAGTTCAAATGTTTGACTATGGTTCTCTGCTCCAGTATATCACCATTAGAAATCAGAAGGTTTCCAATAATTCAAATGAATCTGACAGTCTGCTTCAAGTTTTCCTTAGATCTACTGATGTAGAACAGAAGAGCACATATTCTTGGATTTAGTACCATAAATTAATACATGCTCCAATCCATAGTTTAGTTTTGGTCTAAGAATGTGAGTATGTTTAGGGAGAAATAAATATTTAAGAAAATTTTGTCACACGGTGTCGTTAACCAAGTATAAAACTTTTCCTAAAGTGTACTCATTTAACTTGGGCACTTTCTGCTTGAGCATTTTTAAATATTATTTTCCCAGTTTGAATTGAAATGTGGTTGGAGCAGGTAAACTTCAGAAGGAGGAAAAGTATCTCCTGCTGATGACTTCATGGAGTCCTCTATGTAGTTGAACAGATAGGCCTCTTACCTCTGGGCAAATGTTGCTTTTTAATTGCATGAATGCAGCATTTTAGCTACACATTTATTGTTGAACCATGAAGCTTAACTGCATTGTTGAGTTTCTGCATTTCTGTACAACGTTAGGAAAACCTGAGAAAGAATCCAGCAAAAGTTCAGGGGATTGGATTTTTTTATCTTGTAGGTTACCTGGCCTATAATCAGGAGATCTACGCTCAGTTCCCATTTAGCTTTCCAAACTTTTCTTTAAAAGTAATTAAAAAAAAAAAAAGTAAAAACCTATTTGGTGTATGAAGTACATGGTATCTGCTTTATGGGGGATATTGGACCAAATTTTGTTGGGGGAGTTTAACAATAACCCGTGAACAGTTTGGAGGATTTATTTAGTATGTTCCTAGGTTGGTGCAACTCCATATGCAAAGTTTTCCATTGCCTCAAAATGTCAAAGAGTTTTTGTCAGTCTAAGGATAATTGCAGTTTATGGAGATGCAGGAGGGGAAAAAAAATTCCAAGACAGCATAATCTGTGAAAGTGCTAGGTCATACTTTTTATGTCTTATGACCTGTGGCCAATGGATAGTTAACTTACTGGAGAAATAATGGTGACATTGTTTTGTGATTCATCTAATCCACTTTTTCCCAAGGGGCTGAGACAGTCACTAGTGTGTCACTTCAACCTTGGCATACACCCAGGTTGCAAACTTGTTCCTTGGTTCAGTGTTGCGTGTTGGAGCTGTGCAGTAAACTGCCCAAAATGCAGAAACCTCAGTAAAAAAGGATGTGTAACACCTGGAGGGTGGCGTAGTAAACCCTTTTACAAACCTAATCTCTGCAGGGTTAGAGGTACTCTTAGAATAAGCTTTAGCTGTCATGGAAAAGGGTTGGAAATATAGTTGGGGTATCTGGTCAGTCTTAAATAACCAAGTTTTTTGATGACAGACTTGTTTACAGTCAGAGACTGTCCCCGCTGTTCTGCCTGGGAGAGAGGAATCTCTTTTTTTCCTAACTGCCGGTAGAGGATTGGTATCATCCAAGCATATATCCCTTATTGTTGTTTTCCTCCAACCCCCAACATCCTGGGCCTTTCTTTTCCACCCTGTCAAATGGGTGGCTTTTACAGCTTGTTCTGAAAGCCAAAAAAATCAGGCTGTGTTGAAGTGAGTGGGGGGAGGAAAATCCTACAGCCAGAAATGTCCCCGTGAGGGACACGGTGCCTGTGGTCCCTCGTGGGTGCCAGTGGGACCCATGGCATCGTGGTGGCAGGCACAGCTCACTGACTCTCGGATGGATCAAAACAGCAGGGACAAGTGAATATGCTGTGATACAGTTTCTGGGATTTTTTTTTTTAAAAGTAGTTACGTGGGGAAAATAATTCAATTTTGATGGGAAGAATTAAAGCACTGAGCAACTCGAACGTAAACTGAATGGATGGTCTCGGATTTTTGTTGCTAGAAGGGTATGTGTCGTGTCTTTGGTCTGAATTTAGAAAAGTGTGAATTTTGTCCTTGCGGAGGAACATTGTACCTCTTAAATGCAGGAGAGGGGAGAAAAATGGCAAAGGGTTTTTGGTTGTTTTTTTTTTTTTCCTCCTGAACAAATGAAAGCAAGAGCAAAGCCATCTTCATTTTAGAATTCAGGCTCCAAATTTCTCTTTAAATCATTTTTAATAGAAACTGTAAGTTATAAATCATCTAAGCAATTACCTGAACACAAAAGGAGTGGGGCCCAGCCTGGGCTTCAGCCCCAGATGTTTCTGGACTACAATAATGGCCCAGCCCAGATATTTACAGCTTAATTTCTGTTCATGTGCACTTGTCCATAAATGGTTCCTTTTCCATTTCCAGTTCAACAACTGAACCACTTATAGCAGAGAGTGATTTAAACTTGAATGATGGCAAAATGTGAATAGAGACAATTTACCTTTGGAAACTTTAAAGTCCATTTCCAATATTTAAACTGTAAGGTAACTCTTGAACAGAGAATGATAGATCAGTAAGTGCCCCCTTTTAAATGTCACATTATTTATTTTTTTTATCTATATATGTGTATAAAATCTGATTTTATACTTTTTTTTTTTGCTTGGCTTTGCTGCAGTTTGGAGCAAAGACTTTTTTTTTTCTCCTTTTAATGACAAGCGATCTAGCACTACTTGCATTGCAAGCCACTGTATCTAACCTTGCTCCTCTCTCCATTCCTGTCCTCCTCACTGCTCCTCCCAACTAAGCCCCATTGCTTGAAACTAAACAAATTGAAAATAATGATTGGTAACCATCTGCTGTGCTGAAATTCCACGTACAGCAGTTAACTCCATTTTACAAAGCAACTTCAATCTAGTGAATTACAGTGCAGTTCTTGGTGGCAGCAGATAGCAACAAGCAGTTTCGAGTTCCTCTAGACAAAGCAGTTCACGTAGGGAGCATTATGCAGAGTCACTTGGTGGTCTTGGGGTGGTGGTGGTGGGGATACTTTCGCCGTCAGTTCAGTGTAATGCATTTGAAACTAGAGAGAGTCTAACCACGGCCTAATTGTTTCATCTGATTAAAAAAGAGGCCGGTCTACAAAACTGTGCAGACAGGCGGTCTTGCGAACGTGTGCCCTTTAGTTTGGTTTTCTGTTTCTGCAGCGGCAGTGCAATGCAATGAGTAGCGTGTTTGGCTTTCGCTCGCTTTCATGTGACTTTTGGAGTGCCCAGTAAAAACCTCAACCAAAAATCGGATTGCATAGCTGGTCAAAGTGTATTGAAGAACAATAATTGTTCGTGGGGTTTCTACTGAAGAAACTCTTTTATCGATGCAGAACTGTAACAAGAAGCACTCTAAATAGTGACGGACTCCCAAAGAGCAGATATTCAAATAGCTACAGACTGTGATGTAATATTAAAGTAGGTGCCATTATCATCTATGTTTTTAACTCAATTTCAGTTATTTGAGCTTAGGTTTTGATCGTGTATAAAGAAAGTTGCTTAAAATGGGCAGTATATTGAGTTCAAAGGACCCATACAGTTCATAAATTCTCTGGTGTCTACTGGATTTTTCATCAGGGAGACTTCCAATAAAAATGATCTATTTTAGAAATAATATTGTTTAGTAGGTTGAAATGTAGTGTAATAAAATTAGACCTTCAGTCTTCTAAAGTTACTACTTAGATGGCACCCTTGGGATGGTAAAATGGCTGTATAAGCAGATGAATCAGACAGTTTCACTGATGGATACATTTGTCAGTCTCTGTTACAGATATAATATATTCTTATATCTGTAATCCTGCCACTGTTACATCCAAATGAAATCAACATGAGGTTGTCATCTTTAAGCAAATATGTTAAGTGTTGTCTTTTGTGCTTTGGATTTGAAAGAAAGGGGCCCAAGGGAGCCAGCATCATGCAAATGGAACAAATCCCATTTCTTCTGAGCTGTGCTGTTTCCCCCTTCATGGCAGCTGGCTGTGTTATCTTTGTGTGTTTCTCTGAGTGCTGACAATTCTTTCAGTGATCTAAGTTAGGGCACATTAGAAAGTGGAAGCAGCTGTCTGTCGTTATACTGAGAGACGTGTTTGCTCTACTGCAAAGATGAAGGACCATGAATCCTTGACACACTCTCTCCCCCCTCCCCCTTTACTTTCCAACATGATCAACATTCAGACGCACAGATTGTCTGCTTGGACAGTTTTTTGTTCTGACTGACAGCATCTGGCATAGACAAATTTAAAAATACATAGCATGCCATGCTTGGAATTGGAACATCCCTTCTTTATTAATCTTCTCATTTAAACCATTCATTTACATTTCAAGAAAGCTTACAGCTTGATACGGTTGAAACATTTATTTTAAATGAATAACCTCCTAATGAAATACCTTGAATGAGCACCAAACAGTCAGTGTTCATTAAAAATTACACCTGATTAGTATGGCCTTGGAACTGTTGCGAAGACATAAGATTTCCCCATTGTCTCAATCCATAATAAAAAAAAAAGTTTAGCATGTGTGTGTAATTTTTTTATTTTCTTTTTTTTTTTTACCACAGAGCTAAATGAGAATGGTGTTTTCACTTGCAAGCCCCTACCATTTTCAAGAGTACCACGTTATAAAGCAGTAGCCTTTAAAATGCTGTTTCTCTAATTAAATCTGGTTTTGCTGGAACAATACATTTGAAGGAAACACCTAAATAGTGTTTTGTTTTGTTTTATTCTGCTAAGGCGTTTATGATTTGAGAGACAAAATGCTTTATGATTTGATGTAAACTGAAATCTTATATATATGTTTATTTCTACTGAGAAGTATTCACATTTTTATGTACAATACTTTACTAGTAAAATAGAACTGAAATGGTGGACCACCCACTGAAATGTTTATGCACGCGCACATGCACATATGCACACGTACATTCTGTGCACTCTCATCTTCATGATCCAGGTTAGCAACGCAGACATGCTTGTCTAGCATTTATGTAAAAATAATATGAAAATTGGCTGTACCAGTCAGAATATGGACTTTGAGTCCAGGAAGGGAGGAAGAAAAACCTCTTCTTGTACTAGACATTTTAGATGCTTTATGTCACTGTGGATTGCAGCTTTAACTACTCGCAGTACAGGAAAAAAAAAAAAAATCTTCCGGGGGGGGGGAACCCCCAGTATTATAATAAAATAGATGACTGTTCAAGTGCTTGGCAGTAAATATGTAAAACAAGTATCCTGGCTTATTTGAAGAGGAAAGAGATGCTGTAGCAGACAGGCTCAATTAACAATTGTAAGCAGGAGAGGACTTCTATTCCTTCGGTAAATGTAGGAGAGGTCATTTGCTTTAGGATAAATTCTGACAAATTTCAGATATAGACATAAAGGCTGGAATAAATACAACAAAAGATTTTCAGTTGCACATCAAGCATTTTGTATTTGCAATGGCCATTTACATTTTTTCTCGGTGAATAGTTTTCTTTTTTATTAATGTTTTCCTGAATAATATATTTTTAAATTAATTGACTGTGAAACAAGCATTTGGGGACAATAGGAATTTTAATACAGGTTTGAAATATCATTTACGCTTTTTAAAAAATTCTCGTAGTAGTGCCTAATCTATTTTTCTTTTTCTGGAGGAAGCAGTAAGACAATAAGTTTTCAGCACAGGTTTTACTATGCTAGTTATGTGTAATCATAAAAGTGAAATCAAATTTTATTTTAAATGAAATCACATTTTTTTCGCCCACAGACACTTCCGTTTATGTGATAAACTTCTATTTTGATTTTTTTTTTTTTAATGACCAGTTATAAAGGCTTGTACAGATATGCATCTGTAAGCAAACTGGGAATAGGTTAGAGAACACAATTCCCTGGTGTAAAAAGCAGGGTTTAGCGGTAATGCTTTTAATCTGGACTTGTAGAGGATTCGGGAGCATCCATAGATCTGCTTCAGTAATTACCATACCCCAAGTGGCACTGGAAGAGACATTTGCCTAAAAACTTGATGTCTTCATTACATTGTTTACATTTTAATTAGAAACATGAAAATTAGTGATTCATATGGCCAACGATAGTTTAAGTGGGTTTGCTCACCATCCAATAAATTATGGGGGGGAGGAAGCTGGGGGGGGGGGGGGGGAGGCAACCCCACAACCTGCATCTGCAAGCAACAAACCCTTTCAAACCTTACAGTTGTAATAAATAGTTTACTGGTAATTATTCATGGGAATAATTGGTATTAGAAGCTGGTTAAAATGTGGTTTTTGTTTTATCAGAGATGAAATTTCCATGTAAATTAGTGAACATAATTTTAAAGATAAAGCTATTTGCATGCACTACTACATGTATGCGAATGACGTGTGTATAGGATATACATATGTAGCCTCTGTGTGTGCATATATATAAAATTGTAGCTGTATTAAGAAGAATTGGTGTAGGAATATTTTGGCAGTGCTGAGCACTACGTATGGCTGCGGAGAAGCCTTTTTAGCCTGTTTCAGTACGTCTGCATAAATACATGTAAACATTTGTATAGCTGTACACAGAGATGTATATATACAAATACACATGTGCAGACGCACAGAGACAAGTTAAGGACGTGCCGATAATTTCCCCCTGAATTTTGCATGTACCTGTCAGCACCAGCGGCCTAAAACCACTCCGTCCAGGAGTGATGGGGAGAAGCAGCGGTGCCTGTCAGTGTCCCTGCCTGAGTCAGCAGCATGTCCAGTGCCTGCGCCGGGCGACAGTCACTCATCCAGCCCTGCCCTCCCGGGGGGCTGCCGGCCTCCTCCGCGCCGAGGAGAATGACCCCTCTGTCTGGCAGGCTCAGGATCCCGAATCGCATCGCACCGCATCGCATCGCATCGGTGTGCGAGTTCAAATCCCTACTCCTAAAGGCAGAGCTGGGATTCCAGCTAATGACTCAGAGATACAGAGGGTCAATGCACTGGTGATCTGGAGTACTGAGCCATTGCGCCAGCTTAGTTGTACTTTTTTTTTTTTTTTTTCCCCCCTCTCCCCCCACCCACCCCCATAACTCGCTGTCTTACCCGCCGCATTTCAACCCCCGTTCCCTTATGATAAAAGCGATGGCATGCAAAATTGCATTTCTTCTTCTAAGAATACTTTACGGGTAGTATTACTTTGGATTTCGGTTTGATCCTCTCAACTTAAAAAAAAAAATGTTTTGCTTGGTGGGGGGGGGCATGAGGGAATTGTTTTCTACACTATTAACTTCATGTTATGTTAGTTCCATAAAGGCTGTTTTGGGCATTATGCAAATGATACACGGATAACCAATTTTTTTGAATGGGAGAGAGAGCCTCAATAGCAATAAGTAAAAACTTTTTGGTTTAATTTCAATGTTTTTTTCTTTAACTGAAAATAAGAAAGTTTCCTTCTCCCTTGCTTTTTATTGGACCCCTTTTTGTTGGAATCCTTAAGATTTGTAGGAGAATCTCTTCCCAGAACTCTCATTCTGCATTCTGGTATTTTCTTTGTGTATATATATATATATATATATATAAAAAAACGTTTTTGTATATATTTATAATTCTTCCTGTGCATCTCAGAATTTTAGACATTACATGATATACATCAGAATAAGCATTTTATAAAGTTGTTTCACATTTGCCAATATGAATCATATTTTTCTTCTTTCATCATCAAAGTGGTATTTCTAAGTCAGAGAATAAGTAAACCCAGGTATATCTTGTGGCTTTTTTAATGCTTTAGGTAAGCATTTCACATGCCAAAAATACAGTAGTGTCTCTTTTTTGCATTTGTTTTAATGTTAAAATAATGTTTCAGTTTATGCCAAGCACTTTTATTTCAACTGAAGATTTGTTTTCCTTTTTCTTAATTTAAGTTTTTATCAAAAGTTATTAGTATTGTCTTTAATTCCTGGTAATTTGGCAGCACTGCAATGAAGTAACTTGGGTGCGCACTTTGTAGTGCAGTTGACTCGGTAACAGTACTCTGTCTTCATTTGTTCTGGGTTTTCTTTTTTCATTTTCTCCCCCCCTTCCCCCCCCCAACTTAAACCTGGCTTTTCAGGTCTAGGCATGTTATAAATGCGACTAAACAGAACTGTCTACATCTGCAAAGACAGAAACACGCTGCTTGCTTGTACGTACTGCAAAATTCTAATAGTTTTGTGCTATCTGTTAAATTCAGTGTGCTTTTTGCATTGTGGCACGAAACAGTTGTGCTGTGAGGGAAGCTGGCTGCCTGCCAGCCATCGACTATGAAATCCCGGGTACCTGAGAGCTTATCAGTTCTTTTGCTTTGTAAAAGAAAAAGTGATGAAAATGTTGGTAAACTGCCATGAAGGTTTAAGGCTGCCGGAATAAGGAGCCGTGTAATCAGATTGGAAAATGGAGCTTGAGATTCTCTGCATGGGAAGCAGTCGCCTGTGGACCTACCGAGATGCTGTGCAAGTGCCCGAGCTGACCACTTCGTTAGCAAATCAGCTTGTTTGCTGCTGCAGCAGGGTGGAATAGGCTAGTCCTTGTGATGGTATGTAACACAAGTAATATCTCTTGCTTAGCACAATGTAATCAGCTTGCAATTAGCTCACTCTACATTAACCTTCTTGATATTTTTCCCTTTTGTAAGACTGTGCACTTTAAACAATTAACTATAGAAAGTAATCCTTCAAGCAAATCAAAGCAATCCTTTAATTTTATCACCCTGCTGAAAAAGTATCAGGTGGTCAACTGGTCTTCATCAGCTGCTGGAAATTCTCAGGCTCACTGTAGCGTGGAGAGGTTCTTTAACCCATTCACATTTAGAAAAATGTCAAGATTTTATATTTCTCACGTAATATAATGCTGCATCATGAAGCTGCAATTGGAATTGTTTTAATGAAAAGCCTTGGGAGAGCCCTTTCCTATACAGACAGCTTTTACGCTTCTGTTTGTTTAGGCATTTCCATACACTACCTCTCAGAAAGCTTTGATGACACAGCCACTTGTACTGATAATTCCACTGCTTCACCTCCAGTGAACTTGATTCACTAAGGTTGGAGAGAACAAGGCTATCGTTGCTGATCTTGTGCATTGCTTTTTAATCCTCTGAAATAAAACCCAGATAATGGGAAAATTTGTGTCGTGGGCAAACTTCCTTTTAGGTAGGAGAGTAAAAGTTTTGATGCCATTTGTGGAAATGTGAAAGCTTGAAGTTTAGCTAAGGAAAATAAAACTTAATTCGCATTAAGAGTGCAGAACGCAATCTGCCTTGCTTGTATTTGAATGGCTTACCCACCCCAAAGTTCCTTTGTCTATTTGATAGTTTGGGGTTTTATTACAGGCTTGAATTTTCCAGAGTCATCCTGTAAAACATGATTATTTATACCCTGGTAATACAGTATAATAGGAATATGCCTGGTATGTCATGTAAAAGTTTGCTTCTATTTAAATAATTGTTTGACATGCCTTGCTGATTTCTAAACTTAAATCACTCGACAGTTATGCTCATATGAATAAGAGCAGTGAAATTAGTGACAAATATGTTCACGAATAATGATGCTGTGCGTGAGCCTTATTCGTATTACCTTCATTGTATGAAAGTAAATATTGTGTGTTATTTAAGGCTGTAACGAGCAAAGTGATCTGAAACTCCTGTCCAGATATTTGTTTAGAAGATGTTGGAAATGGTCAGCAGCTGCTTTGCCACCCCGCCCCCTCCCCAAAGTCATTCAGTCATTTCATTCAATTCCAGTAGATCAGAGCAATAAACTGAATTTATAATATGTGATCTGCTTTTACCAATGATATCTGTGAAAGCAGTATTGACTGGCTGTGTTAAAGTCATCTTTTATCTCTTTGTAGAAGGTGAGCATATTTTGAAAATACAAAGCTGGATCTTACTAATAATACTACATTTATCATATTTTAATATTGGCTTTGGCTTAGTTTTAATATGTATAAAAATTCTGGAATTTATGTGCACATCTGTTTTCTGTGTGCCCCAATTTTAAAAAAAAGTGCAAAAAAATAAATAAAAAAATAACCTGCGTACATCTTATGCTTCAAAGATCTACTTTATATTCTTTTAGAGGACAAACTCCATTAGATATGCACTTACTGTACATTGGATTGTAAATCTTACAATTTAATGGTAATTCAGTGAGCAGTTATTGCTTCTGTGGCCTTTTTTCTTTCTTTTTTGTCCCATCTCACTTGTGAAATAGGGTTACCCTTTACAAGTGTCACATCCATAGATTCATCTTTTGTACTCTATAGTTGTTCCTAGTGCATCATTCTAAGTGAAAAGAAAAATAGGAAGCCAAAGCTACAGGAGGGGCATTGGGGGAGGGGGTCTATACATAGAAATACAGCATATAGGAGCAGAAAGACCAAGGCAGTTTAGCGTCAATCTAACAGATTAAAATTTTGCTGTAAAGGTACATTTTCTTTAACCTCATTCTCATTCGTTTTTCCATACCACTGTAGCTGGCGTTTGAATTCCCAGGAAGCAGAAATGGTGTCTTAATGATAGGAGCCTTCTTGCCTTGCTTACACTGTTAATACTCTTATCCCTTTTCTGATATGAAATACTTTTTGTAGAAACAATATACACATTTGTAAAGAAATTATAAAAGGATTCTCCTTTTGAAGATAATGAGTTCTCTTCAGGAACTGCAGGTTACGTGGAACACAAATGAGCTCTAAGTGGAGGGATTTAAAGTCCTGCTACAGCATTTAATTTCTTGAGGAAAGGAGTTCAGTTCAAGGTTAGCCTGTTATTGTGGCACTGGCAACTACTTCTCTCATTCCTGTTCTTCTGCCAGCAGTACCTCACAAAAGGCAGTCATTTTTATTTAATACGTAGGGAGGTATTAATCACTGCAGTGTTTTCTCGCAAAAATTTGTCTTATCAAATTCATTGTTTCACCACTCATGACAATAATAGGTGTTTAATTACTCAATAAGAGCAGTTTATAGATTCCATTTTTCCTGTTTGCTGGACAAATGGTATTGATTTTGTACTTTGATGCAACATGAAACTGTATTAAACACAATTAGAATTCTAAGGCTGGCAATGTGTATCAGTTATGGTAACTGCGCTCCTTGCTAAAGAAATTGCATCTTCCACATTTGCGCTACATTTAAATTCCCAGGAGAAGAAAAGATCTTTAAGGACCCTCCTTTTATTACACGAGTTCTTGTTTTTCACTAGCATTTATGATTGCTACAAATTTTATATATTCCAGACAAATAGTTCATGTAATATTATTTCAGATAATAATTCCTTTATAGTGGTAATAAGTTGTGCACATTTCAGACTCCTCAACAATTTTACCATTGTCTCATCCTACCTTCATGCCATACTTACAAACAAGATTTCTTGTGCGAAAAATAGAAATGATGTCGTACCCTAAGCTTGAGTTTGGACAGTAAAAATTTATGAGACTAGGGAAGACAGCAGACTTCTGTTTTTCCTAGAGCTTACAGTTTTCTTCAAAGGGTGACTATTAAGCCACATGTGGATTTTTCTTTTTCTTTCTTTTTTCTTTCCTTTTTTTTTTTTTTTTAATTTTTAGTGATGGTTGTTATTCTACTGTCATTCATGGCATGTTATTGATATATCAATATCTGCATAAGCTTGAGCCCTTTCGCCAGATAGGATTTTAGCTGATTTGCAGAAGTTGCACTGCCAAAATAATTGTTAAGCGCTTCCTTTGTGGGTCAGTACATTTTTAATTACAATTCTTTTCTGCTACTGGTGCTTTTGTAACAATTTCCAATTGGGAGTGTTTAATGTTTTCTTATTTTGTGTTTGTTTTTGTTTCAAAAGAGTCAGAATTAAAAAGCGTGAACTGAAGGTGAGCATACTCAAGTATCTGTCTCTGAATCAAGAAAAGAAGAATGATTCCTATCAATGTGCATTCCACTGTACAAACTTGTTTAAGTAACCAAATCTTTATGATATTTTGATGCTTTTTGGGTAAGCTTCTAGGTAAATAAATTAGGTAAAATCCTTTAGTGTACAATCCCTACTTTTTCTACTTATTAGTTTTCTTTCTAGGTTCTGCTTGGAGCCTGTATTTTTCCTTGTTTAGCTCAGCTTGGGTATTTCTTGAAAATACAGACAGACTTTATGAAAAATGTACCTTGATTGAACAATATTTTCGAAGAGAACATATCACAGAGATATCTCTGTTAATTTTTCCTGTATCTAAATGCTTTCGAAGCACAATTGAAATAGAGAAAGAGAATGCAAGTACGTGAAATATTCTTTGAATTGCGTATGTAGGTGTGGTGTGTGCTTGTTGGTGAACATGGTTAGTATCAAGAAACATCCATCGTTTAATCACCTGTTTTTAAAGGAAGCAGAATTTTTACTGCCTTCTTTGGGAACCTGTTCATATTTCGTAATTTCACAATATGCGTTTAACATACTTACATTCATGTTTTTGTTACAATTCTTTTCAAATCTTTTACAGAGTATTCCCCAAACTCTGAAAAGCTCTGATTTGCTTATTTAAGCTTACTCTAAGAGCTTCAGTGGGACTATTCGTGCTTAAACTTAAGGACATGCTTAAGTGCTTTGCTGGGTCAAACTTTATACTGGGTGGACCTTCTTGTTTCTCCTTTCAGACAAATGATTTATTTCCTATGTGTTCTGAATAACTTGGGCACCAATGGCTCATTCCATTGTTTGTGTTTTAGGCGGTGGGTTAGGTGTTCTTCGCTTTGTGAAAATCAATACAAATTTCAATTACACGAACAGCGGGTAAGACATTAAAATTAAAAGGATGTAGGATGCACATTCTAATCTGTGGTGATGTCTCAGCTATCCAGATGTTATGGGAAAACTGAATAAATGTAAGTGGGATTCTGAATAATTGAATATATTGTTCTTATTTATTTGGATTACTGTAGCACTTAGAGGTCTCAACCAAGATGGTGACCTTGTTGTGCTGGTGTTGTAAAAACATGTAGTGAGAGACTGTTCTGCATCAGAGAGGTTACATTCTAAATAGCTGAGACGCACAAAGGTTAATAGGGACACAAATAGGCACTGGAATGTGAAGAGACTTGCCCAAGGTCATATAGCAGGTCAGTAGCAGAGCCACGAGTTAAGCCTACCTCTCCGGACTCCTCTTGCAGTGTCCTATACACTAGATTGCCTCCCCAGTGATTAAACTATCTGCCTTTAATAGCTATTGAGGGAAGTAATTTGATTTAGCAGGGAATTTTGGACAGTGACATTTGACTGCATTTCTACCTGGTTCTTGCATGTCATAGAAAATATAAAGATAATTCGATAATATGGGAAAGAACATTAAAGCATGACGCTTATTTTGCCCCACTTACTGCAAATTTAGTAAATACTTTCTGAGAGGTGGACGCCGTTTCACAGAACGTTAGCTACAACTGCTGGTGTTTCTTGCTGTTTTACGTGCGTATTTTTGCTTTTTAGGTGTGGCATTCAAAATCCGAGGTAGGGCTAACCGCCTTGATTGGCTCTCAGGGAATAATGTTTTAATTACTTTGGCCAAGCCATCCTGAAGCCTGTATCCTCCTTATGACAGTTCACTTCAGAAGCTACACTGCTTCATTTCAGTAACTTTATTACCATTTGGCTCAGAGATTGCTATTTCGCCTTGGCCACAGATTTCATCAGTTGCCCGGTTCACCTTTGTCCACACTATACTTGTGAAATGACCTGCTCCTTTAGTGCTTGTCAATAGTAAATTGCTGCATCCTCGGTGTCCAGGCTGAAGCGCAGTAAAGGACACAACTCTTTATTAAATTACTGGATTTTACACTTAATTTTTTTGGATTAAACCTGAATGTGAAAAGTCTTAATTACCATTTAATACCAAGTAATTAAAGCACTAGCCAGGGTCAACTATATAAAGTGCATCAGTTTGAACTGCCACCTGATTAATAGGTTTGGTGATATAAAAAGTTCAGCACAAAAGCATGCTCTGCCAGGGTCACTGCTTTAATAGCTGTGGAAAGTGCAGTTTTTGCTGTAATTCTGTTCTAACAATTGGATCAAAATAATAATTTGTGAGGTGTTCATGGTTGGCTTCTCCAGCGTGACGTCAGGTGAGTTATTTGAATTTGACGTCAGTTAAATTGGTTTTGTGGGATATATTGATTACCAAACCAGTTTGGCTCTGATATTTTCTTAATTTCATTTACATTCTTCAAAGTGAACCATCAAGTATAATTTTTTCCCAGCTTTCTCTTCCAGATGAGAGTTAAGTTTAGGGAATGACAGAAGATGTAATGTGAATCAGTTGTATGCCTATATTTTCATTTGTTTACATACATACAATCATAGATTTAGTGTAGCTCAGGTGCTGTATGCACTTAGGTGTGTGTTTGCCTGTAAGTGTGTGTTTGAGAGTGTGTGCACACAGTTATACTGAGTAGTTGGCTTAATAGCTGCGTTTTTATATCCCTGTATATATATATATGTATCTATATCTATCTCCCCTATTGTATTCTGTTATGAATGCTTTTCCTGTGCCATGCATAGCCCCAGAGGCTCTGGGCTGCAGGAGCATTTGAAAATTGTGCTGCGTTCACATTTAATATAGTGGGGTTTGGTTTTGTTTTTTAAACTCTTAACAGTTTATTGATAGGGCCTGGGCAAACTGCTGCACCTCCAGAGGACTCAGTTAGCTTTCACTGGGCTCAGTGTGCCTGCAGCAGGCAGCCCATGCATTAGCAATTGCAGGATGGGAGCCATAATGATTTTCACCTACTGATGGCTCTGTAAGCATTAATTTTGACAACACCCTACAAAGTAGGTAAGCGTGGTTATTCCCACTTTATTACCGAGGCCTCAAGAGGAAGGATTAAAGCCTTGATACCACTGATAGGTGTGCATGTGCTTAGCTGTAAACATGTAGGCAGACCGATGTATCTGAGTGGGAGAGCCTTCTCCTGCAAAGTTTAGGACGTACAGTTTCAGTAAAATTTTCTAAGTGAGCGGAAGATTTCCATGTCAGAGCTAGATTTCGGGTCTGAAATACTTGGTTCCAGCTTTGTTCTTCATACTTCAGCACCCCTTTCAAATAAACTTATAAATACTGGTTTTTGTTATTTACTACAATGATTACTTACTATATAATAGCAAGGGTGCCAGCCCTCGTATTTCCGGTGAAGATTGAAGTTGTGTGAGTTATTTGCTGTGAATTCACTTCGGTTTTGGTGTCAACGTGGATCAGGTGTTTTACTTTGCTTTTTTCTTATTGTTTTTGAATGCAAATTTTGCTTTCACCTATGCTCCGTGTATTTATAGCACACAAGGTCCTTAGCTGGGATTTGGGTCTCTCTACTGGATGCCCCACTTCTCTGTGAGAGCACGTGTGAAGAGGATGCAGTTAAAGACAAGAGAAGAAGACGGGAGAAACAGTTCTCCTGACTTTTACTTTCAAACCTTGTTTGAAAACCATGGCTGCGACAGCTCGCCCAGCCATGAAAGGGGCCAATGTGCTTTTCCTCCAGCCTGGCTGGGGTGAACCCCCCACCCCTCTAGGCAAGCCAAAATTTGCTTGAGGGCACTTCTTGGCAGGGCAGCCCTTGGCCTCCCTCACGGCCTCCTGCTCCAGTACTCTCTTGGGCACTGGCTGCTGGCTCTGGGGGCTGCACATGGGTTTTGCGGGGAGCTGGGATTCGTTTCATCCCATCCTCTGGCCTGAGCTGCAGGAGTTGGTTTGCGTCCAGCTCTACAAATGGAGTGCTGCATGGGTAGCGCAGGACCATATTGCAAATGGTGCCATGCGGGGCTGGCACAGTTGCCGCTGCGCCCCTGTTCCTTTCTCTCCGGATGCTTGTAAAGCTCTCCTTTAATTTGACAGTTGTGGAGTGCACATTTTAAATAATAAACAGGAAATCAGACTTCCACTCTTTTTTTCTGGCATTTGCTCATGATCTGCTTCTGTTAAGGATGAGTATCTCCTGCTAGATGGGAATGAACACACTGATGTATGCTCACAGGCTCAGATAGTGTTCAAAGCAGTTACAGGTTGTTTTATCAACCATATGCCTTTTGGTTTTACTCTCAAAACAGGACCAGCACAGCAATAAATTGAAACGTCAATTGTCAGAGTATTTCAAGTTCTGATAAATAGACACAGCAAGCCTAGCTATTTTTTAATATTCCTACTATGATGAAATAAGTTTAGCTGAGTGATTCTGGAGAGATGAACAGTTTCAACATACTGAGCAAGGAAAAGGGAACCTTGTGATGCTAAGTAAGTGATTCATTGATTAAACTATAGAAATTATGCCTCAGGCTGTGCTGTAGTTGGAACTTCCTACAAAACTGTGTTCTCTTCATAATACACCTGATAGACACCAGGCAATATCAAAACGTCAGTCATTCAAATTTAAGCATTCATAAACACATTTCCAAAAGTGTTGCCCTATTTTGCAGGTGCCGAAATAGAAGCTGAGAAAGTTGCTTGAGAAGCACTGTGATCTACCAGACGGCGACTCTTGTGGTAGTCAGGTGGGGTTACTGAAGCTCCAAGGTTAACTTGTAAAAGGGTTAAATTTTGAAACGATAGTGGAGCCAAAAAAAAAAAAATTATTAGTCTATTTGAAATTGTTTTCAGTTCAGTCAGTAGCAGATTGATGACAATAACACCAGCTTTCTTTTTTAAACTGGATCTAGGCTTCTGAAGCATTCTCATATCCTCTGGTAGAATCTGTTGGAAATCTGTCCGCAGGACTCCAGATCATCACAGCTGAAAAACCTGGACCACAAAAATGAGTGTGATGATAAAAAGAACCGATTGTTTTCCGAGTCACTTGTTCCAAGGGTTAGTTTGACAAGTTCAAAACAGCCGTCCTGTGAATACATGACAGAACTCTAAAAAATTAGAGCTCGAGTTCTCTGTCTTTAAATATGCTGGTTCTTTATTCTCAGAAATTTGAAAAACTAGCCACTAACTTAAAATTGCTCAATAATCCATAGAGAACACATTTGATAGGAGCATATGCATGAAAATCGTCTGTAGAGCCCCCACCCTTCCATACAAACAGAACTAAATAAACAGCAGCAGGGTGGGGTTTGGTTTTGGTTTTTTATGTTCTGGAAAACTCTCCCATGGACAGACTAACTACATGACATTTTAGCCTGTTCTGAGGAGGCGAAGGTTAGTAACTGGATGAAAAAAAAGAGAATTATGATAAAGGTTGATACCCAATCTAAATAAATATTGGAATGCTCTTTAACAATTACAGCCTGTCGAATTTTTCAACGTACAAACCTACTCCATACAAAGGAAGGTGCTGAGTGCAGATGTATTTCCGTTGAGTGAAGTGAGTACATCTCAATTCTGATACCTGCTTGACACAGTTTAAAATAAAAAAAAAGAGAAGAGTTTGATGAACAAAACATAGAATTGTTTGGTTCTATTAAGAAATGTCACCATTTATCTAAGTAAAACTATTAAGCCGTAACCTGTATCTTTTATTTCACCTTGGTGTATGTCTAGGGTAAAGGTTCAAACCAATCCTTTTCATGTACATAACCATGGGCTGCAATTAATTACAATCTAGTTCTTTTTAAAAGAATCCATTAAGAAATCATACCAGATGAACAACCACTAAAGTAGAAAATCTAATGCATTAAGAGTTACAGGCTTACCATGTAAACTTTGTGTAGCATTTAACAACACTTAGAAGAACATTAAGAGTAACTTATGTGTTATGGCAGTATTCATATAAATGAAAAATAGAGGAAAAAAATAACATTCAACTAAACCCAGCCTGTGTGCTTCTCAGTCGGAGAGAACACTGATTGTCGCTGTGCAGCAAGAGAGACTTTGCATGATCTTATGACAAAATGGAGGATGTTAAAGTAAGGGTTTTCTGACTAGAAAGTGACGACACAATACTGCAAACCAGTTGTTAATGTGGAAAAATTGTTTATCTTCCATTAAAAGAACACATAATAAACAGGAGAAAAAGTCATTTGCTGTCCTGGAGGGAGATAAACTGGGTCAAAATAAGTTGAGTTCTTGTGTAGCATTGCGGCTGCCACAAAACAACCCTGGTAGGCTGCTCACTAAAGCATTGGGCAGTTGAGGCACATCAGCCATTTTAGGTACCTAAACAGTGGGTGCACCGACCAGGAATCTAGTATCTGGAGGACCTGAGTGAGGTAGGAACGTATATCTGATACAAAAAAATCTGTTTGCAAGCATGATGACCATAACAAGAAACATGCGAGCTTAGACTGAAGACCTGCCTAACTATCTGTCTCTTGGCAGAGGTCAATAGTGGATGGTAGAGAAGAGGGTGAGATCCTGCAAGTGGGGAGCTACGCGGGAGCTGCAGGCGTTGCGGCAGAAGGAGCGTGTGCCCACACCGCCATAGGCACTGCGGGACTGGACTGCAATGCTCAGCAGGGTGTTTAGCTTCCAAAGGGATGTAACTGTTTGCACTGTGTAAAGCTACTGAATGAGAAATAAGAAAATTTTAACTGATTGTCATAATGTCTAGCTATTGAAGCAGATTTAGGGAGGGCTTTTTTTTATGTAGTGGACAATTGTTAGTTATTAGCTGGAAATATGCTAATGAATCTAACAGCAATAAAATAAGAAAGGATTCCATAGAAATTGCTCAAACTATTGGACTTAATAGGCAGTGATAATCCCTCTGTAGTTTTTTTTAATCACTCTATCAGCTTCTAGAGAAGTAATATTTTTTCCCCTGTCCAATTTCATAGATTGGAAATGTCTTAAAATTGTCATTTCTAGTAAATTTATGTAGAGTTTTTCATAGGAATACATATACTGCTGAGGGTACTGAATTAGAAAGTTCTTAAAAGGAAATAATTATAGAAGTAGAACCTTCCAAGACATAATCTTCATGGAGTCAGTCAGTGGGAAGAGTCTTGTGGTACCTCTAAAAATGTCCTGCCAGAAAGAAATATGGTATTTAAGATGGAGGTAAGAGAATGGTAGGCTTTATTACCTGCCAAAAAAAATTTTTATGTTTTTTTGACAGGCTCACAAATTACAACTGGTTTTGTGGAAGAAGAGCAAGCTGCTGTATCCTAGCAATACTTAAGGACAGCTAGGAAGGGCTGAGGACAATAGGCAAAGGTTTTGCAATGGTTGTCTTTGGTCTGAAAGGCCCCGTGGGCCTGCTCATGAAGCGCTTGACAGGAAGCCAGATCCTGGGCTTAAGTTTCTGGAGCCGCAGGTGAATGGCTGTGGGAGACGCTGTGGCTGTCTGTACCTTCTGGAGGTTCAGCTCTGCGTCATCCTCACTCTGTCATCAGCCTCCTCTGCGCTGTGCAATGGTGGCAGTGGTTGTGGTCAACTTCTGGAGGCAGAAAGCTGGCAAATGCAGTTTTCTTATGTTTATGAGAGTTGTACCTCTGCTAGGTCAATAGTAGTTGGAGAGAGAACCAGAAAAAATGTACAACTGGGGGAACCTACCATGAGTTTAAGTTGCTTTTGCATCGTTTGCAAGATAGCTTTTCAGTAGCCATCCTTGTGTTGCTTATACACTAAAAGCCTCATTCAGGAAAACCATATTTAGGTATGGTTTTAATTAAGTACATAAATAAGTTTCAACTTTTTTTAATTGAGATGTTCCCGTAGATGGAGTCTAGCCATGTTAATAATTCCTTTTTAACATCCCTGGTATAGACTATTTTGGGAAGGCTTTTCAGGGAAAAAACTCTTTTTTTTTCTTTTTTTTTTTTTAATTTCTACTTCTTAGGCCAGGTCACGTAGTTAGGAAAAAGCAGACAAGTTTTCAGCGCTGCGAACCTTCCTTTAGGTAAATACATCAAGTTATTTGAAATCTCTCTTCTTAAAGTGTTCGTGTCATGTGTGAAGTCCAGTGCTTTGAAAGTCATCAGAATGTGAAATAATAAACTTAAATGTAAAACTACTAATGAGAAACAAAACATTTTCAGTAGCGCTTAAACGCCTTATGGAGACGTCGAAGAATATTCCCTAATATGTTGCTGTGCCTTACATTTCCAGGTACACTGCAATCATTAAATCCTGAGAACTGGCTCCAAATACATCAAAACTAGGAAACCCTTTGCACAACTTTCATATTCAACTCTTCTTACAAGTTGGTAATTAGGGTATTTAACCTTACTCTCCCTCTGTTTATTAGAAAATGCTATTTTTTTAACAATTACAAAAATACTAAAGCAGATCAAGCAGTTATTTTGACAAACAGCTTGAAACGTTCTTGCCTAAATTCCACAAATAAAAAAGCCAACTAAATAATCACCCTGAGCAGATTTTCACAGGGACCTCAGTCAACCTTTATAAAGGATAATTACACTGGTGTTTTAACATGGGGCAAAGGAAATGATAAAATTAGGGCATGAGACACTATTCCTATTTTGAGAATGTAGTAGAATAATTGGTAAGGGATTTTTATTGCCGTTTTATTATACTGAGGGGTTTTTTTACTTTCTCATGGTTGGATATATTTTTTTTTTCAGACTCTTAAGCCTTGTGTTTAGTGGCACGAATCTGGGCAGAGTGGGTTAAGAAACTGCATTCAATGAGATCTCCCGATGTATTAAAAGTACATTTTTGAAGTGGTGGATGTTTGTGTGTGTTTTAACTCTGCAGCTTCTGTTACCTCCCCCCTCACTAACTCTCTCTCCCTGTACCTTGCGTCTGGTAGATGAAGAACGTTCATTTAAATGCCGCCAGCACTTTACTGCGGCAGTTACTATGTTAAAGTAAGGACTGTGAACTATTGGCTGGGGTAGGTCCATTACTAGCTGATGCCTTTTGGGGCACTGGAGTGAAGTACTGGTTTACAGGGCTCTTCCAATGTACCCAGATGAGAATCAGCCCATGAATCACAGGGGCTAAATTGTCAATACAAACTATGTTGCTCCATATCATCTACATAAAGTTGTGTAGTAGATGTAAAAGTATATTTGGTATTTCATCCTTTCTTCTTCTTTTATACATCTGTAAATACAGGGCAAAACTACATTTTTCAGTTTTGTGCTGCCTTAATTTGCCTGTTTCTGTTGAGTAAAATTCCAGAATTAAAACAGTGATGCTGCAAACATCTTATATTCCTGAACTTCTTTCCCAGTGTTGCTATAATACTTGCATTCTGTACTGCACCGTCATTTCATGAGATCTAAAAAGACTGGGTTGCAGCACCAAGGGCAAGCATCACTGCAGTTGATGCAGAACTGGCATTTTAAAACAAAGTATATTTTGCTACATTTATTTGGCAGTTTTAATTTTTTTCAAAATAAAGATATATTTTTTTTTAAATTTGATTGCTTTCAATGGGTTTTGTTTCCTTGGCTTTCTGGTACTTTTTGCAAACACAGATGAAGAAGGAATTTAATTCTTCTAGATTCAAAGTCTGTTCTGGTAATAATGTAAACCTATATGCCAAAGGAGAGTTTCACTGTTAGGGAATCATAGAATGGCTTGGGCTAGAAGGGACCATCAAAGGCCATCAAGTCCAACCCCCCTGCGGTGAGCAGGGACACCTTCAACTGGATCAGGTTGCTCAGAGCCCCGTCCAGCCTGGCCTTGAACGTGTCCAGGGATGGGGCTTCTACCACCTCTCTGGGCAACTTGTGCCAGTGTTTTACCACCCTCACTGTAAAAAATTTCTTCCTTATATCCGAACTAAATCTGCCCTCTTTTAGTTTAAAGCCATTTCCCCTAGTCCTGTCACTACAAGCCCTGCTAAAAAGTTTCTCCCCAAAACTGTTGTAATCATTCAACATATATTGCACTTGCAAGTATTAAGTATAACTAGTATAACAGAAATTATACAAGTGAAATCTACAGAATCTTTAATTGCTACATAGAACCACTTATTTTAAAACTATTTTTCTAAATTTCTACTATGATATGGAGATTAAGTGGTAATGTATCTTGGTGTTCTTTTTTTTTCTGTTTTAGGTATGTTTTTAGCTGAGATGATTGAAAAGTATTTTGTGTCCCCCACACTATTCAGAGTCATCCGACTTGCCAGAATCGGTCGAATCCTGCGTCTCATTAAAGGCGC
>JAVKLA010000001.1:33981644-34046644 GCA_034782735.1 Sagittarius serpentarius
GGTGTCATCAGCGAACTTGCTGAGGGTGCACTCAATTCCACCATCTATGTCATTGATGAAGATATTAAACAGTACTGTGAACAGTAAATATGCAAGTAAGGGAGTAACTCTGTGGGACATTTAGCTATTGCCTTAGCTTGTTTGCCAAAGGGTATTTAAAAATTAAAAAATATAAAAAAGATATTTTTCATTTAATCTTGCTTGCACTTTTCCAGGCCTCCTATGATTAATTTAAAGTACTCAGAAGTTATTTTGCAAGGAGTTGTTCTGTGCAAAATACAGGCATGAATTCATAGTTTCGTTTTGGTTTTTTTTCAGGATTTGTTTGACAGAATTTCACATAATGGTCTATCCAAACCAGCAAGCTTCACTTAGTTTCAGCCCCACATTACATCGTTCGACTCCAGTAGAAGTTTCCTTCATTTCAACAAATTGAGCCCAAGTTTGTGTGACAGTGGATAGATGAGTTGAGCTGATGAGGGTCTGGGAGGCATTGCAATCAGAGTGGCAGGTGAGGCAGCTCTCAGTGAATGGATCTGAAGGACTAAATGTGAGGGTTTAGAAACGGAGGAATTGCCATAGTGGATTATAGCCAAAGTCCATCATGAAAATATCTCAAGTTTGTCAGTAGCTATTAGAAAACACATTAGAGAAAGGTGTATGAAAATTGTAGCGACAATCAAAACCAAGCTGAGCGAGAACAATTGTATCAATTAAGTCTAGATCTGTTTTACGAAATATGTGCTTCCTAAAGTTTTCTTTTGGTAATCTTAACCAAAGGCAGTTTATCTTGGTATAATTGAATTGCACACACACCATCAGACTGGTATGAGTTTTCTTTTCTTCTGCCCCTCCAGCTGTGGATTAATGAAGTTAGACAATGCATTCCCTGTGAACTATTAGTTATCAGCCAGTAGATACTGAGACTGAGAGGAAGAGCAAGGACTATTTTTATTGTAATCAAACAGCTTAATTGAGTTTGGGACATTTGGTTTGGGTTAGGTAGAGTGGCAGGATAAAAGTGTAGGGAAAGCTGAACCTGCCTGTACTAAAATTTGCTCTCAATATGGATGATCGTACAAGGACGGGATAGCTGCAGAGGACTCACTCACATGTTACAAATATACATGATTCATTTCAATTGGTCTTTTAAGTTTTTAAAATTATATTTGTCCTCTTGCTGCACTGGTTTTACCAGTGTAAAGATCATAGGTTTTATTTGATTATATTTTGGTAGTCTGTTAAATGAGAGTGGGTCACCTTGCACCATGCAACATTTCACTTCACTGCTAAAACTTAATGCCA
This sequence comes from Sagittarius serpentarius, assembly GCA_034782735.1. Taxonomy (NCBI): domain Eukaryota; kingdom Metazoa; phylum Chordata; class Aves; order Accipitriformes; family Sagittariidae; genus Sagittarius; species Sagittarius serpentarius. The sequence continues at coordinate 33,982,950 of JAVKLA010000001.1, forward strand.
TCTTTTTATCTTTCACTGAGTGGCTGTCAGAGGACATAACGTTAATATAAGACAGGCATCTCTAATATTTCATGAATGGCCTTTAAAAAAACCTTAAAAAACAAACCTAGGAATTAAAAATTGACACTAGGCTAGTGAATTTAGTCACCTTTCTCAAATGTTGAATGGTGTTCCATTTATGTATCTCATCTATTACAAGACCTATTCTCTGTCAGGCAAGGTTATTAAAAAGCACAGGTGGCTTCCTCAGATTGAGTATATTGTTTTTCTCTTGGGGTGGGGGATGGAGAGATTTCCATGAAAAAATGGTCAAGAACTGAAGATAATACCCCAGAAGAAGGCCGGTAGCTTTTCAGTGGGTTAGCGTTCACTATTAAAAACTGGGCCTGAGATTTTGACCTTCTTTGTAAATTTTTTTGTTTACCTCACTTTCTGTGCCTTAAAAATTAGTCTGTACTTTCCAGCTCTATAGGGATTCAAGTAGATTAAATAAAGATCTTATAAAATCTTCTACAAAAGTGCATACTATTAGTAAATTGTGGGGCCTTTGTCTCCTCTTTTTATATAATGCATTTATCAAAAGTACTGTTCCAAAATCATGTGGCAGTATATACAGATGTGGATACCTATGTTTACATTTACATTTTTTATGTTAGATGTCTACAGATTTATTTAGAGATATTAGAATGTTGGGTTAGATACAGCTTTTTGTAGCCTGCATGCTAATTTTTATATATGGTAGAAAATACGTAATGCTTACTGCTAAAATATACAAGGATGATGTATTTTTTGCATTGTCTGATACTTAATGGTAGAAGAACTCTAGTTAAACTTCCAAACATTAAAAATTTCAATGTCTAATCCTTCATTGGACTAATTGTGCCATTAGATTAAAACATAAGAAGGAGAGGGATTGCTATGGCAGTGTGCAGGACTTATCCATTAGCTGAAATAATAATGAAATAGTCTGGATGATGTAGTGAGAAGATGTACTCGTGTTTCAACTCTGAATATTCATGTCCAAAACTGCATTAAGGTACTAGTGAAACCTAGTGTCTGATTTATATGTAGTAGGTTCGGAAAACAAGAGTGGAAGACACCTCTAAGATCATCAGTCCAGTCATCTATTATTGCAGATACCATGTCATATAACCTCTTTCCTAAATTTGATGAGTTCCATAAATGTATGGAGCTCCATGCTTAGCATTGATTATCTCCACAAAATTGATATTTTATTTGGCAAAAATCAATGTTAATAAGTTCACCTATATTAGCATAGTAGAATTTTAGAAATTACTTGCTAGACATACTGGCCAGATAAACAGCTTGGTAGAGTTAATTCATTTCTAAAATAAGTGTGCAAATAACTGTCAGCAGTCTCGTCCCTCCCCGCAGTTCTGCTGTCTTTTAAGTACAGAACAAATGCATATCTGCCCTCAGTGTTGGCATCCCCCCTGGAATTAGGTGGTTTTAACACATTCCTTGATTTCTTTATAAAGTGTTGGCTAAGATAGGTGACTTTTCAGACAGATTTTGTGAACTAATAGTGACCTTTACCACAACCAAATGACACTGTTAAATTTCCTCAGCCCTTTAGACTCAGTAACTGTGTTTTGTTTGTTTTGGTTATTAATGCAGGTTCTCTATAATTCACATATGTAAATGTAAAAACCTATCACCATATGACAATATGTAGATTTGTGGCAGTCCCAAGAGGACCTTGGCTCCATAAACCAGTGGCTTTATTATGTAATGCTGCATAAATGCTGTATTTTCATCTATGACAGATATAATCTTGAACCTGTATTTTTCATGTTACTTAACTGTTTCAGAACATCATGTGTGAGAGAACACATCAAAATGGAAATTGCCTCTACAGAGGCAGCAATAAATATTGGTTGGATATATTGCATTGTTGGGCTCCATGTGTTTTAGGATGTTCTCAATTCTCTTGCCCTAATCAACACTGTAAATACATGCTGCATTTCCTGGTCATCCATTTGTTGGATTAACAATTTGGACCTTGCAGTTTCTACCATACATTTTGATTCTTTACCGTATATAGTCATGCTTATTTAAGAGCATCCCCTAACAAAATTACTCTAAAAACTCCTGTCTTTTCCAACTATTTAAAGAAAGGCAAATTATGCAAATTTTGTGCATTATATGTGGGGTTAACTAGTAGTTATTTGAAGATTATCTAGTTAAAAAGCTGAGAAAAATCTTTACAGTCGTGCAAAAGTGTATCCCTGTGACACACAGAAATTTGCCATCTTTTCATTTAAATATTGGGAGGGGTTGTGTTTTGTTTTAAAAAAAACGTACTTACCATATAACCTTAAGCAGAGATTAAAATAGTTATAGTGCATATAGTTATAGTTGAAATATATAAATATTTACAGTGATATATGATGTAAAAAACAAAAGAGCAAAGGACAGATTCTGACAATTTTGTCCAGGAGGTTTTAGACAAAGTTGTTGGAATATTGCTTCTATTGAATATTCCCTTAAAGGATTTTGCTTAAGTCATTTCTTCTTTAAAGTCTTTATAAACATGTAGTTCATGTCCCATTTTTTATCTACTCTCTGCTTTATGCCATTGAGTTAGAATAGAATCAATCATAGTTCCCCACCTTGTCTTTCAAGTGAGCATAGTACTGTGATGGCCACGTACCTGATTTAGTTTTAGGGCCCTTTATTGTGTCAGTTATACCACTGTGTCTCCTGTGGAGCCTGAGTACTCTTATGAATGACTTTCCAGCACCAGACGTAGTATATACCAATTTTCTATTGTATACTTTCCTCTGTGGATCAATATGGATTTTAATTAACATCCTAACAAAATTATAGTTATGCTCAAAGGTCTCTCTCCCCTTGTGTCTTGCCAGGAACCTGGTCTTCAGCAAGTTCCTATCATACTAGACATTGTCAAGAACAGACATAATTGAAATCCCTTTTCATTTATCCTGAGGCAAAGACACTTTTCTTTTCTTTCTTTCCTCTTCAGTAGATATGCACAGAAGTTTGCTAACTGGGGGGATGGAGCTGTAAGCCTACTGTAAACATCAAAGGTGACTTGATACAGAGATTCTTGGAAGAAGTTTCCACCATACTTGGAGTGTCGTGACACTGTTTCATTCAACTGCTTTTCCACATTCCATTACATTAATAACCTCCTTGCAGGTTTCTCGGCAGATGAGGAGAAAGGGAGGCCTTCAGTAGAAAGCTGGATGATGATTTTGAATGAATGAGAACGAAGATGAACTGTTAGCCTTAAAGCTTGTATGAGGTAGTCAGAACACCAAGAGCCATGAAGTAGGTCAGTACTTTTGTCTTCTTTTTACATCAGTTGTTCTGCAGAATTGCATTTACAAATGTTTAGCTTATATTCACACATAGCACAATTATTTCTGTCTTCTCCTTGACTGTACACTATCCTAGATTATTTTCTGTTGTTTTATCCCTTCTGTCATGTATCTTTTGAAATCTCTTGTGCTAATAAGCAAGCATCTGATAGATCTCACCAGGAGTCTTGGCTTCATCTTTAGTCTTCATTCTAACAATTCTGCCTACAGTACATACTGTTCACAGGGCAGATTTCACATATTGCTGTTCAGCTGCCAGGCTCTCAAGTAATAAACCTTGCATTTCATTTCTGAATTAGTGTAAATTACGATTTTAGGAGTGTTCTTCCCCTGACAGAAGAAAGAGTCCAATGCCACATCCTTGACAGTGGCTGAAGAGTGCACAGCATTCTGGGAAATAAGTTTGTCACTGACCACTTGTTTTCTTAGGATGCTTGCAAAAAATATGCTTTATCTGACAGTTTCTTCTTGAAGTGTAAGAGCTTTATAGTGCTCTGTCTGGTTCTTTTGTATGGGATTTAGAAACTTGGCCATTTAGTCCACAATGCCATTTCTTTCCAAGGTTCTGAAAGAGTACTGCTAAAAAAGCAAGTTAGCATTCCACACAATTTCAAATTATATGCAACCAGCCCAATAGTGAATTTTATTACTTAATCCAGTTAGCCTTTGAGAGGTTTTGCACAGTTACTTAGACTTAAGAAGTTGAATCCAGTATTAATCAAAGCCAGAAAGCCCATTTTCTCTGACTGGATTGTGTTTTGATGTTTAATTGTCTCAATACTGCATTATTATTACTTGTCCAAGGTTTCTTTAGGCAAAAAGGTAAATTTGATGCCTCTTACCTTCTTCCTTTATGAAACTGAAATAGGGTGCCCTATTCCTCCCATATTATAGTACCCATCAATCCCAGGATGATCACTTGCATCCCTTAAGGCTTGCAACTAATGTTTCTGTCATGGTTTAACCCCAGCCAGCAACTCAGCACCACGCAGCTGCTCACTCACTTCCCCCGCACCCAGTGGGATGGGGGAGAGAACTGGAAAAAAGGTAAAGCTCACGGGTTGAGATAAGAACAGTTTAATAGAACAGAAAAGGAGGGAAACTAACAATGACGCTAATGACAACAATAAAGTGACAATAATCACAGAAGGATTGGAATACACAAAACAAGTGATGCACAATGCAGTTGCTCACCACTGGCCGACTGATGCCCAAACAATGATCCTCCTCCAGGCCAACTCCCCCAGTTTATATACTGGGCATGACATCCCATGCTATGGAATACGCCTTTGGCCAGTTTGGGTCAGCTGTCCTGGCTGTGTCCCCTCCCACCTTTCCTGTGCCCCTCCAGCCTTCTTGCTGGCTGGGCAGGAGAAGCTGTAAAGTCCTTGACTTAGTCTAAACACAACTGAGCACCAACTGAAAACATCAGGGTGTTATCAGCATTCTCCTCATACTAAACCCAAAACACAGCGCTGTACCAGCTACTAGGAAGGCAATTAACTCTATCCCAGCCAAAACCAGGACAGTTTTCCACTGTGAACACACAGATAACACTATGCAGTGGCAATGGGGAAGGAACCCCAAATGTTATTAATATCGTATATACATTACCTATTAATTTCTTTGTATGTATGTTCTCTGGTAGCACTCTAAAAATTACCGCCACTTGCCCACATTGATTAAAGAAGGTAGTGATACTGCTGTGTTATAACATGGACTGGAATCTAACTAGGCACTTTTTTCAGTATCTGCATTATTGTTGTCCAGTAAATCCATTAGACTTGAGGAAAACTTTTAGATCACTCCATTACTTATAACAACTTATACTTTTGCTTAATAAATTGTCCTTTATCAGATATTACTGCCAGCTGTGCTGTATCTAGTACAAATACTGCATATACACCATCACCAGCTTAGATGTCATTTTATGAGAAGCTGCTGTCTCAGCAAAATGAGAGTATTAATCTAAAAGAAGTTTATTTTTTTTCCAAGCTACGTAAACAAATCTATCCTACTTACAGCTGCAGTGTCAATATTTTGTACTGCCTGTGTTGACTTATTCATTGTGGTTTTTGGCATAGGAGACAACTCTGAAGATTCCATTTCTGGCCTTTCATTTTAGGCCAGTTCAAAATATTTCCGGCCCTTATCTTAGAGATTTTGTCAGCCCTTAAATAATTTTCATCTATACTTAAGTGTACATTCTGAAATACCTTAGAAATTCCTGTATATTTAAACATAGTCCCATATTACACTGAAAATTCACTCCTTGGTGATATAGGGAGTGGGTAGTCCAGTAAGTTTGTTTCATTCTGGACAAAAGCTTTAGCAATTAATGTTTGTCCAGTGTTCTAGAGAGTGTCTACAACTGCTGAAGCTTTTTGAGCTTTGACCTCAGCTTGCAGATCTTCCACTGACTGCTGAAAAAAAAAAAAACCCTGTATCGACCTGGGAAGGAAAGTTTGCTGAGCATTTTTAGCAAAGCAGAGAGATAGCTTAAGACCCGTTTTAGTCAGTGCTGGGTTCCTTTCAATACCAAAATGTCCTGAAGACTTATTCAATGGGTATTTTTAGCTTTATTAGTGCTTAGGATATTTGTATGTTTAAATGATACCACTGTAGGATCATTATGCCAGTTATATTCTCACTCACACACCTGTAGAAAATATAGTTTCTGATGCAATTCCTAACAAAGAGATGAAACATTGATTAACTTGTTGAAGATTTTCATTAGAAACCCTTTGCTCAGGTGTACATCAGCAGTTGGTGTAGACGTAAAGTTCTTTACATAAGTTCCTCATTCCAAAGCTCATTCCAAAGCATCATTATACCTTTTGTTTGTCTGGTAGAGCCGGTCAATGATAGCCTCACCATGAAATTAGCTGTTTCAGTTAACTTCTTCCCTAGATTTGTTGCTTCTGCTCTCTAGAATGTACGTGTTGGCTTAGCTTTAGCTTTTGAAAATTCTGGTTCTTGTTCAGAACTTTCTGGCCATGCTGTCTTGCTTTTCACCCCACTCCAGTTCAAAATGCTATTGCCCAAGTAAAAATCTTTGTATCTTTTATGTCATCAAAATTGTCTGGTTGAAGAAAGAGCTAAAAAAAATTACTCTTTTACAAAGATGTTCACTGCTTCTGTGAATAATTCTTCTTTGCTAGTGGGACTACAGTCATTTCTTTGTCCCTACCAAACGTGTTCTGTGGATTCTAGCTGATTTTCTGCAAAATGGTGCGATTGTTGCCTCTTTTACCTTGTGTGTTAACCTCTGTATTCCCACATGATAGTTGTCAAAGCAGGTACAACTCCAAGAGGTGTTTTTGTTAAATACCAACTTGAAACCTGTATGCTGTTCTAGCTGATGCTTCTTGTAACATTTCTCGTAGTATTTTGAATTCTTTCTAAGGTTGAAAGGCTCTTGGCTTCTGTAAGTATCCATCCTTTCCATTAGACAATTCTTGCCTTCAGTAATGTCCACTAAACTGCATGGTTGCCTCTTTCAATCCAAGATCAATTCTAAATGCACTTTTGTCTGGTTTCAGTTTGAAGAGTTATGTCACTTGTTGTCCTTTATCACATGAGTGTAGAGAGCAGCATTCTTCAAATTCTGGAATAACTTCATAGCCACCTTCAACTAAATTTATTGAAAGTTGATATGTGCATCCTGTGCCTCAGAGACAGTTGTTATCTAAAGCACCTGACTACCTTTCTCTTTTGCTGGCTCCTTTGTCCTGCAGGTACAGATTTTCACTCTCTTATTCACTATTTTGGGAAGTAAAAGTTGGTTGGGCACCATATTTGCTCTATTTATTTTTTGGGGGTGTTTTACTTATCTTCCTCTCACTCCTGTATGACAAAGTGCGCAGTGAGACTTCATCACCTGACCTGCATATGAGATCTCCACTTTCTTCTGTATCTTTCTCCAAAATGAGAGCCCCTCAACACTCCTGCAGATAACCTGTTTGAGGGGACATATTAAAGACACAAGGAACGACAACGCAAAGGTGAATGCCATGGTATCACCGTTTGTCTGTAGTCTTATCACCTCTTGTAAGCCTACTGTCATTGTCTCAGTAGTCCAGTGGCAATCTTGGCATGCGAGGGAATGTTTCAATTAATTTCTGTCTTTCCCTAATGGTAGCCCACCACAGGAAAAGCAAAAGTTATTTTGCTGGCTTAGCTTCACCCAAAGGTCTTTGCTTTAATTAGATCACCCACCTGTCACTGATTCTATGGACCTTAAGCCAGAATTGTCTCGCAAAATGTGGGCATGAAGGATACCTGGGTTTAGATTCAAGCATGTTGAGTATTATTCTGTACAGTCCTGCTGTTACTTAGTATGGTCCCAACACCAGTGCTTGCGTGGCTAGGTACAAGATCTTTCTTCAGCTGATCTGGAAACAAAGCATTAAAGTGAATCCTGAGTCCTGAGGTTATGTTGCTATACTTTGTTAATCAAAATCCCTCAGTTTATGGAGAAACCATATGCAAAATTTCAGATATGAACTAAATTAGCGGTTGTGATATTAGAGATTCCTTCGTGTATATATGTATTTAATTATTTCAGTTACAAATCCTGAAGTACGCATGCTAGATTTAATACAAATTTCTGCAGAGATGGTTTTTAGCAGGTTTTCCTCAAAAGGTATCCCCTCTGCCCTAATCACAATTCTTCTGATACCCGTTTTCCTTGCCAGCCTGAAGTGTCAATTGGGAGGCTTTGCGTGGTGCACAAATGTCCAGAGTTCTCTTGGCCCGGCAAGGAAAGTGGTTTGGAATGGGACATCCATCACTAATAAACAGCAGGAAAAAGGGTTATATATCAAGGCTGCCCATATGAGTCACTCCTTCGAATCTACTTCACCGCAAACAGGCTGAGATTTTTTTTTTTTTTTAAGGCTCCCAGTTATGGCCTTGGAGTTACTTAACTGTTTTTGCAAATACCTCGATGAACAGGAAAACAAGTATGGGGGTTTCCCAAAAAAGGTACTAATGCTGTAGAAATTATATGTCACAATGTAGGGACAGCAGCTTAATCTCACAATGCAGTAGTTGTAGCAGTTGATTCCTGTAACCGCTGAAAATTGAGAGAGGAGACTGTTGAAGAGGGTAAGTCTAAGCAGCTCTCTACTAAGTTATTCTAGAATTTTAGAATAATATTTTTAAGAAGAACACTTATTTCTCAGGTTAATAGAAAGGCAGAAAGAAAACCTAAAATATCACACAGATCTGTGATGACCTTGGTAGTTAACATCTATACATCCAGTGCAAAGGCAGACAGTTCTAAAATCAGCCCTGCTAGGGCAGACTCCTCACAGGATTAGTTTTAGTTCTTAAATTTTCTCTCTTTTGTACCGATTGCTTCAAATTATGACAGAAATTGGAAATATTTCTGTTAATCTGTAGCCAGGCATTTTCTCCTTTTTAAAAGTAATAGAAATGGTGACTGAATATTTACGTAGTAAATGTTTATATGTCTTCACCGGGGTTCTACTCAGCTTAGTTATTGCACCTTATTTAGCTCATAAGAATAAATTTTATTTGATAGTGGTGACTTTCTGTTCATTATTGTTTAACCAGAACAGAGAAAATTAACAGCAATGGCTTACATGCATGTACGTATGTGTCTGTGTATATGTATCTGTATATACGTACATATATATACACACTTGTATATTTGCGTATATGTATGCACATATATACATGTATGCGTATACAGGTGTGTGTGTGTATGTCAAAGCATCAAAAGTATAACTAAAAATCCATACAGTAGTGTGCATGAAACCTGTAAATTACAATATATTACTGATTTTTAAAAAGCTTTTCTAGTGTTAAAAACAAAATCTTACTGTCAACATTCAGTCTCAGTAGTCCTCCCCTTTCCACATGAATTTAGTGCTTAATGTGATTCTTTTTGCTTTAAAATTGAAGAATCTTATTAGTTGCTAAAGCTATTCAGTAAGAGAGTATTTCAAAAAGAAACGTAAATTGTAAAATTCAGCTGGGACACTTACTGAACTGTTGGTATTGTTTTGTCAAAAACTGATTTAAAATGAACTAGAAAATTGCCGAACCATCAAAGTATGGGATGTGGGAAAGTTAATATATTAAAGAAACACTATCATGAGAAGAAGAAGTGCCATTTTAAAAATGATATTTTAAGAAATTCACTTATATAGAGAATGGGGCAAAATCATAATCTTTTATGAGTCCAATAAAGACTGCCTAGCTACTGCCACTTGATACAATACCTTTCATATTGAACTTGGAAAAAATCTACTACGGAGGGCTTTTTTTGTGCAATATAGATTTAGTTCGCTTTTTAACTTGAAATGGAAGAATGATGATACTGTGGGAAGCGTGCTTTGGACTGGCCAGGCTGGTGCACAATACCCTGGACCAGGATGTGCACGCAGTGGTATGCACACAAGCAGGGCTGGTGGCCCTGCAGCCAGGGTGCTTTGGTTTGACGTGCTGTTATTGCACTGGCTGTACTGGCAATCTATCTGGCTTGGTAGTGGACTTACAGTAGTGCCTGTTCTAAAGACAGAAATATGCTTTTCTCTCTTCAGCAAGTCTTGGGGATGTTATTTTCGCCTTAGAGACAGGCTGTGCAAGTAGCTGAACAGGAAGTAAATCCTTCCTATTTTATTTGATGTGGCTTCTTGTGACTGGCCCGCTGTATAGGATGTGTATGTGGCATTTTGGAAGATCGAAAAACAAGATGTCATTTTATTTACTTTAGCTCACTTGTTAATATTTGTTTAAATAGGTAACTCATGCATGTGGAGTACAGGCAAAAGATAAGAACGATTAGTATTTGTACTTTGCTTTTTATTCGTGTAGCTGGTGGTTCCTCTGAAAACTACCTGGTAATAGTAAGACAAAGTGAAATATTTGCTTTTCGTAGTCCTCTTACCGCGTGACTCCTTTCTACTTCAGTCTATTCTTATGTGTCCTTATTTGTGGCATGTAAGTCACCGCAAGGGTGTGGGCTGTTTAATTCCTGAGCTGTAAAAAAACTTATTATAGTGTGTTGGAAATATGGATTTTCATGCACAGTTCAAATGCAACAGATACTGCTCTCATTTTATAGAGAAACCTGCCCTTAAATGGAAAGCCAAGTTGAAAAGACTTCCACCTGAAACTGTAATCTAAAATTATTTCAAGCACCACCTAGGATTATTGCATCTGAAGCATAACGATGAGGCTTTTTGAGATCAGTTGGCCTTACTCGTTTGACAGTATTTTAGAGAAAATCCAAGTCCTGTCAGTGTTGGTAACAAAATTCCCATTGTCTTCATTGGACTCCAAGTTTAACTCCTATTAAACAACTGCTCTCAGTGGTCTGTGGCTGCTCAGTGGTGCTTCCTTTCCTATTTAGCGCCACGGTGTCTCTGGCTTTCCATTTCTCATGAGGGAGTTTACATGCAAATCCCACGCAGCACAGAAGGGCATTGGCTGGAAACACCTGTGCTGTGTCTGAGCTGGCCTCAGAGAGGAGCATGCAGAGCTAGGAGTGGGAAGACCAGAAGATGTTTGATAGTATCCTCTGTGCATCTACAGTATTGAAAGAGCATCTCTCTTAAACTAATTTGAGCTGAAATTATTACATTTCAAAATATATTGCTTACATTTTTAAGTGAATTTTGCCTGTCCTTTCATCTTCAGCAAGCATTAAATAACTTGAAAAATCTTGCAGTCTGTGCTCATTTATAACATAGTGGCTGTAGTTAGAAATTAATTACAGTCCTGTTCCTAAAGCACAACCTGCCTCCCCATCAAGAAAGCCCTTGTTTCCTTATAAAGTGCCTCTTTGCTGCTATAACACTTTTTAAAACATACTCCCTATGAGCCATTTAAGAATCAGCAAGGGGTTCAGATGTGTTTCCTTCCTTGGGAGCCTGAGTCTAGCTTTCACCCATCCATCTCTGCACCCTGCCCTCTTCTCCCGTGGATGTCTGAAACTGGATATCTGCTTACCATGTCCTCCCACCTCCTCCGCTCCTCTGTACCCAAGTGCCTCCCACAGGCAGCAGAAGGCTTCTCCGGGGAAGGTGAGCCCAGCTGTTTTGGCAGCCTGCTGCTTTAGCAGCTGGGACCCAGCTCTTTCCTTTGGCACAGACAAAACCGTCTTAATGCCGCTCATCAAAATACGTTCACTGTGGTAAGCATGGGAAAACGAGCCAATGGGAATGTGATATGAATAACTTGAAAAACTGCAATTATGATTAACGCTTCAAGTGCTATTTACTTTAACATTTGACCAAGATAACGCTGCTAATTTCTTTTAGCTCAATGTGAAATTTAGAGTCTGATTGTTCTAATTGGCAGAAAAGGGAAAGCTGCCAAAACCACACACTGATTTACCTCCCCCTTGATTCTGTTGACATCACTGAAGTTGCACAGGATACCAGTTGTTAAAGAAAGTTACTTTTGGGCTTCAGCTTCTTTTGCAAACATCCGTGTCTGATCTAAAAGCTCAGGATTTAAGATCCTCCAAGTTAATGCTGTGAAGCAGATGAGAGGAAAAGCCATTAGCTCATCTTTTGCAGCTCTGCAGTGTCCTGCGACTTTGGGGATAGTGGCTTAATTGATCTTTAAGAATTAAAATCACAGATGAGCCAGCCACTAGAAAACAGCAGTAATGGCTAAAGAAAAAGACATCCGTGAATTTGATATGGACCATTTAAGTATCATAGCCTATAGAAAAAACATATGAAGCATTTGGAGAAAGTAGTTCAGCTCTACCGCTGAACATCTTCAGGCTCAGACACTTATGAAGATTATATACTGACATGAGAGTGGACTGGTCTAATCTAAAATCCATTAGGCTACCACGTCTATCATTAAATCAGTAAAATCCACCTCTTTGGTCCATAGACTGGTGTGATGCATGGATGGCAGAGTGATGTGGGGGAACCTCTCACTGCTGTGAAGATATTTATCATTGTAATAGAGAACAATCTGAAGGCCCTCATGTAACATGCAGCAGAGACAACAGCTTTGATGTTCCTGTCCCCTAAATCTTTTTCAAGAAAAGGAAATTGCAAGCACTCTTGGAAGCAGCAGGAGCAAGGGGAATGGCTTTTTTCCCCACTTTGTCCCTCCGAAGAATATACCAACCTCTTTCCAAAGAATTTTATTATGTCTCCTTTCACTGAAACCTTTGCAGTCTTTAGTTTGCAAAATTCCTGTCTGTTCCAAATAGTACTTTCGTAAGAAGTAGTATATGTTATACGTGGCCTGTTTTATCCCTTTGCCAAGTATGAGGCTCTAAAGATACTTGCTTTTGTCATACTTTATTTCTACATCTTTTCCTCAGTAGGCATTAAAAAAGAGAGTGAACTTTTAGAAAGAGAAAGACCCTCCCGATATTAGAAAGGGTGTGAAAATACTCGGAGAATGTTTTGGGGAAAAAAAAACCCACAAAAAATGAAACACCCCCGCTGACACACGCCACTCTCTATTAAGACAAGTTTTCACAATATCTCATGAACAGTCACCTGACTCAAAATGTATTCTAGTGCAGACTTTTTAATTATGTGTGTAAACAGCAGGATCATAAGATCCGGGAAAATATTTAATAACCTTTCAAAACATAGCATAGAGTTTGAGCCAGGCGGCTTCCTAATGTCAGCATTTTGTACAGCTAAATCCGATACAGTGGTGCTGGTTAGTGACACGGGTGACATTGGCTAGGGTTATGGGCTGCTCCCTGCAGGCAAAGGGACAGAAGTAATGGTAAGGAAGTGTATATCTTCTATCATTTAAAGCCTAGCTGTGTTTTTCAAATGCTTATAAAGAAAAAGAAAGAATTTTTGGTATGGATTTGGTCACGGTGAAGATCAAGACCTTTTAAAATTGATGAATCTGGAGTTAGCCAGCTTCCTGTTGACATTATTTCCTTAACGATATCAGAAATAATACAGTATCAGACAGCTAAAGCAATGAAAAGTTTGATGATTGTTATGCCGTATGTGTTGCTTAACACATTGCCCAGTTTTGATATGACCTCTGTTCAGTAAGGTTGAATTGTAGTGAGTCCTTATTTACATGTGTGTACATACTTTTTACGTTATTAAATACCAAAGTTTCAACATAATTTTCCCTTTTAGGTTTATAACAAGTGCCTCATCTGAAATCTTTATGGCTTATGCATCTGCTAAGATACCTACGGGGTATCTACTATGTACTATTTTAGCCCAACGGGCATGTGAGGTAATATGGCTTAGTCCTTTTTCATTTCAATTTGTGTTGTCTTGCTTAGGCTCTGGGTGAAGAGGGGACATGTGGACAATGACACTGGCTTAGCTTGTTAAGCCAAGATAATTTGATTGTGTGGCTGAGTCTTATCAAGGCCAATCAGTGCAATAGTTTTGGAGAGAAGATCTGTCAAAGGACAGACATCCTTTAAGTAACTTTCCGGTATTCTCCAGGCTTTTATTTTTTGTCTTATTTTTGCACATTTTAGAACTTGCATGGCAATGCTTTGGTAGATCACAGATCTGTCTTTTGGGGAAAACAAAGGAAGAGGGTAGAAGATGCCTCTGCTTTCCTCAGGCTCCTTTTTCTCCAACCTTCTTTGCCTCCCTCGAGTGTTTTTGTCACCCTATACAGAACGCACTGCCAGTGCTATCACACACTGCACGGCAGAAAGGGCTCGTTTTATTCCTGCTTAGCACTGTGGATTCACACCCTACAAGACTTCTAGTTGAAATCCGGCCTTGGAGAGCTGGCCTTCTCAGTTGGGGTGGCAGGGAAGGCTAACAGTTTCCTTGGCTGGAAGGCATCAAATTGGATAAACAGAAAATGGGGGCCTGGAGAGTGGGAAAGCTCTTGATGGTGATTAGTTGTCATCCTGCTTGTCAGAACAAATGAAGAAGAGGAGCACAATGTTTGCACTGTTTGAACAAGCCTCAGAGAGCAAATTAGATGGTAAATGTGATCATAATTTGCCTGCCTTTCTTGAAACTCCCATGGTGCTATTAGTGTTTTTCTTTTTTCAGGTAAGAAAGCTTTAACAAATACATACTTCTGTGGAAATGGAAGTGCACTGAGGTTGTTTACAGATGAGCTGTGCAAAGATTTCTTTGGTTTAAGCAATAGTGCTTAGTGTATCTACATACTGCAGGCTGGTGCAAGGTGTGTAATGCCATTGGAAAAGATAATGTATTTCAATATTGCACATGATGTAGAAGAAAGATATAGATAGCTATCTATACAAGTATATATTTAGATAGGTATGCATATATAAAATAAACTTGTGCCTGAGATTTGTATTGCGCTTGGTTGAGTACTGTTGATAAGCCAATTATGGCATTTTTTTGGAAAGGTATCTGGAATGTAAATTCTTCTGTCCTATTATCCTGTGATAATGTGCAGTGGCAGGCTGTGCTCGCTGAACTGCTGGCACACCTAAGGTGACCACAACTGCTACTAAATAAGAAAATCAGCACTTGTGTGTTTTGTGTATATAGAAATGTGGAGTAACCTGTAGCATTTAGATAATGAGTTTGGGGTGGAGATGGAGAAATGCTACTTACAGTTTATTTTACACATGAAAGTATTTCACACGTAGCAGAAATCGTTAGTATAAACAACTATCAATTAAGAGAACAAGTATGAGCATTGTTGGAGAATAAGGTAAAAGCTGTGATGTGAAAGGCTCTCTTGGGCAAAGACAGATGACTGACAGTGAAAAGATTTAAAGTATTTTGATTGCCTTGCAATGAAATCTGAGCCTGTGGAAACTAATAAAAATTGACTGAGCTTAATTAGAGACCTATAGGAAGCAAAAAACCTTGTTTAAAAACCAAGTGCTTGGGCTGTCATATCTCTGATTTGTAGTTACCCAGCTAGATAGAAGAACATCAGACTGCATCCAAGTTAGAAATTTCCTCAATATATTGTAAAAAAAATAAGTAAATAAAATAAATAGTAACAATAATTGTGGATTCACTGTATCGCTATGACATAAAGGGTAACGACAGGAGAATGTAAAGAGAAGCATATTTATTTTTATCTCTTTATAAAATCATTTTAGTATAGCAGGCAGTTCAGACTGGTCTTGCTGCTCTCTATTAAATTGGATTTGCCTAGGCATCTCTTTTCTTTATCTTTTATCCATCTTGGTAGGGACCCACTGGTAAAGTACCCTGCTGAAGGGCCAAGGCCAGAGTGTCAACATTACCCAACATGATAAAGAGAAATTATGTCCTAAAGCAGAGAAGCACAGGTCTTGCATGCTGGCTCTGGCTAGCTGTGGTGCACGGACCCTTTAGGAATTACAGTGGCTCTTGGAGTTTCCTTTAGAAGTGCGCCTTGTTCCACATCATCTCCAGCAAAGCTCTGTGATGGACATAGATATTCTCTATCGATCTGCTGGGCCTACTTCAGAGAGAAACATGCACCTTTTTTTGTTCCTCTGTATTTTGGATGAGCTCAGAGCAGTAAAATATATGAAAAGTGTTCTGCTTCAGTCAGTCACAGAACAGTGCCAGATATTGTATTGTGCAAATACAAGCTGGTAAGTGTATACTTCGGTGGCTGATGCAATTTTTACCAGTATTTTAATATACTGAAGTTCCAGTGAATCGAATTATGTATATAATACAGCTGGCAACATACTAGTATATTCCATATTGGTAATGCACAGTGACAAGCAATTACATTTCATTTTTCTTTATTGACTATTAGAGGCTTTAAAATATTTATCTGGCAAGTTTGTGTCTCCTTTTTGTAATTTTTAAAGATATGAGTACTTAGCAGGCTCATACACTAATGATTTTTAAGCTGTAATAGAAAGCACATAGGATATGAACACTGATGTGAAATAGATTAATTAAAATCAATGTTATTTCAATGAATACTAATTGAATTATTAATGCTTGGATCAGGGGTTTTCCCCATTTTGTGATTATTCAGCTTGTTGGCTGATGTATGCATTTCTGTTGATGAAAGCCATTTCTCCATCTTCCTTGGTTGTTTCTTTTTTTTTTTTCTTTCTCTCCTGCCCCTCATTAAAGGAATATGTTATCAATACCAAATAGGAGATAGGGACTTGCTGATAACCGATTTACTTTTTTCACTGCTGTCTCCGTCATCTTTTCCAATCCTGAGTGCAATAGTACACAGTCTGTAGCAGACATAGCCTAAAAGCTCTTCAAATGCGCTATGATCAAAAGCAGGGTCAGCTGGCGTCGGGAGGGCCGCGGTCTGAGTCCGTAGCCGTAGCTGGGGTGAACTATCAGAAACTGCCGAGCCCTGATGCCCAATGTTACCTCTGCGAGCCCACTGCCTCTGGGCTTCCCAGCCCGCTGGCCCCGGGGGCTTGGGTGGATGGTGGAGAAGAGCTGCAGAGAACCTGCTGCCTAGCTCTGGGCTGAGGAAAGTTGCTCTCTTCTCCTCTTTGCCCTGAGTGCTATTAATATCCTGCCCCCCAGGCTACTGGGTCATATGATTTCAGCTGAAATAGATTAAAAGTTCCACTGTTTTGATGCCAACAATAATGTGATAAATTTGTTTGCCAGTTCTCTGGGGTTTTTGTTTTTGTAACTTGAAGGGATAAGCCCAGGATCCAAGGGAAAGATTGTTATCCCACTGAATTTGGAGAGTGGGCTACCCCACCCCCCCGCTACTTTAACAATTAGATTATTAGAAAATAGTCTATTTAAAATGTGTGATTCACCTCTTAATTATTTACTGCAAACAACAGTTTTGTGTGTGTGTGTGTGTTTGCACAGAGCAGAGGAGACAGCGTCTCTTGGGTTTTTTGGTCTGTTTTCAGGAATTCCAGTGTGGTAACTGGCTCACATAGCTATTTCGGCAACAACAGTGCAGGTAAAAGAAAACATCTTTTTTTCCCCATAATTAACATATGTTGTCCAGAAAGCACAAAACAGTCTGAAAGGATTCCTGGAGTGGAGGATTATCAACGGGGCCTCAGCAAATGAGCAGTAAATTGGGGGACTGCTATGGAAGAGGTCCAGTTCATACTATTGAGACCTTTTGGGGAAACATCTATGGCATGAGCTTATAGTATGCTACGAAGTACAAAAGCTGTTAAAATAGCTGTAGTGCATAAATAGGGAAGGACAACAACGTGGTATATTACAGGTCTTCAGAGAAGCTAATGCTTTTGAACAACATTTGTTTAAATATTATTTGTTGGATTATCATGGTTTCTCAGACACAACTGAGCTGTAATTCTATTCTTCTCTAGCCAGCTAGGATTTGGTCTTCAGTTGACGGCACTGTACATCTCCGTAGTAAAGTGTAACATTCCTGTCTTCGGCGGTATCTGTAGTTCTGTCAGCCAGGTGCAGCAGAGCTTTTTCCCTTCACTGTGAATCAGCAGTACATATTATTTCAATTATTTATTATGACTGCTACTTACAGAAACTGCATTAACCAGTAGTACGATTTGCATTTTTTTAATGCTTTCTGTAGCACTCTGAAACTTTACACATTTGTTATAAAACATGGCTTAGATTGGAAAACATTTTGGGCAGTAACCAAGAAAATGAAAAGGTTGAAAGGTAGATCTGTTGCCATCACAGATTCTGAGTGGAGAAATTTGTCCAGTGCTTGTGTCGTAGCGCTTCCAGCCCTCCTAACAGTGGACACAAAATATCTTTCATATATATTTCTTCACATACCCTTTCTCTTAATTATCATCTCTACCTGATGGGACACTTAAAATACTCTCAACATGCTTAAGGCCCTTCTGAGAAGCAAGAAAGGTTTCATGAAAGTGCTTTGTTCATGTATTTCCCTATTTCACTTTTTTCTTTTCCCTTATTTTCTGCCCCCACTGATCTGCATATCTCTGTCGCTTGATCTGTGTGAGATTTCGGATATGTCGTGTAACAAGATTTTAGTGATATCTAGCCATTCACCTAAGTAGGTTTTCAACACTGCTAGCAATTGAAGGAGAAAGGAATGTAACTTTTCTTCACATCAAAGAAAATATTCTTACTTTGTTTGGCAACAGCACTGGGAACAGCTTGGTGCACTTTAAGTATCTTACAACTTGCTGCTGCTGTAGTGGAATGGGATTAATCAGTCATCCAGAGGAAAGAATGAAATGACTTACATGTGGGACTTGGCATAATACAGTGTCCAAGTCCCAATCTTTCCTGCTATAAACCTCAGTTCCCCACAGTCCTTCCACATCATTCCTCTGTAGATATTAGCTAAATACTGTCATTCTAGACTTTCATCCAACCCTAAGCATCCCAAAAAACTTCGTGTTTAAATGGGTAATCCATATTTGAATATAACCACTTTACAAATACTTAGGCAAAGAGTATGAGTTACTACGAAAGATTTACCCCACTGCTTCTCAGTTAGATAAGACAAGTTGTTTAGGCATACGAAGGGTTCAAAATTCCTTTGTTTGAGTCTCTGATCTACAACATTCCTCAGATTATGTTCTGATAAAAGCCAGAGAGAAGAAGTTGTTTGGATTTGACTTCTTGACTGGCTGCTGTAAAACTAACTTTCAGCTCAATCTCAAACCATTTTCACTCTTCCCTTGAATTCTCTTTTGCTGAAAGATACATTTTAATGGGTAGGAGTAACTTGTATCCATCTAACTATGGATCCTTCTTCCAAGCTTCATCTTAAGAAGGATGGAATTGAGGAAGAGAGACTGAAGGATTCATCTTGGGGTAAGGGAACTTATTTTTTTCCTCCTTCAGAGTTATTTCTCTTAACTTAGAAACTACTGTTCCTATTCTAACACATATGAGATTCTCGTGATTTCAATTTGATCTGTTTAATAGAATTTTAAAAGGGAGGAAGAAGGTGGCGTCCTAGATCTTCTTCATTTGAAGTTAACAATAGACAGGAACCATTTAATGTGAACTGTCTGGCTTGTATTTCAAGACATATCTTTACAATATTGTTTTCGGTCTTTATGCCAAAGGAAGATTTTCTTTTCATTATCCTTCGCAGCTGGGATGGTAACAGTTTCAGGCAGTGCTTTCTCGCCTCTTCAGTGTCTTGTGCTGAGTCCCCACAAAAAGGCGAGCATTTGAAACTTGTTGGTTCATTGGTAGAGTAATTCGTAATTCAGGTCTACAGATTGTCCAGTAAAGACTCTTGGACTTGGGACTTATTTCATCAGGTACATCCTTTCATCATAGAGATACAAACGTAGAATGATTGAACAATATAAAGCAGAGTAATTCTCAGTGCATTCTTTTACTAAGCTCTGTAAGAGAAAAACTTTGAGATCCATCAACATGCTTTTTGGATTGCTTGTTTTTCCATCTTTATTGGTCTCCTGTAACAAAAGTAATTTCTGTTTAGAGTATTTTATTAAATGTTCTCTCTCTGATGATGATTCCTTTCCCTCTCCTCTTTGTTAGAAATACTTCTCAACTGTTTTTACTTCTTCCCGTCTGTATTGGGTTGACAAGACACAGGGTAGCCATGCAAGAGAAGATTGAACTGATTTCTTTACCTGTATTTTTATCATTTCCAAGCTTGGGGATTGGCTCCACCAGAATTCACCTTGTGTTTATTTAAAAGATTCTTTATGTCTTATAGGCTTGTAAAGTTAAGAAAATATTTTTTATTAGTAATGTGAGGCTAAATAAATGGGAAAACACTTCAGGTTTTGGAATAATTGTGTTGAAGATAAAAAAAATAACAGAGAGAGGAGACTTATAAATTCTTCCTAGACTTTTTCTGAGAAATAATTTTTCTAAAGTAATTTTTGGTCTTTTATGTCTCCTCAGCTATGGCAGAATGCCTGAGCTTTAAATTGCCTGTAGTAATGAAAGGTGACATCAGGTGAAACCAGAATTCAGCGGTGGGACTAATGGGATATTTCATGGGAGTCTAGTGTCTGTATACAGACACCAGAAAGAGTAGGAAAGAAGTCTGTTATGAAAGGTTAAGAGAATGGCATGTGTCCACTTGAAAATTATAGGTAAAAAGCTAAATTTGTCTTTCAAAGGCAGATATTAAAGGGCTGCCTACTGTTATTTTGCAAAGGGAAACACACCGTAAAGCCTGATCTGATCATGCTCCAGATGGTCTCTTTGGACTTCATAATTTTTTTTCCTTTACTTTTTGTCTTGCTGGCATGACGTGGCTACTGTAGAGAGTTGATGAATGAAGTTAAAGGTGTTTAGTCATATTACTGGAGTGGATGAATGAAAGTAAGTAATAATATAGTTTTATGGTTTAGTTACTGATTATAACTAAACGGCGTCTTTCACAGCATTGAATCAATACTCTGGGTCAGAAACTACAAAATAATTGACTCCCAGTGTGATTCCAGAGCCAAGGTAGCCAACAGACAAGGGAGAAAGTGTGTAATACACAGAGGAAAAATAGGAAGTCAACAAGTAAAAGAAAAGATGCTCAATAGATGCTTCCTTTGGTGACCTGGTTCCCTTTTAGAAATATTCTACACATATGCAGCTGCCAAGTGGAGACTAGCTGATTAAGATAGGATAGATTTCTGTTTAGTTCAGTAGAAAATACCGTCTTTTAAAAAGGTGACAGAAATTGTGCGAGCATTTCCTACATCAGGAATCTGGACAGATGAAATTATGGCTCCTGATGATGCAGCATCAGCAACTTTTCTGAAATCTAAGTCACTGGGATCATTTTGTCTTTTCTTGGAATAATTTGATAATGTTAACTTTTTGCTTCAGTTTCTCTATTTCAGTTCGTTTGATAATGATTTACTGTCTATTCCCTTTGTCTCATATTTTGTCTGTGAAATTCTTAATTGTGGATTGTCCTTGGCAATAAGTGGCATTTGTCTTAGTTTTTGCCCACGGGTGTCAGTCCAAATGCTTGTAGGAGTTTACTGATACCATAAACATATCTGCTTAGTCACCAAAATCCTTACTGGCGGTTGGCGGATAATGCTGTCTCTGCCATCATGCTTTCTCCAGCACCTCAGTTTTAGATATCTTTAGTAAGTTTTCTCTTAGGGACCAGAAGATGAGATAAACATGTTTATCCTCTTTGAAAGGGGGGGTGGGGAATCTTCTCTGAAATACAGTGAAATCTCATTCCCTCCCCAGACCTAGTGACTCCCAACATTCAGATACCTAGCAGAAGCCAAAAATTTTAAGGTGTACTAATGTAGCACACCTGCTTTAATGTGGCAAAAGGCTGACAGTAGCTGCATGGTCAGTTATGATCATATTTACTCTGTATCTTTTCTCCTCTGGTTGTCAAAAACCTCTGCTGCTTCCTTGGCAGGGAGGCTTCTTCTGACAGACCTTATTACCAGAATATATTTTATTCTTATACCAGGATCGTCTTCCATGATATCTCTAGTATTGTATCATTGCTAATTATTCCTCTTGGGTGCTTCAATCCCTACTTAATGTTGCCAGAGCCACTATGGTTCTGGAGAAAGGACAGCAAAATTTTCAGCAAAGGTAGCAGCATCTAGTGGGTCTGGAGAAGTATCCAGCTGCTTTCAACTGGTTCCTATCAGGGCAAATAGGAAGCACTGCTGTTGCCAGCAAGCTTTCTTGTACAGACCTATATTCTTCTGGAGCAGGGGACGGAAGAATGACACCAGGTTCACTTACCAACTCATCACACTGCCCTTGAGGAACTATTACAGCTCAACAGATTAATCAGATAGATTAATACTCCTGCTCTCTGGTGATTACCAGAGGTCTGTTTTGATGGCTCTCATTCTGGCACTTTTCCCACTGAAACCCTTTTCCATGTTAAAGTGGAACTAATTAATTCTAGGGCAATACTGAATGGTTTCTTTCAGGTTAACAGTTCAGCCAGTTTATGTCTGGATACTCTAAGTCCCACTGAGATATCTTAAACCAATTCTCCAGACAGTGCAGTAAGGTTACCTTGCTGCTGGATATACAAGCTTTTGAATAAGTGAGATCACAAGTAGTTATAGTCTTAAACATTTATAGTTTTGAGTTGCATGGTTTGTTTTTTCTGTCATGAAGACGCGATATTTGTCTTTTACCGAAGATCACCTGTATTTCTTCAGTAGTACTTTCAGATAGACAGCATTATTCTGCACGGGGATCATAATCTGCCATGTGTTAATAGCACATGTCACTCTACTCTAGAAGTGGCTGCGTTGTCGTGACCACCTTTAAGACAGAGTATCTATCATATGATAGCAGCTGAGAGGCATGACGGTTGATATACAACAATGAAGACGATACTATGGGAATTATGTACAATCTTTAGTCAGGCTCTCTAAGCCTTTGTAGCAGGGGCAATAATATATATTACATTTGTAGCAAAGTAAAAAATAAACCTGCCTCCTTCTGTGATTATCATATAATCAAAACCTGTGATTGTCAGATAATCAAAATAATTACTGCACCCTCAACCATAAAACTTTACATTAACATTTTTTTTCTTCCTGAGTGGGTAAGATTTAAGACTTGAATGACATATTGACAATGTTTCATTTCTAAATAATTTTGATTTTTAAAACTGATTTCCTTGTCTAGACATATTCAAAAATTTTAAACAATGGTAGAAGAAATCCTAATATTGGCCTCCTTTTGAGAGCTCATTTTTTGGTATATTTCCAACTTGTGTTGAAAATACTTTCCAATGTTGTATTATTCTGACAGCCTAGCCTAAAGTTCTAAAACTTAGTTGTATCT
Organism: Sagittarius serpentarius; assembly: GCA_034782735.1. Classification (NCBI taxonomy): domain Eukaryota; kingdom Metazoa; phylum Chordata; class Aves; order Accipitriformes; family Sagittariidae; genus Sagittarius; species Sagittarius serpentarius. The sequence goes on from JAVKLA010000001.1 coordinate 34,005,952, forward strand.
CTGTAACATCTGAAAATCAGCTTTTTAAAACATGATTATGAAAAACGTTATCCTTTAATTAGTTCCAGAGGAAATGTAATTGTGGAAGACTTAACCGACGTGAATCTTCTCTAAGGAAAAGCATTTAAAAAGAGCCAGTTTGGCAAGCTGCTGTCTTGATTGCTAAACACCAATTCAAGAAATTCCAATTTGACTTCAGGGTAGGCACGTTGCTACTGGAAAACACACAAGGTTTTGCAGTGATTTATATACTTATTTTGCCAACTCGGTGCTGTGATGCTTAATATCTTGAAGAATGAACTCTCTAGAAGTAGGCACTTGGTAGCCTTGAGCACCTCTTTGTTCCTCTCAGGTTTTGTGCTTAATTGATTTGCTACCTATTTTTGAGTATTTTTTTTTATTTTTATTGTGCTGCCATTAATAGTTTTATTTCTTATTCTTTTCCTTTTTATTGGAGCATACTACACTTGACTTGGAGTTCTCAGCATATTAATTCTGTATTACATACTAGGCTAGCAAAAGGCAACCCCAAAGGGAGTCTGCCATTTCCAGTTGTGTCTAAAATAATCTCTATACTGCTGTGAGCAGGGACTGTCCCCAAAAGCACTGAGTTGATCCTTGTGTCGGGGAAACAGTATTACAGTGGTTTGATGATTTGCCATAACTGAATAGCAGAAGGACAGAAAGGTCTTGAAGAAGATGAAGTATATGATCCTCCAATTCAGTCTGCAGAAATAAAGGTATTGTTGAGAAAATTTAGACAAAATAGTGAAAATTCAGCCACTTCTAATCTCCACTAGATTGACAGCAGTATTTCTAGGTTATGTATTGACTGAGATGTCTGAGTTAAGGCAGGTTCCGTTTTTGCCCTCAGTGTTGGGAGGGAGCAATATATCCCTTCTCAAAAACAACTGAAACCATATCCCAGAAAGAACGGGGATCATTTGGCAAAGGTGGTGACACTATACTTGGCTTTGCAGACTGTTATCCTTCTGGAATTATCCAAAACAATGGATAGTTCCATGTTTTACCCCGTTGCAGGTGATATGGCCACTGCAGTGATGATTGTCTTATATATTACCTTGAGCTTGTCTCCCCGTTCCAGTGTGATCCATCCATCTTCTCTGTTCTCACAATTTGTAAAAATGGCTACAGTCCAAGAGAAGCTGAATAATCTCTTAAATCTCCTAGCAATACTGCTGGGAGAAGAGGTCCAGTCTTTGTAATTCTTGCATCTGGTATCAGACTGTAAGGGAAATAATAGCACAGAACAAGATCTAATGGGGAATTCAGCACACTGCTGATTTCAGGTATTACTCTGTATTTCTGGAATGATCAAAAATTCTGAAGTGAAGTTGGGTTGGAAGGGACCTCTGGAGGTCATCTAGCCCAACCTTTTGCTCAGAGCAGGGCTGATTCAAAGTTAGATCAGTCAGGGCCTTGTCCTGTTGAGGTTTGACAATCTTCAGGAATGGAGATTCCCCAGCCTCCTGGGGCAGCCTGTCCCAGGGATCAGCAGTTTTAAGAGTGGTATCTGTACTGTGCCCTTCCCTTCAGCGTGGCCACCGAAGCACACGCTGCTTTTTCAATCAGTAGATTTGCAACATGGTGCATTTCACCTTTTATTGTCACCTCATATAGAGGAACAGTAGGCAACAGCTAAGATATGGTTTGCAACGCACAGTTTTCAAAAGTACTTTTTTTTGGGGGGGGGGGGGAAGCACGTGTAAGTAACTATTGTAACACACAGTAGTGAAAATCAGACAGCTCTACCTGTAGCTCTGAGAGGATCATTTTGGTCCTTCCTTCTGGAATTGTCACTAAAGGAAAGGTGGAGAAACGCTGATGCATAAGCACTGGTTGGTTTCTGAAGGGAAATTACAGCAGTGAAACATATTTAGTATAGCAAAGAGATTGCCAAGGGAGGACATTGTTTATTTGTGGTTCTTGAAAGGTACAGACATCCAGGAAGAAGAGAAATTCTTCAGTGGGGGACATGGGAGTGTGACTAATGGATTGGGAGAATTAATGGGATAATAAAATAATTAAGAAAGGAGAAATTTCACCTGAGGCTGTCAAATGTGACATAACTGATAGGAGATGGAATTTCCTAGGTTATACCTGAAGAAGAATTAATTCAAGAAGTGTCAATTGGCCAATAAATCATTTCAGTTGGAATTGCAGAAGAGGTTTGTAGCTTCCAGAAGAAAATTGTGTTTGTTTTTGTATGTGAAAAGATCATCGTAGAGTATGCCAAACTCTGTATAAATGTTGGCAGCCAGGACTCTCTGAACAAAGACTGTTTCATCACTTTAAGCGCAGGCATCTTCTGGTTTACTGTGCAGTGAAAGTTTTATTTATTTGTATTTTAGTTGTTTTCTCCCTAATTTCAAAATCAGTTTTCCAAATGTTCTGTCTCTCTTCTTTAGTTTGTGTTTTATTCCTTCAACTTCTTCATTTTTCACAAGCTGAAATCAGCAATAATGCAAATACTTGGGTAGGAGCTTTGAGTGAGCCTCTCATTTCTGGACATCTTCACTGCTCTCCCTTGTACTTAATCTTTCTTCTCTTCCCCATTCCCTGTTATATTTCTGTCAGCCAAAAAAAGAGTTAATTTATATGGGGTATGGGTTGGCTCTTGTCCTCTGATTTTTTTAGATGTTTTCTCTCTTCAGAAGGGTTGCAGTTGGTTTCATTTTGTTTCTGCTTTTTCAGATGAGAAACTACCACAGAACATATCTGCAAGAGTGATCACTGGATTTTTGTGATGTGTGTGATGTTCTGCAGCACAGATAATGCTATAAATACAATGCTACATCTATCAGTGAACTAAGATTTTTGCCATTTTAGCTTCTTGTGTGCATAGCTTTTCTGCAGTTTCCATTATGGTTCCAGATTTGTAACAAGGGAAGGGCTGAGTTTGCCACTAAAGTGGATCAAATCGCTTGTTTGGTTAGGAGGAAAGGTAATTTCCAGGCTGTTTTTACTTGATATTTTTGCTTATGTCAATTTGTAGCAACTCAAAGAGCCTATTGGATTTTATGGAGACTGCTGTATTTACAGTCAGTGTCAGGGTTACCAGTAAGTAGCCAACAAGCCCACTATGGAATGGGAGTGACATTATCAGTCATCTTTTCTCCTGTCTAGGCTTGCAAGGAAGGGAAGTACATTCACTTGTCTGAGCTAGTGTAGAAGGTTGTATTTGTACATAGATAAGAAATTACCTTTATTTATGGGAAGAAATCCTTCTTCCGTTTTGAACTGGCAGGCTGAGCGAAATGGTTACAGTTCTCCTTTAAGTAAATGTCAGATTGATGCTAGTCTTGCCTCAATCAAACCTTAAAACAGTTATTATTGCAAGACAAGGCAATTTCTGTTCCACTGGCTGGTTGGCCCTCTTGGACACGGCTTCAGCTGTTCCTTTGAAACTCCCATTGAAAATTTTTGAGTTTAACATGAGCCAGCATTTTAAAAATATTGATTTTTGCGATTGCCCATTGTATTGGTAAGGTAGGGAGAGTATTGGTTAAGTGTGTCGTAGCAATAGTTTACTTTTCGTTTCCTTGCTGTGCAGTACGATCCGTGCTCTTCTGTGGCATTCTCTTCTACTTGAAAAGCTTGACACTAAGTGGATATATATTTTTAAATATAGACAGGAAAGCTATTATTTTTTATTTAGCTTTTACTGTGTAATGGAATTTGTGACAAGGTTATTTGCTTCAATATAATTTTGTGTACTGATTAGTGTTCTTTGGAAAGGGCCTTGAGGCGTGTTGCACGAAAGACGCTATATAAGTAGGGAATGGAAGGGTAAACGACCTTCATTTAAATGCAGTCAAGTAATCATTATCAAAGTTTTAAGCAATTTAAACTGCCTAACAGGAGGTATGATGACAATAATTGCCAATGTCCTTAAAGGACAGCTGTACCCATTTGATCACTGCCACATGTTTAAAGTTCATAAAAGGAAAACCACTTTTCGCAATCTCTAAGCAGTATCTGAAGATATTTATTTAAAAAAAAAATTACAAACAAATCAACCAAACAAAAAAAAAGAACAGAAAACCACATATTACAAAATGGATATTTTGGAGGTCTCTGCATGTAGCCCAACAGAATTTTGTCATACAGTAGTGTAGGTGCCAATACCAGAGGGCACAAGTGACTCATTCTTAGTTAAAATAAAGAAAGAAAAAAAATATAAAAAAAGAAAAATGTGCATTAGTATTTAAATAGGAATGAAGCAGGCAGTGCATAATCTAAAGAGGAATGGTTTTGCCACGTGAATGGGAGGAATGCTGGGCTCTGCAGTTCTGTTCTGAGCTTAACCTTTAGGTAACTGGGGACAAAGCAGTGAGTTATGCTGAAGAACTGAGCAGAAATGTGTTACTGTTTCTATTTACTCCTTTCCGTACCCAAAACCATCTTGAAATATACCCACACATAGGCATGCACAAGCAGAAATGGACTTTGCCCATTCTCTGAGATGCATATAGAGTAGCTGGCCCCAGTTTGGAAGCAACAGTTCATTCCTTAGTGTGGCTCTGCGCCAAGTTAATATTTCCTGTCTTTCTCTTAATGTTCTCATCGCTGGCCTAGTCCCACCAGTTTTTGCACAGGCTAAGAAGAGCTCTGTAACCCTTCTGAGACGGGTATATAAAATACAAAAGGGCCTAGGGAATCTCAAAGTCCAGTCCCCTACTGTCACTATATATTATAATATAAAATGATAAAGCTGTGTCTTAACATGAGCTAATTATTTTTGTCCTTCAGGACTCTGGTTGGCTGTTCAATAATGTTACTGCCCTGGGAGTTACAAATCTTCTAATTTGCAGCATAAATTTATTTATGGCTGTTTTATACTTATTTGTTCTTGTGCCAATGTTGTCTTTTTGACTTAAATAGTTCATCTCCAGTGTATATACTTTGCTGATGATATTTTTACAGAGAAATCCTATTCCTATTCAGTCTTGGCAGGGTAAAGCAAGCCAGCGTCTTTTATTCTCTGTGAATGTATACTCTTCATTCCCAGTGTCATCCCTATAGCCTTTCCCTGTTCTTATTCAGTTTAAATTAATCTTCCCTGAAGAAAATCAGAATTACAGTTCTGGTGAGGTTTTGCTGTGTAATGACATTAATACTTTCTGCAAGAAAAATTTGCCTGTTTATATTTTACAACTGCATAGCTTGTTTCCATATTTACATCAAATTAGTTGGTGAAAGTCCAGCTTTCAGTCAGCTTATACATTTCATTTTTTTTCCTTTCCCTTTTATTTGTGATTAAGTTTCACCTTGTAGCAATTTTTTTCACTGTTAACTCATACGGTACTGCTACTTTCTCTTCATTACCTGTGTTTACGTGGAACATAATGTTTTACTTGTGTGATATTTTGATTTTTCTTTTACTGATGGTGCCTCCTAATTTTGTGCAATCTGCAAGTTTCCACTGTGTGTCCCTAGTTCTTATGTCATATTCATGTTCAGTAATGAATTTAAGCAAGTTTTGCAAACTGATCTCTGAGGACCTTTGTTACCAAGCTTCCTCCAGTTCAGTAAATGCCCTTTCAATACTATCTGCCATTATATCCCTTTTATTATTTCCTTAACTAATTTACAGTCCTTTTACTAATTCCTGTCTTTCCAGCTGTTAATGCATAAGGTAACCTATCATATACATGCAGATGTGCAGTTAGATGATTCAGTAATTTCCTTTGTTTAAAATCAGCCATATTATCAAAGAATTTAGCTTGGCATTGATTACCTTTGATAAACATATTGTGAACTGCATCCCATTTTTCTGCAATACATATATGTATTTAAACCTTGAACTAACAGAAGAACTATTGTCTGGATCAATTCACCTCTTCTGCCCCCTCAAATATTGGTGCCTCCCCCTGCCATTCCCTCCAAGTCCAGCTATAGTCTGGGAGTTTTAATGCATAATTTCTAGGACTGCTCCAGCACACTTCATTTTTTTTTTTTCCTATGTCTATTATTTGGACTTGACCAGAGTGTTTTATCCAACATATCTCTTTCTGCGTCTTCACAGTCTATAATGTCATCAGACACCCTTTTCCATCTATTTTTGTTTTTTCTAAGGAACACATGCATTTTGGTATCTGTGTTCCAGCCCTGACTGCTGTTTCAATGTATTTTGCTTTCCTGCAAGAGCTCACTCTACATCCTGCAGCACTTCAAACTTTTCCATTTTGTTTAAGAATGCAAGGAGTCAGAGCAACAAACCTTAAAAGTATTTCTTACTGATTGGATCCAGTTCCCTAATTAGTCCATTCATGAACCATGCCATCTAATGGATGATTATTTGCATCAAAATTAGTATTTTCTTCTAGAGGTCCATCATATTTCCCCCTCTGTTCTTTAAGCCATTATTGTATCCCTGTTTTCTTGATTTCCCTCTTCCTTTGAATCAAATCCAGATGTGGAAAATATGTGCCTCTCCCAACAGTCTTCCTTTCTTTTTTAGTTTACAGCTAATATATGCATAGATGTGCACTCATTAATGAAGGAAGAAGAGAGATCTCAATAGAAGTTTAGGGAAACAGTGAATAGATGCAAATTGTATTGCAAAAATAAGACTCAGGATTTGGCTTTCTGAAAGGGGGCTTTTCCTCTGTTTTTTTGACAGATCTTTCATTCTCTGTTTTGGACATAATTTTTTTTAAACTCTAAAAAGTTGCAGCGAAGACTTCTGGAAAACTTGGAATATGTCTCACTGTGTTTTAAATTGACCTACCATGTATCTTACACATGAAAAAATAAATATCTAATAAATAGGAAGTTGGCATAGATATTTCACTGTCATTACTAAGTAACTTAATGTCAGTGACATTCCTCAAAGTTTTGCTGTACCTCTGGAGTCTCCCAGGCTACATCATATAAACTAAATGGAGCCAGGACATACACTCAAGTGTGGGCTCAAGACCACTAACCTCCAGACTGTGTCACTTGTCCTCAAGGCTGGAGACTGGGACCTGACCCTCTTTATTTGTTAGTATAAGTAATTTCTGGAGAGGAAAATATATTTGCCATGTAAGTTCCCGTCTGTACATCTCACAAGCAGTATTTTTCCCCCACAGCAAGAAGTGAGAAATGTTTGGGTTTTTCTTAATTAGTAAGAACGACTGATAATAATCATGGCAGGTGGGAAGGGTTTGGGAATGAAGATTTATGCCCAAGCCGTTAAGTTTCCCCAACTTCAGCCTGCTTTGGAATCAATTGCTCTCGAGTTACTGTGTAGAATGGGGAGAAGGAAGGAAAGTATTTTGCTTTTTCTGAAGGAAATCGCTGTCCCAGTGTGTGAGAACTGTGATTCGTCAGAACTAGGAATGGCGCTCCTGCATCCCTGGTTAAAACACACTGTCCTAGTTTTTGTTCTTTCTCCATGTTCACAATTATTCTCCACAAATGGTTCATGCCAAAATCATCCTCTTTGTACCTTACAGTCTTTACTGTGAGAAAAAGTGCTGCTGTCCTCTCTCCATCTTCAGGATGCCCTCTTCACTGTCCTCTCGAGGCGTAAAACCAGCCTGTTCTAAATGAACAACTTTTGCATGGAGAGGGAGGGAAAAGAAGGATACTTTTCAGTAGAAAACAGTCAAAATTTTAGGATGCATCTTTGAACCGAACAGATTTTGCTTGAGCCTCCTGAGATTTTCCCACCACTGTTACTCGATGAAACTGTATTTATAAGATTATTTTAGCATCAAAACACAACTGCTTTTAATTCCACTGGCTTGCACTTTTGTTACTTTGAGCAGACGCTGATGTGTATATCAGCTCTGCAGAGTTCTGAAAGAGATTTAAGAAACAAATATCATAAAACAAACACGTCAAAATAAAAATGCGGTTATAAGTCAAAGTGTCTTGTGGTTTAGGTTGAAGGAAGAATGGGAAAGCTAATAAAAGAAGAACATATGTATTATTTTAGCCACAAAAGGGGTTTATTCATTTTTCTATACCACAGTGCTACATTAGCTCATAGAACAGGTGAAGAAGGAAATACTGCGGAGAATAATTTTTGTAACAATATTTTTACATGTAACTAATAAACAAAGAGAGTTCAGATGCTCACAATGCTAACACAGGTATTTTTAATAAGAAAATTGCAGAAAGGCACCAAATAACTAGAGTAGTGATGAAATATTTTGATTCCACTGGGAGTATCTTTTTCAAAGACAAAATAACCTAAGCCAAAAGGTTGAAAATTGTAGAAATAGAAAGCAAAATGTCAAAATAACAGTCTATGCAATGCCACTACAACTTTATTTTTCTTTTGAGTTCCTGTATTTGAGGAGATTCACTTTATATTGAGGAACTTCCTGCTGCATTATTTACTAGTTTTGCATCTTCTGATATACTTAGCAACACTGCAGTTAGAGATCGGATAAATATAATTAGAATTTTTTCACCATTCTCTATTATATTATGTATGGTTACGCCATGACTATTATCTTTGCTTCACTGTACGCTGCCTATGAGAATGCCCTTGCTCAAAGCGAAAACTCCCTGATTTCAAGCTGAGTAACCATCGATGTTTTTCAATGGGAAGCTGGTGATGATCTTGAGGAGAATTGTTGACCACAACAGGAACTGCAATTGCTTGTTGTTTCCTTAATTTGTACTTGCCCTGGGAAAGTACTTGCTGTGAAATATTTGTATTGTAGCACTTAGACTCGATGGCGTTAGGCATAATTTTGACTTTATAGATGGCACCAAAAATGCTGAACAGATAAATATGCTTCATTTAAATCGTAAGTTACTTTGTTGAAACTGAGAGTATATCTGTGGTGTTCTTTTCCTGGTGGTACAGCTGTTTGATAAGAGTGAAAAGAAATCTGATCCTTAATTTGCATGCTGGCAAAATCCTTTCAAAGACTCAGCTGTAGTGTGAATATGGTAAGCTGTGCTTTAAATTGCTGTAGTTTTCCTCACTGGCGAGGTGAAAGTGAAACTTAGCACAGTACTCTTCTGTGTAAATGGCTCCTAATGCTACAGTTATAAGCTAGATGTCATGAATCAGCAGACAAATAAGTCTGTAGAGTTGCTATGCATGAAACAAATTATCTTATTTAGCCACATGTTGAGACTAACTCCATTTCTTCCTTGCATGTGATATTTTAGCTAAGCAGTAACTTAATTTGAATACACAAAGCAGTAAACTGCTATCCCTTGGAATCGGTTTTACAGAGACGTTCAGTCAATGCTGTTGGGAAAGAATAAGTTCAATATATGCTGTCATATGTTAATAATATCTAAGTGATTTTTCTGGACCAAATATACTGAAGCGTTAGTGCAAGCTTCTTTTTCTGAAGTATCTGTGAACATTTTCCTTTAGACTATATCTGATTATTTTTGTGATAGACTGGGTAGTGCATGGATGACTTTTATGTGTTAGTGGGTACATTTTATAGTACTTAGAATAAACAAGGTTACATCTTAATAATGCTTTAATAAGAGTTTCATTGATTATGTGTCACTTCTGTTAGTTCATAGGAGTTTCTGTTAAGCGTTTACCTGGGTGCGTTTTCTGTGATTATGGCAAGCTTTCAATAGTTAAACCTCATTCTTTGGCTGTATTTAGCATTATCTCCTTTTTTATTTTCATTCATCTGTAAGATTCGGTGTTATTTCTCACGGAAGTTAACAACGGTGATGGGAATACTGCATTAAAAAAAAGGAAGGAAATTTGTGCCCTGTTACAGATTATAGTAATACATATGCATGCCTGTTTATTTGAGAGAATATTAATTTTTTTCTTAGGCGTCCATAATCATTTCAAAGTACAGCAAGCAGTGCAGCAGTTCTATCAGATACTGTATGTAATGTGTTCACATAAGCCTCTCAAGGCGTAAATCTTCAATGCACAGGAGTTGTTTTGTATCCCAGGTTTTCTAAACACTATACTAACTATACAGAGTGTATCAATCTGATAGTTTGGGACCAGATTTATAGAACATAGAAGTGCAGGGTTGTGTGAAAGCTGAGGTCTCTGTATTTGAATTTTACTTGAATTGATCCATAAAGTTATTTTTAGAAGTTACATTCTCATAACATCTACATAACCTGGTTTACTCTAATCTGATTTTTCCAAGCTTTTTAAGCAGTGCTGAAAATTACTTTAGGGAATAGATTTGCTTTCAAACTGAGTTTTCAGAATAAAGTTCGGGTCATTGTGTTCCTTAAGAGATTGGCTGAATGCCACTAATAGTATGTTGTGACTGTTTTTAAATCTGACAGTTGGCTACAATACACTTGAGTAACTTCCAGCTTTATTGTCGAGCCAAGGTACAGTTTCAGTAGAGATACTATATGGCATCCACAGAAGATGTTATCATCAGTTAGAAGTAAGATGTACTTCATCATTTCTTGCAGGTTTACTCATTATGTTGTGTCCTGTGTTTGAATTAAGTTTGCAAAAAAATATTTTAAAATGTAAGATTGCGGTTTAGTAGCCTTTGAGGTTTGACATGAATATCAATAAATAAACAAAGCTTATAAAGCACATTTGGTATCTCAGTTTAGAAGGTTCTTTAAAATATGTTTTCAGATTAAAATAATTAAATTTCAGAGTTAGTCTCACTGATCTGAGAAAAGCCAGATTTGTAGACGTAGATAACATCCTTTGTTAGACTAGTGGCTATAGCTGGAACTGTTGAAGAAGTGTTTGTTTAACTATTCCATCTAGTTTATGAAAAGAATATTCATTATTATTACTTTTTGTGTAATATGGATGGAGTCAAAGTGAAATTCTGCACCAGCATGTTCCTGGTTGCTGAGGGATGCTAAGTGAAGAACACTACCACTATGGAAAGTATCACTTCCAAATGTATTTTTTTAAACACCTCTAGGAGATCATGCCACTGCATAGACAACAAGCCTTTGAGATCTCACCTTCTCAGGCAGTTATGTTTCTGCCCAGTTTATCTTGTATTAGCAGAACAATAATTAATGGGATGACTTTTTTTATGATGCATTACTTCTAAAATGTTAACGCTTGCTTAACTGTGGGCGGTTGATATTCTTTTTTTCCTCTGTTTTTTGGGTCTCAATTAATTTGCCATTCCAAATTACAAAAGTCAACATTGCTTAAAGCATGTACTTCTTTCTTTTTTCCCTACAAAGTTTAGTTATTATAGAGTAAGATGTTAGGATGGTGGATCTACATGAGTACGTACGCACATCAAGCCTGATTCTCTCCTGACATGTCCATTCATTTAAAGGGAATAGTGCTGAAAGACAACTGAACCAATAGTTGAGACTAATAGCAAGCTACCATGCTCTGTGCTGTGTTTTTAATCTTGTCAATCTGAGCTGTACCATGTAGGTCTTCAAAGCATTAAGCATCTGTGAACCAGTTTATTCAAGCTCACGAACATCAAAAGTCAAGATGACTTTTAAAGGTATTCAGGCACCAAAAGATGCAGGTTTAGATCCCTAGTGAGGTTTTGAAAAATCATGTTTGTGTGTTGAGGTCACATGTCTGATCTTGAGTCTTCAGCAGCTGTGAGCCAGTCCTTGGATGGAGGCTGCGCATATATATCAGACCTGATGATTTATCAAGTGGGACCTTTGATTCTAAAGGGCAGCCAACCTCATAGTGTCTGCAGCTGGAGTTAAGGGAGGGAAGCAAATGGTGGAACTGGCCACCTCCCTGACTTGAAGTTCGGTTCCTCCCAGCTCGTGGCGTTGGCACAGCTAGGACCTGAAGGACCACGGGCTGAGGAGGGTGACCTCTGGGTGACAGGGGCAGTGTGGCTGACTGAAGAATAATGTGAAATAATTTGCAAGTCTGACTTGCTCTTCTTGCAGCGTGGAAGTTGTTGGGATGCAGTTTCTGACGTGAAGTGAACTAACGGTAAAGATGGGAGCATTTGTACGCAAATCCAGATATGACTCTGCAAGCCCAGCTCTGGCTACCATGTGCGGCAGCAACAGCAAAGATGGTCACACCTCCCGTGTAACAGAAATATATTAAAATTTATAGCTTTTATTTGTAAACTCACAGATCATGTGCCACACTGTGTAAAGTGTGATTTTTTTTCTTTTTTCTTCTAGTTTAATGTTCAGAGTTAGTGTCATCCTAATTAGTTTCCACTGACAGAATAAATATTGTTCCATCTGTGCACTATTAAGTCAGCAACTGCAGGTTTGAAACACTTGAGCAGTGGATGTCAAGTAGTCTGTAAAGGGACTGGAAAGCAACTCATTTTGGATTATTTTGCATATAACACCGTTCAGAAGGAGGTTACGGGAGCAATTCTCATCTGTACTGCTATCATCCCAAGATGATGCCAAAATTGTGTTCCCTTTTTTTAACAGAATTTACTTGATAATGATCATGAATACTAAAATAAAAGGATTTCAGGCATTATGACAACATAAAAACATTAAGCTTTTTTTTTTTACAAGTTTCCAAATGTGTTTTAAAAGGGAAACATTTATTATCATATTGCTGAGAGTGGGCCAGATGAACTAATATCCTTATTTACTAGACAATACTGAGACCAGAGGCAGAGCAACTTGTCGGGAATCTCCTTTCCTTTTCCAGTGCACATACCATGTAAAAGAAAATGCACATTTATAAAAGGTAACTCTATTTATTTAAGCCTTATTCCTGGAAATTTCTTTGGTGTGATTAAAGCAAATGAAATTAAAAAGCAAGTCAACACTGTATTTGAAGTCCATTTTGGTGGTGTTTTGGAGGGCTCTGAAAAACTAGTAAAGCAGGAGAGGCAAGCACATAGAGTTCTCTGTAAGAAGTATAGTTAGTTTCTGGCTGCAAGTCTGTCTGACGTTGAAAATATTTCTTGTGAGTAATAATCCTTTACTTAATGTGATGGAATTTTTCCAGTTCAACTTCTCGTCCTTCTTGTAGCTTGATTAAACAAATTAATTTTTACATAATTGGAAATCAGCGCAGCTCTTCATGAAGATGTTTCTCGGTATTTAAAAAATAGTCTTAAAAGAACATTAACATCTCAACTATTTAAAAAGAGGCAAATCCCAGGCAGCGTCCTTAGGAAATGCTGTAGACTATATAAATCCGATTACCAAAATTCTTTCTTAGCTGAAACAGGATCATATCTCATGATATCTATGAAACATATAGCTAATACCCCCGAGTATCCAAAAATATTCAGTATCTGCACATTATATTAATGACTGAAATAGTCCAGTATATGTCCCTTTAGATATCCATTAATTTTTTTTTTATTTTCAGTAACATTAAAATGAAGGTAGATGTAAATATTTTGTTAGCAATTATATAATGAGAACCTTTAATTTGCATAAAATTGTTATATTTAAAGAGCATGCATTCAGCTATAGAAAGCAGTTGACTGCCAACCTCATTTTCAAAGGTGTAGAAACCTGTGCAGAGTCGCTGGGGATTTTTTGTTTTCCTATGTTTTAAAGTTATCACATGTAAAAGAAAAAAGATGCACTTGCTCTTCTGTGTTTCTTAACATATTGAGAAATAGTACATTCCACTTTGAATATGTTGGTTTTGCCCTTGGAAACAAATAGTACTATTGTAGACATAAGGAAGGAAAAAGCAGCACTTACTAGGAATTTAACAATTCAGCCTTATTTACTGGAAGCTTGTGTTATTCTTTTATATAAATTTTTGCTATAGAGATTAAATCATATGGCAGTTTTAAGGAACTAAAACTCATAAAAGAAATGGCCTTAGAGAAGTGTTATTCTACGTCATGTTTAAATAATTAGACTTCTGTCTTATTGTAATATATGTTCTTTGGATTTAAAAAGAGATAAAAGCATGAATATTGGCATAATTAGGAAATTATATTGTGTCACGGTGAGATTGATTGATAGGTAGTTGAATGAAAATGAACTAAAAAGCTTGTAGAAGTAAATGTGTGTTCTACTACTTCTCAGATAAACATTCTTGTCTTTACCTGAGTTATAGGAGAGTTATGCAGGTGAGAAAAGGCATCTTTCCTTTCCGTGTTTGGTTTGTGCATGTCACCATTTTTGCTGTGAAATTAGTCATAAACAAAAGAGTAAACTCCCACTGAAACAGAGCGCACTTTAAAAATTTCACCATTTCACAACTTTTTTTACATCATCTTTACACCAGAAACAAACAAGTGGGCAAATGGAAACCCATCAAAATTAAAAATGTGCTGAAAGAGCACACTGGCCTTTAACCTTGGCTATCTGGTAAGGACCTCTTACTTATTTAAGCTTTTTTTTATCCAATTTCTGTAACCAGCTAGGCCAAAGAGATGCAGATCTCTGAGAAAATTATCTAAGAAATAATTTAAAGGTTATAGTTAGAAAAATGCCTTTCTATTCTTCTTAAACCATTTTATTGATTTTTTTTTCTCCCCCCCTCCCCCTTTTTTTTTCCATTTATTATGTGTCCCCTAAAGGCCTCCTACACATTGAAGTCCACAGTGGTACTCAGTAGTAGGGATGAAGCAGAGAAACCACTGCAGGATTCCCTATTTCAAAGCTGAACCAATATTCACCATTGACACATTCATTCATCTGTGCAGGGTCATTGGAAATCCTCTTTCTCTAGTTTTTCCTTCCCTTCAGGGAGCAATGCTTAAAAGAGCAAACCCCTGGTGTGAAGAGATAGAAGAATTCTCAGCGTGGCCAGTGGTGCCAGGAATCGAATTAAAGTTGTCCATTTGCAGATGACTGTATACTTAGCTCCCGGCACATTCAGCTGTGGGGCTTGCTGCTGATATTTTATTTGAAATGCTGTTGGTGGCACTTAGTTGTATTTAAAAAAAAAAAAAAATTGGGGCAAAAAGTCATTTCTCAAAAATAAGAAAAAAATGCTGAATTTCAAAATGCGTGTGGTTCCTGCTGTTCCTTTTAGGTCTGAGGTTGTTAAGGATCATGTGCCAGAGAGGTAAATAATTACAGAATTTATTTCTTTGGGTAATTTAACACTTGTCACTTATTTTGCTATTGTTGACATCCCTATTTTGGCATAAATCAGATTTTGACATTACTAAACCTACAATTTTGTTTTTCTTCACACACATTATCTCTTCCATGTGAAAGGCACTTGGAAGACACGGTCTGCCATGAAATCTGCAATGCCTGCAGTCAACACGAAGAGTGCCTCTTTATTTCAGTTTCATTTCCTGTTAATAGAGATGAACTTGGTCAACACATTGGGGCACGTTTAGAAATTGTCAAATGGAGATTCTGTGAAAGGAGCTCCGAGAATTTAAAGAAGTCTCTGTCAGTTTGGAGGATGAAAGGATAAGCATAGTTAACCATTTGGTCACCTGCCCAAATTCCCGTCCCAGCAACACAATCGTACTCCCGCCATGTGTGGGTGCCAGAGGGGTCAGTGTGGTATATCCCTGTCCTTGGTGACTGCTAGGAGGTTTAATTTTTGTCACTAATTTCAAAGAAATCTCAGGCAAAGGGTATTACTGTGAGTAACAGTGGCACTATCTGCCACCAACATAAATCACAAGCTCTTCAAGGAGCATCGGGAAAGGGAAGTGAGAGAAAGAGTTGGAAGCTACAAATTATACCACTGCCTAATTATGCAGCTTTATTCACATGACTAGCGAGATATCCACATGCATGTTAGCAACACAGAGGCCTAAATTATAGACATTAATAACAACTTGAAGAAGGGAGCAGGGGAACTGTTCAAACAATTTAAATTCTCTGTCATAGCAACTTGTGGCTTTAGATAGAGCTATCCCAGAAATATAGATTAAATTTTCTTTTTCAGCTAAATCACACAGGTGTTATCTTTATGCAGTGCACGTAAAAGTAAGCTCATTGTTCATCCCGTAACCAGCACTTCTGTACCCAAGTATTTGAGGTGTTATAAAGAGGTAACATTACAGTGAGATATTTTAAGCTAGTTGAATGACCTTACACAAGGGGAAGAATTTTTCCAAGAGGGGCAGCCCAGTAATGAGGATGAGGTGTGTCCTAAAACGGCCCAGAGCTCATTCTAGCTTATCAACTACTGCTACAAGTCCTAATTTGTGGGGCACTAGTGCTTTTTCTGGGTAGTCTATCATTTAAAGTGCTGTGAGAGACAGTTTAATCATTTTAAGAGTATGCTGTGTAACTGATCTTGGAAGTGCCCAGTACTCACCAGAGATTTATTGAAAAAACATTTGTAGCATGACTGTCTTTCCTTTGAAAATAGTCAAAATATTAAAAAAAGCAGTCGTGCTCAGCAGCAGTTTTCATTGATGCATTTAGGGCATTTCTCCTCTTTAGCAATCCAGACCTTTTTAAGAAATGTCATTTCTGGTTATCCTCAATACAACATGGCCCATCAAAGCTACCTTGGTGCAACCTTACCTCTTAAATATCAGCCTGTGCCCTCCAACCATTTGTTACCAAGTACCTTTTAGTTCAGTCATGGCAAACTCTCTGTTTCGTACATAGAATGAAGAAGACATGGATACAGCCCAATGCATTTTTCATTAAAACAAATATAGGATATTTATTTAAAATGTTTTGGATGTATTCTTGAAAAGCTGGCACAAGATCTTTGTATCATAACAAGCCTAGATAATTATGTGCCTAATGAAAATAACGTGACTTTAAAAAAAAAAAAATCCAAAAAACTAACAAAATATCCCCATGGACATGGACAAATTTGGGCCTTCCTTAACCATAGAAAGTACTTAGTGAGTACTTGAGTATAAAGGTTCTGCCTCATTTTCCTGTCTTTTGTGGACTAAAATTTATAAAGTCCTCATAAATGTGATTTCCTTGTTCCTCCTGTCTACTTTACTCTTTATTCACAATACTAGGTATCTCTTAAGAACAGCTAGCCCCATATGTTGGCATAGCGGGTTAGGTATGTACCTGCCACTCAGCAAGTGGGCTGACATAGACTGAGACAGGATCTCCACACGAATTTCACAAGCCGTTGGGGGTGAGCGTGTTGAAGGGCTGTGCTCTATCTGCAGGGTTATGTTCCTGAAGTGAGTGGCGATCGCCCAACCTAGCCTTCAGTACATGAAGAAACCAGAAACATGCTTGATAGGTGGTAGGAACAGAATGCTGCTTTGTTAACTTCAAAAACCTTTGCTGTCCTATTTTCTGACCACCCTTTAGCGCTGCTGCTCTTGATTTGCTGCAGCGTTAAGTTTGAGATAGAGGACAGTGCAGAAATGCATGTAAAGAACTAGGGAAGGGGGAAGGGGAGAAGGAGATCATGAATGTCGGATGCAGGAGGAAAGATGCATCTGAAAGATCTGTGTCTGTTGGAGGAGATCTGGCTTGCTGCCAGTGAATAGACTGTTAACATTTATTGAGTATAAAAAGCAATTAACTGAATGGTTTTTGCCTTTTTATGAATAAAACGACATCATTCTCTAGGCAGAAATAATCTCGCAGTACACTGCAGTGAAGCGGGATGGTTGCTGAAAAAAGGGTCGTTTAGAATTTCTCAAAAGGACATGCATTTGGGATTGCAGTTGATATAGTCTGTATTGGGATAGTCTGAAACATGTTCTTTCTGGTTGTGTGCTTTTTCTCTCTGCTAGGTTCCAGACCAGATACTGTGCCATCGCTAGAGACAAACATCATCCCTTGTCTGGGAGGGGAAATAAATATATGTGTACACTTATACATACATATGTGTATATAAAGAGAGAGAGAGAGATTCTCTGAACCAAAGCTTTATATTGTGTCTCTTTAAAAATCCATATAAAATACAAATACAGAATCAAAACTGTAATAGTGAGGAACATATTTCCCATCTCATGCTGCAGGGCATAAGCTAATCTGCTGCTGAGACCAGGCAGGAACCCTCCTTCAACCCTGTGTTGTTTTTCATTACACAACTGGCTGTTTGCATTATGTTTTTTATTAGAACTTGATTGTTTAATGACAAAGATACAGAGTTACGCTAAAATAAATAGAAAGCTCTGTGGTGGAAAAGCAGAAAATAGACTCTATGAAAAATAAAGTAAAAGTCAAGGACTGCTAGATTCTGCTATGCTCACCCCAATCCCTCCAAAGGCTGTGGATGTTTTCCTCACTCACACATGCATTTTCTTTATTAACCCTCACCCCCTAGACAAACCCACAACTGTATTATGTAGGCCCTGGTGTTGTTCCTTTTGTCTCCTTCATTTCATAAGGAGATATTTCCGTAAGCAATTTCAGTCAGGGAAGTTGTGTACCAGACTGCTCTGCCTTTAAAGACGGACCTACTAGGCAAGTCTGTGTGTCTAAACCAATCTGAAGTGCAGGGAACATAGTCTGCCATAATACAAAGGACTCCAGTTCCGTTGGGCAAATGTTCTCATATGCTGCAACTCATCTATTATGTAGCTTTTGTAAATGTGTCATAATAGAATAGTAACCTCGGCAGTCCACAGAGGTGGTTTGTGTACAATCATTTGGACAAGTGGATGCTTCTCTTTGGAACAATTAAGTTTGTTTGGGGGGCCTGGGCGGATGTGTGTGCTTTTTTTAAAAAAGCCAACAAACAATGCAGAACACCAAGTGAAACAATATTATATGGTATTTCATCCAAGCCACTCTGTACTCCACAAAAAAATCTAAATAAAATTGCCATAAACAAAAGAACAGAGAAATCTGATGTGTTCTGTACTCAAAGGCACCCTACGGATTGTTTATGGTACCTTTTGCTGAAGGGCAAACTGTGATTGATGCTGGGTCCTGCCTGAGAGAAGCTGGGCTATAATACTGGAATGTCGCTGATGGAGAAGAAAATAATGTCTATGCTGCTCTAGAAGGTGCAATAGATTTCACATGGAGTCCAGTTTCTGCTGTTTCTGCTGTCTTGGTGGAGTTGTCCCAAGATGAGCCACTCCAGGGCTCACCTTAGGTTTCAATAACAGCAAATGTTACCACTAGAGCTGTCTCCTCCTGCTTGGCCGTGCCCCCGTGGAGAGTCCTCATGCTCTGACACCACGGAGGCGCTGATTGATGGCAGCACCTTAACTTCAACATGGGTCTTAAGGTTCTTCTCGCTGTCCTTCTTTTAGGATCCTATTGCTCCTTCTCATCGATTCACAGTGTTCTGGGGCAAATTCTGCCTTGAGTTTAACCTGCCTCTGTAGCTTCACCTCCTTCTTTGACTTCCTACAATTTTGCAATTTCCTATGTTAGTCTGTACTCCTGTATATGTGACACTCCGTCTCAGGGTAGCAGCCTGTAAGTAGTGTATAATTTGGCAGGTGCTAGTTCTTCCGTGGAAACTCCTCTAAGAGTCTGATAAAGAAGGCTTTTGTGATCAGGCTAAGCAGGCCTAGAGATATCAGAAGGAAGAGTCTCAATTTCTATTGAAAGTCAGGCATTGTTTAGGGTCAGCATCTTAGGTGAGCAGACTGGTGTTTTGTAGGCTTGATAAAATACTGATGGATCTGAGGCTGAAAAGTGCTGCTTTTTTTTTTTTTTTTTTTTTTAAATTGGTGGTAGTGCTAGGATACAGAAGGAATACACTGAAGGTTCCCCCCTGCTTTAATTTTACGTTAGAAGTAAAAAAGAATGGTGACCATAGTTTTATAATGATGCCTAAGATGCCTCCTGTGGATGCTACATTTCTGTCAACCTCAGTTTTAGACTACTAAAAATATCATAATCTATGATACTGAAGGACTTATTGATGAGCAATTGATGCTTCAGAGCATCTGTGCTTAGTAAAATCAACAGTATAAAATGCATATTATGTATCTTAGAGCATTGGGTTGTCACTCACAAATGATGTGAAGTTTAATGCATTATTCAGAAGTAAAAGAGGAGGCAGTCCAAAGCAGCTGTGGAGTCTCTGTTATTTTATTTTATGGATTGTGGGGGTTTTTATGTTATGTTATTTTACAGAGAGCAGAAGCTAAGTGTGTGACTTAAAGGTGCAGAGTTTGGAACTGCATGATGGGGTAAGCAGCAGCACTAAAAGTGTTGGATCTGAGTACGAATTCAATTCAGACTTAAGAAACTGGAAGATATTTTGATCTAAAAGCTATAAAAACCCATCTGGGAATGAGTTCTGGGTGTGGGGTTGTTGGTTTTTTTTTTTCTTTTTCCACTTTGTAGTGCAAAGAAGCGCATACCACAAAATCAAATGAAACTGGCATTAAATTGGTAGTCTCAGTTCTCATAGTCCTATTGATTCAGAAATCTGCAAACAGATATGGAGGCTTAGAGGCTGCATTACCGAAGTTTGAGGGCTGGAGTATACAAAAGATGTAATGAGAGCACTCATTCAGTAAAGGAACTGTTCTTAACATCTTAAGATGGAATTCTGATATGAAAATTTCAGTTCAAGAGAATTAGTCTTCATGATTTTGTTGGTAGCTTCATTATTGATTACTCATCTTTATGCACTTCTTTCCAAAGTCTTGGCCACTGACACAAACCTTCTCCGGCAGAATCTCTAGTAAGCAAAACAACGTTTGCATCCCTATGTATTTATCCTAGGGGGAGACAAAAAAGTAGTTTTGGTCATATCTTATTGGTAACTTTAAATACTATGTCAGGCCTAAATCAATCTGGTGAGAGAATGATGCCTATTCTTCAAGATTTGCTCTGGATATTTAATTAGCTGGAGCTTATACATGCAACTTACTTTCTTTTTTGCCTCTTTCAGCATTTGTTAGGTAGTAGTATTGATATGACTAGTGCAGCGAGGTGTATGCCTAGTTAAATTGAACTTTCTATTGATGAAAACTTATTTCTTGCTGATGGCTGTGTTTTACGAATAACATGTCACAACGTTACGTTTTCAGAGCTGTGGTGTTCTTTACATTAGGAACTTCATTTTTTTGGTGCTAAGTAGGTACGAGGAGTTGATGGTATGTGAAACAAATAGCATTAGTTGTATAAATGTGTGTGTATGCGTAAATATATATGTATATTATACACCCATAATTTTATTCTGAAACCAACCAATTTGCCCTGTTTTTTTCTCAAGCGTTTTCAGCTGTTACTGTGGAAGGAGAACTGACAAGTGTTTCTTCAAGTATCTCTTTTTATTGGCCATTTTTGTTCATTAGCATTCAGCTGGTGACAACAACATTTATTATTTGTATATTAATGACTGGAAATTGTTCAGTAATGGAAGAGCAGTCAAACAAAGCTAGGTGGAATTAACTTTATGCATGCTTGGTAAATGATACCCGACTTACTGTAGTCTGTGCATTCCCCAAATACTCTCTGATTAAGTACCATTTACAGAACTAATCCGGTCTAGCACAGTCTTTTAAGCAGTTTTAAATTTTTTTCTGGAAATATTATTGAAGCCCAAGTATTTTCAAATACATTTTCAAGGGAGAAAAAAGTCTATATTGCAGTAAATCTATCATCACAGCTACCAATTCCTTGAGCTTAATTATGACACTACTAAATGTGAAAATCTATTCAGCGCTAGGAACACTTTTCACATTACATTCACGCTAAAGATTGGCTGTTAAGAGCTCATTACTGGTAGTTTTCTAAAGAGCGGTTTATTAAACACTGTTACCTAATAAGCATCTTTGGTGGTGCAAATTGCTGAAAACAGTAATGAGTCTGATTAGACTTCATTTCAATTACGACAGCTTGTCTAGGAAAAAAAAAAAAAAGAAATCTCTCCTTGATGCTTTGGAATCTGGCTATGAGGCATTAGATGGTTTAAAAGGAAAATGCCACCTCTGTGTTTCCTTTCCACAGGTCAGTAATGAATAGAGAGCTGTCCAAGTAGCCGTCCAATTTAACACACTGGAAAACTAGATGGGCAGCGTTGGAAGCACAATCCTGTTTGCTTAAAAATTCTACAAAGGCTTTTCAGTTAATATATCTAAATAGGGTCATATTTGGGTTTCCTTTGCTTCCCTTGAGTAAGAATATAAAGCCGTAAGAAGAGAGAAAATTAAAATGATTCACTCCTGCCTGCTTTGCAGAGGTTATGCATTCCTCTGATTAGTCTAATGCACCTTTCAATTGTTATCTGTAAATCTGAATGTGTTTTTGTAATCGTAAAACTCTCACAGCTTTCACAGTACCTCATAATTCAACCTGGTTAGGTTTTTTTTTTTAAATTCCAAAATATTTTTCCAAAGTAAAAACGAAGCTTAATAAATTTATACAACTGGTATCAAATACTTCAGCGAATATTTGTTAGTTTATGAACAAAATTTTTAATGCTAAGTCTGTTTAACTGTGTTAATGTTAAGCTTTCTTTTAAGGCATTCCTGTATGTTACTTACACATTCTGCATGAAAAGAGAAGTCTTAACAGAAAAAAGAATTTAAGCTGATAGTTGCTGAATATTTAGTAAAATCCTAATGTTCCTGTTGATAGTGTATAGAAGTTTTAACACTAAATTCATGTGGATGCCCTTTTATAATATTATTTAACACAAAATTGGATGGAGAGTTTTATAACTAAAACCTTGTAATAAATTGTGACTGGAGAAATGACAAAAAGGGGACACACATGGGAGATGAGGTGCTGCTGAAGGCAGTATGTTGGACTGGGGTCTCACAGTGTGGCTGAAATCACACTTCTGTCCAGTCAGTTTACAGCAAATTGTAGGGAGGTTCACATTCGGTAACATTTGAAAGCCACCTTATTAGACACAGGAAATAAATCAGAAACCGAGCTAGTGCAGCAAATATCAGAACTCTCTGTCTAGATTTTAATGAAATATTTTCTGTCATGAGTTTTTATTAAATATGTGGCACAAAACCCAAACGCTGGTGAACAAAAATATCATTTGTGTAATTAACCGCTGAACAATTGTTGCCTATAAAGAAAATAATAAAGTAAAAAGTGGGGCACATTTATTTCCTTCACGGTAAACTGTAAACTTCAGTGGTTCTTGTGACTTCAAACCAGAGAAGTGACAGGAGAATCAAGCCCATGAACCTCAGGGTCTAGGCATCTCATATTGACACCAAAACCCCTTTTTGCCTTTTTTTGTGACGTTACCTTTCTACCTTGTCTTTGAAATTCTTAGAGTTAGCTGTGATATATTGTATATTTTGTGAGAGAAAGGACTTTCATCAGTGTGCATCATCAAACATCAAGTAAAATAGTGCTTTTTTGTTGTTTTTTAGAATATCATACAAACGCAAGTGCTACTATTCAGCTATACGAATGTGTGCCTATAGTGTGCTTTGAGATGCTAATCAATGGAGCTTGACTTATGTACACTGAAGCAAATTTTAAAACTATTTCATCATTAGGTGATTAGGTATGCAATAACACTACGGACAAAATTACAGGAAAAAGAACACAGTTTATTGTTATTTAAGCTATCAACAGTGCTCAGCCAGTTATTGATGTGACCATCACGTGGTTTAGATTTTTGTTGTCTCTTGAAGGCTGTTTACAGAAAAGGCTGAATTTGTGCGATAGCTGCAAAGGAATGCGACATTTTATCAGCTGGGCTCTATCATTTCTTTCTGTTTTTAGAGCCAGCGCGTTATTCTTTTCTGCCTCTTGAAATGCCTGTGCACCCTCTCGATGACATACTGTGTGTTTCAGGACATGGCTCAACTTCTTCTGTTGCAGGAAGAACTTTTGCTTTTTTTGAGAAAGGAGAACCAACATATAACAGGAGGAGTTAGTTTCTTTCCTTTCCTACTCTCTCCAGGAATATGGCAAAACCATCAGCATACACAGAGTTAAACTTCTCAGTTAAGACATTCTCTCTCTGGTGCCTGCCTCTGTGTGTGTAAAATATATAAATGTATATGCATATATGGAGAGAGAGATTTCTATATTTGTCTATAGAAAATTCCCTGTTCCTCCTCCTCCCCCCATCCCCTGGATAATTTGTCAAGCTAGCTGAACAATCTATATCGTTCCTTTCAAATGCTCAGGAAACAATACAGTAAGTCCCAAACCAAGACCGTGCAAAAAATTGGCTATATTCCATTTTTCAGTAGCTAATTCAGATAAATTTTATTGAGTGCACAAGAAAGAATCTTTGGAATTTGTGGAATACAATAATTGAAAGTTTTCAGGGGGGAAAAGATTTAGCTCGGCTTGGTGTTTCTAGGATGTCAGTTCTTTGGTTATGCTTCTGCTTTTAATCTTGTTTCTCTGCTTTGGGGGGAGCAGGAAGGAAAGGAAGGGTCAGCTGCTCGCGCAGCTAAGCCCGGAAAGGAGCCGTGCTGGAGCTCTGTTTTTCCTAAAAGCGTGATTAGGACAGTGCTGATGACTTAGCTAAGGTGTTCCCTACCTTGGGGAGGAAATCTCGGGTTCCCTGTGATAACATCACCCCTTCTTACTACGCCATCTCATGTTCAAATATAGACGCTGTTGTTTGTTTCTTTCTTTGTTTGTTTTTAATGGAGGGACCAAATAAGTATGCGGGTCGATAATACAGCCCTTTTACGTGGGATATTCTCTTTGGAAAGACAGCGTATGCCAGCGCTAGCCGCTCTGATGCTTATAGTAGAGAGAAATGTGCGTGGTGTGTGTCTGGTACGACGGGGAAAAGGGAGAGAGTGGATGAGCTCTGCTAAGAGCTCCCTGCTCTTAATCCTGGGCCACGTCAGGAGCATTCTAAAGCAGTTTATCTTCATGTGTCGTCCTGTATATAAGAAACAACACTAAACCCACCAAAACTCATTTCATATGTAGCTTTTTCCACAGCCTTCAGATCAAAGTTATTTTCTTCAGGCTGGACTAAATTATACGCAGGTCCCAGGAGTGAAGGACACTGAATTAATGCACTATGTCACCCAGTCCTGGCTATAGAATATATTTATCGAAGTGTGAGACGCAACATCTCTTTACTATTTCATTAAAAATTAATGTGCAGATTGCCAAAAAGCAAAATGCATAAATAACATAAACAAATTTTGCGAAAGCTTTCTACACTGTGGAGTCATTTTAAGAAGGATTTTTTTTCTTGAGTATCAGATTACTTCTATATATACATTTAATCAGTATTTGTTCTCATTTAGCTAATCAGTAGAGGTACTCTAATCTCAGCAAAGCAACGGTTCATACCTTTCCTGTGTTGGTAGGTTTTGGAATAAGCGCTTTAAAAGGAAAGCAGTATTCCTGGTTACAGGCTGGAGCATTGTGTTATTGGCCGACATAAATTTGTTTTTTCACTCTTGTTAGTTGAGTATAATGGGTCAAACCTGACTACAGTTATCTGAAACTTACTGAAATTGATCTTTGCCTTCGTATTTGTAAGGCGAATAGGGCTGGTTAGATAAATCCCTGGAATTAACCTTCTCTTGCTGTACATAAAGCTATAAAATACATACATACATCTATTTTTTTTTAAAGTATGATGAATGAAAAAATACGTTAAAAAATGTTACATAGTGGAATTCATACAGAGTGCTGCTGCTATTAATTGGAAGGAAATATATTTTAAATAACTCTTGCCATGTAACTTGGTCTTGTGTTTTAGAGCAAGATTATTTTCTAACATTTTGGAACAACGCGATATGAAAAATAATTCAGCATCACTTAAAGCTTTATTTATTGTGCACCCACTTTGTTCAAATAAAGTACGTCCCTTTATGGCAGTTTTAACCCCATTTATCCTCATGCACAAGTGCTCACCTGTTATTTACTCACATAAGAGAAGGTCGATACTGCAGAACAAGGGGAGTGCTCTGTTGTGACATAAAACATACATATTCATTAGCTCTGCTGTCCCTGTGGACACGTGTGGTATGTCCTGATGATCTTCATTTGGCAAAAGGAAGTGAGCTTAAGAAGGAAATTGTCTTAATGGATTTAAGATACATGAAAAAAAGGTTTTAAAAATGCTTTGTTTACAGTGAGGAACCAAAGCAATAATTCTAAGCATGAAAGAAAAAAATATCCTGTAAAAGGAAACATGATTAGCAACAGAAAGGGAAAAAAAATAGAATCCAGAATTTGAAAATTATGATTTTCAGGTATTAATTTTTTTCCTGGAAGAGTTTAGGTCAGGATCCGAATGTTCCATACAGGGCTCCCTAGTGCTGAAAATTCATTCCTTTTGCCTCTCGCTTACTTGCTAAAAAACAAGTTCAGGGTTCTGTGTTTCACCTGCTGCAGTTGATTACATGGGAAACACGATAAAGCAGTGAGTGTATTTTATCTGCTCTGCTTTTAAGGATTTGTATTATGCTCTTTCAAGGTAAATGTGCCTCAAACTCCACTTCTGGAAGGGGAACCAAGGCAAAGGCTACTTCTGCTATTTTGATG
The DNA here is from genome assembly GCA_034782735.1 of Sagittarius serpentarius. NCBI lineage: Eukaryota > Metazoa > Chordata > Aves > Accipitriformes > Sagittariidae > Sagittarius > Sagittarius serpentarius. The sequence goes on from JAVKLA010000001.1 coordinate 34,032,118, forward strand.
CTTAGAAAGAGAGTATGCATATTGCTGCACCTCTAAAAGCTTCAGTTGGGTTTATTGGAGACTTGAAGTAAGCACTTCAGTAGGAGCACAATCGTGCTCCACGTCTAAACTATTTTGCATTTGCAAATATGCATAAATACTTGTGCCAAGTGGCCAAACTCCATATTCATTTACGGCTATATTTTACCATGTGACTATTTTAATTCTCAGAATCACTACTGTTATCTTGCAGTAGTTATATTGGTTCTTATGTTTATATATGCATAAATTGCAGATTATGTGGTATATTAAATCTTTTAAAAACATGTAGCTATAAGCATGTGTTCAGTGGACTACAACAAGTGGGTTTTTTTATTAGTTATGCTTACTTTTATTTACAGTTACTGTTCTTCTGAGTATTCTCTCAGAAATTATTATGGTCTTACTCATTTGGCATTGAAAAAATATGCTAGCTTCTTTAAAGGCATGGTACTGTTTGGAGGTACTTGACAGAAACGGCTTAAAAGTGTGAAGCCTGGGAAGAGGAAGCATCATACTAGGTTAAAAGAAAACTCCTTGCAATTACTGTCTTCATTAGTGTTGTTTTCTAGCTGGTTTAGAAAAGTGTTATGAGCAAACGAGCACAGTGAGGGCAGACTGATATAGTAAAATATTTTAAAGACAAACTGCAATAAATCACAAATATGACCAATTCTCTACATAGAAGGGTTCTGATGCATACGTGCATACATGGTTTTACTTCTGTTACGCAATGATAGTGCCTCAGTGTGATTACGCTGCAAGGATGGAGCCCTGAACTGAGAACGGTTTTGTGCTTAAGGACTGCTGCTGCAGAGAAACCGATACCTCCGAGGTGGGCAGCACCCGGGGAGGTCCCGTGGAGTGCCTAAGGGACAGCGACAGTCCCTGTCATCCCCGTCTGTGGGCTGCTGCTTTGTTGGCCTACGGATCCAACCTGCGTCTGCTGGCAAAGTATGATAGTGTCATCCCTGGACCTAGTTTCCCTTTGCTTGCTGGACCATTATTTCTCCTTATTTCTGTTTCTTAAGGCCTTTGAAGCTGATGGATCTGCTAAAGGCCATTTAGCTAGAAATGTCTTTGCGACTATCAAAGGCGCTGCTTTATGTAAATGGCGGGGAGGGAAGCTGGAGGGAGAAAACTCATTTGCTGTAAAGGTATTGCAATTTACTGTTGTAAGGTGTGAACGTGTGATTTAAAAGGAATAATCATTTGACAGTATTTAAATTAGATAATTGGGATCTATTAGTTTGAGATTCCATGTCTGGAATTTCATTTTTAACCGGTCCAGGCTCCCCTAAAATATGTTGTTTTTCTTACTACTTTTATCTTCAAGTGCTGTTGGCATATATGTGATCCTCAATATTACTCGTGATTTAAGTGTTTTGTTTTAAAGATTGAAATGTTTTCACTGTCCCTGCTAGATGGGAATCATATTGTAAATACCCTACCAACAGCTTGCTCCCACTGATGTGCATGGCATGCATAGGCTATATATATATATAATAAGAGGAAGAACAGACCCCTACCAAGAAAATGCTGAGAGTACTTTCCAGGCCTGTTTTCGTGAGTTTGTGGCTGCCACTTACCGAAAAAAGCTTCCAAAGTTGGGCCCATACAGCTGGGCAGCTCAGTTGGAGGCTCATCCTCCCACCGAGTCCTTTGACGTCAAAGGAGTTCCTCATGGACTGGAGCAGAGGTCTTCACTGAGTAATTAGAAAATAAATGTGGGAATCATTTTCTTTCCTTTTTTTTTCCTGCAAAACATAATTAGCTCAATCCACTCTTCAAAATCCCTCCTGTTTCCAATTAAGAGAGATCAGTTGCACTATCTTCAAACAGCTGAAATTATGCTTATTAATAAAAAATGGAATGTAAAAGAAATGTTTTATCTTGAATTAATTTTTATTATTATGGGACATATGACAGTATACAGTCTTACAAAATATTATCAGATTTAGTACAAACCCAGGGAGCTGTGTGTCCTACATCTCAAGCAGTGGTTACGGCATGACTCATTTATTCAGGCCTGTCCCATGCTTAAGAAGGATTTTAAAATGTGGATTTAGGGCCTGATCCTCAAGGTACTAACACCTTCGGCTTTCACTGAAGTATGAGGTTTGAGGAGTCCTGGCACATTCCCAGGGAAGTGCCTATTTAAGTCGATAGCTGTTTTGGCAGAGCTGATATCTGCACGTCCACAAGAAGCAATCCCTTGGCTAAAACCATTATGGTCCGTTGTGTAAATATTCAGTGTCTTGAATAATTGGAGACAGGGCTGAGAGTAGCAGTTCAGTGGGCAGGGACAGCTTTTGGAGTCTTTGGCTAAACGTGTAAGCAATCCAAAGTGAAGAAACTCACATCCACATGCAAGTCTAGAGGGAAGTGGGTTGGTGGTACTCAGAGCTGTGGTTTTGGAGTTCTTTCATGCCTTGCAACAGTGTGCTCCTACAAGTCTGTTATGGACAGTTATGGGAAGTACCTCATTTACTTGTTTGCCCAGGTACAGTCTACCTACCCCTTTTCAACAGCACGTTAACCAGTTGCTCGGATCACATTTGACCATATGCCTAAAGAACCTGCTTGAGCTACTATGTTTACAAAGGAACCTGCAGACCTGCACTAGATAGGACCTAAGGCACTGCAGGGACCAACAGGGCAGGAACAGAGAGACCACACAGGAGAAGAAAGATTTTCTTTCACCTCAGGTGTGTTGAAGGAACAGTTGGAGGCCCCTGATCCAAACTGAAACTGTGGTAGCTGGTTGGGAAGGTTGGTGTGCTGCCCTGTCACTAGTTCCTTGTGCACGGTAGCTCTGCGTCGTTTAGGTTTTGTTCCCCAGCATCTCTGGAAGTGCAATGCAACCTCTGCCAGTGTCTTCAGAAAACCACAGCTGCATATGATTTAATTTTAGCTTGATTATTTTATTAGCGATATGAATAGATGAGAGGTTTACTGAGGTCCCATTCTCCTTTGTCTAAAGCAGATCGTTGCTAACCAGCTTGGGTAGCTGGACGGTGATTGTCATCATTTGGACTTGTCTGCGGGACACCGTAAATCCTTTGTTGTATTTTCACCCAGTGTGGTCCTAGCTAGTGTTTCTGGACTTTTCTATGCCCGTTTTCGACAGAAACCCTTCTATTTAAATTGAAAGGAAAGGCTAGTGATTTATTTTTTTATCTTCTGTAACGGATGTAATCCTGTAAGGGGCTGAGCAGTTTGACCTGATACCGAGGGCACCTGCGGAGGAGGGTTCTTTGTACGCACAAACTCATTTGAGCTCCCAGCAGGATCAGGCCCTGCTGGACAACCAGGATGTGTAGAACATTACTTGTTCCTTTTTCGTTCAGATTACAATGTTATTTTTCCTAACTCTGGCATTTTTTCTTTTTTTTTGGTTTTGTTTATTTTAATTCATAAATCTGACTATGTAAGTGGATTTCTGCCATATGGAATTATTGCATGTGAAACTGATGAAGTATTATGTATTAGATTTTACATTTTCAGGCCAAGTGCACAGAATTAGAAGGGAAAAAAATGGTCCAACACTTGGTTCAAAGTAATTGAATAATGAAATTGTTGACTATAATTACTTTAAATGTAATTCAGATAGATCCAGCTGGAAGAATTATGGAGGAAGGATGTATAGCAGGGCTGTCAGGACAAGGAAAAATAGATAGTGCTAAAAAAGCCTACACTTCCTCTCCTATATAATGTATTAAATTTATCTTAAAAGCAATTCTCTGATAAGTACATACCTGTACTTAAAGAACAGAATCTTCTCCTTTTGCCTTTTACAGCCCATACCAGCACAGTTTACACAGTTCAAAAATGTCGATAGCTCAGAGGATTCCTAAGTTAGCAAAGATTTTTTTGAAAAATACATTCAGCCTTGCATTGCTTCTGGATTTTCAGTAAGTTATTAAGCAGATACACTATCTGCAGGACCATGGTTTATGTCAGAGTTTAAACTACACTAAAAAAGGAAAAAGCAGCCTCTAAATATGCCCTATGCCTTTATTTACCTGATTTTAGATGTTTATATCAGCATCTGGGTTCCTAACAAAAAAAATGCAGGAAAGTCTATCAGCTCAAGCAAACAGCAACTAATAAAATACAATTTAAAATATGGAGAGGAAGTGGCTGCAAACATTAAACAATTGGAGGAGGGGGAAGTGTTTGCATAATTAAAAGAAACTACAATATTTTTTTTCCCTCAAATCAGACATTTGACTTTTGTCAAACAGTTATTGAACTATTAACAAACAGAGTCATATCTAGCAAAAGTTTGCTGCTTTTTCAATTAATATCAAATTGAGGAAATGGCTTTTTGTGCCCCCCGCCCCGTCCAGACCATTCCAGTGGACTCCATGTAAATACAGATTTCTCCACTGCTTACTAATGCAAAAAATACTCTTATTGTTAACTATTAACCTATGCTTCCAAATAACACTAATGATTGCAATGTGCTGGAATAAATGCTCATGTTTCATGGGATGAGAATAAGTCCTGCTCTCTTAAGCTTATCTAATCAAAGCCTAATCCTGCCTTTACAGCCTTTGTTAAATGCATTGGTATTTAATATGCATCAATAAATAAACTTTCAATTATTGTGCAGTGAGCATGTCCAAAGATAGCATGACAATGTGAAACTACTGGTCTATCTAGCAATTATTCCAAATAAAGAATGCTGATGATGTGATTTCCCCCCTCCTCTTATAATGGATAATTCAGATTTTCTGATGTTCTTTTGCAGCCTTATAATAAAGAAAATAAATTAATCTATACAAATAAAATTCAAAGAACTGGATTTTTACACCATCTAAATACATCTCCCCACTGTGACTAGAAATAGAATTATTTTATTTTAAAACCACATGATCCATTCTAAATAAAAAAGACCAACTGATGAAATTTTTAAAGTATTTGTGAAAGGTATTTTGAAAAGCTTGCTAAGTGGGTAGTGTATGATATATGTTGTTGTGCTCTGACCTGGTGCGTTCTTTCATCTCTTTAAATTGAATAGTCTTCCTTTTACAAGCCATTAAAGACAATGTGCCAAAAACGTATTCATTAACTACAGTACAAGTACCAGCCCAGCCAGATTCTCGGCTCCATCCATGCCTATTTTACCTTCTTTTTCAAAAGTTTCAGTGTTGCTTTAGTGCGTTCTTTGCGAAGAGTCTTTCTCATGGCATCCGTTCTTTAGTATCTAGTGAAACATCAATCTACTCAAGTTCTGCTGCGTCTCTGTAACAGCAGCTTTCAGTGTTTTGGTAACCTTATAAGCCCAATATCGTAGAACATGGACAGGTTTTGTTTCTTTGTCTGTTTTGTTTGGCTTTTTTCTTTTTTTTAATACGGATAATGAACTTGTATGTCTGTTAGGCAGCTCTACATTACAGGAACATTAATATTCTTTCCTTTTAAAAAAGCTTGAAGTAAATCTCATGACACCAGAAGAATTTTAGATACTGATTACTTGCAATTGGCTCTTGGTCATTTGCTCTTCAGATTTCCGGCTGAGTTTAACAAAGTATGATTTCTGAAAAGCTTCTGATAGTTTCTCATTAAAATTGCATTTTTTTTATATGAGCATGCTTTCTATAATTTCACCCAATTTCATGATATATTTACCCCCTCTGAAAGGCAGTGGTTGAAACATCAGAAACAATTAGCAAAAAAGATTATATTAACGCTAAATGAAAGAAATAAATCTGCCAAAAACTCAGTCTCAAAGCTGCATTTGTCAAAAGCACTTCTCTGAATTAACTTTTATAGGATAACTGTATAATTGTTAACAGACATTTTTCTCAAGTTGTCAAAGTCTTTGAAAAAGGAGAGAGGGAGAGAACGCTCAAGAAAGAAAAAATCCACAAGTAATCAATGGCACGCTCACGTGGACTGAGATTTGCAGTACTTGTACTAATAAAATATAAGGCTCAATTAGAAGTACTTTGCAGTTTTCAGGCTAAATTTAAATGATTTGGTAATTTGCAAATACATTAATCCAAAAATAAAAACGAAGAATCCCAATGCAAATGAGTGCCACTGCAATAAAATATAATTGCAAATGAATCTGTTGCTTTATTCATTTATTGTGTAATTACTGCAATCCTTCCCACCTTGTTTTCAGTGTTTCTTAATCATTAAGTCGGAAGCATGACAGCAGTGCCAGCCCTGGCATGATTCTCTTTGACTAAAACCTTGTAAATTAACACAATTAGCACAGCATCATCCTGCTAATTAACTTCCAGTGTCTGGTGCAGTGGTTTTGCAAACAAGGAAGAGGGAGTCAGAAGGGAATAAACATGCCATTCTGTTACCAAACTGTGTGCTGTGTTAGGTTTAGCTCAGCGAGGCTAAGCTGGCCATGTCAGATGCCAGAGTCAGGCAATGAAGAGCTAAAGGGGTTGGGGAGAAAAACAGGAGGGGGTAGGAGCTGTCAAAATAGACTGCAGTAATTCAGAGGGGAGCTAGTGCCACAGATGCTTCATTTCGACTAGGCCTCCTCCTTATCAGGGAATCTGTGCCAGAGGGCACAAGACTGTTTGCAAAAATCACTTTTGGTAATACGAGAGAGATTAAGGAGGTCTATTTGATACAGCTGTACAAAAATCAGCAGCGTGTCTACCATGCATAGGTACGAGTTGGAGGGGGTTATCTTAACGCTTGGAAATTGCTCTTGCTGCGCGTGGTGGATTACGAGGAGGGGGCATAATTCACATCACATTATTTACAAGATTAATTGCTTTAAAATGACATTTGCTTGCTTTTTTTAATTGATTTTTTTTTTTTTTAAATAGCCAGCTGTGGAAGCCACAGAACTTTTAGGGACTTGGCTTCATTTCTTTTTCATTTTCTTCATCTTTTTTTTTCTTTCTTTTTTTTTTTTTAAACCCTCTTTCTCTGTACCCTGGAGGCTGTGAGGCGGGGGGCGGGGGGGTAGGGAGAGAGAGCAAGCAAGAGACGGACAGACAAGTCATGCTTGTTTTTTTTTCCAGAGCCTCAACAACAGAACTGAGAGGCAGAAAGGAGCCAGTTGTAATTCATACCGAGTTGTAGGCTTTGTGTGATGAAAGCGACGGAGCGCTGCCTGGGAGATTGCTTTGCTGCACTCCACGAAGCAGATTTGAAACTGTCGTGGACCACTTTAGATGAGAGTTGGATTATGGAATGACCTGCTATGTCTGTGTCATATTGTTCTGCGCAGGGTGCATTATACTGTGCTAACTAGGTGTTCAGTACCAAATAAGAGAGGTATCCTAGATGTGATCTGTCAGCTGTGTCTCATATTTTTATATTGGTTAAAATATAAAACTGAAACAGTGATAAGAGAGGACAGAGCAGTTGGATGCCTCATACGTTAACAATAAATCCACACTCAGAGTATTTAAAATGTACTGAGTCTTATTTAATTATTTCGAGAAATCTGGTATTACCTATGGTTTTTTAAACCGACAAGTAACCCCCTACTGAATTGGCAAAAAAAGTGGCTCCGTGTGTATGTGCCTACAATAAACCAAGTAGTTTATACTGCTTCATAAGGGCATTGCATTTTCTCTCCTTGAGGATTTGTGGTGTTAAGTACAGTGTTTGAGCGAGCTGAAGAAGTTCACAGACAGTACGCTTGAGAACTCACTTAAAAGCTCCTGAAAAAGGCCGAGCTGGCTGTTAACTTTGTTTTTTTCCTGCCACCCTAGGCTTGAAGATGCAGTGGACGCCGGAGCATGCCCAGTGGCCAGAACAGCACTTTGATATCACTTCAACCACCCGGTCCCCTGCCCACAAGGTGGAAGCCTACCGGGGCCACCTCCAGCGCACCTACCAGTACGCCTGGGCCAACGACGACATCTCGGCTCTGACCGCCTCCAACCTTCTGAAAAAGTATGCAGAAAAATACTCCGGTATTTTGGAAGGCCCAGCCGAGCGGCCCATTCTCAGCAATTACTCTGAAGCTCCCTCGGGGCTGGTGAACGGTCGCAAGAATGAAAGCGAGCCCTGGCAGCCGTCGCTGAACTCGGAGAGCGTGTATCCCATGAACTGTGTCCCAGACGTTATCACCGCCAGCAAAGCTGGGGTAAGTGCAGCCCTCCCTCCTGCAGATGTCTCGGCCAGCATCGGGAGCTCTCCTGGGGTGGCCAGCAACCTGGCTGAACCCAGTTACTCCAGCAGCACCTGCGGAAGTCACACCGTTCCCAGCCTTCATTCAGGGCTCCCATCTCAGGAATACGCCGCAGGGTACAATGGCTCGTACTTGCATACCAGTTACAGCGGCCAGCCAGCACCTGCACTTCCATCCCCTCATCCATCCCCCCTGCATAGCTCGGGACTTTTACAGCCCCCGCCGCCACCGCCGCCACCAGCCCTCGTCCCCGGCTACAACGGGACCTCTAACCTCTCCAGTTACAGCTACCCTTCCGCCAGTTATCCTCCTCAAACCGCTGTTGGCCCTGGGTACAGCCCTGGGGGTGCCCCGCCACCCTCGGCGTACCTGCCTTCAGGAATCCCTGCTCCAACCCCTCTGCCCCCGACCACCGTCCCCAGCTACTCCTACCAGGGCCACGGTCTGACGCCCATTGCGCCGTCTGCCCTGACAAACAGTTCAGCCAGCTCTCTCAAAAGGAAAGCTTTCTACATGGCAGGGCAAGGAGAAATGGACTCCAGTTATGGAAATTACAGCTATGGCCAACAGAGATCTACACAGAGTCCCATGTATCGAATGCCCGACAACAGCATTTCAAATGCAAACAGGGGGAATGGTTTTGACAGAAGTGCTGAAACATCATCCTTAGCGTTTAAGCCAACAAAGCAGCTAATGTCCTCTGAACAGCAAAGGAAATTCAGCAGCCAGTCCGGTAGGGCTCTAACACCCCCATCCTATAGTACTGCTAAAAACTCACTGGGTTCGAGATCAAGTGACTCATTTGGGAAGTATACCTCCCCAGTAATGAATGAGCACGGTGACGAGCACAGGCAGCTCCTCCCTCACCCAATGCAAGGCCCGGGACTTCGTGCAGCTACCTCATCCAACCACTCTGTGGACGAGCAACTGAAGAATACTGACACACACCTCATTGACCTTGTTACCAATGAGATTATCAACCAAGGACCTCCCGTGGACTGGAGCGACATTGCTGGCCTAGATCTAGTAAAGGCCGTCATTAAGGAGGAGGTTTTGTGGCCAGTATTGAGGTCAGATGCATTCAATGGACTGACTGCTCTACCTCGGAGCATCCTTTTATTTGGACCTCGGGGAACAGGCAAAACATTAATGGGCAGATGTATAGCTAGTCAGCTGGGGGCCACGTTTTTCAAAATCACTGGCTCTGGCCTTGTCACAAAGTGGTTAGGGGAAGGAGAAAAAATTGTCCATGCCTCCTTCCTCGTGGCAAGGTGTCGCCAACCCTCGGTGATTTTTGTTAGTGACATTGATATGCTCCTTTCCTCTCAAGTGAGTGAAGAACACAGTCCAGTAAGTCGGATGAGAACCGAGTTCCTTATGCAGCTGGACACTGTACTGACTTCTGCTGAGGACCAAATAGTAGTAATTTGCGCCACGAGTAAACCGGAAGAAATTGATGAATCTCTTCGAAGGTACTTCATGAAACGACTTTTAATCCCACTTCCTGACAGCACAGCGAGACACCAGATAATAGTACAACTGCTCTCACAGCACAATTACTGTCTCAATGACAAGGAGGTTGCACTGCTTGTCCAGCGCACAGAAGGCTTTTCTGGACTAGATGTGGCTCACTTGTGTCAGGAAGCCGTGGTGGGCCCACTCCACGCCATGCCAGCCACAGACCTTTCAGCCATTATGCCCAGCCAGTTGAGGCCAGTTACATATCAAGACTTTGAAAATGCTTTCTGCAAGATACAGCCTAGCATATCTCAAAAAGAGCTTGATACATATGTTGAATGGAACAAAATGTTTGGTTGCAGTCAGTGATACTACTTAAAAAAAAAAAAAAAAGTAATGAATGTTGGCACACACAGAACCTGCTACGTAGGGTAGAGAACCCTTTTCAGTAGTGTTAAAATTGCAAAGGGTACTGGGAAGACTACAATTTACCTTGCCTCTAAAGAGCCAGGGTAGACTTGAAGGAAAAGTGCATCAAACAAGAGCTGCTGATCTGAAAAAGCCACACATGACAGAAAGCGCATGTTGATGCTCAGTTCTGTTCAAGCTAGACAATACTCACCAAGGAGCAAGGTGCAAGTGGGTTGATTTCAGAAGGACATGAACCCTGTGTGTTGATTCCATTCTGCTGTTCTTGAGATTTAGTTGCTGTCAAGTGCCTGAAGTGGTGCTTTATTTTTTGTTTGCCTCACAATTACATTGGTGGCATGTGCTAATATAAAGAGCTTTAACTTCAAACATTATTGGACTAAAGAGATGAACGGTTGTGTTGTGACAGAGAACCAGATTTTTGCTATTCTAAGAGCAACAGTATTCCTCAATCCTGTCTGTTCTGCGGTGTTAAACTAAGAACAGGTAAAACAGGGTAATGGTAATCTGGACCTTAATTTCTGCAGTTCATTTCTTTTAATGTTCTGTCTGCAAAAACTCAGGAAAGTGATTGTGATTTGTACAGTACCTCAAAGGAATGTGTTGAAAGCACTATGTACTGCTGAGAGTTATAGGCTAGGCTTCAATGTTACTTTATATTAAATAAGTATGTTTACCTCAACAATTGGAAAATGGCAAGGAAAATTACTTTGAATGTATCCAGGAAAAAACTGAAGTGTGATATGACTGAAGCTTTACAGTTTTTAAAAATAGAAACAGAAAGATTTCCCAGTGTTCACAAATGGTTCTTTTGCCAATTTGTCAGATCAAACCAGAGCAGAGTGATTTTTCTTGTTGGTAAACTGTAAGAGTTTTCAGCATATTGCTCCTTGATAATTATGTGATACAGTCTTTAGAAGGTGCATAGATGAAAAAAGAGCCACTTAATTGGTTTACGTTAGCATCTGAAACAGTCAAAACGTAAGATTTGGTAGGACTCCGAGAGGCAAATTACCTTAAGCTGTGACTGCTGGCCTTTGTTGCGTGGCTCTAGTCATAGTTTTGAGGTTATTTTGGTGAAGCAGTAGGGAGTGGGATCAGTATAGGTCGCTGGCAGAGCTATGGGTTGCAGAGCTGTTTATAGCAACGCAGTGGACTGTGACCAAACAAACAGTACAAATAACAAAGCAAAACTGAACGCTCAAAGTACATTTATTTCCCTTCCCAAACTGTAAAGTTGAGTTTTTGTTACGTATGTACGGCTCCATTATCCTTAATGCAATCTTCATTTAGCATCCATTAGAAATCTTCCAGGCTGGAGTGTGCCCACCATTATTTCTACCTCAGTTTTGTTACATTTCTCTTGGAAAGCAAAGTAAGAAATAGGGCAAAAAACAATACCAACACAGAAGTCAGATTACATTAGGAATGCGAACCTGCTAAACAAGTTTCAGAGAGCTGCTGTTTTTTCCCCTGAAGTCAAGTTTTTCTCTATGTTAGTGCTCTTTACACCCCCCACCCCCCTTTCCTCCCCCAAATATACATATTCTGGTGTCTTCCTTCTGGAAAGACTAGCTGGCATGTGTGGCATTTTGCTTAGTTCTCCCCCACCCCCACCCCACCCCCCTTTCTTTTTATCCTTTAATGCTTTCCGTGCAACTCTTTTGGTGACAGCTGACTGATGTTGGGTAATGTCTCTGAGCAGGAGCAGTGCGTGTTGCAGCTGCCCAAAGCCTCTGCCATCACACGAACAAAACAGCCTTGCTTTTTTGAATGTATTTTTTGTTTGTTTACTTTAAAGAGACAGTAACAAAACTGTTGCAAAGCACTGGCATTTAATGTTTCTGTTAAGTAATGTACATTCAAAACCATTAAATAAATGCACTGAAAAGCCCCAAGAAGAGAGATACCAATCTGTTACTAGGTCATGTTTGTCTTCTCAAAAACTGTACAGACCTTGTCCGTTTTGTTAAACCAATGGAGACATTTAGTGTTCAGAAAGATAATGAGGGATTTTGTGATATTGCTGGAAATTTATGACTCTTGATTATTACTTTCCTTTATTTTTCTTTTAAGATATATATATATATTTAGATAGAACGTGCTAAAAACAGAGCAAATAAACCAAAATCTAATTTAAGATGAATTCCTGGCAAACATTTTGTCTATCTAAAACTTTATGTTTTAAGCATAAAAGTACCATTTTAAAAACAGTGCCTTTCATTAAGGATATAGAAAGTAAGACTTAAGTACATCACCTGCTTTTCTTTTTTTTCTTTTTTTTCTTTTTTCTTTTTCTTTTCAACAGCAATTACAGTCTTTGGTCCTTGTTATGACCCGGTCTTTCTGCTTCCCCAGACCTCCACAGGCTGCTTCTTCACCCCGGTCATTCCACCATCCTCATATTTGGGAGATCCTGATGTCCCCATTAGCTGTAGGTTCACGCTGATCACACTGGCAAGTACGCTATCGCAGATCGCTGACCCAATTTCTGTCTTAGACATAGCCTTTCATATCTGCCGTTGAGCTGTGCTCATTTGAAAGGCTCAGGCAAGTTTTGATAAACCAACTCTTGTTAACTGTTTCTTCTAACCACATTCCTAACAGATTTTTTTGCGGCTGGTAAAATGAAAGCTACCCACTAGAGTCGTTTTTTCCCTCTTTTTGTCCAGTAGCAAAACCGAAAGCAAACAAAGTTGTAGATGGTCCCTTTGGCTTCCAGCTTTAAATCATTCTCTTTTAAAAGTCACTCTGGGAAATGGATTTTTCAAATGTTAACCAAAGTGAGAAGCAGGCAGAAGCTGAGATGGTGTGAAAATGCAGGTTCCACGTGCGCACCCGCACACGCTGACGCTCGTTCTCTCCAGGGCTCAATTCAGCTTTGGGGCAGCAGAAGCAGAAAACTTCACCCCTATCACAGCAGCTGTAAGGGGAGGAAAACAGAGCCAGATTGTTACCCACATCTTTCCTTACCAGCAGCTGTCTTTGGCATCACTCTGGGAGGGTGCCTGTTGAGTTTGGTGAGACCTTGGCCAGGTAGTGTTAACCAGAGGCACCTCAGCCCTTCTCCAAGTGGCTTCTGGCCACTCCTTTGAGGGAGTTTCCCCCAGTTCGGGGGGGGGCTGAGCTGGCTGAATCCCCTGCCATGTCCTGTCCTTCTTATTGCTTCCCTCCCTCCTCCCACATTCAGCCCCTGTCTTCCCCCCTGTGAACAGGTTTTGGCATGCTGCTGGTCCTTCACCCCTCTCAGCAGCCTTTCTTGTCAAGGAGCATCCAGGGAGGGCTGAAGCACGATCCTGAACTTCAGCGGGTCCCAAAGGTTAGGATTGTTTTCGAGAAGCGAGACAAAATATGTTCTAATGGTGTCTTCAGGATGAAATATTTGCTGGTCTTTGACATTTCCATGGTAGAAAGCCACTTGCTGTCTTTTACGACTGGGCAAAGCTGAGGGCTGCTGCCACAGAAATGCCCAAGCGGTTGGCTGGGGCTTCCCGGCCGCTGGCGCAGCCCTGGATATTAAGGAACCTGAAATGGTTAAAGAGCATCTGCTGTGTCAGCCTATGACTGCAGATGCTTCACATCGTGTTTTTATGTGTAGATCCCATTCTGCATAAGCTCATTTTCTTCCTTGTGCCTTCAGTAACAATTCCTACGGCAACAAAAGTAAAATAAATTGGAGGAATATTTCTGCAAGCTGAAGGATCAATATCAGTTCAAGGAGGAGCTCATAATGACCTTATGTGAGACAGAAATGGAAATACTCTATACTTCTGGCATGTTTCTCTCCAAAATATTTAGAACATTAGTGACAATATAGAAAAGTTTGCTGACTGAGCTGATCAATGGAATGTGAAGGCAGTTTACTTTAAGGCTATTTACTTTCACATGGATTATTTACCTATTAGTCAGTTTGTATTCTACTCAAATGCAGATAGATGGGCAAAATGTTTTCTTGAGCATTACAAACCTACCAAGGGGAAAATAAACCATCTGACTAAAATACATAGGCCAAACACCATCTGGGTGTCTTTACCAGCTATTTGGAGGCTGTGCTCTGTAAAATAGTACAAGGTTATATTTAGGTGGTTTTTCATAGGATGTTTCTTTAGGGGATCGTCTAGTCAAAAAGATACAAATGATTTCCTGTATCCATATGTTAATATATTGAAAGCAAATTTGGGGATCTGACCAGGGTTTTCACTGTCTGCAAATCCATATGACTTCAGGTAAAGGGCTGTTCTTATCATCCCCCTGCATTTTTCTCTGAAGCACTCCATCATGAGGGAGAGTGCATTACTCAGATCTGAAGGACACACTTAGTCACAAAACAAGACCGCCAAAAATTGTAGGGCCTCCTACCCTCTCACTGACACCAATCTGAAGGTGGTGTACCCCTGTTGACTTAACGGAATTACTCCTGATTTCTGCCCTTGTTAAGAAAAGTCGTCACTCCGATGTATAATAACCTATGTCTGTTGGTTTTCATCATCAGCTCTG
>JAVKLA010000001.1:34051644-34054144 GCA_034782735.1 Sagittarius serpentarius
TGCAGAAACTGCTGTTCCTGTGATGTCGTGGACTCCCGGGTGAGGGTCCAGGCACCCCTACCTCGCAGCTGGCTCGTGCTTCGCCATAGCTGCTGCTGTCACCTGGCTTTATTGAGGGTGCATTTGTCATAAAGCCTTTATTGAGGGTGCATTTGTCATAAAGCTGTTGAGGTTCAAAAGGTAGAACTTTAGTCACAGTACAGAGATGGGTTTTAGGAACTAGTGAGTTGTTTCAAACTTTAATGATAACAGCGTTCCTTAACAGAGTAAAAGAGTTTTCCACCCTAATTGGAAAGCGGTATTACTGGGACAAGTACAAATCAATTTGGTGTAATTGTGGAAAGTGCCCTTCATAAAATCTTTTCCAAAATCTGCTTTCTGTGTTAGATGCAGTTTTATTCAAGGCTCAGAGCAGTCGGCGCTGGCAGCGCTCTGCCTTTTCCTCCTCTGCTCCTGCTCTTTTGGAACAGAAAATCAAACATTCCTACTGAATTTTACTGGCAAAAAGTGAATTGCTTCATCAAGAAATGAAGCATGATTCAGGGTGTGGCAACACTCGGGAAGGAACTGCCTGGGGAATGAAAGAAATGCTGTTTGGGGGCCAGAGCCGCATGAAGCTTTTGGCTGTGACAGCGAAGTTACACGCTCTGCCGGCAAAGAGCACGGAGAGTGGATGCAGCTGTATCAACAGCTTTCCCCACTGGTGGGGTACATACACAAAGCAAGCTTTACTGCTTAAGGCAGCTTTTTCAGCGTATTTGCCTTTACAGTTGCAACTTCTCCTGGATTAGCTATGTCCATCGGGAACCTTGCTTCTCCACTTGCCTGAATAACCGAACTGTGCGGGCAGAAGTCCGTGCTGTAAACGCAGGTTAGGACAGATGAATGTCCCTCAAGCTTTTAACAGTATTTCAGTTTGACCATATGACCAAGCCCATATAATGAGACAAATGTACTCTAATGGCATTTTAATATTATATTTTAAAAGTTCTAAGTCATAATAATTGCATAAAAGTCTTTTGCAATTACAGTTTTTCTTACCAAGCCTAATAACTTAAATTTTATTGTGATGTCTGTGAATTAAAGCTCTAATGAAATGTTTACTGCAAAAGAGGACATGAAAATAAACCCAAAAGGTTCGCATTCCTCCTCCAAAACATTCCAGCCAATGTAGCAGTACTAATTAGAGTGCTTATCCATACGCACTGGGAAGTGCTATCGCGGCGGCTAGCTGGGTACGGGTACGCCGGGCCACTGCACCTGCGCCGGTACTGTCATCCTGGGAAGGATAGCTGCTGAAATTCTGCTGAAATTCTGAGCAACCTTATATCCTTGCCTCATCACAAGTAGGAGTAAAGGAGTCTGTTACGGGTCTTGGCTGTGCTGTAATTTGCTGTGCCGCTTTCCTTCTAAGGCGACAATCTAGAAGAACTTGGAAAGGCAGAGCAGGGTAGAAAAGAGAGAGTTTCCAAAGAATGAATAGACTTGTTTATAATTTTGAATAAAGAAAGCTCTACCTCTGTATGTACACGTTTCCTATAGCTGCATTTCCTGCATCTCCATGTAGGAGTGAATTTTAATCACTGACATACTCAATAATAAAAGGTACATCGGTTTGTATTCTGTGCAATCAGGGTCAGAATTGGAAATTGAATTTATTCTGTGTTTAATCTGCAGGGGTTTGGGGTCCATTCAGCATGACACTGTTCATGTTACTTTTGTTAGCATTTTGGAAATACACAGGAAAGGTGATGGATACGTGGGTTCGTTCATATGAGCTTTAAATACTGGATTCTGTTTTGTTCCAGCTCCTCTAAGTTATGAGATTGTTCTGAAAATATCGTGACTTCTGTGGCATCTTTTCAGAGCTCTGTGGCATCTTTTCAGAGCATGAAAAGGATGAACCTGTTTATACATGTTCTCTTCCATGTCCAAAATACATATTTTACTGCAATAACAGTAAAGGGGAGAAAAAAAGAAAGAACACATCTTTGGGGTGATTTGTTTGTTTGTTTGTTTGTTTTCCAAACAACAGGACATGATCTTACTTTGAAGTTTGTATTTCTATTTCTAGTAAATTAGTCTGCATGACTTTTTGAAGATGAATGATATCTTAACTTCTGCAAACATATGCTAACAGAAATGAGGGGGATATTTAATAATGTTTTGAGTATGTACTTAAAGCCAGTTAAGTATTGAAATGACCAGTAACCAAAAGGAACGGTCACTGATAATTAATCAAAAGTGATTCTGAGCTAATGAAATCTGTATTTTGTCATGTAGAGAGACAGTGGCTTGTGAAAAAGAAAACTGACTTTCACTCTTTCCTAACTTTATTGCATTTTTTTTTCTGAGTGAAAAAGATCACAAGCTAAAACGTACCTTGGGGAACCCTTTTTTCTAGACCACTTAATTACTTGAAAAGATAATCTGAATAACATTTGATCAAATTTTTCATTAGAACTCCCTTTTAATTTTTCATTAGCTTCATAATTAACTG
>JAVKLA010000001.1:34056644-34075841 GCA_034782735.1 Sagittarius serpentarius
CAACACCAGCGCTTCAGGAGACGGTAGTCAGTGGCCGAAGCGCTCTCCGTGACACAGCGTCAGGCCGTGGACAAAAGGTGCCTTCTGGACCTGGCCGTGCCAGCTGCGGAGGCTGCCGACCACCCCAGGGCCGTCACCGCTTCACCGCCTGGAGACCAGACCCGTGGCGCGGTGCGGGGACAGACTGGTCCCAGTCCGCTCGGAGCACAGGTGGGTGTTTCGTGGCCCATTTAAACGGACCAGTCCGACTTGGCCTGAGTTGAGTCAGGATTTGTCAGCACCTATCAAGAGAGTTACGCAGCAGTTGCCCCCGGGAGGGAGGGCTCATAGCCACGCTCCAGGGAGAGAGGGATTGTCCCTCCGCACCTCTCCGCACCGCTGCCTGGTGTCCCCAGGCTCTGACCACTGCTCGCTCTAAAGCCGCTCAAAGCAAGGTGCGGTCATGAAGTTATTAACACCTGCTTTGTCCAGTACCACCACTGATACCAGTGCGGGTAATTTAAAGGATGGGAAAATAATATTTTAGGAGAGGGCAGAGGTTACTTCATTCTCTAGAATTATTCGACTCGGAGAACTTTTCAGCCTCGACCACTTGGAGACCATAAAGCAAAAGAGCACCTTAGGCTTTCCTCTGGCTTGGTGGTAGGTACCATTCAAACGTATGTCAAAAGTAATTCTTGCACAAAATTGCTTCACAATAAAAAGACAAGCTAAAATGTATGGAGGAAGCCAACAGGGTAGCAGGTAAAAAAAAAAAAAAAAATCAGAATAAACATATTAAGGATGGTGGGGTCTTACGCAGAAAGTAAGTGAAATGGATAGCCTCAGCTGCAGCTACTGCTGTCTGGTGGAAACCCATTCACCACGTGGCTAATGGTGTAGCTTGTGCCACTACTCAACAGAGTTGTGTAAATCAAAGCTTGCTATTTGTTGTAATTACTGAAAGAATGTTACAGGTAGGTATACAAGTGATGCCATTGCTTTTGAACTACTAAAATTAAGAGCTGAGAGAATTAAGCCAGAATTTACTGAGTTTTTCCACCACATCTGCTCACCTTCTCACAAACACATTTCCTCGAACGCAGAGTCTGGCTCTTTACCTCCATTAATGTAAGTATGACACTCCAGCTAAAACCACCAGCTTTCTGGTTTATCACCTTGAAAAAACTGAAAACTGAAATAATTTGTTTGTGAAAAAGTACATGATGCATCTGCAGGATCAGCTTTCCTGGAGAAGAAGGTATTTTAAATTCAAAGAGAAGGCACCCAATTGATTTTGGAAATTTATCTGTAGACACTTTCATACTTTTATTAAGCTGGGGTTTACTATGAACAACTTCATCTTTACTCTGCTCCCTGAGTGTATGAGGAGCTTTTTGCCTGCAATTCTCATCGAAGTAATTGGGGCTGATGGCTTTCAGTGCTTCCCAGAATCAGCCTCTAGACCTTGGACAATATCTTGAAGTCAAGTAAAACTCCTGTAGAGGTCAGTAAGTTTTGACTGAGGCAGGCACACCACGTGCCCACATGGGGCAATTATCTGGTGTAGAAGGATCATGCTTGGCAAAATTCTTGGAAAAATAAGGTGTTCTTTAGTACAGTACTGCATCTATTTAATACAGATTTTACTTCCAAATTCAAAACCAGTTCCACACAAAACTGAGATAGGCTGTTTTGTTGAAATGCAAACCTGAACGGCTGATAAACCCTACTCTATAATTTTTTCTTTGTTATAGGATTTTTTTTTCTCATTTGTATTTTACATCTATTTGAGTCATTTATACAAATTCAATACAAAATACCTAACAGTAAGCTTTTTACTTAAAACCTTGCCAGGTGCCATATTTTGTTCTCTTCTTTTTATATGGATATTACCTATTCTTCTAACAATTTAACAAGGCATTTCATTAAATCACTGTAATGCAATTAATGTAGATGGAAACAAATTTTCGATGAATATGGAAACAGCGTGTTTAGAATATATAGTTTTAAAGTGTCCGTAATTTGATGATAATATTGTTTACCTTGATTCAAACTGTGATTATATCTTTATCCAGTAGTTCTTATGGGTTTAAAAAAGTTGAGTCCCTTTTCTCCTTTTCAGCTTGTTTTCAGAATTTGAAAAACGGCGTTACAAAGGAAGCTGTGGCAGCTGAATTCTCTTTCATGTGTGTCCAGTCCAGGTGAAGCCCAGCATAATGTACTGTAATATGTCTCTTCAGTTCTCTGATACAATGACCTGTGCATCCTCTAAATCCCCCACAGAATGCGCAGACACAGACTGATTGAGGTGAGTATGGACTTAAGTCTATATTGTTCTTTGTAGCTCTGAGGAATTGGCACTTTTGCCAAATGCAAGAGGATGTGGATTGTAATCTATTGAGATATGAGTTCAGACTGGGCCCTGTTATACATTGTAAGAATAACTAAAGATTTGTCTGGAATAAGTTTGGGTTTGTTGGTTTGGGGTTTTTTTTGCTTTTCTTCCTCAAAAACAAACGAACTTTTTCACAGTTTCTGACACTTTGCAGTTCCACTAACAACAGCAATCATGAAAGCACCTCTGTGGCAAGAGCCTCTCGTGGCAAGCTGGGGTAACACGGCACCACAAACCCCAGCCTCTTACTCAGGGGTTTTGGTGCAACCATGGAGAGAAACTGATAGAGGGCATGCACACGGGAACCATGGTTTTACCCTATCTGGTGGTATATATTTTATTTTTTAATTTATTCTGTGAATATAACTAAGATTTTATAGCTGTTGGGGGAACTGTGGGTTAGGTCTGGATGACCTCTGATTCTGATCTGATTAAAGAAAACAGAATCGGGGTTGGGGAGAAAGAGGTGGTAAAGAGGCATATCAAGCATAGATGCTCCTAAATCGTAGCTCATAACTATTTCAACAAGATCACCTTTCTAGTATACTCGGATGGAAGATTTTATTTTCTTTTGCTGTAACAGGAAAGGAGTAGGGCAGCAGTTTATCTTATAGGGCTTGGTGACAACGGGGTGTTTTAAATTCTTAGTCTTTTGTTCCATAATGAATGAGAAACAAGAGGTCTAACACTTTAACAGAGGAGGTACTCACAGCAATTAAACAGCATTTTTAATAATCCCCCAACCTTTCTGTTGGAATCAGAATCTTGATTCTGATCCTAAACTAATGTAACTGTGTTGTGAGTGCCTACCTCGCTCCGGCTGCCTACCTGGTGTACAAAACTCCCCTTGCTCGCCTCCTCTTTGCACTCCTAAGGAGCTCGCCCCTCTCCCTACCACTGGGGTCAGCCTCCTGTGTAAACTACACTAGTTAACAAACATAGCAGATTTTTTCCTGCTGGCACTGTGTGTCAGTAACTCTGTTTCTGGCCACTGGGCTCCCTTGGCCCCGCAGTGCCTGGGCTCCCCTGCCCGTGGCTGTGCTCGGCTGGGAGACAGCCCCAAGCAAAACCCTTCTCCTATTTTCCCCGGGTGCCAGAGGGCTGGGGAGGCTGATACACGTGCTGCCTTTCTGCCTTCAAGACAATAGTCATAAATACATAACCACAGGTGTATATATCTCAGGATCTTAAAGGGCTAAATAAATAAAACTATCACGGCGATGCTGTGGGTCAGTAAAATAAAGGATAGCATTTGAAAGTGTGGCTTTTTTAGAAAAGGTTTGGGAGAGGAAAAGTTGTCTAGGTTTGCAAAGACTCTAAGAGGTATTTTCACTTATGAATAACCTACAGTAAAATAAGTTGGATTCTTTATACCTAACCAAATTTTAAGTTTTACTAAATTCAAGATTTTTTTAATCATAAATATAAAAACACAGATTTGGACTTTAACATTTAGAATACTGTTTTTCTTTTAAAAAGTCAGAAAAAAGGATATACTTACTTTCATTCCCCAGTAACATATTTTATAGAAAACAATTTCTTAAAATATTTTCAAATACAACATTTCCAATTTTTAACTACTTTAATCAGGGTTGTCCTGTTATCTAAAGTTTTAGGCAGCATTTTTTTTCTTCAGCACTTAAAATGGAAACCTAAGAACACTGACATTTTAAGAGTAACCCAGAAGAGATTGCTTGTTGATGTTTGAGTTAACAGGAATAAAACATCCAGAATGTTTTACTTTAACTGGCTGGTTTTGCGCTAACACGTGTGCGTTAGTATGTTCTAAAATATCTTACCAAAATGCTTAAATACATTTCAACAAATCTGTTTGAACTCTGCATTTCTGCTGCAGGCAGAATAATGTCTATTGGTTTTGTGTTTGACTCAGAACTTCCTGTGAGGGAGATTAGAGATTCACCAAGGAAGAGTCCTTCATGCAAATACCATCTGCTCCAGGACGCAGCTTTACGGAGGGTGAGAAGACTCTTTGCTGACACACCAAAGACTGAGGTGGAGAAACCTACCGAGGAAGGCTGAGGTAAAGAGCCAGCTCTCATAGCTGGGACTGTAACGGCCCATCTTCTGCAGTCGTGTTGCTACGCCTGTGTACCTGTGTCGGTAGGTAAAATGCCCTGGTTTCTTTAACAGCTAGTACTGTTTTTCTCAGGGAATGAGTGGATTTATTTTTATGCACTTAGAACTTTTCTTTTCAGGAGTTCATGGGATGTGAAGTAATATTGGATTTTAAGAAGCACGTGTTTCATTCGGCGGTCGAAATTAAAACTACTCACCCTGTATTATTCTCTTTCAGCTCACAGTCTTGGCCCTTGGGGGGGATAAAATTAATGTAAACAGAGCTGAAGAAACCTGAGTGAGAAGGATTTGTTTTATACAGCCAATGGTGTCCTCAAGCTAGGTAGCTTGTATAACAGGTTTTTTCCTCATGTAGATATTTGAAAGCAGAATGAGTTTTCCTTCTGGCAGAATCCAGTTAGTGACCGGTGTATTTACAGTTTCAGCTTGCGAGAAGCAAGGCTTACATCTATTAAATTTGTATCTCTCTTTACTCATGTCATTTTCCCCTGGAATCTAATGAAAATATCCTTTAAAGTTTATTGTAAAGATTGAACTTTAATACAGAGACACTGAATTTGGGTCTTCATGTAGCAGAGCTCAACACCTGGAGAGTAACATCACCAAATGTTCACAAAATTGGCAAATATAAGTGCGGTAAAAACTATCAACATTCAATTGCATAAGGTAGCACAACATTGTCTAATACAATAAGAAACCAGTTGGGAAAATACATGTCCAATTTTTTGCCATTCAGATACAGAAATACAATGGGAAGGGCTGAGTTTCAAATGGTTTTCTCAGCCTAAGAAAAGGAATGAAAAACCAGGGCTGAGAAGTCTCCTGCTGACTTTCAAAGGTAGGTGCATGGGGAAAAATATCTGCTTGACCAATGACCCTACGTTTCTATATCCACTAAAAGTTCATCCTGAAATATCAACACGTATTCCCAATTTTGTCGAGAACAATTTCTGGAGCCTACATTTTACTCTTAAGCGGACATTAAAAATGTATGTTTCTAACACTTCTGTAGCGCTCAGTCAGGAAGTTGTCAATGCCGTCATTTCATGGTTTAGGCTAGTCTTGTGCAAGTTGTCAATATTTCTGTTTCAAAATCTCCTTCATTAAAAGTGGTTGCAGCTATGGCAGGGGTTAGTAAGACTGGATACCAAAACAATAATGTTAGGTGACAGGTAGTCAAGTGTCAAAATAGTCCATAGACACTATTGGCTTCCATCAAAAGAAGATTGATACTGGGTTGTAGCTGTGTTTTCCAGCTACCAAAAAGTGCAGCTCCTCAATTAGTAAGCAAGTTGAAATCTGGTAGAAAAGAAAAAAAAAACAAAACAAAAAATGTAGAGTTAATGGATCCTTGTTTGTTAGACTACCGCCACGTCTCCTCTTCTGCTTACCAATAAAACACGTAATTTAAAAATAAAACCCAGCAAACACACACACACCTGTACCTTAAAAGCTGAGTGTATTTTGTGCTGTAAATAGGAAAAAAAAAAAAAAGAAAAATTCCCTCTGCTACCTGTCCCACTGCCCCCAAACAAACGTTTTCTCCTGCCTCTTCAGCAGCCTGTATTGGCACTTGTGGGGGGAAAAAACGTCCATACAAAATCACTCATAGATTGCAAGAACACAGATTTCCAACCTAAAAACAACATGTGAGATAACCCAACCCAGCTGCCAGCCAAGCACTCCCTTTCCAATTCAAATGGCTAAATAAGATATTAGTGAAAGGACTTACAACTACACTGAAGATAAAGAAGTGGCTGAGGGAACACAAGGTCAATACATAACTAGGAGGGGAAAATCAAAGATAATTAGAAAATGTCTAGGATATTGTCATCTTTCTTAAAATATTTATTTAAGAGAATTCTAGGAGAGGTGTCCAGCTGAAGCATAAACATCCTTACTTTCCACCCTATGAAAAGAAGTGAGCAGAAGCAGATCTGGAGCTTTTCCAAAGGCTAAAAGCCGTCCTTAGCTATACCTTCTGCAGCACTTTCAGAGGGATGTGTTGGCCAGCAGAAGTCAGATGAAACAGTTGTGGCTTCACTCTCAGTCTCTTCAGACTCTATAGCTCAGCTGTGTGAAGCATTTACAATCTTTCCTCCAATCTGCCAAACACCTAGATAGGTAGAAATCTGCAGTATCAAAAAAAAAAAAATCAAAAAAGTTAAGCAAAAAATTTATAGAAAATGTGAATACACAAATTAATGCACATGACTTATTTATTGCAAGGCAGATGTTAACATGCTGATTCCCCCCCACCCCAGCCATAGAGAACCTGAAGGCAGCAGAGCTTTTGTTTCCTACAGGCACAACCGTACTTCTGCATCCGCCTTTTTGTCTGCATTTATTTTAGAGTTTAGGGCTCCTGTTCCCATTGTCATTTTGCTTGTAGGCACCTTGACTACGAAAAGCGAACAGCTGCTGCGGCAGGCATCGACAGGGCTTTTCTAGGAAGGCTGCCCAGAGCCGGCTGTCTGACGCACGCAAAGTCAGAGGGGATAGATGGAGATTCGTGGATGAGGAATAGTGTTCGAAGGTCTGGCCACACAGCACGTGAGAGCCTCATTGGATGCAGGACACAGATGAGGGGGGTTTTGCAAAAGCAGAAGTTGGGGTGCCACAAGACCAACACAGAAGGCACGTCAGCAAATCAGTAAGTGGCAAAATTGACCTCAGGGCTGGTCTCAAGGCCACTTAGATATGACCCAGAAGACTAAAGAAAAGCAAACGTGGTCTCAATCTTCAATACAGTTTGGCACACTGGGTAAGTTACGTGGTCCAGAAGCTGTGATTTGGTCCAGAGCTGGCTGAAGCCATTAGCTGCTTCAGCTCATGTAATTTTGGGAGGTTCTCTGTAGCTGGGGCAGTTTGAGTCCTTATAGAGGATTTTTTCAAGAGACTACTGTATTTGAAGTTCTTCACTGCTTTGAAGTGCTACAACAGACTGATGGATTTCTGGGCAGATTTGTGGCAAAATGCAAATGCGTAAGATAAATGCTATCTCCTGTGGGACTCTGCACACAAATACTGCCATGGTCACTAGTGTGGGCTGCACCTCTGCAAGCTTGTCTGCAGGAATGCACTATTTTTTTTTTGTTGTGTCTGGAAAAATTTAACAGGTATTTTTTCTCCCGAGGACCATATTTAGCACCAGACACTCATTTTGCCACAGAGGAAGGGAACAGGTCAATTATTATAGTCCCTATAGTTAGCAAACTGATTTTGTTGTACTTTTGGTTCCTAATATTGAAATCAGAGTAGTGGGCACGTGTGTGTGGGCTCCCACAAAGACAAGGATACTTTATATATATGTCTGACTGGATCCGTTTTCCAAATTCTACAGTCTATCTTCTTTGTTTCTTTCATAAAACTAATGATTTTACTTTGATTTTACTATCTGTTGCTCTTGTACCAATACTACCACTTACTGAAAACCTCAGTATTTGGACATACAAATTGCTGATATGTAGTGTGTGTTACAGACACATTTTAAATAGCCTTTGAATAAAAAAACAGAGGTCCGCTGATCATTTTAACTCCCCTTCTGGCATATATTCTCTGCTCATGACCATAGCATCTCAGTCTTCATTAAGGCTACAATTCAGAAACGTGCTATGTATTTTTACTTGGTTTTCCTGATCATGAGGTAAGGTGAGCAACATTGTACAGCTCGGAAGTTAGTGACTCTTTTCAATAATAAAAAAAAATTGCCAATGTATAAATACACTTATGAAAAAATGCACTTAAAATTTCCCAGTAAATTGAAACAGTTGTTTGACAGTGTACACATCGTTACATAAGACAAGAATTGAAACAAGCAAAACCTGTTTACATACTTGGGATGACCTCTGCAGAAATCTAGCATTGCCATAAAACTCTCCAGCCTTGCTGTTCTTAGAAGATAGGTGGTGTTGGGAAGGTGCCACAAAGGCCGTCTTGCTAAACGGCTCCCTTGCTATCAGTCACTCAGACCTCCCGTGTGACTGGTCTGTTGGCGATTGAATTGAAAATAGGAGAGATGAAATGCAAGTTGCTGGTTTTACAAATGAAGAATGAAATTGGATACGTTTTGCCCACTTTGCAATCAGCCATTATGTATATGTTTAGATTGCAAAACTAATCTGGTAGTTTTCAGATCCAATCATATTAATGAAGTAGCAGAATTACTTGTGTGATTCTATCCTATGGTCAATTTAGTAAACAGATAGGAAGGAGAATAAAATACGTAATTTTTTATAATACTCTTATAATTCTGCAGGAATTAAACCAGTAAAAAAATGTAGATTGAACTTTGTTTTAATTGGTTTATGTTTAAAGATTCTTTGATCAGCGATAACAGTAATATATATTAACATGTTGCATTTTAAAGTGACGCTGCCTTTCATTAATCAAGTGTCTGTATGGTTGATTAATTTGAACAAGGTTTAAATTGCTATGAAAATTTATCATTCATAGCCATGATCTCCATTTACATATATGTTAATTATTGTAAATGTAATCTTTTTCTGAATCCTCTGGGCTGCATACTAAAAAGACACAGTGATCACAGTGAGTGACTACTTTTCTGTTACAAAGTGAACTCTTACCAGTATTCAGTAAAGTCTGTTTCAGTTGTCAAAGATAGACTCAAAACATTAAAACATTTTATGCTAAAGGCAAGTTCAAATACTATAGATGCTATTTCCTTTTCAAATTATTTCTTTATTCAATGGCTAGAACATTTAAGAATATGAAACTTAGTACTACCAACCACTATAAAATTAAGTTCTGTCTCTATGGGCTGAAAGAAATTTTTCCCTTCCCACTCTGAGACTTTCTCCACACTAGCTACGTTATTAATAATCATGAGAGAGGGTTTTTCCATATGCCTTTGGAAAAGAGTGACTTGAAGAAGTTACTAAGTCAAAGAAACCCTTTGTAGTACAATTAGAATGAGTTAAATTGCGTAAGACAGGCATCACCAAGGTTTATAGCCTTTTAACATGACACAGAAAACAATCTCTTTACAGCGGCTGTAAAATAGCCATACCGGAGCTCCTCACACACACCACACTGATGCATGTGCTTAATGCAAATAAGCACACTTGCTGTGCTTTCTTCAAACTCTCCAGCTCAAGGAGATGACAGTCATTTGTCTAAAACTTATTACATTTGACGTAGTCAAGAATTTTATCAGGGTTTAAAAGACAGAGGATGTTTCACAGAACATTTCCCACAATGTTATGGAGAGAAAATGCATTGGCAGGAAATGGGATTTCAGATAGGAAGCGTAAAGTATTTCTCTTTCAACAAACAACTATTACAGCTTTTATTAAAAAATGCATATCAATAGAAACTAATTACTGTCCATTAAATTACACTCTGGGCCTCATATTGCTATTAATTCCTTTTTTGCATTCACAGAAACTGACATTTGTTTCCTATGGTTTTTTGTTTATTTTCTTCAAATATCCAGGCAGATTTTATTCAGCAATGACTTAAAACAAATCAGAATTGCAAGCAGATAAGCATTAGGGCCTCCAGACCCTGTTCCAGGAAATACTTCAGCATATGCTTATATTCATCTTTGCTAAGACAGTATCTCTTCACTTACTTATCTTTAGTGTATGGCCTGGTTTCATCTTCCAGAGGGTGTTAAATTGTTCCTTACACTTTTTTTACTTGTTTCCCAACTGGGTTTGTTATTTTTACATTTCTTAAATGAATCTTTTATTACATAGTTGCGAAAGGGCCCATTCCTAGGTGCAAATTAAAAGATTTCTTTATTTCCATTAATTTTTATAATTTTCTGTTTATGGGCTTTGTATTTACATAATATATTCACTGCAGGACCAGCCTCATTTCTTAGTCACAACTTAATGCAATTAAAATGTCTATCTGGAAACCTTTGCAAGCATAGCACCTTTATACTACCTGACTGAGCAGTTTTAAAGATACTTAATTTGCAGTTTTCCGTTGGACAGTCTGATAATGAAATATAGTGGTTTGGGTCCCAATTTTGTAAATGGATAAGATGAGGCACATTTGTGAAAATCATATCAATCTTTCGGCATGAGCGTGCACAGATTTTGGAATGTGTCGTTGCCGTCAACATCTGGAGGAAAATAATCCTAAACATATATCTTTATGTAGTGTTTTAATATAGCATCATTGCAAGATCTGAATAGTTTGGGTGAATACTAAGCAGAAAAAGGTCACTTTATTTCCTGCAGTCATGGTGGCTATCATGTCCTTCTGTCTTGTGGCACAGATTGTTTGAAATTCATGGTTACCTAACTCTCTCTTCTCTCCAGTAAATCTGAAATATGCATGGTATTTCAGTTGCAAAGAGGTTTTGGCATTAACTGATGGAAGCTGTGTAGTTGCAATGGTACCCTGGATGCCGATATAATAATAGGAGCTACACAGTTTGTATACATAGATACATACATATATATAGGATCTGCTTTCAGAGTTAAAGTGTCAATAAAGAAATCCTGTAACTTATTAGCAGCCAAAATCGCTGTGTGGTAGGAATTCTGTCTGCAATATCTGCATGTCTCTTTCTGACACCACTAGGAAATTAAGATGCAGGTAAAACCTAAAAATAAATTAGACCAGTGTGTTCAGTTACGATTTTTGTGATTTGAAGATGATGCTGAAAAATCAAGAGAGTTCTGAAAAACATTCAGAATTCATTTGAAGTCTGTCGAATGTGCTTCATCATGAGAAATTTAGTAAATTTGACCAGGAGAGGCATAAACTATAGTTTGTTCACAGTGGAAGAATTGGGGTGCACACACGGAAATTGTTAGTGCACAAAGTTAAAACAAGCACAGTATAGAGAATTACCTTGTTATAAAAGACGTAGTATCACAACTCACTGCTATGGAATGTACACAGGCAAAAAAATACAAAGGATTTAAAGATTATTAGATAAATTCATAGAAGACAAAAAGAATCATAGAAATTGTTAGAAACTTCTGTGGATTTTTGGTTTAGGAAGCCTTTGGGTGATTGTTGGAGGCCAGGAAGACATCCCGAGTTACTGAGTTAACTGCTCCATTGGTATCTCTGCAGTTCCTAGTTGTGAATTTTATTTATATTCACCAATATTGGATTAGCATTTATTTATTTAAGGCACTTATCTGTTAGTAATTCCTAGCTAGACATTTCTGTCTGTCCTTGCCTCAGCCCCTGAAATACATTGAAAAACCTCACCGCGGTGAGAATGGCATGTTAGTCCACACCTGGGAGGAGAGCTTCCTCTACCCGCACCAGGAACTGCTTTTTTCAATGACTTTCTTCTTGGTCACCCAAACAGAAGCCTCCCAGGCCTGCGACCAAAGGAGCCTGCATCATCCCCTGCCTTATCCCCCCGCAGCCTGAGTCCAGCCTAATTCCACTGGGCCCTCTGGCATGTGGCCTCCTGGGGCTCTGCAAGAAAGGATCCCAGGGAACGATTTGTGTTTGCATCGCCATGGGTAGAAGGGGGCTTCCCAGGGCATCAGGTCCTTCCACATGACAGATGTCCCAAAGGAAGTACTAAATACTGGATGCGTCCAAAATTTCCTCCCAGCTTTCTAACTAGAGTGCCCAGAAATGGTTTTGAGGAGACTACTGCGGGTCTGTAATATAAATCCCAATTGTGGCAGGATGTCAGAAGCACTTCTTCGTGCTTCTCCCAGAGGAGTTTCTGGGCAAACTTTGAGCCACGAGGTCTCTAAAACAGGGAACGTTACTTCTGTTTTGCTGATCTTCCATGAAGGACTATGAAAGGCAAGGATTTATTGCCCTAGTCCCATTTCCAACATCTGGGCACCTTCAGTCAGGCCAGAAGAAGCTGTCATGACTGCTTGGTGGGACCTCTCACGGTCTCCTGTTCCACATCCCCTTTGGCAGGTGATCTGGAAACAAACAGGACCTGTGTGGAGCCGCATCCTACCCAGCCCTGAGAAGAGCCAATGGATCTGGAACTCTTCTTGCTTAAGTAGACACCAGCAGCCAGTCTCTTAAAAGCCCTTTCGAATGTGTCAGAGGAAAACTAATTTTCCATGCGTGACTTGGCTACCTCTGGGTCTCTGCCAGGGAGTTCCCTCCCTTCGCTCGCCTTCGAGTACAAACTCACCTGCACACCAAATTCCGATCGAAAGGACAGAGGACCTTTTTTAGTTTCAAACATGACATTTGGGAAATTCAATTTAAGCAAAGATACCTGTTCCCAGGAAGTGAATTATTTGAGTTGAAACTTTCTAAAATACAGGACTAAAATGCTATCAGACTTGAGAAACTTCAGATCACTTGGTAGAAGTCCAGTGAATTAAGAATAAAATGAAATAGGGGCTTGCAATAGAAAGCATCAATGTTACTTGTAGTAAAGGCTGACTGTCAATTTTGCTGACGTGTGTATGTGTGTGCGCATGTATTTTAGAGTACACACTATGTGCCTTGGTTGATAAATCTCTACTCAGTAGAAAGGATATAAAAACACTCAGCATGTTTTAAATAGATGCACTGTAAAACCAAGGTCTGGGTTAATTTTTGTTGAATAGTTCTTGTTTCTTAGTTTATAGAGGCAATGATATTGACTTACATAGTTGAACAATTGATTCAACTTCAAAATGTGTATACGATTTTTTTTTCCCTGCAAACAGAAGCTACGGGAAGTATTCTGGCTAATTGCTATGTTTAAGATAAATGAGCCCAAAATATTTTAGTCTTTTAGAATAGTTTGTGGACATCTGTTTAGAGCATAATATATAACCTTGTAGCAAGAGTGGGGAGGTGGGGACTGTGCAAAGATGATAGGTGGTTCAGTGCCTGTTGACCAAGATGAACTGTAGGTTTATTCTGTCACAGAAATCTTTCTCCACTTAAAATACAGCCAAGTTGCAATTTTCTGTATCTACATTGCATAGATTGCACCTGCAGCAGCCCCAATAACTTAGCCTATACCGTTATTCATACAAACACAAAACAAAATGATCCTGTCCCAAAAAGCCTGCAGACCGTGAATAGTGTAAGTCATAAAGACTGGACATATGTGTGGGAGTATAAGGACCCGACAGGAATCAGCGTGACAGGTACCGACCTCAGCCAACCAGTTGGCACATAGACATGATGCCAAGGAAAGGTGAGGTTTATGGAAATATTTGCAAGCAAAAGACAGGGGAGCTGTATGGCACTTTCAGCCAGCTGGTACTGAACAGGAGGATAGGTTGGAAAAAAGAAGAGGGATCTGTGACAGAAGTTGCCATTGAAAGAGAGATTGGTAGGTTGGAGGTGGACTTGTGAAAGACTTAGCCTCAACAAAGGTAAAGGCAAGACAATCAAGTTGCTTTGGCTTTTTGTGTCAGAGAAGGAGAAGTTACTGGAGGGAGGAAAGAAAAAGGTGATGTGAGGAATTAGGATCTCTGCAACATCTTTCTTAATGAAAAGAAGCAGAAAAGGTCACGTTTCCTTCTGCCACAGAAAGACAAGGTGCAGTGATTAAGATGAAGTTTTACATGCATTGCTAAATATATGGGGATAAAAGACCATATTTAAGATGCAATACATAAAAGGAGCCTGCCAGGCCTCATTGTAGCTTCAATACAAAAGTGTTGGTGTGAGCTGGTGCCCACATAATTGGTGTGAGTGTGTCCTGGTTTCAGCTGGGATAGAGTTAATTGTCTTCCTGGTAGCTGGTACAGCGGTGTGTTTTGGGTTTAGTATGAGAAGAATGTTGGTAACACCCTGGTGTTTTCAGTTGTTGCCAAGTTGTGTTTAGACTAAAAGTCAAGGACTTCTGAGCTTCTCCTGCCCAGCCAGCAAGAAGGCTGGAGGGGCACAGGAAAGTTGGGAGGGGACACAGCCAGGACAGCTGAGCCAAACTGGCCAAAGGGGTATTCCATACCATGGGACGTCATGCCCTGTATATAAACTGGGGGAGCTGGCCAGGGGAGGAGCGCTGCTCAGGAACTAACTGGGCATCGGTCGGCGAGTGGTGAGCAATTGCCTTGCGCATCACTTGTTTTGTGTATTCCAATCCTTTTATTATTGTTGTTACTTTATTGTTGTTATTAGTGTCATTGTTAGTTTCTTCCTTTCTGTTCTATTAAACTGTTCTTATCTCAACCTACAAGCTTTACCTTTTTCCAGATTCGCTCCCCCATCCCACTGGGTCGGGGTGGGGAAGGGAGTGAGTGGTGGCTGTGTGGTGCTGAGTTGCTGGCTGGGGTTAAACCAGAACAGAGTGACTGGGTCACCCTGCGGACTAGAACGTCGGAGAAAACAGATTTATGGGAGCAGATTAAAACTTACTATGTATGGATGCATAACACTGCAGTTCCATGCATGGTTTACACCGATGCAGCCAGCACTGCTTCCAAAGCACTACCTGTAGCCGTGTGCTCCACCTTTCCCTGGTGCCTAGCTAAACAGCTTCAGGTTTGGCACAGATCAATCCTTGATCAAACATTTGGCTGTCTGCGTGCTTTCCTGTGCCCAGGAGAAGGGAAAGAAAGGAAAGGCTGAGAGTGAGAGGAGTACAGCACTGCCTGAGTCAGCAGAGGTCCTGCCTTGTGACAGTGCCAATGTTTTTTGAACTATGACTTAACAAAAAGACCGAGATTTTAGTCTGAACGGCAAGAGACACGTCTGGAGCAGGGTGGTAGAGCTGTGACATTTGCAAAGCAGCGAAGCCTGAGTTTGTGTTCCAGTGGGCTTCTCCACACAGGAAGGGTTTTGGAGAGGAGTGAGGGAGAGGGTGCATCAAATCCTGTGGGAACCACACAGGAAAATGCGGAGAGAAAGGAACAGGGAAGATCTGTTGAAGGTTTATGAATGCAAGATTGGAGTTGTGGGAGAAGAGGGAGAGGACAGAGTCGTGAAATCTGAGGGAACATTAAACACCTGAGCAGTTGTAATATACTCTATTTGTTAGAGAACAAGCATGGGAAGCAAGGAACCATGTTAATCTGAACCTATTGCGCCTATTCTCCTGAGGCCTCCAAAGCCCCCCTTGAATGTACTTACTTGAAAAGTACTCTGCTGAAACAGTTACTACTTTAAAAGAGTATTCTTTTCCGTTTTCTCTTTTCATAATAGAATCTGCTTTAGCTCATATAAGAGATTGGGGCTTGTTATTAAATCTAAACACAATAAACCTAAGAAAGTAATCTATTTATGTTTCTTCTTATTAAACAGGGGAAAAAAAAGAAATCCATCGTCTGGATTCTAGATAATCCATGTAACATTTAAAGATGCATTACTTTCAAGACCACTTCTTTCTTTTAATAGAAAAGGATGCTGCTCTCTGTGACTTAATCTGAATAAACATCTCCATTGTTTCTCTCTGTTAATGATCACTTCAAACATTCCCTTTACCGATTTGTTTTTCCAAAGAGAGAAAAAGATACTCAGCAACTAAAGATCAGCAGAAGGATTACATATATCACCTCTCTAAAGCCTAATTTCTCCTTTTGAAGGCTAATGGTCTCAGATTTCTAACACAACCTAAAAATTGGATTGCTTTGGCCTTCTACCAGACTATAAAAGAGTTATCATCTGAGTTAGGGTGCAACCATGCCGTTGCCCATGCACCGGCCCTATTGAATTTGGCTGGGGGAGGGGTGCAGTTCTGCCGTGCGGAGCAGCTGCAAAATTGGACCCTCACAATAGAAATTAATCTGGTAGGCAGCCAGGAAGAACAAATATCAGGAGCTGGGTTTCTCCACAGTTACAGACCCACAGCCACACAATGCTTCACCCCCAGATCTGCTTTGCTTGCTCGAATTCTCTGTGTATGAGAGCCTGCACTCCAATCACTTCAGCAAGCATCTTCTGTATTTCAGCACCCTGCCCGCATACAAGAATGATGGAGTCAGCACGCAGAGCGGAGGCAGGCATGCATGAACACCAAAACAAAGCCGGCTTGGTCTAGTTTTAGGCCAGATCACTTTGAGAGCGTCCTTTCAATAAGGCGTTGTGGGCTTTCAGATTTTTATTCAGATTAGCTGCACTTACTGGCAGTAACAGAGAATCAGTTTTGTCTTCTGCTGGTATTTCTTTTTTTCCCGTATACCCACAATTTGCCAAGAAGATCCCCTCTCCCCGCCCCTCCCCCACAAATAATAATAAAATCTCTGTACATTCTCTAGCCCTACTTTACATATTTTTCCTTTTCTAGGACATCTGTACTCTGCATACTTTTGCATTCTCCCCTCACCCTTTTCTTCTCAGCTGCTCCATGTTTTTATGTCTCTCAGGAGGGGTTAATTCTTTACAGCTGCGTCCTGCTTGCCAGGAGTCTAACATGTGCAAATTATTAATCTTTTCTATTGCTACAGTAACTCCCAAGGCTTTAAACACCCCCTACCTAAAACTGGCCCTTTTCCAAAAAACTTTTCATATTCCCTCGCTAAAAGATAATTTGGTCCCCTGCAGGGTTTGCGCTGTTATTTAGCACAATTGCCTAAGTAGACTTCCTTATTTCCACATAATAATTTACAAATTGGAATTTAATTTAGAAATTTAAACCCCAGAGTATTGAATTTCTTTGGTTGTTGTACAGTTGATATGTTAGTTTGGGTGTTGGTTTTTGTTTTTTTTTTAGAAAATGGCATTGTTTTCTTCTGTTTTGCCTTTAAAATTCAGTTTTGAATAATGTGTGTAATTTAGCGATTGTAATGATAATGATGTGAAATGAAATTTGTAATGTCAACTGATGTAGCTAGGCTTCCTTTCCATGAAATACAGAAGCTGATTCTTAAATATGGAATGACTTAACTGAGTAAGAACAGAATGTTCTAAATTTCTGTTTAATAGGAGGTTTAAGTTATTAACATTTATTTAGCCCACTTATATTTTTAATTTAAGCTATTAACTCAATACAGACTGTCCATGGTTTATATCAACAATTCATTATGGACATATAAATGCATGTATTGCGTGATTCTCGCTAGATACAAATCTATGCACAAACAGAAATGCATGCACTAGTGTGTACACACACAGAGCTATGTCTACAGGCCTACACACACATTGTTTTGGCCTGGGATGACTGATGAGCTGGCATTTGTTTCTATCCTCTCTTTCTGATGTGTTGTCCTGATTTCATATATATTTCTCAGCTACTGATTGGATATCATTATGACACTTCCAAGCTTCTAAATAAATAATTTATTTTGAAAGTTAGATATGTCATAATAAAGCATTAAGACACTCCAGGCAGCGCATTTCTGGTTGATTATTTGCCTCCAGTGGTATTATAAGGCACAGGCAGAGGACTGAGTGATTTTAAACACCTGACAAGTGCAATAATCCCCAAGAACTGCATGGCCTGGAGCATCTTACTGCTGTTATGAAACAGAATTTATAAATAAAAATAAGAAGAACAGCCAAACCTATTTATTTATTGAGCATTATGACACTGGTATGACATCACTGAGAACCAATCAGTAACCTTGGTTTACATTGACTCCTAACAGTCATTTCCTAACATGAACAATAAACCCAAATACTTCTCAGAAAATATTAAACAGTTTTGAGTTTAATGTGTACAAAGGAATTGTAAAGGTGGGTTAGTTGCAATTCAGACACACGATCTGTTTAATATATACAGAAAGTCTCCCCGTAGGCCAATTAAAAAACCTTCCAAACAATGTTGACTATTAATTCACATAGTATTTATAACTCAAGTGAGTTAAATTTTAACATCTCAGATAAGAGCTCAGTAAGGAGGAGAAAGAGATTTCATTAGGACAATAACCAGATATGAATTGCATTTTGTCCTGTGAAGAAAATTTTAAACAAACCTTTTAACAGCAAAGAGGTTATGGGGGATGTAAGAATGCTGCTTGTAGATTATTTTTTCATTAGGAGAATGAAAATTCCTGGATAAAGAAGTCTAGCTCTGAAAACTATATGTATAGCTTGTAAAACTGCAGCTGTAAGAATGTGCTGCAGCATATAGTGGTAGCATCGATGTTGTAGTTAAATATTGTGGTAAAGAACAGATATAAAGAAGTGTTTTTTTTCCTGGTGCATATATAAAAATAGAACTTCAGAAATGTCATGGCTAACACATTTAGCTGCTGGACATTGAAAATCTTCCCTGTGATTCACAACCTGAGACTCAGCATAATCAAGAGCTGTTATATTCTTGTGCATAAGCATGAGCTTAGTGACTTTCCTCTTTGCCTCTATGGCAGGGAAAATGTGTTCAAGTAAAGTGAACTACCATTAAAAAGAGTGGGATGGCAGTGGTAGGAGTAAAGGTATGGAAAAGGTTCTGTGCTGCTGTTCTGCAAGTAACATATATACTGAAGAAAGAGAAATCATCATGCAATTGACGACTACCGGGGAGCAATTTTTCAGAGGGATTGTAATTCACAGTATCCCAGAATGGCTGAGGTTGGCAGATCTCTGGAGATCACCAAGTCCACCCTCCTGCTCAAGCAGGGTCACCTAGAGCAGGTTGCTAGAAGTCATGCCCAGTTAGGTTTTGAGTATCTCCAAGGATGGCAATTCCACAGTGTCTCTGGGCAACCTCCTCCATTGTTTGACACCTTCCAAAAAGTGTTTTCTTACGTTTAGATGGAATTTCCTGTATTTCAGTTGGTGTCTGTTGTTTCTTGTCCTTCCACCAAATGCCACTGAGAAGAGTCTGGCTTCATCTTCTCTACTGCGCCGGGGGGGGGGGGGGGGGGGGGGGGGGGGGGGGGGGGGGGGGGGGGGGGGGGGGGGGGGGGGGGGGGGGGGGG
>JAVKLA010000001.1:34075941-34101755 GCA_034782735.1 Sagittarius serpentarius
CCCCCCCCCCCCCCCCCCCCCCCGACACACACCCCCCGCTGGTATGTATACAGACTGATAAGACCCCCTGCCAAGCCTTCTTTTCTCCAGGCTAAACAGCCCCAGCTCTCTCAGCCTTTCCTCATATGAAAGATGCTCCAGTGCCTTAATCATCTTCTTGGCTCTTTGCTGTACTTGCTTCAGTAAATCCGTATCTTTCTTGCACTGGAAGACCAGGACTGGACCTAGCACTCCACTCACCAGGGCTGAGTAGAGGTGAACAATCACCTTGCTCAACCTGCTGGCAAAGCTCCTAATGCAGCCCATGGTGTCGGTGGCCACCTTTGCTGCAAGGGAGGACTTTTGGCTTATATTCAACTTGTTGACCACCAGGTGTCTGGGATTATTTGTTCCCTCACCTTTACTTGGATCAAGGCAAGGCTGACTGCCCTGTTGTTCCTTGGATTCTCCTTCTTCTTCTATCTTGAAGAGAGAAGTGACACTTGCTTTCTTCAAATCCTCAGGAACACAGAGTGCACTTTCAAAGATGATAGAGAGTGGCCTTACAATGACATTGATCAGGTGCTTCAGTATTTGTGGGTGCATCCGATCAGGTCTCATGCACCTTTGCCTGTTGGTAGAGATGCTTTTGCCCCATTTGATTGGGTGGATCCCATGTATTCCTAGCAGTCCTCCGTCCTCCAGGAGGGTCCCATGGTTGTAAAAGCCACAGCCCCCTTGTCAGCTCCAGCCATGCAACCAGTTGTTGACCCACAGGATCCCTCCGCTTCTCCTCAGGCTGATTTCCCTCACTTGCAGGACTGAGGAGAAAACCTCCTGTACCCCCATGCTCTTGACCCTCGCCCTCAGAGCCATGTAGATATTCGAGATAGCAGCAGCAAGAAACCTAAGATGCATATGAAGGAAAAAAGTGCCATATGTTAGTTACGCTCTTCCCCGCTCGGAGGGTGGATTCCTATTTCTCTAAGTCAGATTCGATAAGTGTAATGGAAGAGCCAGTATAATGCACCATGTGTATGTGCCATACACACATGGTGAAACAGCCGCTGTTGTCCTGGAGAATGCTTTGAACAAGATCTGGCTACCCAGAGCTTAACAGCAGTATTCTGTGCTTGCACAGCAAATGGTTCTCCCTTGCATGTTGTGTAACACACACGCAAGGACAAGTGCACACATACAGATATGGGCTTGAATACCATGTCTGCATGACTGCGTCTATAATTTAAAAAAAATACTACTCATCTACTGCCTGCAAGGTCGAATGTTACTTTTTCTAAAAACTTCTGATTAACCATGAAGAAAAAGATTTGCCTATAAATTATTTGTGTTGACACACAACACTAAATTCATTCAAATAACACACGAGTCCAGCCTGCAATCTAAGAGCACAGGAACTGCCATGCCAGAGCAGACCAAAGGTCATGATAGCCTGGTATATCCTGTCTCCAAATGCAGCCAGCACCAGATGCTTCGGAGGAAAGCGTAGCACCTCTATAAGGAGTGTAATGGAGTAGTTTTCCCATGAGGAAAGATATCTCCCTAACTCTGTCATTTATAGTGCGTGTTTTGTACTACTATACATTGGGAGTGTCCATTGGCTTGGGATTTTTTTAATCACAACTACTTATGTGTAAAAAATTATCAGAGAATTTTTCCCTATTGACGTAAATAATAATTTTGCTTTTTAGCCTGGTAAGCCATTTTTCTCACAGACAACTGTCTTTGCAGCCATGAGTTCCTCAGGAGAATTTTATCTTCCATTAAAAAAAAGTTATTGATTCTTAAAACTTTCTAAAAACTACTGTAAGACTACTTTATCTTTTCTCCATGTATGTGCTGTAATTCAAATTGGGAACAAAACAAAATTCAAAGATTACAGAGCACATTCCTATCAGTTTGCTTTGTCACAATTGATAGAATAACAGAAATATATGTTAAAAAAACCCTGTCCTGATAGCATGGAGGTGTTCAGAAAATCTCATTCCCATGGAAATTCCGTATTCTGCATAAAGACTTCTAGGGTTTAGAGCCTGGTTCATTAGCAGTCCATGGGCAAAGATGAGATATTTAATCCATCATTCCATAATAGTGAATCATCATCTGAATTTAAAATTCAAGTGGGTAGAAGGCTTTTTGCATATTATAACCTGCTCAGCACTGGAGCTTCAATGTCTTATGGAGATGGCCCTATATCTAATTGTCCAGCGCTGTTCCAGTGTGGGTATGTTAGTGTTGTCCCTGTACATTATATTGGTGTCTCCACTGTATATACACACGCACAGTTTTCTTACCTTTTTTCCAGCCCATATCATCCAATTAATTGCTTCACATGCTACATTCTTTGTAAGGAGAGTGGGCAACAAGGACGGTATGCTGGCAAGCGTTTCTGCTCAGAAAGGAAAGTCCGTCACTCCTGCAGTGTACCAGTTCAGTACGGTGAAATAATCCCTGGCTCTTGTTTTACCCTTCCCTTGGGGTACCTGCTCCACTGAATGACCCCATCGTGCTCGGTGCATTGAGATTTTGAAACTAGCTGCTAACTACTGTGGATGCATTTCCTGACCTTACTGGTGGGAATTGAACCAAAGTCTCTCAAGTGCTGTAGGATCTAATTAATATGCATCTTATTCCAGGAAAGACTCATTACTTTATAGATATTTATATAAGGAGTATGTCTGCTATAATGGTTAATAACTATGAATACAGTTTCATTTCTGATAGAGGAATAAAGCTTTTGTTTAGATATGGATTTTTAGTTTTATTAAAAAAATTAGAAAGTATGATTATGATAATTGAGAGTTCCAAATGGTCACACAAAGTTTTTATTCTTGCCTTCAGTACTAGCTGGACTCGCCTCTCCTTCCTCACCTGAAATTTAAAAGAGGAGCGGGGAGGAACTAATTTAAGAATTAATTCAAAGTGTCAGCAAAAGATGCGGATAGAGTCTGTGCTGGAGACGGGAAACTTCTGGTGTACAAGAAAGTGAAATGAGTGATGGGTGACAAGGTTCTGAAATAATAAGTATAAACCAAGTCCTGTCATTTTTAAACTGAGGAAAGGTTTACCTTAGTTACAAGGGTTAGCTATTAATCCGGTTTCCCCTGTCTTTTGGGAGGTGTGAATTTTATTTAGATCCTTTTGAAAACTAGGCTGGCACATAGCTTTTATTGAGATTAAACTTTTTGGCAACATTATAAGGCCTTCAGTCCCGGAAGGAGTTAGCCTGCTGGTCCTGCAGAAGGGGCAAACCCCAGCTGCTGGGCAGGCCGGGCACCTGCATTTACTCCCTGTCAGGTTCAGCTCAACAGGTAGAAGTGACAAAATAACAGCAATGCTTCTAAGCCAGGTGGTTCCAAAGCAATTTTGGAGGCTCAGGATTTTTGGGCAACCAAGTTTTAATGCTTATTCATGCTGCACGTAATACTTTAGTCCCGTTCTTCTCAAACCGGTAGAACTGAAATACTGTAAATTGATCAAATATGCTTTTACTGTAACATTTTAACATGGATATAACTTCTGTTAAGATTTCTATGAAGTTCAGTTTTACTGAGATACCTCTGTAGAAAATAGTAAGAATCAGAGACAACGCAAACGTGGAGCGCAGTCCTGCAACGCTTACTGCTTCGCAGGGCTGCGAGAGTTACCAATAGTGTCGTTCTGCTGCCATTACATGGGTTTGTTTACTACTGTGTGAAAGATACGGTTTTGGCCGCCTCAGAGGGCAGTGACAGTTCTTCCCTATCTCATTCCGCAGTCCACAAAAGCAGGGGGAGTCCCAGGGAGTTGTGTGCAGTCTTGCACCATCTTTATCCTTGTGGAGCATCATGGCCCACAAGCGCAAATTCATGAGGCACTCCATGACAGCTGTGAGGGTATGTGTCAAGATATGGAAGGTGGGAACCTCCATATTCATTTTAATGTTCATTTTTAAATGACAATTACTCTGTCTATCTTTCTACAGCCCTTAGAGTTACTCAAAGGAGGGAGCACTTAGGAAGAAGAAAACAAGCCAGGAAATAAGTGAGTGTTTAATGGAGATTTTTACTTAAAAACTATGTATATCTTTAAAAAAATCTTTGGAGTAACATGATGTTCTTACAGTGCATGGTTTGATGCAGTAAGGGAGACTTGGAACTATTGGTTTTGTGGGTGCAAGTTAGTTGTGTATTTTGGAAGTGAGGCTTGGGGCACTGTACATTGGTGTGTATGCTAAAAGTCAGCAGTGCTGCATTTTTGGCAACTTGTGTTGATTGTAAATAGATGTTCTGGGGATGACTGTCCCAGGGGTGCTGTGTCTCTTACTGAGACTTTGTGCCAACCTAGGCTGCTGAAGAATTTCGTCACAGTCTCCTCCTGTTCTTGCCTGACCGTGTTCCAGTTTGTGCTGAAACCTCTTCCTGCCTCTGTTCACACTAATCCACAGCAACAACAAGAGTAAATGGGAATGGGTCAGATTGCAGATTGTGATAATGGCATGGTGGTGAAGTTGTGACTAACCCCTCCCCTACTCATCCCAATACACAATGCACACGCATGCATATGCTTGTATCTCCATGGGACACAGTGTGAGTAAGTGTCAAGGCTCGCTTACGAAGCATCACAGGGTTGAATGGACAGATATTACAGTCAGTACCAGCAAAGCTGTCTGGTTTATAGCCTTATGTTATCTTCACTCAGCTATCGGAAAGTTACAGCTACATGCTGTGAGGTAAAGACAGCGACACAAGAACACAGAAATGGTCCTGTTGGGTCAGGGTAAGATCCATCTAGCCCAGTGTCCTGCTTCTGACTGTGTATGCCCAGTCAAAGGCAGTATGTTGCTACCGCTTGTGCTTGTCAGCCTCCAACAGTTTTCAGCTCAGGGTATTTCTTGAGCTGGATGTGTTTTTTGCAGTAAACTTCAAAGAATGTCTTCTCTCTGCACTTGCCCAGTCTTCCCTTGCGACCTCGATGCATCCCTGGGAGCCTTTGACAGTGAGTTCCACAGGTTTGCTCACCAGTGCTCGAACTTCCCTTCTCTAACTGGATTTTGTTTGATGCCTCCTATATTTCTGTGCTGGGAGAGTTGGTGAACAACTGGTGCCATGGGAAACAATGCCCTTTCAATCTTTTCTGGCTGCTCATAGTTAGATTTGTGCATTCTCTCTTATTTGTCTTTTCCAAGCTGAGGTGTCCTTGCATACCCAGTTCTTTGTACAGATGTGCGTTATCCTTGTTGGCCTTTTCTGGTTTGACTATATCCTTTTTGAAATGAGATCAGAGCTGCAGAACTATTAAAAATGTGGGTGAATCATAGATTTATTCAAAGGCACAATTTTTACTTCTGTTTTATTTCTATTCCTTCCTAAAAATTCATACCAGTTTATTTGCTGCTTTGACTGATAATGAGCACTGACCTAATTCTTCTTTGGATCTATCGTATATTTTATTGCTGAATTACAATTGTCAGTTCAGAACCTATTCACTTGTATTTGAAGTTAAGACTTTTTCCTGTGTGCGTCAGTCTTTCTTTATTCATAGTGAATTTCATCTGTCATTTATTTCACTGACCAGCCATGCAGCCTTGTAAGGTTTCCCCCTCGCACTTCTTGGCAGTCAGTCTTTGTCCTCAACACCCTATATTTTGTGAATGTAGAACTGTGTTTTGCCTGCATGTAGGTAGTATAGAAGATATTTTGAGAAAATATGTTCTTCTTGTGTACAACCTTTTCTTCATACATGTCAAATCACTTTGAGGTAGGGCTAGCCACAGCCTACGCTTTACAGGTGAGAAACTGCTGGATGGGATGTTCACTTAGTAAGCGAGTGGAAGATCGTTCTTTCTGTGGCCAGTCGGTACCTACCCAGCGGCTGGGTGTCACCTGGCATTTACATTGCAGGACTATGTATTTGTTTAAAAAGCAGTCTTGGGTATTTTCAGTATGAAAGTACTGTTTCAACCTTTTCTGTAATACTTATTTCTAGCACTTCCAATCGTTTTGGTTTGTTGGGGATGACATCACTTGTTTAACAGTAACAAATTGGAGACTGTCCTGGGAGTATAACAAAAACCCATCTATGGAAAGGAGGGTGAATTTCACCCCTAGGTGTTCAAAGTTGATTAGATCTCATTACAGAGTGCCTTAAGTGAAATGATTTGGAGCTCTGTATTTCTCAGTTTTCCATGCCCTGAAATTTTGTGTCACAAAACCCACTAGATTCGTGTAGGGACTAATACTCCCTCTACAGAGAGTGAAGCCTTAAAGGGACACAATATTTGAATTATCTTTCCATCTCTAGTGCTAGTTATCAGCAGGCTTATATGCAGCAGTGCAGCTTGCCTTCCCTCGTCATCCCTTTTACAAGAATTCAGAGAGGACTTCAGGTTTCAGTGTTGTCAATTTGGCACCTTTTGCCGAGTACTAAATTCACCTTAAAAAAACATGTCTACACATTAAGGGTTCTATTCATGAATGACTAACACCTCATTTGCACTTGAATTTCATTCAGGTTAAATGGAAACATTGTGCAATGCTGTG
The DNA here is from genome assembly GCA_034782735.1 of Sagittarius serpentarius. Classification (NCBI taxonomy): domain Eukaryota; kingdom Metazoa; phylum Chordata; class Aves; order Accipitriformes; family Sagittariidae; genus Sagittarius; species Sagittarius serpentarius. Next base: position 34,082,460 of record JAVKLA010000001.1, read on the forward strand.
GAATTTACACAAATTTTATATCCTTGAATACAGATTGCTGGTAATGAAACTGACTCTTTGTTGTGCATATTAAAGATGCCCAGAAGCCATAAGAGGATGAAGAATAAGAGAAAAAAGGATCAGAGCTGGCCTGAATGAGCAAAGTACCCTTACAGAGGAGTGGGAAAGGGAAAGAGGAAATCAAAACAATTTTGTAATGCGTAGGTGTTCCCTACAGCTCAGCCCCAGGAGCAAGTAAAGCTTGGGCTTTTGATGCTTGCTGTATCCGCTCGGACACCCGAGGTTTTCACCTATCTGGGCAGCGACATTTGTGAGGGAGTCTGTTCTCATCTAAGCTGAGTCTCTCACTTCTCATTTGAATTTTGTGTTCCCAGACAATTGCTGAATGAGTTTGCTCCTACCAAGCTTTCTAAGGATTCTCCTTTCATGTGTCTTAGTGTTTGGGGGGCATGGGGCAAGGAGAATTCATGAGGGTGGAATTTGGAATTTCACCCAAAACCTGATTTTGCTTTTTTGTCATTTGGGTATTTGGAGCACTATGACTTTTCTGCTGAAAACATTAAGCAGGGGGAATCATTGAACGAGCTTTTTCTCATAAGATTGTCTTCTTTTCGCTTCACTCATACGATGCCAAGCGCAGTGGCTCACCAATCTATGACATGAACCCATACGTGTGACAGGAATATCAATAGTAAGAACTACACAATCTTGTTCTGAAGTTTCTGCAGAGTTGCAATTAGATGCATGTGAGCTGGAGGAAACTATTTTAGGAGATACTATGAAATTCCATTATTACATTCCACATACTTTATGTGAAAGTATTTGTCAATAACCCGTAGAAGGTAAAAGTCTGGTTGCTTGCAAGAATGGGGACCTCTTCGCAGGATTTTTAAAGTCAGCAGTGATCCTGTGCTCAAGCTGCAGAAGCTCTGTCCAGTGGCATCTGCCTACGTGCTCAAATGTACTTTTGGGTAACAGCAAGCTTCAGGTACGCTTGCCCTACTAGATAGAGATCCTGGCTAAAAATTCAGGAGTGCCATGGTACTGACTGTTAAGTTTTTCTGGTGATTGTAAGTATCTGAAATCACTCTTAACCCACTGGAAAGAGCTAGTCACTGGTGATTATGATTCAAATTGTACTTCCTTGCACTATGTAGAAGTTTTAACATCTCAGAAACTAGTGCAAAGTTTGTCTTCACAAGCACGAATATAAACTAACAAAAGAGAAATCAGGGAAATGTTGAATGATCTTTTTAATCCCTTAAACGTTTATCCTCTGTCTTCACTCTACACTAGGTCTTTTTTTCATGATACACAATACATCCAATTTTCTCTCTTCACTGGTTAACACATCTGAGAATTATAGTGTGGGAAGAAAAAAAAAAATCTGCTATTTGAATACTAACTCACAATAGACGAAGTCTAGGCTCTGGTATCTACTCAGGGGACAGGTACTTTCTCCACCTTTCAGAGGTCAGCAATCAACTGTGTGAGTTTAAGGAGTATAAACGATTATGTATAAGAAATCTTCCTTTATTAATTTTTTTTTTTGTTTAAATTTCCCTACAGAAATTGATCTGGGTTGCAGTTTTAATTTCAACAGGGCTGCTTGGAAAAGCAAATCTGAAAAAGAGGCTGTCATAAGCTGCATGTCATTATTACAAATTCATATAAGCAAGATCTGGGTTTGGAAGTCTGGCTGCTGTAGTTGCAGTAATACCAAAGTGAGTTGTACTCTGTGGAGGAAACATGTCAGGCACATAATCCTATTCTTCTTTTGAAGTTTTCTTTCTTCAGGAATATTAAATAAATAGACTGTAAACTGTTGAAGTTACCATGGACTATTGAGCAGCACCCTATAAGGAAAACAAGCACTGAAGAACATATACATGACCTCAGAAATCTCTACAAGTCGCTTTCTAAACAACCCTGAAACCTTTGGCACAGCTGCATTAAAAACAGAAAGAATAAGAAGAATAACAAGAGAACACGTCAATACATAAAGTTTTCAACTAATTTTTTTTCCAAACAGAATTCGTTTGTATTCTGGCAATCCTATCATGGTTACCAGTGTGTTAATATTTTAAAAATAATAACTTGATAAGCTATTCAGACCTGAGGATCCTATGCTGGGGAGTTCTAAGTTTCAAGATGCCTTCCTCTATCAAGGTAAAGAATAATAATCAGCCAAAGCCCAGGTTATCAGCCTCCTCTGTTACAGTGTGTAGTGTGATTTTGCTCCACGGTGATGCAACATTGCAATGATTTATGTCAAAGCAAGCAAACTTCAAGCTGAAACTGCAAAAAATATAGGGAAGGTCAGTGATAGGAACTGCTAAAATGTTGCTGCTTCACCAAAGCTGCAGAGAAGCCCACTATGAACATTTTGATTTCTTATTTTTCAAAGGCTGTAATGGAGCCAGCAGGCAACCTAAGACAATCGGGGAATGTTTTAACAGAGGTGCCATATATCTGAATTTCTCCTATAGCTTTATACCATCTATACATTCTTTTGCTTCATGAAAAGGCAGAAAGCTGTTGCAAATAAAATTAAGAGCTCTAGAGGATAATCATGTAAGAAAGTGCTTATGATGTGTAGCAATTATTTACCAGTCTACAGTCACAGGCAGATATTAATCACAACGGAAAAATCAGTCAATGATAGTATTAGATGAAGAAAGTACAGTGATGTAGATGTTAAAAAACCTGACCGGAATTATTCAGTACTTTGTTAATTAGCAGAAGGCAGTAACATAGGTGGAAGAAAAAGTCCTGCTCTTTTCTTCCTTATTTTGCTATGCCTGAAAAGTGGGACAAGCAAAAGTATTGTCCAGCCACCTGATCCTCTTAGATGTATTCTGTTCTTGAAAAGTTACACATTTGTGCCTAAGGACCAAAGTGACCCTTAGTGTTGTGGGTTAAAGCAGACACAAGAATGAAAGTATTTTCTAAAGGCAGTTTCATGATTTGGGGTTCTTATTTCCAGTCTTTGCCTAAACCAAATGAGAGTGGCAAAATTTGGTGTACCTGATACAATAACGGGCAGGAAAAGGAGAGGAGCTGTGTGACCTCCATCTTTTCCAGTCTACCTGTACGCACCAGTTCAGCTGTCAGGGACAGCTTCTCTGTATCACTCCTTACCGGCCCCCTAACTATTTGATGTGTCAAGTTCTTTTATACTTTGCCTCAGTTTCCACCTTTTCTGTGATTTACTGCTCAGTCATTCTCTTTGTAACTTAATTTTCAAGGCAGTATCTCTGAAACTCCCTTGACATCATCTTCTACGAGGTATCTGAAGCTTGGTGAAGCCCCAGTTTTCTCTCTTGACTAGTTGATCCATTTCAGAGCTATCATCTATTAGCTTTTTTTCCCTCTGAAATGACTCACTTTTAAACTTCTTTCTTTCTGAACCAGCCATCAGACACTCAAGAGCTCGAGAAGTAGCAGTAAGCTGCTTTTTCTCATTCTAATATACTATCTGTGTGGTATAAAAATCAGATAGTGGAGAGGGGTTAGGCAGTGGAGACCTTCTTCATGTGCCCTAAAAATCTTCTTTTTACCAGAAAATGGTGTAAGACTATGGCACATATTTATTAATACACAACTTAGGTAACTGAGTCTGTGTTTAATAGGGATTTTTTTACAGTGTTTCCACCATAATCGGAATTTTATACTAGAACTAGGTAACTGAACAGATTTTATGTCAGTAATGAGTACATGAATTCTAAAATTCACTTGCCACCAACCACTCTTTTCATGTGTTCTCAAGAGAGTTCAGAAGAACAGAGTTGCCAATTTCACCTTTTTTGCATTCAAAAGCATAAGAGAGAATTTTGTGGAACCCTTTAACAAAAAAACATTCTTAGGACTAGGTATTGTGATTATTGTAAACTGAGGCTGTTGTTGAAAAATTGAAATGATGGTTCTGAATTATCTAACGGTACACTTTAGTAATAATTTCTTTTTATTCCCTAAAAATCTCAATATTTACCTTTATTCAGTCTTTTAAATGACATGATAAATTCTTGAAACTGTGTTTTTAAAACACAAGTGAGATTTTTTTCGTACCTTTTATCCTCTGTGGAGTCATTTGCCTTACAGGATTCCTATTAGTGTGACTTCTTGTATCTTCAATATACACTGTTTCTACCAAGTTTCAAGCAATTGGTCCTGTCAATATTATTTCAGGGTTTGTTGGTTTCAGGAAACAGAGTCATCACTGCAAGAGCATTATTGGTATGTTCATTAGGAGAAATAAAGGTGTTTTATATCCCTGTTTAACTTGCTCTGTGATGAGCCTGTCAGTACAGTACATGCAGAACAGCAGCAGAGCACTAAAATAATACTAGGGAAAACAGCACTGTCACCTTTGTCCTTTCTAACAGTAGCATTGCTGCAAACATTAGAAAGGCAGGGGCATGGGAAACACTGCTTGTGCGGCAGCATCGCCCCTGTCAGCCGAGGGGCACGAGAGTTCCTGGGAGATCTGGGCAAGAGCAGGGCTGGAAATGCTGGGCTTTGGCTTGCAATAGTCCTGCCTACAGTCGCTGTGAGAAAGAACCAGCCCAGCTCAAAATTCATCAGCCTGTCTTTAAAAGCCAGCGGGACCAGGCCAGGAGTCACCACTGAAAGGAGATGTGAAAAGGCAGCAAAGCCAGCATAAGCAGATGAAGCGTTTCCGAAGGAGCCAGCTAACGTCAGCACGAGAAATAAAATTACCAACTCTTGACGCTTCTAACTAGAGATTCGGAGAAGATAATGAGGAGATACTTTTAACGTTATCGAAATATATCAGAACAAGTAGGATATGTTGGGAAAATGGCAATCTTCCTGCTTCTTTGTCCCCTCGACACACCTGGGAGAGAGGATGCTGGTGAGTCGGGGAAAGGGCGGGGGAACGGCGATGTTCCTTCCCGGTGAAAAGAAAGGCAGAAGCCGGTGTCACAGCCAGCCTCCGTGTGGTCCTCTCAGCTCTCACACCCTCAGCAAACGCCTGCTGAGAAAAGCAGGACCTTCTGGGAGCAGCGTACCCGCGGGGCAGGCCACCAGCTGATCGCTCGGGTGATGGGAACATACGGGGTTTTTAATCACATCTAATAACAACCCAGCTGCCAAAGGCAAGCGAGGGGACGGGAATGAGATTCTTCTCCACCCGGCGACGGGAATGAGATTCTTCTCCACCCGGCGTTGTTGTGAAGCTAACTGTTGACTTCCATGCTAACAGAGCCAAAAACAGCAGACCCAGTTTTAAAATGTAGTTCTAAGGCATAATAGCATATTTGGTTTTTGTTTTTTAATAGCATAGCTAGGAAAGTTGATCCTTCATGGAATACCTTGCTAAAATGAAAAGATTATCAATATTTTTCTTCCAAATAAATGCATATTTGAATTTCATCAAACAGGAGCCTTGTAAAAATAATTACGAAAACAGATATTAGCTGAGCGTGAACAAAACTACCCCTTGTTTACCTGAATTAGAAAAAGGATGATTAATGGTAATGAACGTATTACATCGTTACTCATTTGTCAAAAAGGATCAATAATGTTAAATACCCCAGGACAGTCACAAAGCTGCCCCCAATGTTGTGCAGGTTTTATGAACAATTCTAGCGGAAAACTGTCTGTCGGAGGGGCCACCCCTCCGCACGCAGAGATCTGCTTCCTGCTGTCCCCGTCTCCTCGTTTGGTGCTGAGGAATGGCCCCTGTTAATGGGGGGGGGGGGGAGGAAGGGAGGGAAATAAATCTAGAAAATAAGGATGGTCTTTTTTTTGCTTTAGTTTGGTTATTTTGCAATTCAGATCATTTCACAGGAGCAGGTACAGATACAATTAGGCAAAATGTTAATCCCCAGAAGGGGGGTCGGGGAGGATGGGTGAGCTCATCAGTGGTGCCACGGTGGAGCGGAGGGGGCTGGGGGTCGGTGCTGGCGGGGCTGTCGCCTCTGCCGGCCCTGCTGCCGCCCGAGGAGGGCACGACGCAGCCCAGGAGGAGAGGCCGGAGCATTGCTTGTGGCAACACTCTCTCCCCTTAGCTGTTCTGTAATTATTTCACAGGTTCTGTGTTTCTGTGTGATGCAATGCAAATTCCTGGAGGCAGCGGTACCTGCCATGGAGGACCAATTAGTTGTCATCTCGGGAGAACTCACGCGGTTGTATCCGGTCGTCACTGAGTCAGATCCAGGGGTGGTTTGCATTATGAGCAGGGATTGCTTTTTCCACCAAGAGTCTTGAGATACTGGGAAACAGTGCTGCAATAGAGCCTACATAGTAGTTTAAAACCAAATACTTAGAATTCATAGTAAATAAAAAACCTGCCAGGTAATCTTCTGGAAAACCTTTTCAGAGTTACAATAACACTCATATTCTGTAGATTCAAGAAGGACAGATTCCCTTAGTTTGTACAGAGGAGTGGGATACGGACTTGTATCATCTTCCTGATTTTTTCACTGATTCCCCCTCTGATTCTGAGGGGGATAATTTAACCTTCCCTTGGCTCACTTTTCCCACCTACAAATTATGTACATTGTTATTTAAGTACCTCAGAGAGATACTGCAAGTTTTAATTAGTGTTTGTAAAATGCTTTGGGTTACTTGGATCAAAGTGTGATTTATTATTCAGTAACGTATATTACTGTGCGGTAGGTGTACACATATGCATGCTGCAACGTGGGGTGACAGCGAATACACTCATTTGTACTTTGTTATCTGTTTGTGTAATATGGGTTGTTAAGATTCATTTTCTTTGGTTTCATTTCCAACAAGTTTGATCAAAGGTGTTTTGATTTTTCACAAACTTGACTTTAATATGTATTGTAGAGCATTTTTATGTGAAAAAGATCAAATCATTTGAAGGAAGGGATGACTAATACTCTGAATTGGACCCCTGTATATGTTTTTATTGAGCTTTTGTTGTGTATGAATGCGGATGTGAATGTATGCATATTGTATTGGCTTTAGGGCATCCTAGGATATGAGGTCTGAGTTCTAGGTTGTGATTTTAGGAGCGTATGCCAGTGAGAATCCCATCCAAAGACACGGAGACAAACTCTCATCCCACGTGCCAGGACCCAGGAAGCTGGAGTGCATGGGAACCTAGGACTGCGTAGGAAAGGCCAAAGAACCCTTCCAACGGGATTTGCTTTAACTGATCCCTGTGAGTAAGACCCAGCAGACTGGAACAAGTCAGGGATTGTATCTATATTCTCAGAGAGATAATTTGCCAGTAGGAGTGCCTCCCAGCTGAGTATTCTGAATTAATCAACTTTGTTTACATTTTCTTAACATGAGCAGATTTCTCTGCAACTTGTTCCAACTACAGGTGTTGTTCCACATGTTGGGAATGACAGTCAGATCAAGCAAGAAAGCCTTTCTGAGGCTCAGTGCAGTACAAACCCACCCTTCAGGAAAGTATCTAGAAAGCTTCAGCCAGCCAAGCCGAGGTGTGTTATCACCAACAGTGTCATTCACGTCCTTCTTATGCACTTACACCTTGATTTTTTTTCATCTCTTCCCCGTCCATTGGCAGGTTTATCCCCTGAGGTGCTCCTTCTGAGCCCAGTCCTTTGTTACTGAGCAGCCAGTGAGAGAGAGCCAGAGGAGGGTGAGCCTATGTTTCTAGCTCTTAAAAGCAAAAAAAGCTGCCAGAAAAGTGCAGATCGGAAAGGCAGAGTAGGATATCCAATGGTGGAAAAAGTACAGTGCAAACCCACCTGGAGGAGGCAAACAAGGAATTGCTAAGAGGGAAATCTGTGGCAGAAAAGCCCAGTGCTTAGGGAAGCTGTGCAAAACCAAGTGATGGGGGAAGGAGCACCTTTGCCTTGCATGATACTGCAGGTGGATTTGCCTTCGTCATGCTGAGACATCAAATATCAAGTTAAGAAAAGGAAAAATAATGTTAAACTGCAAGTGTGCAAATATACAGTTTTTATAAGATGAAGTGGTGATTATATGGCAAGGCACAGGAAAGCCTCTGGAGAGGCCACATGGAGCTGAGCTGGTGCTTGCTGGAGCTGCAGTGCCATACTCTTATATTTTAGAGTTTGTAATGTCTGTAGCAGTATAATTATAGCAAACTAGAACTCAAAGTAATTACTTCTGTTACTAGGAATTAGATCAACTGCATGATTTTGACAGAACTTCAACTCAATGGATGACCTGTATAAAAAAAAAGAAAAGAAAAGAAAAAAGAAATAAAGAAAAAAGAAGGAACAGAATTGCTGGATGGTGTTGACCGCGAGATGAATTTTAACTTAAGCATAGTTTCTTATAGATTAATTTCAATAACCATGTATTTATTGAAACATATATGTGTAAGTATGCAAGATGTACACCTATGTGCCTAAAAATACATTTATAAATACCTGTCTCAGTTTTGTAAAACATACAAAACTAAGTGATTAACAGTCGGTTGAAACTAAGCTGACACTGGTAAATTAGAATAGTAATTCACTATGTTTTAAGACTTGAACCGAATTCTTGCACAAGGAGGTAATTCATTACATGGGAAAAAAGGAAGAATTGCTCAGGACAGCAGCGAGGTCCGTAATAATCTGTTTTCTCTTTCTTTTCTGTCTCCAAGGTTTCACTTTTCCATGTGACCCTAAAGAGTGGACACAAAAGACATGTATTTGCTTGAAAGGTGAGAAATAAAATATATGTCTTGACTTTAAGTGGCTCCACACAACACTGGCTCGAGTCTGATTTTCTTGCCTGTCTACATACGGCCCTCTCTCCGTTCCTCTGCTATTGTGTTCAATGTCACTTCTGCTGAAGGAAAGTGGCTGAAATGTCACTTTAACCAAACATCTTGAGATTTTGGAGGCAGATCTGAACCTGAAAAGAGATTGATTCTCATGGGAAAATCCTGCTGTTGGACAAGGAGATGTAAATCACAGCTGGCTTCCAAAATTAGTGAGAAAACAGATTTTTTTGCATAACTGAGTAGGGGGGAGTGTGGACTCTAACAGGCTAAGGAATCCGGCTTCACCAGGGCATGGGGCTGCACAGCTCACCTGGATGCCTATGGGAGAAACTCTCCTGCTGATACCGATCCAAGGGTAAAGCTGTCACGTGCTTTCTTCTCACCAACACCTTCCCAAGGTGTCCTTCATGTCTCTCAGTCCCCACCAGTATTATATCACAATTCTTCTTCTTCTTCTTCTTCTTCTTCTTCTTCTTCTTCTTCTTATTATTATTATTATTATTATTATTATTATTATCCCTTATTTTAAGCTTCTAATTCCTTTTAGTTTCCATTGGACAAATTTTCCTGTGTGCAGCAAGGAAGCCATTCTGCACACCTTGTAATAGGGCTAATGCTGAACGGTGGGCACTGAACGCCAGCAGGACCCACATGCAGAAATGAATCTGCCCCTCGTGTGGCTGCCTGCCTGCCGTTCCCCACCGTCTCAGTGAGCCCAAAGCAAGGCTGGCCCTGGGAAGGTAGCTGGTCTTCTGCATTTAGGGAGCTGGGTGCAAAACTCGGGGGGGGGACACTTGGAAATACTGAGGAGATACAGGAATCTAGCATTCAAAAGAAGAATCAGAGGGATGCAGAAGGCAATTATTTTAGAGGGAGAGGGGATACAAGGCATCAGGCAAAGTGAGGGTACAGGAAAGCAAGTGGAAATGTAAGGTCACTGGTGATCACCTGGGTCCTGGGGACCGGCTGTGACTGCAAACAGCAGTGTGTAGTGTCCACACAGCTGCTATTATGGTCTGAGTGGGAAGCAGTGGTGGAGGAGACTGGATCTCTATGCCCTCTCCAGCGACCAAGACCTGCATCCTCCTGAGGCCAGGACCTGGCCAGCTGAGAGCGGAGTATACCAGATACACACACCAAAGGACAGAGTGACCAGTGCCTGTACCTCCTCTTGGCCCACTCTTCAGTTTATATTATAGCTCCTTTTCTACACCTTGCCCACTTAAAGCAGTCATTACTCTTTTTTATCTCCTAACAATACAGACAATTTCACCTTCTGCATTTTATATGGTTCTGTCAGTACCCTCTAATATTTTTGATTTCAAGAGCTTTTTCTGAACCTTTTAATTTCCAAGACTAGAAATCTTATTCAGATAGTAATTCACCCTTCTTTAAAAGTCTCTCCCTGTATATTCACTGCTGTGATCCAACGTATCTTATTCTTGCATCTCTTCCCAACGCTTCCTTCAGAGTTCAGTTTTCTTCTTTTACCAATAGCCATTTGCTTTAACAGAAAGTTTTAATATGCTGAAGCATAATTTGAATATTCTTTTCCTTTTAGGTTTTGAGAAGTTTCTTTTTTTCCTTCAAAAGATGGTGGATAGATTTGCCATCTGATGATTCTTACAGAACATGTGATAGCACGCTAACATCATCTGATACCTGTCAAACCGGACATCTTCACCCATTTCTCATGCTAGAAATCCAAGCCCAAAGGTAGGTGTCCTCTGAGATGATGGTAATTTCCAGTAAGCACATTTAGAGGAAAGCAGTTTTTTGTTTTCTGTCAAGGCTAGCCTGAAAAACTGAAAACATGTTCTCCGTTATTTTTTAACTCACTGGTAGCAGTTCCTCTCATTTACCCTTACATACACATGCATACACACAAACGCAGATATGCATATACTTATATGCAGAAAGAAATAACTGTATTAAAAGCTTTAATGATACCGAGGAAGCAGTCACCTGTTACTCTGCTCTGACAGTTTCAGCTGTCTAGTGAACTTGAGTTATTGTGAAGATTGATCACTGCTGCTTTAAGCTATATGCTATTTTGAGCATCTATATTTTATATTTATAGCTTCCTGTATTGAATACTTATCTTTTCATCTTATTTTCACAATGAAAGTTTTTTAATGTGAAAAGTAGTTACCAAAATAAGGTAATGATTGCTCCTTGTATCATCCTTGATATCTGTTACTTTTTTTTTAACAGATTGACCAAAACTGGGCCCATTTCACCTATGTGTAGAAATTGGAGCCACGAGGGTGAATCACGTTAAGGTCAGCTACTAATGGCCATTTCCCAGGGATGACTTCTGCTCTAGATGCTCAAACAATCCCAGCTGAGGCTGGAGGTCTTTGCCTAAAGTCCCTGAGATGCGGTGTTGCTGATGATGAAACTGCTGGAGCACGTCCTCTGCCAGCCACGTCTCGCTGGGACATTCCCCACTTCCCTTGCCTGCTTATTCTCACCCCGTCAGGGCAGCTCACTGGTCCTTTGGCTGCTCTGAAGGAACAGTTTGAGGGGCTGCTCTACAAACCAGGTCACCAAAATGAGCCAGGCAGAAGGGCTGAGTGGTTTGGGGGTATCGCTGGGCCCTTTCGCCGGCCTGGTTTCATGGGCCGTCATCTGCAGAACTAAGACAGGCAGCACCTGAAGGGCGAGGACCCAGCTGCTGGGGGCTAGCAGTGGCAAGCTCTTCCCCAGCAGAAAAAATGGCTTTGCTACTGAAGGAAATGTATCATTAGGTACATACTGAACAAAAATAAAGTAGAAAGGTCAGGATCTTTGCTGTTATTAAATGATCATGATAATTGCTTTGTCTGGGCCTTGAGGTCAGTTCAGGGCTGTGCCTAACTTTCCGCCTCTGGTTTTGCACAGAATTAACGGGGATCTACTCAGTAGTTACCATTTCCTTCCCTCCCCTAGTTACAATATGTGTATATACAGTAGTAGTTACTCAGATGATTTAGTTTTCTTGTCCTTTCCATGGGAGGCGTGACAGTAGGAGAGAAGGAGGTAATAGCAGATTTGATCTTTAAATTGAACTCTGCAGTGCAGGAGATGTTGCAATGCTTGGCTGAGAGCAGAGCCTGAAGCGCAGGACAACAACTCACTCTTTGCCCCTGAAATGTTATTAGCCTTCTTTACTCCTCCTTCCAAAATAAAACACAAAATAAATAAAGCTTCCAGCATCAGTAAACTTCCTGCTGTTTGAACTGGCAGGCAGCCAACTCATTTGGACTGTTCTCCCCACTGGTATAAAACACCCATGCGAGCAGGGAAAAAAAGGCAAGGAGGCCCCTATGACTGCACGTAAAAGAATGCCACGCCAGTTTTCTGATTTGAACAATATAACAAGAAATCTTGGACTCGGTGTTTAAAAACAAACTTGCTCGCACTCTTTTATAGCCCTTTAGTTTTCTTTTTTTGAGCATTTATCACTTAAAACCATGCAATTGTCCATCTGAATGAGTAAAGAAACAAAATCCCATAGGTACCTCATTCCTCATTTGAAGTTTTAGCTGGAATTCAGGAAAACAGGGAGAAAAAAAATATCTGTACGTAGATGCAGTACTTTCCTGGGAATTTAGTCTCCCTCCTGGAGACCAGCGGCGTGTGCATTTGGATTCTCTGGTGACTGTTGGGGTTCCACAGCCGAATTAGACAATTGCACGTGCAGTGGTCTGAGCTGTATTTTCAGCATGGTATCTGCTCAATCACTTACGGGTATTTATGATTCGGTTATGGAAACACTCAGGTTCTGCCCCACATTTTCTAGGAATTACAAGAAGACAGGCCCTGCAGAAGGACTGGTTTTGCAAAGGGTATTTTCTGAATACTGATTTTTATGTGGGGATTGTTGATAACCGTCAACAATTAAAAAGCATTTGATGTAAGTGATCAAAACATCTGCCTAGGAGGTTTGCCCAGTGTCAGCTACCTTATGACTTGAACCCAGGTTACTGTCTGTACATTTCAGACCGTGTTTCTGGATTTACACAGGTGAAATGTTGACCTAGAAGAATATGGAACAAACCACTACAGCTTTAAGCTGCCGAGGTTTATCAAAAAAAAAAAAAAAAAGGCAGAAACAAAGGCAAGCAGATGGCTAAAGATGAAGGTCACATCAGATTGAGAAGTTTGTCAAAATGTGATGACATAGGTAATCTGTAAACTGTTATTGCACCTAGCTGGAGGTGCTGAAAAACATTTTGAAATTACAAAAAACATTGGAGTTACCAGCACACAGGCAGGAATGATAGCCTGGAGTGGTTCTGCTCTATGGATGAATGCCAGATGTGGAAAGCGACATATCTGGAATTAATGATATTAAACATGCTTTTCTTTTATGCTCAATAATAACTCTATTATGATTGATACAAACCGCAGACACTTTATCTAGTACAAATGGAATCGTCTGTCATTGACTATATTAAATCATCAATTTCTGCATGATGAGGATCGTTTAGGGTAACTAATCATCTGTCTCGTTCTGAAGTCTTTAAGGCTGATCAGATAACGTTTTGAATACTGCCTGAGCAACCATGACAATCTAACCCTTCCATGTAAGGATTGAGAGGGGCCCATTATGCCGTCAAAGCCTGTGGAAATATCACAGCTCTTTCTCTACATAATACCCTGCTGTAAATAAATCACTCTCCACCGCAAACTTTATTGATCACAAGCACTTCCATGCTTGTGTCTAGTGAAGTCTCTACAGAATAAAATGCTGCTTTATATTTTGTCTTGTCAAAATATTAAACGGCTCTGTCAAGCGGAGTCAGGCTAGCAGTGATGGTGTAATTCTGCTGTAGCCCTTCTCATTCCCTCTTTCTATCTCAGCTGCCAAGCTTACAAAGCAGGATTTTTTTTTATAAACTTTCCAATTATAGTCTCGTAAGATTATGAAGCCTTAAGATAAAGTGTCCTAATTTAGAGTGGTAGAGTACTGAACCACTAGACAAGAGCCTGTTAGATAAAACATTTCTCACAAGGAAAAGATAACCTGGCTTATTTATATACACAACATTAATGGGCAATAGGAGATAGCCTGGAATATCTCTATTATTTTACCAAGCGAGATAGGAGAGAAATATTTGAATTAATTCAAGCTCAAAGTGTTTATTATTCACAGACAAAAACTATCCCTTAATTATGAGACAAATGTACCAAAGGAGGAAACTGAGAAACGCCAGGTTAGCACCATGCTTTGCATTTTCATTCCCTATCGTTAGTTTGTAATTCTGTAAATAAGATAATGTATCTGTAGTGATACAGAAGCACCATCACGGTTTAAGGGGGGGGACTGCTACTGCCTCCGAGTTCAGCTCACGTTGTGTTTGTCATCGGATGGTCTCACTTCGACACTGCTTAGCCACACAGAGTGCTGCCCTTTTATAACACCCTGAGAATCTCCTGGGAGAAAACCTGAGGTCTTGCAGAGCTTTGCTGAGAACAGCGTGGGCAGACCGTAAGGAGGTTTGGGGCCGTCCTTAGGAAGAAGCTGGAGCACTTTCAGGGCTGCTCGATGTTGTAATAGTATTCACCACCTCAGGACTGCAGAATTTTAAGCTCTGTCATGCATTCCCATATGCTTCCCATTCCAGGAAAGGCAGAATAAGAGCCAAGAGTGGTGGCATAAAGCTCTAACCTGTGCTGAAAATAAGGCTGAAACACAGAAACAAGGAGCTGACTGTGACTTCCTGACTTCTGGGCTTCTCAGGGAATCAGGGAAAATCTGGTGGCAAAATCACTGTGTTTTATTCTCTTCCCTGTTTGATTTTCATGCAGGCAGAGTTTCTGTTCAGGAAGCATAAATGTAGAGTTGACAGTCAACCTTCATTCTTTGGGTCTTTTTTTTTTGCCTGTGACAAATCAAAATCCATATTAGGTGAGAGAACAGCAGAGAGAGGAAGACGGACAATTGTGAAAAGAAGTTGAGAACAGAATAGAGAAGAAGGAGCAGCAGAGCCAGGGGTCAGTGGAAGGACAGAGGTTGTGAGTTGGGGGTGGACCCACTCATCCCACAAGTAAGCTTCTTTCACGGAGGCAACGGGGAGTGATCTCTGTGAAAAGCACCTACCGCAAGGAAGTCCTGACTCTTCCTGTGCCTTACAGACATGACTGAAACAGAGATACTCAGTCTCAAAAAGAAAGCAGGCAAAGTAAAGGTACTGATGTGATGGGCACTTGACAGTGAGGGCTCATGAGCAGGAGTGCTGGTTGTCTCCATGAGTGACAGACACATCATCACATTCCTCAAACTGCATATGCAATCACCCCAAACAATTCCTTCATGTGATTATGATCAAAGAAATTTACTTTTTAAATTATTTTAGCCAATAAGTATTCCAATAACCTAAAGCAGTCTAGGGCAATATCTGAGCCAAGTTACTCTGCAGGAGTATTTAGTTGTCCTAAAATGGTCTTGTCCTGCTCCCTTCTCCTAGCTCTTCCTGCTCTACAAATTGCTCCCTCCAAAAGGGACTGAAAGGTTCTGCTACAAGGCTTCAATGTTTCATTTTCTCCTTCTTTATTATAATTTTTGTTGTCCAGTCGGGGGGAAAAGTCACAATCCTCCTACAGCAGTAATGACAATAGTTAATGATAGGAAAACAGGCTATGAAGAAGCAGTTATTTAGTCAAAACCTTTGTTAAATCTTTTTGATTAACAAAATAATTGTAACATTATTTTTAATGGACTGCTTACAAACACAGAAAGCTGTGAAATTCAGTGATTTCTTCATTAGTAATCACTATCACTCCAAACTAAAGAAAAAGAAAAGTGAAGAACATCAGTAGTTGAACACTGTATCTGCTCCCAGTGCTTTGGTCACCTAAAGAAATGGTATTTTTCTCTCTTAATGGCTTTTGCCCTTGGAAGCCAAGAGCTTCTGCCACTTAGCTCTCCACCTAAGGTGTTTGTATAGTTTACTTAGTTTTAAAGTCTGTTTCATTTTGCTTTCTTTGGTCAATATTGAGGGTTTTTGTTTTGTTTTGTTGCCTTCATGTAGTGCCTCATTAATGAGCTTATGGGAGGAAGATCCCAGGTAGTGTAACACCTGAAGCAGGTTGAGATTGGTCTCGTGCCATTGCCTGCCTTGCTGTAGGCAGCTCTCCCAAGCCTGTGATTGAAGATCAGGCAAAATGTCTTCCAGAAAACCCCACCTCTTCCCCATTCAGCCTGCAAGAATCCAGGGATTATTCAGCTTTCAACTAGGAAACGAAACACTAGATTGCTCTTTCCCAAACTTTGTATGTTCACATTTCATTTACACTCTTCAGAAATTATGGTCTTGTGCAATACCATTGCTTGCTTCCTCTGGTCTCTTTACGCACTTTTGACCAGTTACAGTCTATCGACAAACCTTTCTTTTGAGCTTGATTTAAAAAGGGATGGCCTTTAAAAATAAGAATGGCTTGTGATTGTGGAAAAAGAATGAACACATCCATAACTAACATACTGATTTATCTGTTTGCACATATTCTAGTATAGTTCTAGGTCATAGTTACAAATGCATAGCAAAGGACCTAATAAGAAAGTAAAAGCAGTGTTCTTATTGTTTAAAATTACCATTTTTATAAGTATAAAAATCAGTAATAAGCTGTAGAGGTTGCATGAAATGCAGATTGAACCTTTTCTTTATGCAAATGGCGTCAGTGTAATTAAGACAATTCACTGTGACTGTCTTCATTTTGAACTAAGCTGCAATGCTCAGAAAAATTGGATCAAAAAAAAAAGAACAGGAAAGAAAAAAGTATCATTCAAACCAGGTAACTATTAGTGACAAGACAGTCCATAGTAACACCAGAGATTAGTCTGGTCTCAAAGGACTGCTTTTGATGACTGAACCACTTCAGGATCAAACTCCTTGGATAAGATAAACAGCTACTTTACTTAAAACATGCTTCCATGAAGTTGTGTGCTGTCCTTTAACTTTCATTGCTTTTGTGTGCATGCTTGGTAGGAGGAGGAAAGGAGGGTGGGGAAGAGAGAGAGAGAACAGATCCCCCCAAGAGTGGTGTGATTTGCTCAAAAGCTCCAGCCCTTGAAAATCTTTGCATACTAACATCTGAAACAGGTGGTTCTGGGCTCATTTTGTGAGCGTAAGTTGCTGTGCGTCGACCTTGTGCTCCTGAGCCTTCTCAGATGTGTAGCCAGGAGGGATCTGTCTGACTGTGTGTGATTTTTATATATCTTTCAGCTAAATTACAGGTCCTAATGCAAAATGCACTCGGGGACAACATGGGGAATTGTGACACTCCCTATAGGACTTTTCCACCATAAACCAATAAATGGATTACACTGATCTGTGTAGTTTTTTCATCTGTGATCGCTAAAATGTAGATGAAGTCGTCATTTTAATATTTAATAATAATCTTCATTTAATCAGCAATCTGAGCATAATTTATTGGAAACCTCATAGACTATTGTGAATGGACATTTCTCTGTGCCAGTTACTAAGGGCTGGGAATAGGTAGGTACCTAAGAAAAAAAAATTAAATTCACATCATTGGAGTGCAGAAAACTGGAGATGTAAACAGAGCGGGGGGGAAATGCAAAAAGTGGGTAAAAGCAAGGGTATTGCTTCCCATTTAATGACTGACTGTGTTAAGGACCCCAGTCATCTCCTCTGGCCAACCATTAACTGCTCCGAAATGTCCTCTCATTAGCTCTTATTGCTTATCAACAAGTTACTAATACATGTTTAACAATATCCATTATTTTTTTGACTGCCTCATAACAGCATCAGTGAGAGAACACGAGCAAATGAAAACTGCACCCACCAAGCTTTCAGACCCAGAGCAGAGTGACACAGCGGAGCTCCATTTTCTCCAGAGCAGCTGTGATGCTCACCTGCCTGCGCGTCAGCCTGCAGCAGTTTACCATGCTCCTACATGGCCAAGCGTGTGTTTTATCAGCGTTGCCAGCCTTAGTGTATGTGACCAAGCAGAAGCAGCAGAAGCCCGTTTTTTGAAACCTCAGCAGTGCAGATTTAAAGGGATGCTGATCATGCAAAGTCACATTTTTTTTGTAACAACAGTAGAAAATAATGTTGTAAGTAAATACCCACAAAGTTGTTTGTTTGTTTTTAATTATTTTTTTCCCCATCTCTGTCCTTTCAGTTGGTCTGTATCACGTATTTGGAAACAGTTAGAATTCAGAAAAACAAATAAACCTACTGGTTTGTTATTAAAATGTATTGTTTTTAATACAGGCTGTCATGAGTTTAAAAGTTAAGATTCCTCAAAATTATATTAACTCATTTCCAGCTGGATAAACAGAAATGCACAAAACAGACTAACTTGTAGGGAGTACGTGGCCACAAGCCTGCAGGCCTGCCCTAATGGTACCTTTATGTCTCACATTGATTCAGAAGACCCTTAGGCAGAATTTGACCTGTTATCTGAGGAAGTGAAAGTAGACAATTTATTGCAGTTAGATCCTCAAAAACAGATTCACAATTATCAAATAACAGAATCTGTTAGTTCTGCTGCCTTCAGTAAAATAACAGATCTCCATGGAAATAGGATTACAGGAGAAACCATATTAGATTAGGGTTCATCTGGCTCAATTTCCTGTCTCTGACAATAGCCAATACTTCAGAGGAGGGTGGCACAAATAGAGTATTAAATGTACTTTTTTTTTTTCTCTAAATATATAGAATCTAGCTAGAAAATCATCCTGTCTTTCTCATACTCCTTGCTTCTTCCTTTCGCTTTCCTCTTGCATATCTTTGGCCCTTTGTCCCTTGAAGTGTGATGCTTTCTGAATTTTGGGCTTAATTGGGGAAGTTGTTGAATGTTTGAACTATGTCTGAATCATACGGGACTGGTAAATGGTGTCTGGAGTGCAAAAATTTGGCACAGCGAATTTCTTGTGGCTTGAGATTTGTCTACTCGCTTGGAGTACTGTTGTGGCTACGATGCCCAACACACACACATGTAGTACTGTTATTTTTGGATCTGTAGACTAGTAACTCATAAAACTCCACAAAAACATCCTTTACAAATAAAGAGTTAATAATCTTACAATAAACTAAATCCAGGACCAATAAATAATATTATATTCTGTATACAAGACTGATGCCATCCATCTTGTATGTTGAAGATTATGAACACATTTCCTGAACATAGCAGCTAGTTCTACCTGATAAGCCACACCTCAAAAACCTCCCTCAAAGTCCCTTTTATATCTGGGCCCTGATCTTTGGTTGTGGCTGACAGTCATGAACTCATCAGTACGAGGTGCCAGAGAGGAGGTCAGTAACCAGCTCTGTACGTTGTTTGCATTGCAAAGATCTGCTTGCCTCATCTTTGGACCCCAAGTTGTGCTGGGAACCACAGGCTCTCATTGCTTAGTGCTCATAGGACACCAGAGCTCCAGGCATGTCTCCTTCCCTCCAGGGAACAACAGGTAGTCTTTGTATTTTTTTGCCATGATTGTTTTTTTCCCTTCAGTGGAAAACCAAGTGAAAGAGACTGTGGCTGGATCTGTAGATGTTTAAGATACACAAAAATGAGTCTTAGGTTTGGGCACTGTTTGAGACCCTTTTATTTTGGGGATTTTTTTGGGGGGGGGGGGGGGA
>JAVKLA010000001.1:34101765-34118541 GCA_034782735.1 Sagittarius serpentarius
CCCCCCCAATGCGGGAAGCTTTTTTGTTGTGGGCTCCTATAGCATGTATTTGACCCAAAGCATATAGAAGAACTGCCCCCCGTGCTTGCATTGCAACCTCATTGACCAGTGGTTTAATACAGAACAATGAGACCATGATGCACATACTGGGAGCTGTAGTACTACTTACTTGCCCGAGCAGCATACTGGTTAATTGTAAGCAGCAGGAGATCTTATACACTGCCAAAAGATGTTCTTGGACTAGCTATAAAATAGTAACTTGAAAAGTTAGTGACAAATCAGTATTACCTTCTAGGCTCAGAATGAGGAGAAAGGGCAGCTCTTTATGGATTTTGTTTTGTTCTCCCTAAATAAAACCTCTAGATCCAACATGGTAATGTTTTGTCTTACCAATGTATGTGTTTCTTTCTTTGTAAATAATATTTTAATTCCATGTGTAGCTAATGTTTTAAAGATAAGTCATTAAAGAAACAAATTTTAATTCTAGATTTCCACAGACTTATTAGGATTATAATGAATTAAAATGTAATGAAAAAGAACCTGATTAAGGTTATTAAGAGGTTGTATCATGTTTAAGCCATACCTCTCTTGAAAAAGGCTCGTGAAAGGAGGAGTAGCTGTCAGCTCAGAGGTCTGCAGTTTGATTAAAAGCATGAGAAAGAGCCACAAATACTTTCCCACCTGGAAGGATGACAAAGATTTACTGTCACTGAATGTGCCGAAAAGTCCTTGTCTTCTGTGCAGCTTAGGCTTGAGAATGTCCAATTCATTTTTCCATGTCCAGCTATGAATGAAATAGGGAGAAATTACTATGATTTCTTCAGTTGTTCAAATATTAGCAAATGTTTGTTATGACGACTATTAACACATCAGGAACGAGAGGCTCTTAAATTGAGAACCAGGAAGCTGGTTATTGTCTGCTAGATTTCTCCGGGATCATTGTATCGTGCTGAAGCAATGGGAAATTAGTGAAAATCCACTAAACCACTAAACCAGCCATTCTGCTGTGCACGCAGAGAGCCAGCATCCCTTAGCAAGCCAGCAAGCCTCATAATATCTCATCCATTCATTAGAGCTCACCAAATTAACAGTTACATCAGCCCTACAGTAGTTTTCAGGAGGCCACAGCTCCATGAACCTGAAACGTTGACTGCTGACAAGAAGTTGCTTGAAGCAGAAGTATTATTAAGAAGCCATCCTCCCTGTAGCATCCCTGCTCCTACTGCCCAGATCAACATCTCCATCTGCCCGGCTGTACCACGGGGCAGGCACGCCAGCAGGCTCTGTCCACGAGGTCCAGCATGCTGCTGAGTTTCTCATCAAACCCCCTGTGCTGCAGGGACTCCTTCCTCCAAGTGCTGGGCGTTGCAGACAGCCCCGACTGTGAGTTTGACAGGTGTGTACTTGCCTACGTTAATAACGAAGATGCTATTGGCAGAACCTCCATGGGCTGGGGTAAGGTGATTTCTTCAGCCAAAGATTTACAGGGTTTTGTAGGAAAGCCTTCTTAGCTTTTTCAGCACGTTTTTTAGATGATGCCATGATGCAGCCATTGCCAATATTCAGCTTCAGGAGAGGTTCCTGAGATATTTTCAGCCTCTGACTCTTCTCTTTCCATTTACAAATATCCTTGATAAAATACTAGAAGCGCTAGACAATTACGGGACACGCCGCTGCCCTCTGCCAAACCTCTCCTTTTCTGTTTACGTGTCCTTATCTATTTTCACATCGCCTATTGCAGGCCACCAATTGCATGGGTTGTACACTGTAAAATACAGGTATTATGCATTGCCTTGGGGGAGGCAGTACAAACGTAAGTTGAGTCATTTTTTTTCTTCATTTTTTAATTATATTCTTTATGAATAATCACTGTTGTAGCAGCTCACCCTCTCCATCCCTTTACAGCTGTGACTGGCAATGTTTGCTGAAGCTGAAATGCAACCATAGTATTCATACCTCTTCCTAAAGACTTGTTGCGTTCATCCCAGCATCCTAGCTATTAGTTTGACTAGAATATCAAAGCATGTTTCAAAATGTTTTTAATGCTGTTTCCAAAAGGGCTAACTACCTTTTACTGACATTAATGTAAGATATGGAGGCAGGAGACAGAGAAGTTGCCATAGCAGAAGAGCTGACCAGTGCATGTGACTTAAAAGCAGTATCTTATACCTTATGCATTGTAGGTAAATCATTCGTAATTGTGCTTGGCCAGTTGTGCAACATCTTATCTGAAGGAGAAAAATTACTTTCTGACTCCCACAGAGTGTCATTTTATGCCCAAACGCATGAAAAAGCTCCACTGCTATTCACTTAAAGAACTCATTTCTTCCAGTCTTCTACTTTAATCAATCGGAATTAAGTATTGTTTAGTGTGCCTAGCAGTCAAAGGCTGCACATTTACCTGGCCTTGGATCTGGCACCGTCAGTGCATTCTGTGTAATTGCAACGCTTTACCCTGTTTATGAAAATGTTTAATGCTTTTATCTACTGAGGGTGGCATCCAGGAATGCTACATTTGTGCTTTATACATAGACACCAAAAAGACTCAGAAATGCTAAAGATGAGAGTATGCTTTATTCTAAGCATGACAGTAGCAAGTTACAAAACTTCTTTATCTTTAGCCCTCAATAGTGGCATGCTGCTATAGCTATAGGAAAGGCTGTGCAGGGGTAGGGAGCTGTGACGTTCCAGCTGTGCTCCTGTAACTCAGATATTTACAGCTGAGATAACTGCTCCTCTTAGCTATTCTGCATTTTAGGAAAAGCAGTGAAGATAGCTGCTGTCTAGGCACCAAGTCTGATTGCTATGGACTGATTACGTAACATGTTTTCTTTTAGTAGCATTATTCACATGAATTACTAACTTCAGCCATGAAGCTGTGCAGTCGATTGCAGAACTCTGTTATCTCACATAATAAATTAGGTTTATTAAACCAAGCCTTAAAATAACTGTCTCATTTGAAACTCAGTCTCAGGCTTTCAGGTCATATTTTTTTACAAATTAACCCGAAAACACTGCTGGCATGAGGAATGTTGAGAATGATGTACATTTCCCTTGCTATGGGCTAAATCTTCAGTCCAGCCAACTGTGCCTGTGAGGGATGTGCATGCAGAGGTAAAGCTGAAATGCCTCATGCCCACGGGTCCTGGAGGTGTCCAGTGCTTGTGCACACTGGGAACGCTTGGCGGGCGCCCAGAGAGGGGGGACATGCTCTTGTGGAGCGTCCCAGGTTGTTAGTTCCTTCATCTCCCCTCTGCTGGGCACAGGGTGCAGATACAGAGGCCTCCTTGATCCTTAACATCTTTGAAATGACGCAAACCTTGAATATAACTAAGCTGTCTTTTTTCCTCCAGCTGACAGTTTTCATCTGAACACGTCAGTACAGAGAAATCTGTAGAAGAGAATGAAGGTGGGGACTTGTGCGCATCTGAAGCTGCTGTCTCTAGCTGGCCTTCAGGTCCACAGAGCCAGAACTGCACATTCACGGTAGGTGCTGGGTTAGAGAGTTTTGTTTTACAAAAGAAACAAACAGAAAGCATTTTAGCTAGTCTTAGACACAGAGTGGCATTAAATAGCTCTCCACCTGCAGCCTAGTTAACATACTTAGTGTCATACCATTACGGTTCTTGTTAAGAATATTTAAAAGCGTGATGGACCCCACACTTCTACTTCCTCACACAGGAAAGAACTCTGAAGAAAAAAGCTGGAAGGGTTTGTTTAGTATGATGCCAAAACTCCTTAAGTCTAAAATCAAAGACCAGAACCTTCCCCGCGGTGAAAGGATTGTTCATTTTGTTCCTACTGCATGTACATAACGTCTTCGCTAAGGCTACCAACAACATCATCTCTTTGGCTTTTGGTTTGCATTTTGTGTTAAGGCCTGAATCGAGACCATTAGGTTATTTCACTTAGGCCCACAAGGACAAATGCCGCTGTCTTTTTTTTTTTTTCTTAGGATACTGGAGTGGATAGGACACCCGAGACTCGGAGAGGTATTTAAGAAAAAAGCGTTTGAGATACTCTCAAAAATATGCGATATCCCACTAAATGCAGCCATTGTCGATAAAATAGCAAATGCTGAGGCTGATTTTTATGGTTTTAAGAATGTTCCTAGAAATGCCAATTCAGTATGTCTTTTTCTAAACTAAAATTAGGACTGGAATAATAAGACTGTGATTTTAGTGTTATATAATAGTGACATAACAGTGTGACAGAAAGTGACATAGTCACATAAAGAAAGCCCATTTTTTTCTAATCTACCAGAATGTGTTATGCCAACCAAACAATGTATTTTAACAGAATTTCTGAAAAGAAATCTCCTTGGAAAATGCTGCCAGGAAATAGCCACAGAAGAGGGACACAAGAAGGGACTAGAAGCTGTTTAAGTAAAGGAGAACAATGAAACAAAAAGACATTATGAACCTCGAGAGAGGTAATGTATGTATATACATGTGGGTAGATTTCCAGGCTTCATAGCAGTGCTAGAAATTGGTTTATTTTTCTGGTATTTTAGTTAAGCAAAATGCATATGATACTTATAAGTAAAAAAGACGGTAAAGAAAACTCAAATGTTTCAGAAAATTAAAGATAAACAAAGCAGTAAGGAAACCAGTAAAATTTAAGAAATTTAGCTGAATGGTCAGGATAATGGTTCAGTGTTGACAAATGTAACACAAGAAGGAATAATTTGAGCTACCCAAATACATTGCTGTTGTCGCTCAAGAGAAGACCTGTGCCTTATACTGGATGGTTCAATGAAACTCTCTGCTCTGTATGGAGCAAGGGTCAAAAAAGCAAACAAACTGTTAGGTTGCAAAAGGATTGAGAGAGAAATAATGCCAAAACTCTTATAATGTCATTAAATAAATCAGTGGTATGCCCTGACCTGGAGTACTATATCCAGTTGTGGTTATCCTGTCTCAAAGAGAATGTATCAGAAATAGATGAAGTATAGGGATGGGCAATGTAAATAATTAGAAGCGTGAAAAGCCCTTCATTTCAAGACAGATTGAAAAGTCTAAAATTATTTTAATGAGAGAGAAGATGTCTTAGATGGGCACTAGTGATAACGGCAACACTGTATATAGGAGACGTTATTTATTTAGAAAGGCAACAAGTTAAGAATAAGTGCAATGAAGTCAGTCATATTTGCGACATGTATTTCTCCTCTGGAACTCATTGCAACTTGGTGGCCAAGACTTCACCTGAACGCCGACTTCAGTTAGATATGTATTTAAATAAACATACCACCTGCATTGCAGTCCATAGGATTTAAAAGATTTCTGAAGAGTTACAGACTACCCCAAGTGTGAACATTAGCCAAGATGTAAATGAAAGAGTTAAGAAGAAACCTTTCCCATGGACGGGTTATTTCATAAATGCTTACTACAGGGTTTCTGATGCCTCTCCCTGAAACACATCTAGTACAGGCCACTGTCAGAGAGGATATCTGAGGAGATGGACCACTGCTCTGATCCAGTGTGTCAACTCCTATGTTGAATCAATGATATAGAGATGAAAGGTTCGATATCCCATTATCAGTCTCTTGAACCATCCAATTCTCCTCCTCTTCCCCATTCAGCTATTGATTAAATTAAATGCAGCAAGGTAAATGGGGACAGGAAAGAAATTCCTTATCTTAGCACAGCTCTTTGTCTATGTGCTTTAGTCTGCATTATAAAGAGACTGTAACCTCGGACTACTGAGCGAGCTGTAAACTAGTTTTATTCACAACAGCCCATCCACACAAAGATGCCACTATTTGGTTTTTATTTTTAATGCCATTTAACTTTTTATTATTTTTAGACATATGAGTATGCATTTGCTGCTCATTACATGCTGCGGTTCTGGGGCAAAACTAGGTACAAAGAGACTGTGAAGGACAAACCCCTACCATTCATCTGTACACATGTGCCATGCTGACTGCTGTATGTTGTGGAAAGATTCTCTGTAGATACACCAATCCGAAGAAATAATGAGCTTAAAGCAGTGGAACCTCTGAAAACAGTTGGCAGTTAGATAATGATGGATATGCTACAGAATCCAGAGA
The DNA here is from genome assembly GCA_034782735.1 of Sagittarius serpentarius. NCBI lineage: Eukaryota > Metazoa > Chordata > Aves > Accipitriformes > Sagittariidae > Sagittarius > Sagittarius serpentarius. Next base: position 34,107,815 of record JAVKLA010000001.1, read on the forward strand.
TCTTGGTGGTGGAGGATGAATGATGCATATAATGAAAAGAAGGCTAAAGCTGATCACTTTCCCTGTTAGTATAAACACGTAAAATGCAATTCACTGTGATGATGGTGGTGGTGCATTGCATAATAAATTATGTGTCTGGTTCATAAAGGCAATTTTTTATGATAGAAAAGTTTAATAGAAAATGTATGTAAATGAGCGTAACTTGCCAATTGATGCTTTTTGACTAGAGTGTTAGAGGAGAAAATAATTTCTTCTCTAGCACATTTGCAAGTTGAGCTGAAAAATGTGGGTGAGTTCCACTTTCCAATTTTGCTCACATTTTCAGACATAGAGGGGTAATAGATTAGTTAAGAGCTGTGTTTTATTGCTGTAAAACTGCTCAACATTGTGCAAAATTTTTGGAAGTGCTAGGAGTGAAAGTTTGTGGTGAGGAAAACATGGTGGAAATTGCTGATTAATAGAAGAGTAGGAGCCAGCCAGGTCCTGTCCTAAAATTTCTGGGAGCTTGCATGGGCTCAAAGTTGAGCTTGGGGGCCAGAAGTGAAGATTGTCCCAGTAGAGAAGCTCTAATAAGAGAGCTCCAGTAGGGGAAATAAACAGCCCAAAAAATAAACAAAATGCTGGGCAGTAACATATTGGTGAGAGACGGCAGTGCTCTTGTGTCTGCCACAATTTGCAAAGATGCTGTGTGAAAGATGCAGCCAGGCTGTGTGGGCTGTATGATTATATTAGGGGACAAGACAGCAGATGAGAAATCAAAAAACAAAATACCTATCATGTAGGGATGCTTCTTACAGCAAACAGGGACACCTTGGTCCTCAAGGTATGGAGATACTTTGAATCCAATTTCTTTGCTACGTAAGCTTAATTTTAGCTATTCCCAAATGTAATGTTCTCCGAGGACTGTCTGCAGGGAGCCAGGCTGTCAAGGACCTGCTCTTCTTAAGGTGAATAGAGGGAATTTGAGATGTGTTGTCCAGACTGGAATGTCTTTCTTTACCTAGGTTTAACCACTAAGAAAAAAGGGAGTGGGATATTCTGGTGATAGTGACGATAGGTTTTTTCCATGGTGTTGGCCACATATTGAGCAAATTCAGGGTGTTTTTCCTTTCTTTTTCAATAATTTGAGTGAAATATGCTTTACAATATTAAAAAAAAATAAGGCAAAAAACTGTCTGTGAGGGAGTTTTAATAAAGAAGTATTTGTCCATAGAGCTGAGCAAAAGATTCCAACAGAAAATTGTGATGTTTCTAACCCTGGGGTTTACACTGGAAAAGTAAAATTCAATGAAATTTTCTAAAAGAATTTCTAAGTAAAATTTACACATCATATACAGCCAAAATACTGATAAAAAGTACCAAATTGACATTTTGAAACATAGCAGCTTGAATCAATGTTTTGTTTTGACATTTTGATGCAAAATGTAGATATTTTCGTGTGACATTTCCAAAGCAAGTTGGGATTTTTTTGGTAACTGTCCTGCGGAAATGTTTAATGATTCGACAAGCAAATGTCAAACTGTTAGAATTCCCATGCAACATAAATTCCATTGGCTGATCAGCTCTTATTCATGCCCTTTGAAGAAGAGTTGAGCCTATCAATATAATAGAAATCCATATTCCCACACAAGAAGTTCCAGTTCAAATTTAAGTTCTAGCAGTCTCACATAATTATACTTTTTGGCAAATTCTGTTGAGAAACAGTGGGCGTAATATTTTGTCACTTAGAAGTTTTTTTGAGGTAACACCAGATTAGAGAGAAAAAACATAAAATTCATATTTCAAGAGGAAGCTAGGAAATATACTTTCAGTAGCTGAAACTGGAAGCAATTTTTTTTATTTAGTCCATTGCCATACTGCCCCCATCTAGTCACAAGGAAAAAAAAATTAACACAAAAATATTTTGTCTTTGTCTCAGTGCAATGCATCATTCACTTCTGGCTAGTGAACAGATGTCCCAGATGTGGAAGCTGTATAAGGCTCTCTTTGGCTGATACCAGCCTTGTTACCGAATACCAAAGCTGAAGGTCTGGTTTTCTAGAACTGCACATACGCCGTATTTAAAAGGCTAGAAACCACAGAAAATCACCACATTTTTGCAGAAAAGATGGGTTGTCCATCTCAAAATGTTATGGAAGCTTTTCCTAGGAAGATTTGGGTAGTTAAGCAACCTATATCTCTGAGGAGGTGAACGGAGCAGAACATGCTCTTTAAGGCTGGGATCTCCCAGGGTTCGGTCAGGAGTTAGAATTTGGTCCTGGCAATGACAGGGGCCCACGAGAAACTGGACTCTGAATCCTCAGCCATTAGCAAAGGCTGCCTCTAGAAGGAATTTGGTGGGCTAAACAGAATCACTCTGACACACATTTCTGGGTTTCAATCCATTTCTTCTGTACAGTTACCTAAATACAAGCTACCTAAAAAAAAATTAGTCCTAAAGTGAATGTTCGTTTGCCAAAGAGAAGCAAAAATAAGCCACTTTTTCCCAGGTTTATTTTTCATATTCTCACCAGGGCTTGAATTCTTATTTGCATCCAGATCCACAATATGTTTATTAAAAAGGGGTAAGAACCAACATGAGAGAACACCAAATCTGCTGGAAATCCACTAGTAACACAAAAAGCAGTACCGGCTGTGCTCTGCTGAAATGGTTAATAACAAAAGGAAAAAAAGAAAATTAGACCCTTTATTCTAGAGAGCATACATTAATGCAAAGAGGATGTTTAGCTGGGGGTGAAGAGATGAGGACTTGGCTAGTTATGAACTTGTAGAATAATCATGGGAAAAATGATGAAGTGTTCATAGTGGTATAGTAATGACATACGTAAAGCAAATGTGTTATGATTAGATCAAATTGCAAAGAGAAATGAGTAAATGTTGAGAACAATGCCATGTTCAATGTGTAAACAACACATCTGTCTCCTTAGCTGGGGTTGTTATAAGCAAGCAAGAGTTAAAAATACAAGAGCAATTTTTAGAGGCAACCTCATGACTGGCAATCAGTGCTAATAAGATTCTTTTCCTCTTGCAAGATTCACAGAAAGCCCTCAATCCATGCCGAGCACATTCAAAGGCAAGGGACTAAGCGCTCCCCTTACAGGTTCATTATCATTCGCAGGTTATCCCAAGCCAAGTGAATCAGGAAAGCAAATGAATTAGTGAGAATTAAGGAGCCTCTGTGGTCTGAACCCTCTCCAAATCTCAGCTAAGATGAAAGGTAGACGCTGATGTCTTGTGTCCTAGGGTTTTCAGAATTGGAGCCCCAGTGCCGAGCCGCTTCCTCCAGAGCCTTGCAGAAATGTGCAGGCAGTTAATGTTGCCTAACGTCTCCTGACCGTGGGTTCAGCCATGTGGGAAAAGTTTTACGAGGCTGCAAAAACCAAACCCCCTTTCACTCACAATTAATTACAGGAGAGTTGCTATAGCACCTCGCTGTCAATGAGTCCGGTGTAAGCGCACTTTCTTCTCATCTCGCTCAGTAATAATCAAAGATACTGGGGTAATGTCTTAGTAGGTAATGATATCAAATAGGGTAGTCAAAAGACAGATCTATAGCACATTGAACCACTAACCGTACTGTTTCATTGGAAGCAATATCTTAAATGATAGGATTTGTACCTGACATGAATCAGGATCTCTAGTGTTTACCTTCTTTATTTTTATTTGCCTGAAATGATGCAGTACCTGACAAGCTTTTAATCATATACTTATTTTTAGTTGTTATGATACAATGATCTTCTCGGAGAAGCTATGGACTTAAAGTACAGTGGGTTGGAAAGATTTCAAAGGAAAGCAGTTTGTTTTCATTAAATACTTATTACTGCTAATTATATTTGATCACTATAAAGAATACAGTTTAATTAAAGAAGCTCGCCGTCTAGAAAAAATATTTGATTTCCAAAGGATAACAGTATATCTTTGCATTTATAAGTAAGGAGAGAAATATCAATTGAAAATATGCAGATATATTTGTGTGTGTGTGTTTGCACATGAGTATAAATAAAACAATATTGGTTTGGGGAGACTACAGGTTTGATAGGAAAAAAAAAACCTATTCAAAAGAATTTTTCCAATTCTGATAATGCAATTAAATAGCAAGCTTGTAACTTAGCAGATGCTATCTTTATGTGTGTTTCAAATTATTTAACATAAGTAATTATCTATTATAAAATAACATTTGGCAAATGACATTAACCAGTGTTTTCACAGCCTAGGTTTGTATCAACATTTTCATCAGATATATTTCTCTGTCATGATTTTTAATGTCATCTATTTCATGAATGTGAAGAGTTCAGTATGAAATTACATGTTTTTTCATAATAAATGTATGGGTTTAATTTTATTTTTTTTGCAAATGATATTTTTTCAGGGATAGTTTGAAGGAAATTAATAGAAAATGAAGGCTGATAACTCTGCACACGTAACTGAAGTCTTGAATTCATGTGCCAGTGTACATAATTGTTCCTTTAAACAATCATGTTGGAAAATTTTCTAGTTTTTACTTCCCCTCTTCATATAATTCCTGACTCATGACCTCCTATCTACCAGTCAGGCTTGATGTGCACGACTGTATCTCATTTATAATAATCATGATCTTTACAGAGAGATCGATTAAAATATTATGGTTCTTTTAAAATCAGAATGCATATCAAACGAAGCCTCACTTATAAAATAAAGAAAAAGCTCAGCCTTTTGCAGAGTCTCCTCAGTGTGAAAAAGATGTTGTAAAAATCTCTTAATATTCAAAGACAGTTAATCATTAAAGAGGCAAATATGTTAATAAGTTTTTATCACAATTGAAAATGCTGTTAGTGGTTCTCTGGGTTACACTGTTCTATATACACTACATTTAACATGGTTACCGAAATGAGACCCTGTCCTGAAATTTCGGGGTTTTCTTGAAAATCACCACCTCCAAAATAATATGTAGTTTAAATAAAAAGGTAATAGCATTTAAAGAATCATTTTCCTTTTAATATGCACTCTAGTTTTTATAGAAAGTATTTCAGAAACTACAGCACGTTTTAACCCCTTCTCTCCTTTCACATAAAACTGCTGAATGGAAGAAAACCCAACATTATTTAAACTAAGGTTGAAAACATCTATCCGAGGCATCAACTCTAGATAATTTCCTTTCCTTGTACCTATAATTAATTTTTTTTTTTTGGGGGGGGGGAGGGTTTAGAAATCCCAGCCACTACATTGCCTGCAAAGAAAATGCCCTGAGACTTAAAGGAAAGATAAAGGTGAACTGCAGGATAGTGTTAAAATTCAACAAATCTCATTCTTAATTCTTTAACATTGCAATGTTTTTCATTTCCTGGTATCTTTTTTTTATTTGTACTAAGCCTTGTGCATTTCTACATGGAACACATTTTTCAGTTTTTCTAAATTAGATTAAGGAAATACCTCAATTGATATAATTCTCCCCGCTCTCTTCCTAAACCTCTGCATCGTGAAATGATTTTATTAACTGCATTTTTTAATACTACTCTTGTTTTTAATCTGTTTCCCCTAGGTTAGCTTACATCTTGCTCTTAGTCAATTTTATTTATGTTATCCAAAGAATTAAAGATAGCAGATGCGGGTAAAATCCTTTTGAGAAAGACTTGATCATACGACAGAATAAAAAAACCCGAAAAACACTTAGAACAATTTCCCAGACAGTAGCAGCCTAGAAAGCAGTGAAGCACACAATACCATCAAGTGGGTGCGCGTGTGTGTGTGTGTGTGTGTGTGTGTGAAGAGCTTCATAAAACAAATATTATTTAAAATGGTGTGAATCTGCGGCAGCCTGCAGCAACAGCAACATCAGCCAGTCCTGCATTAGCGAAGCAGCGGGCCCTGCCCTTGTGCTGGCCACAAATGACCAGTGAAATCCCAGAGGCACTCTTGAATTTCTGCATTCTCATTTCATCAGCTGCAAAATATCTGTCACTCACATCCCACACTGGGCAAAGTGACACCTGCCAGTCTCAAGAACAAGGACAAATTAATGTTCCTCCACCAACTGTGTCTCAGAAACGAGTAGCGAGCGACGGTGTGAGCAATCAACAGCTAGAGTACATTGTTAAAGTTTGCAATGCATTTCTGGGGTTTCCTTTCAGCCAAGGTAATTTGCAGCAGCTGTTGTCGTTTTATGCTGTTATTGAACATGTGTTCTGCTGATTTCCCTCCTAATGAATCTTTTAAAAATATTTGCGAAATGTGTGCAAAATTGCATCGCCGAGGTTTCATGAAACTGCAAAATAAGGCGGCTCGATTTAAAACAATGCATGGGAGAGGCAGTGCAGCAGCTGCCAGAAGAACATGTAATCCAGGCGCTTGCCTTATCTACTCGATCTTCCTAGAAATCACTCAGAAATATTTTGGATACTCGATATAAAATCTTAAAAAAACCCAAAACAACAAAAAACATTTCTGATGTCTGTCATCATGTCACATCATGTTATGCGATATTGTATCTGCTTGTGATGAGATGCAACATGACAGGATGTAATGCAATGTAACGTATCAAAAAATGTAAATAATCCACTTTTGGGGATTAGATATCTGCTGTCAATTCCTATAGCAGGAGTCTGAACTGAATTTATTGAGGCGGATGGGAGCTCAGCAAACGCCAAACTGTCCATGGTGTTTGCAAACCAGCACACATCACAGTTCACTGCCTCTCCCAATTACTTTTGGATAGTTTCGCTCATATATGACCGTATTACAATGTTAAATAAAAGTTCTTGTGGTGCACAGTCTTGTGACTCGATCATTTTGTTAATTATAACTGCCTACAGCAATCACTTCGACGGTGCCTCGCCTCGCCGTGAGTAGAGGTTTGTACATTTTCAAAGCTACTCTTTGGAAATAGCTGTAGTGTTTCTCACAGTACAATGTAACTCACACAGTGCGAACACAAAATCGAGTAGTATGTGTGACATAACTGGAAAAAACCCAGGTGCTTTGGGCCAAATAAGAGACTGCTCAAGACAGCGCAGCCTCCTGAGGTACCCCTGAGGCTGGAGGCCTTCCTTTCGGTGGCACAGCTACCGTCAGAGAAGCGGGAGGAGGAGACCTGTCTGTAAGTCATTGACCAAAAGCACCTACGTTTCAGAATTGCACAGGCTCGGAAAACCTCATCGTGCCGTGGAAGTTCACCAGAGCTTTCTGCCGGCTCTGCAGGAGCGGGCTCGGGTGCCGGCACCGGGAGGCGCGGCCAGAGGCACTGCCGCCGGCGGGCTGTGTGGTGGAAAGCGGGCACTTGAGGTGGCGATGGCAAATGTGGTCTGACTGCTCTGGGGGGTAATCTGGCATGGCGGCGAGAGGGCTTTCGAGGTGTTGCACCAGGTACTGACGATCTGGGGAAATTAAGAGACCTCGGTTCGCCCTCGCATAACCAAGGCTAGGGGAAGGGGCTTCGCGCCAGCAAAGGGAGGGACGCAGAGGGCAGTACCCCGCTCCCCTGGCCCCTCTCCCACCACAGCCCGGGTCTCCTTTCCCCTCTGCCCCTGCCTTCCTGCCGACTCACTCCGGCAACTGCATCCAGCCCAGAATTAACCCATTCGTGCGTCCAGTGCCCAGGAGAAAAAATCCAAGCCAATCTATTTTGCCAGTAATTAAGTGTTAATGGATGTTTTAGAACTTGCTTTTTATTTTGGTTCAACAGAAGACAAAAAGGCACGTTGTCTGAAGCCTCATCTGCAGCACAGGCGCTCTGCAAAGATATCTCCTCACCGCTACAACGGCTTCACCCCCACTACCTTTGGCTGCGGTGGGAGCTCAAGCGCAGGCGAGTGAACAGCATTTTAAGTACTATGCTTATTCAATGTGCTCTAAGCGGGGTTAGGTAATACGGTATTTATAAAACCCCATTCTCTGTGTACACGAGGGCTGCCCACCTTGCTAGCACTGATGCCGCTGAACTGATACTAGCAGCGGTGAGGGGTGGCTGTAAATTTTGCCTCATGTAGACAAGGCTTACAAGGTAAGCAGGCAAACCCCTGGCTGCAGCCGCGTGCCTCGGAATGGAACCTTTTATTTGCTGTCATAGTGATGACTTTTAATTGTCCCAATAAACAAGCTTTTAAAAAGCTTCTAAAATGTTCTCTAATAACACACTTTGGTCTTTAGCCATAGAAATGCAGAAATAATTAGAAGTGCCATTGTGTACAGTGCCTTCTGGACTGGGCTGAAGGTGAAGGAGAAAGTATCATGCTATCCTTGTCAGCTGCAAGGGTAATTACTGCTGGCTGAAATTACTCAACATTTGTTTATAAGCTCCCCAGAGCATGCTGTAAATAGATTGTCTGTTATAGTCCAATCACATTAAAACGCTGCTCCTTGCAAACTGCTACCTCCTGTTTTCTGTAAGCTAGACAGAGAAAGCCTGCTGCTCACTTATTGAGCACCAAGCACTGAGGAGCTATGTTTAATGTGATTGTTTTCATTAGCTCTTCTCTGTCTGATATTACATTTATAGTTTTCTGGACTTGAAGACTGGCATGTTGCATCACTTTCATTTGCTGTAGTGAGAGTGAATAGCTTTATTTCTGGAGGCTCTATGCAACAGTTGATGGGAATTTTGGAATAGCGAAAGCATGGGAATATCTACGGACACTCATTCTCCTCCTGGGCAACAGTGGTTTTCTATTTGTCTTTTAAATGCTCCGGCACTGGTTCCAGCAGTGGTCACATTGCCTAAATTGTCCTTTGAAGGATGAGAAGTATTTTCATAAAAGGTTAGAAAGAATGTATTTTCCTTAGCACTGAATTTCACAGTACAGCATTGTCCTGTCCATTATGACCTGAGTTGTATGAAATAGTGATGCAGCCACAGCCTGTCTGTTTGATTTGCTCTCAGCATGATTTACCACATCATATCACAACAGCCCAGGTATTTCCAATAAATATGGGGCCAAATTCATCGCTGACATATGCAGACACAATTCCATTGCTATCGATAGAGTTGCTCCCACCAAGGTGAATCTGGCCACTAAACTGAAGATTTAGGGGAAAGAAATAGAATTTTGCAAAAAAACCCCACAAAACAAAACAAAACCCAAGCCACAAAACCAAAACCCAAACACACCCCCACATGCTATATATTAAAAAAAAATAAAGGCACTACAGATCCATTACTGGGTATCAGGGGCAGAAATTTGTAACCCCTGTTTCATGAGTAATTCATGAGAACACACACAAAGGGTATTTCAACGGCACTCATTTTTATTTACCACTGATTATTCCCCCAAATCAGTACTGATTATGTACAGAGCAAAGTGTGGACCCATCATGTCACATTTATTTGAAAAGGCTAGCAACAACAAGCTGCCTTGTATATAGCTGGGAAAAAGTCTAGACATTAGTAAATTTAACCTGATTTTCTTAAAACACAGACACTGCCCTGGTGTAAATCCTCATGGAAGACATTGCAGCTACGACAACTTACACCAGCGACTGAGCTTCCTGGGAAATAACACAACAAAGCAGCAATGTTAGTGACCAGTAGAGAATTATTAAAGGTACACAGATAATTGGAAGAAAATAAATGACCTGGGTAGAATAGCTACTATAAAACGAAGTGCAGGCAAAACCACTGTACTGGATATCTTCCAGCCTCACACGTCCTAGGTGCCTTTCTCCCTAATTTTAAGATCTACATAAAGCTTATCTTCTCTGCAAACCAGTTAGGAAAGGATAAGAATTGGGGTTTGGATATCCACATTTTCTTCTAACTGGAATCACTGCCTGTGGAAAACTGTCCTTCTGGGAAAGATGCTGGAGTGCTAGAAATGATGATTCAATTGCCCATTAAGATAATTCCTGGAAGTACTACTTTCTTCAGGCTGTGTTTCCAGGAATGGCAATCAAGGCATCACTGCTCTGACAATGAGATAGGTATCTCCAGAAGTGGACACAGCAGGTGAATATTTCCAGTTACTGCAAGTAATACACCGCAGGTTAGATCTCATGGTTATCTTTATTTGCAAGAGCTAACTAATGCAGCATATTGCAATCCTTTGATGATGAATTATACCAATTGTTTGGCAATAAACGGAAGCTTTTTTGCAATCCAGGTAACATTTTTTATGTTCCTATTACTGTTTTTTGTGCTATTAGAGAAGCAGTGAATCTTTAAAGAGAAACTTCCTACAGCTAAAAAAGACATTAAGGGGGAAAAAAGCTGGGAGCCATAGTGACAGGTACAACTAAGGCTGTATCCTTCGGTTCCCTGGAAACCAGTCAAACACTATCTCATCTTGCAATGGTTGTGTCTGATCCTCTGCTTCAGACATCTTCCTAATAATGGCAACTACAGAGGTGACTCTCTGCAAATAAGGGCTTACAGCAACTGGACATCCATCATATATCTCCAGAGCAACATTAGACCACCCTAATGGGTACTCCCGTCTTCATTATGATATTAATTCTCTAAATTTCCAAAGTGATTTCATTTGTAAAATGACAAAGGCTGGCTGCTCAGGAGACAAACTGTTTTCATCCCCCTCCTGCATGCTTACAAAGGCTTGCTCTCTTTAGTCTTTGGGGGAAAAGAAATTTGATAGCATCAGATCTCTTGTGATACACAAGGCTGCCTAACAGCTACACCACCTGCCAGCACTGCATGCCTGCCCATCCAGCCTGAAGATTTCTAAAGCAATGGTTGATGAGTAGAAGATAGATGTGGGGTTGGGCGGGGGGGTGGGGGGGGGGGGAGGGAAGCTATGCCGGGAGAA
>JAVKLA010000001.1:34118641-34139326 GCA_034782735.1 Sagittarius serpentarius
GGGGAGGGAAGCTATGCAGGGAGAAAATAGAGGCTGTATAAAATACTCAGTGTGAAAGTGAGGCAGGATTGAGGGTAAGGGTGAGGTCAGAGCCAAGGCTGGAAACTGAATCAATCTGAACAAGGTTGGTTTGGTTAGATTAGGTAAAAGCATGATTTTCTCCCTGGTGTATCAAAGCCTTTGCTGTGGCTACAAATTCACTGACAGCCAACCAAAGCAAACTTTTCACAAAGAGGCAATTTTTGCATAGCTCCTGATCTCCAAACTCTTCAGGATTAAATAAAATAGAGATTAAATTAAAAAGGAAATCAGCAAACCCGTGACATCGCTAATGCTTGCCCCAAATAGTGACTAACTAAAGTACCTGACTGACGAATAGTGAGGAATTAGGAGGTTCTTTTAAGGGCAGAGATAATTGTCACCTGACTAGTGAATGAATTTGGAAGTGATTGAAACAAAACAGCATTTAATGCACTGAAAAGTGTACAAGACACCAATCTCATTAGGCTTTATCCTGCTTTAAGAGACCACCCAAATGGCATCCTCTAATTTGCCTGATTCTGGATTTCCTTGCATTTACATTTGGTCCATCCTGTTGCTGTCCGCAGTCGAGTACGCCCAGGCGGCAGTGAGAGAGGAGACTTGCACCGAGAAGTCCAGTTCCTCTTCCCAGTGAAGACCACCTTCAGCAAGCAGCTGATTTTAGCTGCTCCTGTGAGTACCCTCTTACGATTTCATTTCCTTTGTCCGTGCTCCACTGCTAGTTCCCTTTTGTACCAGCTACTTCTACACCCCCGTTAGTGACGAATCTCAGTATTCAGGGCCAGCACTTGGAACCGGTGCAGCTGCATGGCCCCCAGTCTCAGGGCATCCTGCATCTCAGGTGTCCTTCAGCCAGCAAGAATATAGCAAAGCGCCTGTGGGGGATTGCAGCCCAAAAGCACATTCCCACCTGGCTCATACTCTCCCTCCCAGGGCACAGGGACAATGTGGCTGCTCTGTGCAGGCGGCGAGGCGGGCGGCTCTTGGGGTGACTGTGCCAGGCAGTGTGTCACCCAGAGCGGCGCGTGGCTCTGCATCCCACCGCTGCCTTTCATCAGGCATTTACTGCAAATGGGGGTCTTCTTCATTAAATTTTATAAATGTATCAAAGAGTGTTGCCATCTCACACATACAAAAACATTACCGTAAAATCTTGTTTAAAACTAAATTAATTAGCAACATTAAAAACATTGAAGAGGATGGCTCTTTTTTTCTCCCAGAGGAGGCCCTCATGTTTAGGCTAGAGTCAAGCTCCTTTTTTTCTAATTCTCTGTTTCTTTCTGGCCCTATAAATCTTGCATCTTTTGCTGAACAGCCATGCAGCTTCAGCAGGAAGAAGACTGCCCCTTTCTTTTCCATTCTCTGCCCTCCTTCCCCAAATCTCCAGCAATTGTGGCTTAACTTGGTAGTCAGAGACTAGGCTGGAGCTGTAGATTTTGAACCCCCTCACACTGAGGAGGTCGCTGAACCGTAGTCAGCTCACCAGTTTCTGGGTGAGTGCTTTAACCACTGCTATAAAAGATGAGCAGCAGCATCACCACCATCCATCTTTAAAAAATAAAGAGTAATCCAGTTGTCCAGCCCTCAAGGAACAAAACGCCTGTGAGTCAGAGGGGTTTTGCTGAATGTGAATGTGAGTTACATCTTAACGCTTAACTGGAGGCTCTGTGTGCATAGCTTAGTCCTATAGGAAATACGATTTTGGATTATTAGCCTCTCTTCTTCATTTCCTAGCAGATTTGAACATCGCCTCAACTCAACATACCTTCTGCTAAAAATCCTTTTTTTCAGTGGCAAATGTGTGCAACAAAAGGAACCTGGATCTTCATCCTAGATGGCTAAATTTTCCTCAGAAATCACGGCTCTTGAATGTATTTTTGGTTCTAGCCATCAGGGCTGAAATTTAATGCTATAATGATCCTGCCAGATGATGACTGACTGCTGTTTCTGTGTCTTCTTTTAACATAGACGGGAGATGGAGATGCCCAGCACCTCCTGGTAATATTCCACTTTCCAGTTCTACAGCTTCGTTTTTCTGCACTTTAAGTATTTAGCATAAAGACACGATGGTCTGAGGTGGGTTGTCAGCTGTCCCTACCAGTTATTTATGTTTTTTTGAAATTTTGCATTCCATAGACTCAAATTCAAACGTGCTGTAAGAAACTCTACTGTGATTGCTTATCTCAGGGATAAACTTGGCTCCATGTTATATGCTTATGATGTTATTGATGGCCCTCTGGCCCCCAAATTAAATTATTAATGGAAAATTCTTTGTCATTTGTTTCTCAATGTCACATGAATGCAAAAGTATTTTTCAGTGCAGCTTCATGGAGAAGACATTCTCCGTTTGCATTGAACTTCACCTTTTCTGAAAGAGGTACTGAACTATTACTCCTTTCCATCTTTAACTAAATACTGTAGTTCCCTGTCTAAGATTAATCCATTGCAGTTTCTATCAATGAAAGCTCTACTAACACCCTAAAGTTCTGCTTTTTTGCAAAAATCATAGACAAACATTTAGGGGTTTGTGCCAGTTTCATACAAGTTAGCCACTATAAAACCTCTCTGGCATCGTAAACTTTGTTTCTGTCTTCCATGGTTGCCTTCCAAAAGCTCGAAACTCCAGCCTAATGTGTCACTTCAGCATGGACAACATACTGCATGATTCATTAGGGCAAAAATATATCCTAAGCAATTTGAATGCTCTATATTAATCTAGCACAGAGCTGGAGCAATCATTACCCTGTGTTTAGGCTTCCTGAACTTTACCGTAGAAGGAAATTAGCTTCCCAAGGGTGACTGTAAAAGCTGTAGTGGTTTTTGTGGGGTCTGTGCTTAGGAGCAAGAGGAACATTGCTTTCCTGGGATTCGGTGGGGTGAAAGCCACCGTGAAGGGACAGCTGGCAGTTCATTTGTGGTGAGGAAAGCCCAGACCCATAAGGAGCGGTGTGGCACAGAGATCCTGTTAACTGCATATGACCTTTCATGTTAGGGGACAGCAGAGCCATGACCACCTGACATGGTCCACACTGCCAGTTATGCAAGGAAGGGTTGAACTGATCTTTTCTCTTTCCAGGCTTGGAGGGAAGTGAAAACCTGGTGCAAATGCTGTTTAGTTCGTTGGCAGGCTCAGTTTCATAAAGGCAAAAATGTGGCTGAAAGCCACTTTTATTTCCTCTCTCCACCCAAAAAGCACTTTTTTTGCTGAGCCTCCAGAAGGCACAATACAGCATCTGACTGGTGCTCTGCTCTCAGATACCTCTCAAGAAGAAAACAAGTTGTTTGCCATTTTCTTTCCTTGTCAGATCAAACCAATAAACCTACTCAATATACCTATCTTGAGAAGTTTTCTTTATTGATGACTCTCAGTTTCTCTGCAAACAATATATTTTCTACAGTAACCGTCCAGGTAAATAGGGTTCACACTGGAAATAGAAGGAGGAGAACCATACAGGAGAGTATAAAAATGAACTGACCTGAACCACAGTTCTGAAAACATTGTAAATTGTTTCCGCACCTTGACAAATGTTCACACGGGTTAGGAATGCCTTTGTTGTTGCGACTTGTCCTCAAATTGTCTGGCACCTTCCAGGGAATAGTTTTGCTCGTATGCTAAATTATAACAGAGGGAGATAGTTTGCCAGCTTGATCTGGTCTTTCCTGCATTACTGACAGGTTTCCATTGTGTTCCCATAGAACCCAATACATGAACAAGCTCAAAGTTTGTTCAGCTTTGTTTAGGGTTTATGTGACATCTGCTTTCAATAGTATTTGAACCAGAGTGGTAGTGGAGACATGTCACAACTTCAGTGGACTCTGGAGCATGACTATACGTTGCTGGTTTGAGAGCAAACTGTTTGGGGGCTTCGTGATGTGAAGGAGAGCCCTGCACCCTCTTATGCTTGCTCTGAAGTAATTTTTACCCTCTCCGCGCATGTATATTTTAAGAAGTCACAAACCTATTGCATATACAATAGCTGTGTAGCATAAGTATCATAGATCCATATGATATGTCTCTCCAGCACTGCTCTTTCAGAACATTGCCATTCAGGTGCATGGGTACACTCAGAAAAATTCTGTTAGCATATATAATTTACTATGAAAAATAGTGGTCCCGCATCAAAAAAATGTGTGTAGAGTACAAATATACTCCAATCTTCTTACTCTTATCCTGTATTTTTATTAGTTCTGTATACTATATTTGTTTTCTGCTATTTGGGATGGTAATAACAGGTATTATGTCTCCTTCGCTAAGCAAGCTTTTTTAATATAAATAGGATTTGAATGTGCTAATTAATAATGCATTGTATCTACACTGACTACCGGATTCTGTAACCCTTAGATGGAAAGGACTGCACATAGGCTGGTCCCTTCAAATCCAAACTTGTCAGGTGTTCTCTGCGCACCGGAGTGATGTTGCCATTTTAAGAAGGTGTTTTTATTCTGCAGTTCAAGATGGCGAACACCTGGGCATGATACCCTGCTTTTGACCTCGTAAAAACCATTTGCAGTTCTGAAAGCAGGAGCACCTCATGATAAAACTGTATTAAGTGATAATGACATTTTGCCAGATTGTGCTGAGAATTGCTCTGAGAAGGAGGAAGACATTTCCATTGATTGTTCATCAATCGTCAGGTTGTCTTCAAACGATGAAGAGCCCGGCCCAGCAGCTGCCTGACATGAACATACCCCACAGCCACGGGGAAGTGAGGGGACATGGCGAGGCAGGAGAGGCTCCGCCGGAGCCCAGGGTGAGCTCCAGCCATGCGGACCCAGCACGCTGTGTCCTGAGAAACAGTATTATCAGTGTTTGGCTTTGCTGAGCCATTCGCACTGCTTTCCAGTGCAGGAAGAGCAGGTTGATAGTGATGCTATTTACAATTCATTATGAGAAGATTGCAGAAGATTGTTGAAGACAGGAACTACTGACCTCCTATTTCCCTTTCATCTGCAGGAGTACATTCATAAACGATAGTCCACTTTAAGGACACTGGAGTGGAGAATTATACTGGGCAGCTTCTTCTACAATCTTCTTTATCTTTTGGGTCAGCAACATCACTAATTGGCACTTGACAGCACTTCCAGATACTCCTTGTGAATCTCATAGTGTGACTGATGGTTGATAACATAAAGAGAAGAATTCTCAGATCCATTTTAGTCCATCAAAATCCAGACGCTGCATAGCATGTACCACATCTGGCAATTGATAGCACCATGTTTGTTAAGGTTATCTGATTGGAAGAGCTGCAAGCAATGAATAACGCAGCAAAGCTGCATGTGATAACCTCCCCACAGTGAAACTGCATGGGCTGACAGTTAGCTTCCTGCTTGCCATTTTAATATTCTGGATTTTTAAAGTGGAAAGTGCTAAAGAAATGTTCTCAATTTTCTGAATGCACTTGCCAGACAAAGATATCCCACAAGGTGGTTAACAGATATTTTTTTTTATGCGGCTGAATTTTTCAAATCAATTTTTCACATCCTAAGCCAGTAGGAATTATTTTTGATGCCTGAATGCATTTGAGGGATAAATTCATTTTGCTGTAGAACTACTGCAACTTCTCTCTTGATGCCCAAAGTAGAATAATTCAAAATTCAAGCCCTTTGTTATTATATGTCTAAATCATAGCTTTTTCTCTATACTTTCTAAAGTAATCTTTTCAAACCCTTGTTCAATACAAGAAAGAGAGTAAACCTGCTTTTCTGATTTTCTCAAAATATGTAGGCTGGCATATACAAAGAAAGAGTTACTATCAGCTCTAATGAGTGAAAATTATTTTATTGTATGTGATTAGTAATGTGCACCTTCTTTGGCTCATTTTACAGATTTCAAATAGTTTTCTCTGCTGTGGACATCATGCTTGTTAACAGGATCTTCAACAGAAAGTAAAAAGCTATGTCAGTGCATGCAGTGGATGAGATAGCTCTGACCTGCCATTGAGTGATGGATGTTCTCATAGCAGCTGGGGAAAACAGCATAACAGAGAGAAATATTAGTGTTGCATTGCATAATTTTGTGCAATATAGGCTTTGAATCTCAAATGCCCTAACACTTGCATGCACTTCAGCACCACGTTCTTATGAGTGCATTACATAAATCTGAATTCCAGGTAGTGCTATGCAGACTTGCAAACCCTTCTTCTCTGAACTCTATTATTTATAAGATTAAAACCCCTGAGGTTTCAAATGGCAGGTTTATTGTCAAGTACAATGTACTTTTCATTCTGAATGGACAAAAGCCTTTGAGCTTACCTGAGTCTGCATGGAAACCTGCCTGCCTGCCCTCAGTGCTACCACATGTATTAGTGGAGGCCAATCTTTTCTCCAGGGGTGCGAGACAAGCATCCTGTAGGGCCCTCTACCCGTACCACTAATACGCGCCCGGTTGGAGAAGAGCTCTTTCTTTACTAGCATTGGGTGGATGGCCTCCATCCAGGGCTGTACCAGAGCTTGTTATTTGCAGAGATATGTTATTTGTAGAAAATAGTTACCTGCTCAGTTCAGCTTCTGGATTTCTTTGAACTACACCCACAGATGTTGAATCTTACAGATGTGCTTATCGTTAACTACCATTCAATGAAAATGGCATGGGATGGCCACAAAGTATTTGCTCTGTGGCTATCTATCGTTTGATATTCGTAGGGTGTGGTGAGTCATAAATAGAAAAACTGTAAAGAGGACAGAGGAATTAAAAAAGATTTCAGAAAGGCTTTTCAAACGTTTCTGGTGCAGATCTTACATCTGCTCATGCAAGTACTGTTCCAAATATCCTAGCAAAATAAACATTTAGGTTGTGGTCAGGTATATTCAGAAGCTAAGGTTGTATAAATTTTTAAGTGGAGAGGGCACTAGAGGCTCCTAAGATGGCCATTAAAGACCATATTATGAGGCATTTCATCTGAGGCATTTTAAAGAACCATAGTTGGTCTTCCAAAGTGTCAAATGTCTTTCAGATGTGCTGGTGTTAATGAAACATATATTCATCAATCTTTAGAGTGGGAGGTTTTTACAGCTGCTTACCATTGCTACATATGCACATAAAAATCTCCTCTCTTGTTCTCAAATCACAGGCAAGGGGAAAAAAAAGAAATATTTTTTTAACTAAAGAAGAGATATGTTAGCCTCTTTGACTTGAACTGCTCCAGCAAGTGATCTCAAAAATCTGCTGACCACCCTGTTTGCCACATTTTTTTTTTTTATGCCAAGGCTTTTAGTACTAATGAAGGCACACAAACAGAAACCAACTGAAGTTTTGTGAGATCTAGCTAACTAACATTTTGTTAGATTTTGTAACAAAGGTAAGAGCTTTTGGACTTTGGACATAAGAATGAAATAAGTAAATAATGGTTAATATAAGAAAGGGCATACAGTTCTTTTTTAATGGATTAATAAGAGCAATTAACCTTGTAGTGCATTAACATTTTAGGACTGTAATGTTTGTAAGTGAGTTAGTTTTACATGAAGTGTCCTTGTAAAGGTCAAAGTCACATGGTATTTTTAAAGAAATTTTAATCTCAAAAGTTTGTATTTGCTGACTTTTTCTGTCCAGTGACACTAGGAATGGCCTAAATGCAATACCAGAAAAAATAAATGCTGTATGAGATACATAGCTGATCAATACAATTTGCAAATACATACCTAAATTACACTGTGTGGGACCAATAGGAATTTATGCAAGAATTAGAGGAGGACCTATTTTATTTAGTTTTATTTTATCTAATTCTTTATCTTGTGTTTCCAAGTCAAAGGTATTTTAAGTCAGGCATATTATGATTATGCCAACAAACCATTAGAATCTTTATGTTACATTAATGGCAGTGATAAGTTGCTGATTTTAACATTCAAGCATACAACATGTCCTAAGTTAATTTTGGTCACTTCCATGTGCCCGTTCAGAAGGATGAGCCAATTAAACAACTGGGCTGTTTATCGAACAGCCAAGATCTTGATACAACTATGACTTACGGATGCTTTGTATAGGCAGAGGGGAAACGACGCATGACCCAGATGGTGAACCAGAGACTTCTATGAGGATTCATCCTCAGAAGTCTGGTTTGAAAAAAAGGATTTTAGAGGTAATGTAAGAGTGAGAATTGTAAGGAGCAAAGCATGGAAGTTCTTTGTCTTTATAAGCAACCTATTTTTCTTTTCTTCTGAACTCAGACTTATGGATGAAACTGTTTTGGGGTGGGGCTTTCCTCCTCAGGAACGTGCCAGGGGACTATTTAGGACTATGAATGAATTTTCACACTTTCTTTGCTGCCTTTTACATCTTTTGGCACATACTTTAATCTGTCTGTTGGGCTTTTCCTTTCAAGCATTCAGCTTGCTGGACCTGAGTCCTGCTGGCTGGGGCAGTTTCTGTGGACCCTGCACAGCTGAGGATTCTGTCAGAGGTGGCAATTGCATGACATGATGGCTCATTCATCTCCCTTCTCTCCTATGGCTCTATGGGGTCAAGCTCTTGGTTTTAACAGATACTTGCTAGCTGAGGCCCAGTAACGAAAGGTGTTGGTCCTTCCATTGCTTGCAAGTTTCCTGGTTCTCCTCTACTTCCCCAGCTGACTAAAGGAAACAGGAGATCCCAGCAATGATTCTGGGATAAACAGAACATGCACAAGACTCTGCTTTTTCCCCCCAACTATTTTCAGCTTTCTCTTTTCTTACTTGAATTCCCACATATCCTACAGGAATTATAATCTCTTGGGGGCACAGCCTATGTTTTATGTGGCTACAGTGACAGCATAGAAAGCCAAGAAGGAATTAGGATGCTATTTGTTAAGTGAATAGCTTGCTGACATTTAGTTTCAAGTTCTTTAATCGTTGTGTCCCTCTCTTTTCTGTAAGCTTAGTTCACAATGGTCACAAGGCATTTTGTACTATGTAAATTATTAATTATTTTTCAACATGCTTATGGTACTTCCATCTGCTCAGCTGCATGATTTAGGAGAAGACTTTCCCTGTTACGTAGCTCAAATAACCTATGATATCCTTGCCTAGCCCTTTCTCGAGTGCCAGCACCAAAAAACAGAATTAAGGAACAACCAAGAGAAACTGTAAGATTCATGTACGATAAGGAAAGCATCTGGTCATATTATTTACCATTTATTTATATATGACTGATGTGACAACAAGCACCAGCAATCAGGCCAAGTGCTGATGATAGCAGAATCTGTAAAAGAGTATGTTTTAAGGAAATTACAATCTTAAATAGTGGACAAAGCAGCTGAGGACCTAGCCAAAAGCAAAAAAAAAAGCACAAGACAGCTCAGCATTCATAACAGCATAGGCTAGTTCATGGGCACATAGGGTTGTATGTGTATTGCTTTAGTTTTGGCTGCTAGTGGCAATCTAAAGTTTCAGGCTGTTTAACCTTTGTTTTGGGGTATTACAGATTTTGTAGGCTTCAGAATGGGAATTAGACTTAGCAAAGGTCTGAAAGGTGAGCTGATCATTTGCTTCACAGGCTTAGACTGTTTGCTTGACTTCTCAGAATGATTCATTTATGTGTACAGCATTGTGTCAGAAAAGTCATGGAGGTGCTTTAGGGAGAGAAGCACAGGCACAGAATGAAGCCTGTCACAAATGGTGGGGAAACCCTATAATCAATAAAAGAATATCATAGGAAGCCTTGGGGAGCAAGAGTGGAGGGTGGGGGCCAAGGAGAGAATTCAAGTGTGTTCTTTAATGAGTCCTACAACAGGCAAGAGTGGTTTAAAATGGGCTTCATTAAAGACTTAATCTATTTATTGAAAGTAAGACTTTCTGGTAGCTTCAGATGGCACCTCTTTGCAGATAAGCTTGAGGAGCCTGGCTTTACCTGAATCACAATTAGCACGTTATCATTATAGACATCTTATTCACTTATGGATAGTTCTTTGGTGTTGAAAATCCAGCCACTGAAAATCAAGATTGTCACAAAATTAAAGTTGATAAAGATAACCGTAATGTCCTAAAAATGTTGGAGTTAGGCAGATTCTCCAAACTATCACAGAAATTTCAAGACAGTAGTAGAACTGTTTGTTAGTTGGGAATTCTTTACATCTCTTCCCCTCCCTACCCCTCTGCCTGTATGTTTAACTCCTTTTGGCTGTGTGAAGAAACACTGATTTATGGAAAGGCAATTTCTCAGAAAAAAAAGAAAAAAAAAATCTGAGAAATTTTCGCAAGCCAACAGTGCAATTTGAGAGGACTATCCCAAAATGTAGGAAACCAGAGTTTAAATTCCAACTTGAACAGCCCAGTAGGATCTGAAAGTCACATAACACCAAAAAAACTTCAGAAGACAATCAGTGGAATTAAGTCTGCTGCAAACTTCGTAGGACTTGGCTGGAAGGAGGTGCAGGGGAGAAAAATCAGGTCTTACGTAGTAAGCTCAGTAACAAGCTTTCCCAGATAGTGCTGGCAGGAAGGAGACAGATGAGGTCTATGTAGTTTTCAGAAAGGAGCACAATGTCTCTCTTTTGTTTGTGAGCCTCCTTGAGTATTTTGTCACCAAAGCAGGCAGATACCCTTATCTAAATAGCTAAAGCCGCATCTCAAAAGTTAATCTCATTTCAAATTGTTCTGTACCCACAGCTAAGGCAAAAAGCAACATTGTCTCCTGGCATGGTTTTGGTATGTTAACAATGACGCACTGAAAGAAAATAGTGAGTTCATGACCGTTCGTTGTTGTATGGTCTTGTCTAAGAGCAAGCAAAATATTCAGCAGAATTCCTTTGATGGCAGTTTGTTTATTAGCAGTGAAACTTGTAGGCAGGGGATCAGCAGTAAGATGTAGATCAGTATTTGACATCTGAGAATTTTTTGTTAATGAAGTATAGGAATCTACTCATTTTCCTAAAGAAGGGGTCTCACCAGTGAACCTGTCTCTGTGATAAAAGGATTTTTCTCACCATTACTGGCACCCCCTGAAAACCTCTGCTTTCAAAGGACAGTTCTGAGGATGGAGATGGACCTTACTGAAAGACCCTTGTTCTTGCCCACTGAATTCCAGCGACCTGCCTTGGCAGGTTCAGAAGACCATGTTCCAGTGAGGTCCTCTGAGAACCACTTAACATTGAAAACGCTTTGGACCTAAGTAGAGATTTATCTTTCCAGTCTCATCTCTCAAAAATAAGCTCAGTATCCCTGACTTCTATTCTATTTTATAATGAAACCTGCTGTTAGAGCCACACCATTCTCCTGTTCAAAGCTTTGAAGATGGTTAGCACAGGCAAACAACCCAACCTGTCTTTGAGTCTCCAGCTCACTCCTGTTTAGACGCCTCTCTGTCTTGTCTTCCTAACCTCTCCTACTCTCCACAGACACTGCTACTCAATGTGGAGATCAAAGATTTTGCAGTTTCATTTTTACATACTTTGTGTTTCCAGCTAATTAAATTGGCTTTTAAATTTAAATGTAACAATACCACTGAGGCAGTTATAGAAATAAAATTGTGCTGCACTGGTAGTGTAAAAAATGGTCCTGGCCATTGCACAGCAAATGTGCAGATTGGTAATATTAATGACAGCAATTGTTACAGGCAATCTACAAACAAAAAAGAACACTACCTAAACTGGGGAAATACCATTTTTAGAGCCAAATACAATACTGAGAGAGCATTTCAGGTCCCTAGTAGGGTGAGGGTCATGGGGGTGGTGGCGTTCACACAAGGTTCTGGGTAAAAGGGACAACCCAGTCCTGTAACTATAGCCGAGGTTAATTCCCTGCTATTATTTTAGAGGGCTGGTCTAATTTTCAGCAGTGGTATCTGTCTCTAAGGGGCAGCAGAAAGTGCTGCAGGATAGGTGTGGCTTTAACATGTACTTGACTATGTCCAAAGTATAAGAGGAAATAAATAGATGCCTTTGAAGAGTCTCAGTGGCAGCCCCATAATACCAGGGAAGCTGCTTTGGTCCCACTGCCATCAGAATCTACTGGCCATGGGGCCTGAAGCAGCTGTGGTCTACCTGGGAACACGAAGGAGGGCGTCTTTAGCTCTGAGCTCAGTATTATCCGTGCGTTTTGAACAGAAAATTCAGATGTTAGGAGATGACTTCAGAAATATCAAATGAAGTTAAGCTTATTACCATGTTATATCAGATCAAATTTCTAGTTATTTCTTCAATCAGCATTTATTGTATGACTGCAACATAATAAAGATTTCAGAAATATGATGAAGCTGTACATTTGCAGTAAACGAAGCACCTGTGTTTATTAGAAATCTGTGCGCTGAGCTCTATCTGCATAGATACTTGTCAGTCAAACAGATGTCCCTATATTAATTCTCTTTTTCTAATTTGGAAATGGAGGTGAGATGGCATTTATACCATGACTACTATGTGATTGACATATGTCTAGGCTGAAGCAGAAGCACAACACACACCCTTTGTAAACAGAAAACAAACCGGTGAAGAAGCTGAGTCACATGGGGCTCTGCTTGTTCATTTAAAGAACAGCAAGTGCAAAATTCATAGGAATACCAGTTGTGTTGAAGACCTAATTATGGGACAATTCTATTTCTTATTATGGACAAAATTTGTGTACTTACAGATATGCCTGGTGTTGAATGTAAATACATACACAAATCTGTAATGTATAAGGTATATGCTTTTGATCATTAATTACTGCTTTTAGTTTTAGCTTTTTTATTTAAGTTTTCATTAAAAATAAAAAAAAAATCTCCCACAGTAGAATAGTATCTGCCTATAGATTCATAGAAAATAGCAAAGAAACACATATTTAATGCAAAAATTATATCAAGTATTAAAAAAAGGTGCATTTATAAAATGTATCCAGCTTTTTTCTTAGTACTGAAGGTCCAGCTGGAGTCTGAGCCTTTATGAAAATGTCCTGTTTTGTACGAATAACCAATACAAGCCCAGTCAAGCTCATCTTTAAACTGGACTTCTCTGAATAATGCTCTGATTATCAAATGAAAGTTACAATTTTATCCAGTTAGTTTCTTAATTTCATTACATTTTATCCATCTTTTTAATGTTGCTCTGTTTTTTAAACAATGAACCAAACAAATTCATATATGTAAGCATTCCACAAATTTAACAAATGCTATAGATTATACAATTGCCACATTATCAGGTCCATAACTTTCAAGCCTTTGCTTTGGTAGAAATGAACTGGTAGCAGGAGAAACTGTAGCAGGTTGTCATTGCCTGCTAAGGATAAGAATAGCTTTATAATTACACATTTTCTTCTATGCAGATAACGATGGCTTTGAATTATCCATTTTTTCCAGTGTGCTGTATATTTTAAAACTGTAGGAAGGAAAACATGAAAACATACTGCCTTTTGAAGCAAATTAGCAGTAAAAATGAAGTAGAAAAACATGTCCCTTTTCCTGACTGGCTTGCAACTAATGTGGGTTTCTTGAAGTTGTACATGCCCACAGAAAATGATAAATATATTGGAAAAAGGAAAGGAAAAATGAAAGAGTAAGCTGGCCATATAAAGCAGCTGATGTAAAGATGGAGAGACATAGCCATAGAAACTAGTCACATAAATAGTCATGAAATGAAAAGTTTCAGATTTGTATTGAAGTAAAAAAAAACTACTTAGAGAAAGGCCAACAGGCCAGACTAAATAATCCTCGACTTAACGTCCAATTCTGAATCACATATTAGCTGCAGAGATTTTAATGTAAATATGCCATTACACTGTCATTACAGTGATCAGGCTGCATGGCTCACAGGTCACATCTCAGCCACTGTTAATTTTGCAGGCAAAAGCTTTTTTTCTCTTGAAATGTTAATAACTTTCTATTAGTTAATGTAGCGTGACTAAAATTCAGATTAGATATAATTCATTTTAATATCTGTGACTGGCTATCCCGATCATTTAGCAATGGTTTCCAGCTGAATACAAGATGCTAAATTGGACTCATTTGCATAGCCCTGTTAAAGCAATGCCATTCTCTAAATGTAGGCATCTTCAAATTAATTTAAAAGATTTTTTTTTTCTGGTTTTGCTACCAGGATAAAATCTTTTGCTAACAACTAATTGAAGTTACTATGAGCCTAACGCACATCCTTTTCCTTCTTTTCTCAGGAACAAATGACTAGTTAATATCATGAACCAGTAAGGGGAAAAAAAAAATCCACAGTGCTTTGGAGTGCTAAAACGGCCTCGTTTGGGAGCTGCTGACAGACCAACCACCACTATTTGCCAGTACTGAAATAAATACCCTTTCTTACTCTTAAGCACACTTAGCTACACTGTTGTTTGTCAAAAGTTAACACTGGACTGACCTTGAAATGATCACTGAATCCACTGGGTTTATTTAAAGATCTGCTATAAAACATATGTTCATTTTAAGTACAGTTTAGCTAAACTAGGCAGCTCTCAGGACCTTCACTGGTTCCTGAAAGAGCTCAGCACACTAGAAAATGTGGGTTGTTATTAATCACTAATATTCTTCCCTTAATATGCACATATAACACCATGTAATGGTAATGGGAGATACATTAGCTCCACAAGGAGAGAATGGCCCTCCAACTTATCAAACCCTATCTTGAAACTCATTTCAATAAACATGTATGTGGCATTTTTCTGGAACAACGGCTTGATCCAATCTTGAAGAGGGATGGTCAGAAACCTTTTTCTTTTAAATTAAATGAAAATAAATAAACAAGTCTATTACTTATATTGTGTTAGTCAGTATGAATCACATATTTGGCACACAATATATATTCCTGCATCCAAATGAAAATAATGCCTTCTGATTACTAATTAGACACCCGCACATACAAGGACATAAATCAACTCTGATTTTTTTATTATTTGCGTTATCTCAGCACCTAAAAGCTCTCACGGCCAAGGCGGGAACCCCATCATGCCAGCGTGTGTAGAAACATGCGCACTCGCACCCTGAGAAGGATCAAAAGAACTCAGAAACTATCAGAGACGAGATGGTTCTTTCTCCTCATTTACATACATGAAACCGAGAACAAGGTCAGAAAAAAAAAGAGTAATGAAAGTGTCATGGACTGACACTGCATCAGATTATGTAACTGTAAAATTCTACATGCTTCATAGTGAAGGAATTTACCAATCTTTAATTTAAAATAATTGAGGGATGTGAGAGAAATAGTCGAGGGTGAAAATAGTGGTTGATATGCTTTCATGTTTCTTTACAGCTCCGAAGCATTTGATGCCTCTGCCATACAAAGCAAAAGACTCTTTGGCTGCCAGTAAGATCCGAAGATTGCTTAGCACTGTGGAGTTGTCATCTACCAATTTGTCAAAAACCTTTTGCAACAGTTCAAAAAATAAATGTGTAAAAGTCATAAAGAAAATATTTTAGATAACACATAGGGCAGAATATTCTTGCTATTGTCTTCCTATTGTTGTTAAAACTACAGTAGCTATTTATTTAAGAAAGTAAATACAAAGTATGAAAAATCGTGATCTCTCCATCGGTCTTGGAGCCTGATGGCTCTGGGAGAAAACAGTGCAGTCTCAGTGGGAGGCACCACCTGAGTACCAGATGTAAGACAATTGTGTATGCAGTGGCGAACTGAGGCATGATAGTGTCAAATCTGTTGATCTGCTAATATATATATATATATATGTAATATCCCTCCGCCTTTCTCTCAGCAGGGAGCTTGTTCAGACAATTTAAATGTGATTTTCTCTATCTATCTATCTCCTCTACTTTCACTTAAAAACCGCAGTGTGTTCTGGAACGCTTTGTCTGCTCAAGTTTTAAATGACTACCAGCACTTTCACTGTGAGTCTTTTCTGATCCCCAACTCAGTTTCCTTCTCTCAGCTGGTCATAAAACTCGTGAAAACGCTTATGTGTGGGAATGTTAGACAGATGTGCTTTTGTATTTGAAATGAATTTGCACCCATTTTTACATGGGAAAGAAATTTTCATGTGCAGGATTAATAAATGAAAATGTATATCTTTCATAATTAACTGACCACTTAAGCAACCTTGAGTCTGGAGTTTCTTTTTCATAGTTCTCGCATAAAAATAAGAGGCTTGGGTTGGTTTGTTTCTTTGGGGTTTTTTTTCGCCTTTTTTTTTTTCAGGAAGAATATTTAAAATCTTAGAGAGGATATTAACAAATATAAATTGTCTTCTGCTGGGGTAAATATTAAGCTTTATGTAAATCCTGACTAGTATTGTAATATTAGAAATAAGAAAGCCTGAATCAACAAATTTTAATATCTATTACAGAGTTAAGGTAAGGTAAAACTGAGACCTGAATATCCCAAATTTTGAGAAAGTTTAGAACTTTGTTGATGGCCTAGAGGTATCCAAGAGATTATTGGCACCAGACAGCCCTGGTCCTTTAAGATCAGTTAGTTTTGATTTGGTAATCTTGTTTTCAGATGTCTTCGTAAATTAATTGTTCGATATGATTTGGTTCTAGTGTTAGAACTTTGGGGAAAAAAAAGTACTGTAGCAAGCAGAAGTGAGCAGAAAAACTCAAATCTACACAAGCAGATAAGCCAAAGGCAACAATATGCTTTCCTGAACCTGTTGGGCAGCCAGTCATAGCACACAGGATAGCACACCTATTAACTTTACTTTCTCCAACTTGTGCAAAGTCCTGTCACTGAAGTTTTCCAGGGTTGTGCTGGTTCTGGTCTGCCTCTCTCTCCAGAAGTGTGGCAGAAGCCCAGATGAGCTTCCTGCTTGGATGGGGAGAAGGAGGCTACTTCTAAATATTTTAATTGCTTCCCCTTTGGCTGGGAGTAAAAAGGCTTACAAATGCCATTTCTTATCAGCAACCACAGCCTCAAAGCACGTCAATCTGTTTTACCTTGTCAGTGAGAGAAAGGGCTTACGCACAACCCAATTTTACGTTGACTAAGTTCATTGTTCTGTTCCAATGTTGCCGTTGCTGTTTTTCTCTGAGGTTATATGATTTCAAAATTATTTTGTATATATTTGATCTCTTCTATTTTTCAGGCACCAGCCGGATGACTTCTCAGCAATTCACTAGGAAGAAGGAAGGTGACAGTAACTGCTGTCTGGGGTGGGCTGTGATAAGAAGTAAGGGTTGGATTAAAATCTGTAGTGATTGACCCCAGAAAGTTCAGCCTCTTGCTTCAAGACCATTTCTTTTGCACCATCAAAAAAGGCTCCACCCTTTCAAAACTGCAGAAAATGCAGAACACCTTATTGTGTTTGTGTCTTCGTGGAAAAGGAAATGCTACATTCACACTAGGTATTCCCATACAGGAAATGCTGTGGGGCAGAGGTGGCTTGGTTGACTGGTTGATTTTCATAATCAAGTGAAACAAAACCATGTAATTTAACCAGTCAGTTGGAACTATCTCTATATAGCTCAAGTAACTCCAAATAATCTGAAAGAATTTTTATCAGTCAGTCCCTCCGTTTAAAAAAATAACACGTGTGAGGCAACTGTGACCAGTTTATGGATATTTTGTTAGTAGAAGAAGAAACTAAGTTCAGTGTATAAATTATGCATTACAAATTATTCCCCCAGGATCCAATTCAGAACACTATTATACTGCAAAATTCTGGACTGTATTTATACCTTTGTTTGGCCTATCATCAGACAGACACATAACAACATGTGTGTAAGCACTTTTCCTAGGGCTTTTCCAGTATGAGTTCAATGGTTAGCAGCTGCTCTTTCATGTTGTGCTTCCAGCCAACCTGCTACAACCTACTTTTCCTCAAGAAAGGTGGCTTCTTTCATAATGCATAAGGCATAAAGACTTTTGTGGCTCACTTCTGGACTCAAGAGGGAGATTATTCCAGTTGCCCATATCTAAAGTCTGTGCTCAAGTGCATAGGTCAGAGAATTCTCCAGCCAAGAGCTAATACAGCTTGTTGTGCCTTCTGAGATTTCTGGTTTAGGAACACGGTACTTGCAATGTGACTCTGTGGCCATAGAAAGAAATAGGCCCTTTATACCACATTTGAAAAATAGCATCCTTTGTCTACCTCCTAAATTGTAACAGGAATATATAGTGAAGTGCTCAGCTTGTCCTTTTTTCTAGATCTATATCCTCTAGGGCATTGAACTGAAGTTACTTGTGTCTCAGATCAAAGTCATTTCACTTAGAAACTCAGGTTGAGCTTGAAGGCACAGTCTCTTAAGTGAAGGTCAATGGTTTATCCATTACGGCACCCAACCCCAAATTATTTTTGCAATTAGTAATATTTATATCTGTTTTTATAGTGTAAAAGAATAAAGAAAGGATAGTCAGCATTTTCAAGAAATACAAGTTAAAGGTGTTCTATCATTTAAAATGATATATCATGTTAGAAAGGAAACTTAAAAGCTGGCATATGCAATCTAAAATTAAATACAGATTTTGAATTTCAGGCTGTGAAGCTAAAAAGATCAAAGGAAACTCTTTACAGTTCTTTGGAATTTGGTATTATACTTCCCGGGAGGTCATTTACTCCCATAATTTAGTCTGACTTATTTTGGCTTCAGTTCCATTAAAAGTATGTAGCAAAAAGAGGGCCTCTTTTTACTTTAATTTTTAACTGCAACCTGTCAGTTAAAGGGAAAAAAAAAAAAAAGAAAAAAGAGTGTCTGGAAGAGGATGATCTACAGAAGTACTAATAGCTTTCAAATCTTTTGACTTTTTGAGCCTGATATGGCCAGAAACTTATCTGGAAAGATTGTATTTTAACCCTTTTGACTGTTCTTGGACATAATGTGTGCTTTTATTGAAAGGGAACTTATTCACTGCCCTTGAACATATTCTGTCATTTCTACAATAACATCTCCCTTCACTGCAATGCCTTGCCTTGTTGGACAAAATAATAGAAGGATCCCAAGTTTGAGATTCCTATAGGCAAACATCAAAAGCACACCTGTTATAAGTCAGAGAAGTATCCAGAAGTTTACCTACTGTCTGGAGAAACCCAAAAATGAGCAGGATACCCGCTGGGATATGAAGGCAGTGCTCATGGGGCTGAGCAGACTAAAACGTAGTCTTACTTCACTGCATTTTGGGAGCAAGAAAAGCAAGAATAATTTCAAAAGGATGAGAGAAATTTAAAAAAGCTTTTGCCTTTCAGAAAATAAGTGGTATATTCCTGAGGTCGTTATTTATTTTATCTATACCAGTTTCCACAAACAGGACCTAAAAAAATAAACAAATAAGAGACACAGGTACTTTATCTTCTAAGACCACATTAAGAACACCTGGTGGGAGCAGCAGAGGTGGTAAAGGAATGCTCTTTGCTGAAATAGGAAGTCACTTTCCTCCAGCAGCACCTCTCCTTTTTCCACTGAAGAATGAAAAGAGGTGACACAACTTCCCATCAGCAAGAGTTTGGCCTTGGCCAGGCTCAGGGCTGGGGAATGGGGCAGAGAGATCCAGTCTGTGAAAGGGTTGTCCCCCTGCTTGACATTCAGGCTTTCAACTAATCCTGAAGAGTCCCAGCAAAACCACCCAAGAGCTGTATGATCTCACTCCTTTGTTTTATTGTAGGACGTATTTGCAGAAGCACTCATGAGGACAATTCAGTCTTAGGCGTTATGTCCAATGCTGCAATATGTTTAGATATAGATATAGATATATATTTTTTTGCTTCTGGTTTTGACCACATCATGTAATTATATTGCCATCTTACGCTGCAGCAGCTATTTTGTACCTAGTTCAGTGGGATGCACACATCTGATGGTGACTCTTATTTATTCACCCTTTCTCTCCTTGTTGGCTTTCATTTACTCTCCAAATTGTTCCTAGAAGATTCTGAGTGTTTTTTCTTCCCTTCTTTGTAATGCAATAAGGTAAATAAAACTACAAAAGCAAAAGTAGTCTTGGGCCATAGAGGATGTGATAGACTGGCCTTGTCTCTGGCACTTGGGAAAACTGGGGCTCTTGTTGTTCCATTAGAGTAGACTAATGATGGTCTAGTGTATACTAATAATTTCCCAGCAAGATACGTGCTTGAAAATATCTCCCCATATGATTAATGCTTCTGAAAACATAGCTGTTTCCATCTGACAGAACCAAATGGATTAAAAATGTTACAAATGCTTTTTTGCAGTAAAAGGAGTAGTGGCAGCAGAGAGGTTAATTCTCCTCTTTTCATGCAGGTATCTTCTTAGAAGAGAAGTGATTAAAGAATTTTCTTTTTTTGGCATAAAAGTGTTTTTCTAATCTTGTTGAAGTGCCTAAAATGTGTTTGAAGAGCCAGATAAAAGCATGGACTTCTTATTTAATGAGTTACCGGTTATATGTTCCAGTGTTTATTTTGCTCTGTCATTGAAATAAATTTTCTTAAAATGTCTTTTCCTTCACCGCAGTCAGTAGGTAATAATGATGCAAGACATTTAGGATGAATTTCAACATTAGGTACAAAAGAATAGCTCCCTCCCAAACTTGTACATCTGCACAGACAAAGCCAGAAACCGACTGTCCATTTTAAAAAATGTTGAGCATATCTTAATTTCTCTGGAACACTTGGGACAACATCAGAATTTGTGTTGCAATTTCTCAGCGAGTTATCTACTAGACTGAGGGTATCCAGAAAAAATTAGCCTATTCCTGCCAACTGTGGCACCCAAAATGATTAAGCTGTTTTACAAATGCCAAGAATCTGATCCCCAAAGGCTTTCTCTTTTCTCTTTTCTTTTCTTTTCTTTTCTTTTCTTTTCTTTTCTTTTCTTTTCTTTTCTTTTCTTTTCTTTTCTTT
>JAVKLA010000001.1:34139426-34165885 GCA_034782735.1 Sagittarius serpentarius
CTTTCCTTTCCTTTCCTGTCCTTTCCTTTCCTTTCCTTTCCTTTCCTTTCCTTTCCTTTCCTTTCCTTTCCTTTCCCTTCCTTTTTTTTTTAATGTCAGTTAAATTATTTAGCTTTATTTAAGTACCAAATATTTGAGCCTAGTAGAAAATTATTTGCATTATAAGAAAAGAAACGCTTGGTTTAAATCACAGGTGATAGAATCCCCCCTTCCATGCTAGAAGGAAGAAAAAGCCTCACTATAGTCAAGGAAATGTCTCGCTAAAAAGACTAGCATTGTACCATGCTGCAAGTGTTCTCTGCTGGTATTAGATCCTTCAGTGGAAAATTAGGTGCAGACCTAGGTTGTTTATTGAACTAAAGGCATACATGCGCTAAAGACAGCTCTCTGTTCTTACAAAGGTATCGACTGCTTCTGTCATCATAGGATTCCCCACTATGCTTTACCACTGGGGAAGGAATAGATCCAAAGCAGAGAAAGAAAAGGTGTCTGAGCACATGCAGAACTTCCCTGAACAGCAGTGGCTTTTTATGCTTCTACCATGTATTTGAAAAACTATTATGACTTAAAAAAAAAATCCAAAGGCAAAGATGATATATGCAAAATGAGGCTTACTTGTGATCTCCAAGGACCCAGTTCGCCACCGAGCAGCATGCATTCCCTGGAACCCTGTGCCTGCAATGTCCTGCTTACATCCGGACATCTAAACGGGTTGACCTTCATGGAGCGCACAATAGATTCATTGGTTAAAGTGGCCGTGAGGAAATTTCACTACAGCATGGAATTTGGTTGACTTGAAAATAAATTACACAGTGTAGCATGTTAGCAAAAGTTCTAATTGTACCTACTCCTCATAGAAATAGTTAGGCCTTATATTAACTCTGCTCTTCTCAGCAACTGACATTCTCCATGTTAAATATTTCTTTTTTTACTATTCCTCTGTCCTCTTCATCTAAACCTGGCTGCCCTCTCTTTCCCCAGAAATTGCAAGAGCTGGAAGGCGCAGCAGTCCAGCTTCAGTATCCATTGAGATCAAACCTAAAGAAATGGACCCATCTCTATTCAAAATGAATTTCCTTTATACAAAAAACACAAAGGAAACTGAAGCTACATTTCTAAATACTGAAAAGCAAAGAATAAAAGGTGACTTTTCCCTTAAAGTGTTCTATGTCAACGTCATTTAGTGCTTTGGCAAATCCCAGGATATTCTAGGAGGACTAGTTTAGAGTAGCAAGCCATGCACATACCTTTTCATTAGCCCCTTATTTTCAAACAGAGGCCTGCAGAAATTCCAGTGCTCTGAACCCTCACAGGGGGATGGAGCAAACAGAAAAGATCTTGTTAAAACTGTCCTTCTCCAAAGACTACTTTTCTTGTTCTTCTTTTTCAAGTACTCTTCTCTGGGAAAAGAGAAACGAGGTTTAGCTGAATATGTCCTCACCACGTCAGCTTCCAGTATTTCTTGTTTGTCAGTGGCACCAGTCAGCTGTGGCATTGCTTCCTATTTGTCTCTGGGTAGGGTGCATGAAAGGGAGCTGAAATGCTAGATGAAATGACTTACGTACATGGAGAGCTTTCGTCAGATCAGACTCTGTGTGTGCTGAGGCTTCTGCTCTTCTTGTGTAAAGCCATAATTAACTATCATTACTATTTAGTTACACAGAAGCAGTGCTTACATAAGGCTAGTGCCTTGCTCTCGCGTGCTGCTTTCTGTCACTCATCCTTCAAGCTGGAATCTTTTATTTAGCATTAGGAGTACCTTGAACATACTTCCGTCATCCCTAGCAATGTCCCTCTGCTTTGCACTATAGTCTTTCCAAGCATCTCCGATAACTGACTTTTTTCCTCTCTTCTCCCTTTTTCCTCCTTCTTTAAAACAGCCTTTTCAGTCCTTTCTTTTCTGCCTTAGAAACAGCTTTTTTTTTCCTCTGGGGGATTTTCTTTTCAACCTTTGCTTACCTCTGAGAAGTTAAAATTCTCAAGGCGGATCTTCAGCCCGTGGGCTCTGTCTTTGCAACAGTGGATCCCCTTCTTTGTTCTCCAAACTTCTACCACAAACTGTTTAAATAATATTAATTAATTCATAATTAAACAATAACAATTATTATTATTATTTAAATTTGTATTTTGGAACTCTATGTGGATGATTTTATATAGAAATTACAAGCAAATAATAGAGTGATACTGAGATTGCAACTTTATGCAAGGACACTGACATACTTTAAGCCAATCAATAAGGGTTAATGAAACCTAGATCTCATCAGAATAACTTGATATCTTTTGATGAAAACTTTAGGATGTTATACATATATAGGGAGAAATGATAGTTCTTATGCGAAGTGCTTTGATTTGATATCACCCAACATTTTATTACAAAGCCTGAATGTTACAAAACCAATATGGTACGTATTAAATGGGTTAAACATGACGTGGGTCTCAAAATGTAGTTGGAAATGCTGGATCATCCACTGAGCATGGATGTTTCTAGTGTGTTGTTAATCTTACTATATTTGGTATCTTAATTCATGATGTGGAAGAAAAAAGTCACAGTAAGTTGTAGAAAACACTAAGGCTGTGAATAGAGCCTATAAATAAGAAATGAAGGTATAATGAAAACTGTTATAGGGTACTTTGGGCATAATTAAGTTTGGCACAATCAAGTTTGGCACAATCAAACTATGCATTTCGGTGAAGGTAAGATCATATACTGAGGAACAACGAAGAATATGTGTAGGCACTTAAAGGACGTTGCACTTGTCCTAGAAAACAATTACACTGAAAAGATTGGCAGGTGAAGAATGGTTCTGTGTGAAATTTCAGTGTGACCATGAAACCTAAAAGTCCTCTCTTACCCCTGGTGAGGAAAAAAGTGACTACGAGTACGAATCTCTATTGCCTCTGTGGTGAACAATGACCTCTCCTGAAATACCGTGTCTTATTCCAGAAACCAGGCTTGTAGAGATGTAGAACAATACAATCGAAGTCTGAGAAGAGACTGGAGTATGACTAAAGGCCAAATAATCTGCTGTGTATTGAGAAACTCCAAGAGCACTGCCTATCAATTTGTCAAAGTAAAAATTAAAAGCTGATTTAATTGCAGTCTATAAGCAAGTATACAAAAAGGAAATGTGATAATATTTGTCTCTTCAGTCTAATTAATAAAAACACAACAATATTCAGGGAATCCAAAGGACCTCGTAAAATCTTGATTGAAAAATGTATAAATTTTTCCCGGTGAGGACTGTTAATCATTGACCCAATTTATGTAGAACTGTGGTAGTTTCTCCGTCACTGAAAATTTAAACATTAGAGCTGGAAGTTTTTTCCTGAAAGAAAGGAAAGACTGAACAAGACTGAATTAAAAGAAATCCTGAGGTATACAGGAGGTCAGACAACATGTTTAGATGTTCCTTTCTGTTTTCACAGTCTATGAATCTAAGCAGGTACTGGTTCAAAGAATTTATCCTCTTGTCTTCCATGGGATTACTCATATACTTTAAGTTGAACAGGTGTTTAAGTGCTTTGCTGGGTAAGTGCCAAACACAGCTGGTACCATGCCATTTCCGTGCCCCTTTTGCAATTGTGGCAGAACAGGACTTGAGGCTGGTATACTACCAGTGGTCATACTGCTCCAAGTAATTGGCTTAGAAAACAGTGTTGATTAAATGGTACAACCAGGACTGATTTTGAAAGGAAGGGAGTACTGGACTGAAATGTGTAACTACAAATACATGAAAATTACAGCTGTGTCACTCAAGTGACGCACGGAAGAGGTTTTTGGAGTCCTATTGCAATATTAGTCTGGTGTGTACTGCTATAAAAGCACCAGTTTTGCAGGGAGATGCTACACTAAGCTAGGAATTATCTTCAAACAAATGGTATACACAGTAGAAGACTGTTCTAATCACTTTCTTAACTGATGCAGCTACAGTAGTATTACATGGTTGTGTAGGCAAGCTCTTAGTAACATATATTAGTGACTGTGGCTTGCTTTCTCTTGTTAGCTTTCTCAATCCCTACCCTATGTAATAACTAATTTAATGATCTGATTTATGTGCAGAGATGTAGGATTATGTCTGGGCAAAGGATGCCTGAGCATTTTACAGAGTTCCTCTGGCTTTGATGTGTAGCAGATCAAAATGAAATTCTAAAAGGAAGAGCTGGATGGAAAGGATCTACTAAAAGACTTATAATCTTACTGCACCAAGGTATTGTCCTTTTTTCCAACAACTGTTTTGCTGCTTATCTTTCTCTGCTTATACTCACCATTACTATTGTCTGGTAAATGCTCTTTTTCTCCTGTCTCCTCAGATTTCTCCATCTACTACTGTTCTGCCAGTGTGCTAGTGGAGAAGGTCTGGTGCCCAAGTCCTGCAGCTTTCGTACTATAGCTTACTGTCCACTATGTGTTTTATTTGCTTAGACGTTCCCAAACGATAGTATACATACAATAGTACACAAGATATGTCAAAGTGCTATGTTAATGCCCTCTCCTCCTCCTGTCCTCTGTTTCTATTGACAGTAGTAGCTAAGTGAAGTATGTTTGGAAGTTACATTTGGAACCATTACAGTTTTGTCTTTTCCCAGCTTTCTCAAAGTGCATTTGGGGAGTTCTGGTTCCATTGAAAATGAAGATGAAAAATACTGTAAGGGATGGCTTAGCCAAAATGCTATCTCATATGGAATGATGCCAGACCACATAAACTCGGTGGTACCATTCGGTACCTCGGGAAAACCCCAGCCAACAGGATCAGGTTTACTGAACTTCCTTTTAACTCCCTGGGTCACGGTCTGTGCCCGCTGCTGCTCCAGGTAAAGTAGAGGAGCTGGAAATGTTAAGACCAGAAAGTCTCGTGAGTGAGTGAGTGAGTGAGTGTGTGAATATTTGGTGAACATTTAAGCTATGTTCTTCAAAAGGTGTCTCATGCGCAGACAACGTCAACGTGCTCTGAGTGGTGTTCTGGGGTGGAGGAAGGTTTGCTAGCACGTTCCGTGCTCTAACAACACTGCCTTTATACAACATCTCAAAGGGCCGTAGCAAGCCAATCATACAGGGCAATCCTGTTCAGCATCAACTCAGGCAGGGGGCTCAGGGCTGAAAAACCAGCAATAGCTCTGCCTTTTTAAAGTGCCCATCTCTTTCAAATGCTATGTCAAGCTGAGCTTTACAGGACACAGAGATTCATGATTTTAAAGCAGGCACACGTTCTTATGCGTCTCCCACTCGTAAGAAGCGAACTATAAAATCTTTGAATTTTGTTGTTTGTATTTAAAAGCCCTCAAGCATCTTCCTTGGTAGGTCTGTATGTACACTGCAATTATGCATGCATTAAACACTAAATGAAAACAAAAGGCATTTAATGTTAATTATACTGGAAAGTTACCATATTGCGATGATACACAGTACCACTATCGCTGCCCAGCTAGATATCCTACTTTCATGCAAACAACAGAACCAAATTGAATTACATAAAAAGAAGTTACACACTGACTCCCAGCAGTGTGTTTTGACAAAACACTTTATCTACTTAAATGATTTCAGATGCTGTAGTCAAAAGCCTTGACTGCAAATAATGGGTTCATAAAACCTATCTTTAAAATTTTACCTGACAGTAATGCTGTGCAAATATCTGCACTTCTAGTTCACCTTCTCCACTTGTTTACATCAGGATTTTAATAGAGTGGCTGTCACAGAACAACAGCTAAAGGCCACTGTTTGATAAGTTGCTGTAAAAATAGACTGTTCAAAATAAGAATTTCCATCCTAAATTCAGCCATCACAGAAAGGTGGTGGTTAGGAAAATACTGGAGAGAGACAATTTCTAGGAGGACCGCAATAAAGTCTTTTCAAGTTCAGTGACATTCTAACCAGCAATGACTTTGTAAGAACTACATTTCCCATCTGTCTTCAGTTTTACTGAGAAATGACAAAAATACAAGGAAAACAGATGGATAAATGAAAAGTCGGGGGGTGGGGGGGAGAGAGAGAGAGAGAGAGAGATGTCCTTTTTTGGATTGTCTCACTTAGTCTCCATATATAATATTTGAAGAACAAATTGAGTACCTCTCCTTAACCACCTGAAGAAAGAAATTAAACACTCAGGAAAACCTCCAAAGTTTACCTGTAGAACAAAAACCTAACCAAAGATCTTCTGTCAGCGAGTGCCCTACCATTGAGCTGCTGGCTTTCCCCACGCAGAACAGCTGTGCAGAAGGTAGCTGCATGCTGATGGCCCTACATGACCTCCAGGCATGAACATCCAAGGCCCAACTCGCAAGAGGCCACCCTACACAGCAGCAAGTCTATACTGAATTGCTCTCGTTGTGCAAGGTATAAGGTAAGGGGAGGGAGCGTATTTTAGCCTCTCATTTCTTTCCTGAGGAGAAGGCATGATTTGGAGGGAGGTTTACTTTGCTCTGGCAAGAGGAGTGTGTAGCCACTGCTGTGCTCTTCTGTCATGAGGCAGAATTGTACATTTCTGATTTTTCTCAAAAAGAGAGTGACTCCCCATCATCTCTAATAGCTGGTTAAGTGGCATAGCTGAATCCTATCTGAATTCAGTATCATGTGGAGTAAGATTTCTATGGAGCTACTTGTAAAGGAGATTTTCAGAGCCAGAAAGGAGGAGAAAGAGATGCAGAATGGCTTAATCTATTTGGTTTGGTTTAATCTAATTTTATTTTGTGCCAAATGCATCATTACTCTCTGTTGGAGATCTTCAGTCTCAGTAGATTTTTCCATAGCCCAAAGTCTTGGAAATGTAGTAAATAATACAGGTATGTTAAATATATATACCATGCTCCCTTGTATTTTACCAGAGCTAGAGATATTTGTGACCACTTAGTAACTATGAAGTATAAAGTAGTTACATAGTGGGGCAACTTGCCTTTTTTGGGTTTGGGCTTTTTTGGGGGGGGTTGGTTTTGTTTTTTTAGTATGCCCTGATTTACCACTGTGTAACTTCTGCGACAAAAATTCCAGTTTGGATGAGCTTGTGCCTGATGCAATCCAAGGAAGAAATACAAGACAAGAGCTGTACTCCTTCAGAGCAGACATGAGACTGCTAAAGCCCGTTCTGCCAACCTCTACTTGTGTTTGCCCATATTTCTCTGACTTCTATGCTAGTATTATGGAAGAATTCCTTTTCTACTTATTCAGCGCTCATTTTATGAACCATTTGTTTTCATCCATTGATCAGAATACCTCTTCCAGTTGAGAGAGTTGGGCTTGCCCTCAGGCCTAATACAGCAAATGCCCTGTATGGCTCTCCAGAGCTACAACACTAATAGCCGTAACAGCAGGACTTCACTTCAAGTCTCTGGAGTGCCCACTGAAATCAGAGTCTTAATGAGCACATACAAATCTAAGCCAGAGCACGGCACCCCCTCAACAAAAAAAATGTTGACCTAGACCCTGCACAGGTGGGACTATGGAGGAAGAAAAACTGAATACTTTCCATTCTGCTAAATCATTTGGAAAAATAATTAAGATTATTTAATGAAGAGTGCATTTTATAAAACATTAAGGGACTTTATCACACAGAGGGGGCTATGAAGCAGCTTTAGCAGGACGGAGGTCAGTAAAATTAAGCAAATATCCATTGTTAGCTCTAACAAGTCAATATATGAGACTGCAAAGGCTTTAAGTATTTATTCACACCATGAACAATAATAATAGCTTCATATCCCAGTGTTTGTTCATTCCCTCCTTATGTTTTCTGTGAACCCATGCAGTTATTGCAGGGGATTGGACCCATGCCTGACGCTTTGGGCAGTACTGCCTTTGCAATGCAAAGGGCACAGAACTGTCGTGAGCTCCTCTGAAACCCATCTGTGCACTGGACTTCCGAAAGCAGCATCCCCTTCCCCTCTCCTCCTCCTACCTCTGTGGGCTGCAGAATGCCCCGGGCAAGGAGACCAGATACCTACTTTAGACCATTCCCCCTTTACCTTGTCAATACATAGTAATAACAGCACAAAATAGCTCCACTTCTTTCTTGCATCCCAAGAGTTGCTGAAGACATGCATTAGATGCTGTGCTTAGACCGTGCCCTCAAAATCCTTTTTTACAGACAAGACTAGAAAGCCTATAAATTGTCAGCATGGTTGTTATTAAATAATTTGTACCTGTGCAATGACTTCCAGCAAAGACTGTAAAATGCTTTGGCATGTAAGAGAAGCCTCTCAGTGTTTTCTGAGGAAAGAACTACTTCTGGTCAGGACCCTATGGGGAGATATTGCTGCCATTCGGGTTTCTCTTGTCTTGTCTGGTTCAATGCCCAGCCTCACTTTTTCAAGTCTTTTATTATGGTTATTACTATTATTATTCTTATTACAGTAAAAATACAAATGTCTGGATTATTATGGAGGCACTTTCTATTCTACCTGTGACTTTTAATGTCCCAGAGAAGAGTATAAGAGTATAACTTTTTTGCTCATTTGCTGTGTGTAAGCCATCTTCATGGAAAAGGGGATCTTAGGTATAGATCCGAAATATAGATCTGATTTTTCTTTTGTCTTTTCCTTTTTTCCTACTAAAAGTGCTTGTCTAAAAAGAAAGATGACAAAGTACAGTGATACTCAAAGATACTGAGAAATCGACTTGCCTGATACACTACGGGAAGGGATTTAAGAGTATGGCCCCAAAACCTGTGCTCTGACCAGCTCTGCTTCTTATGGTAAGTTGTTTTTAAACCAAGAGTACCTGAGAGATGTGTAAGGAAAATTAAGATTGCATATTGATGGAAAAAATGTAAAATACTCTGAAATATAGGAGATAGGGTGATGGAGACTGACCCCAGTCACCTATTATTTGTGTAATTTTAATTACTCTCCCTTTAATTTAAGCAGCTGACACACACTTTCAGTGGTGTTCAGAAAGTTAATAGGGCAGCTGAGTAAGGATTTTAAGGTCATATTCTTGTCCTTTGGTGCTTATTTTATTTATTAGCTGCTGCATTAATATTCTTATAATTACAGAAATGATCATTTATGTATATAATGCATCGTACAATAGTATACAGTGATGAATATTGTAATATTTATCTCGTAATATGTCTTCTCATCCTTGATTCTTTAGCACTAAACTCACAAAAATGCAACAGCGTTTATATCAAGTTTCTTCATTCTTTACATTATTTCTTAATTATGGTATGTAGTCATCAGTTTGCTGACAACACTTTTCCTGGGTGTCACTCTTTCTTTGATTCCACCCTTCCTGACTGAAATTAAAATATTGACAGAAGTAATTTTGCATGAGCAGTGGAAAATTCAAAGAGGCATTTAAAGTAGAGGAGCTTCTATTTTATCGCTTCTATCTATGTGCATTTGTCCCCGGTTTCCAGGTATATAAACAGTAATGTGAGCAAAACCAGTGTGCTGTCTCAACCATGTCATGCACGTAGATAAATGACGACACTTAACTGAAGTTATTTTTTTTAACCCAAACAAACCATGATTTGCGTTATAAAAACAGAGAGAATCTGATTTTTCTGGGACATTGTATCTTCAGGGGCAGGGAGGAATGGGAAGCGGTAGACTACCAATGTGCATAGAGTTTGGCCTGCTCGTTTCTATAAATTTTTTCCCCCATTTCCCCCCATTTATCTACCCCCTCCTCTATCGGCACAGCGCAGGAAGGAGAGACAAACGTGGGTCATGGAATCGGCCGGGGACCTGCCTGCAAGTCACGACAGCGGCTCTCAAAAATAAAGGAGGACAAGAAGAGCGTGCGCCAAGCAGGCGGCTGTCAAGCCGGAGATCCCGGGGGGGTTTCCCCGCGCAGGGAGCGATGATGGTGGCGCGGGGGCAGCGCGGTGCTGGGACAGCCCTGCCGAGCCCATCGCGGCAGGGACAGAGGGAGCTGCCGAGCTGCCGGCCGCGGCCTTTGTCTTCTGGAGACGTCCCTGGGCGTTTCTGCCCCTCCAGGCAGGTCCCGCGCACCCGCCGCTGGGCTGGTGGGGCCCCCCTGCCAAGGGGACCCTCCCCGCTCCCAGCCCTGGGGCAGAGACCTGCCAGCTTGCAATGCCGCGCCTCTCAACGCCTGAGGCTGCTGGCCAGACTTTAAGGCGATAGGCACGCTAACGAGGCGTGTCAGAAAAATTAAAGCTGGACTGATGACTTAAACTATTTCTCATAATTCCTCATGTGTTTTTGTGAATACTTTTTTTTTTTCTGCACAGGCACAATTCATTGCTTTTCTGTTTAGAGGTTATCTTATGGTGGACCTTGTAGAACTTTGTAGCTTTTATAAGCAACAGTGTGTGTGTGTGATGTAGTGACAGACGTCACTATGTATTCTGTGTTTTAAATTCATTGCAGTGAATCGATCTCATAATGTTAACAAATCTTTTTACATATCATCCTGAAATGTCCGTTCGACTTAAACAGCAAGGTTTAGACATTGAGCAATGGGTAATGAGATCATGGTCAGCATTAGGATCTGAAGAGTTATAGAGATATGAGGGGGAGCATGTTTTCCTGCTGTCAATAAATGTTGTAAATCCTAAATCAGACAACGCTGCAGTAATATCAAGACCCAGCAATCTAAAGGTGGCATAAAAAATTCAAGGAAGGGGACAGGCTACAAAGAGTCGGAACTGCTTAGCACTTCACAGGGTGTGCATGTGCGGTCAAGGCAAATTTCAAATATGATGTATTGTCATTCTTCTATATTTAGTTTCATAACTGCGAGAAAATTCAATCTTCAG
This sequence comes from Sagittarius serpentarius, assembly GCA_034782735.1. Classification (NCBI taxonomy): domain Eukaryota; kingdom Metazoa; phylum Chordata; class Aves; order Accipitriformes; family Sagittariidae; genus Sagittarius; species Sagittarius serpentarius. The sequence continues at coordinate 34,150,136 of JAVKLA010000001.1, forward strand.
TGCATTGTACAAATAGATAGGCCTGTGGAAACCTGCGTCATTTCAATCCCAGCATGCTAATGCCCCCTGTGTGGATATAGATTTCTCAATTAAACTGAAGTAATTTGATAAAAGAACAAGTCTCACAGGTGCAAGTAAAGGTTTCAGTAACAACAGCCTCAGCTGTTTATTGCTGGAGAAGTGTTTTCCACTGGATGGTACACGGCTGAGGCTTAAACCTGTACATGGATTCTTTGCTCAGACGTGCCTCAAAGTGTACGCGTTTCAGTGCGAAAGCCATGAAACAGTCCGCAACTTGGCTATGCTATTGAGAGTGCATCTCTACATCCCATACAGTTAAATTTCCGAGGCCCCCTTGGAGCTAGTGCAGCGATATGGAGCTCTGATGCTTTTTCTGGGATCTCCGTTGATGCAAGTCTGTGCCGACTTCTTTCTAAGAAATCTCCAGACCCACAGGTTATTTTAAGGGATAGGACAAAATGTATGCCTCCAGCCAAAGAAGAGGAATTGTAAATGGGTGAAATGACCTCATGCTAATACAACCCATGTAGCCTTATCTACTTAGAGTGTTTTATATTTTTAACTACTGGATATTTATAAAAAGTCACCATCTCTATTGGCATTTGACAAAGGACACAGTTAAATGGACCTGGCATTTTCTTATTCATGTTGTTGAGCTACTTGAATTAAGGTTCAGGCACCATATGATACTGTGTATTATATGGATTAAAAAAATACCTAATTCCTGTGTAGACAACAAGATCTTAGATATCTTCCTGAGAAGTTTGACTTTGTTCTTTTCTATAAATAGAAAAATATTTTTTCCAACTCCTCAGTAATGACCTTAATTTTAGTGCTTCATCTCACACAGGTATGTGCCTTGCTTGCACAAGTCTTTACGGATGCACTTTCCAGAATACATGTGAATTTTATTTTAATTACATTTTTCTCTGAATTGTACCACATTATTTTCTCCCTTTCTTTAGTTTGTTCATTTTTAGGCTATAAATATTATTAACCCACAGAGATTCGTTTCTGCTTTCTTTAGTTAATTAAAGACACCGTTGGATTTATCTTGTGCTACCACCAGGAGGGCACAACAAGTGAAATATTGTGTTACTAGATGGTTCATTCATTAGCATAAAATAATCGGTGCTTTTGAATACCAGCACTTCAATGTCTCAGGTTTGGTTTTTTGTGATTGCATCTGGGAAGCAGCAGCAGCAGTAGAGGGATAAAGAAGAAGGGAGAGACAGACGGAGAGAGAAGAAAAGAAAGAAAGGGAGAGCAACACAGCTGTTAAAATTAGCAGGTTTCCTTAAGATAAGACACAGGGAATTTGACAAGAAGGAGAATGCACAAGTTAAGCTTGCCTGGAGGCATATCTAACTGGCACCTAGAACATAACACGGGAGTAACCTAAAGTAATTCCCTACTCTGCTACTAACAGAGATCGAATAATTACGAAACCATTCTTTCTACCACGTGACTTATCCCTTTGGGGGAAAAAAAAACCCCAAACAAACTACCATATAGTCCTGACAAATATCTCTACTGATTCCACCTGATGTTTATCAATGCAAAGTAATGTTATTTTTCCAAAAGGAACGATGCCCCACAATATCATATGTAAATACATAAAGACACATGCAGACATTTAATGCACGTTGCACCTACTTGGAGAGAGCTTATCACCAAATGTCAGAGTACACAGATTCCTCCAGAAGCTGCTCCCTGTCTCCCTTGCTCTTCCGGCGTCACAGTCTGGTTTGCCTTCATCCTGGGACGCAGGTCTGCAGTTGGCCCAGACTTGGTGGAAGGCTTTGGGTCACCTGTAGAAAGACCACATGCCTAGGCATTATCTTGGGCCTCCTTCAAAACCCTTTTCCCTAGGTATTTCTCCACTCGTTCTCGGAGCTTTTCGTGACTGGATGAAAAATTAATAGGACTCTGAGCCGTATTGCCTTTTCTCCCTAATTGCATCAGGGTGTAGGAAGGTGAAGCAATGATATAATAGGGGAGGCTGAGGCTCCATGCCCAAACCAGGGAAATCCACTTACAGAGGGGCCCCCTCTGTGTACAGATGTAGGTGGTGTGACCTATTTCTGGGAGATTTTTTTTCCATTTTTGGGAGAGACACCAGTAATTCATTCTTCCGTTCTGAGGAATAAAATAAGAACCCAGACACATTGATTATTAATCATTCATTTGGGGACTCTCCTCCCTCTTGACCAATGACATAATCTTCAGTGAACAATATGTATACTGCAATTGACATTTGCACAACAAAAAAAAAAATCAGGTTATATTGTATGCATCTGCACTAATAAAAATAGTCATCTTTCAAATCCTCCTTTTCGAAGTCTCACTGAACAGACTTCGATATCTATATAGCATTTATTTTGACCTTCGCCTCTCTGATCTCCCTGCGCTGGGGAACTGCACAGCAATACAATATAATAGAAGCATACTTTATTAAAATACACATTTAGGCTGTGATCTTCAGAAACTCCAAAGTTAGGGGCACAGGAAACATTGCATCCATTTGGAGGTTCAGCCTCTTTAGGCTTCACATAAAATGCCAACTATACATGTCACTCTGAAAGTCAGTTGCATAATTATCTTCTAAACAGCACTGTTGATGTGTTGTGTAATTGCAGTAACTCAACAGGTCATCCCAAACTGAGTCTATGCTTCTGCTTGTTTAAGATCCCTATTTTTGATATCATAGATAATTTAATGCTATCTGTTATGGGAACCAAGAGTTCCAGACAAAGATCAGTCACTCCTACTTGTAGATGAGTCACTATTTTAGCACATCCTACTGTCAGATTTTTTTTGTTTCCCCTTTGGTTTGCTTTCCTTTGAGAGAGAATGAGGACATGTACCAGTTGCTAATTCAATCGTATAAACACTGTTTTCTTTCATAAAAGACATCCAGATGCATATGAACATTTGAGTAATTAGGAGACAGATATGTTCATTATTGTTAGATTGTTTTACGTAGAGATTCTGTTTTGGTTTTAGCAATTCTAATGAAAAACGTCTAGGCTTACAGCAAGCAATTAGCTCATAAGAATTCAGGCTTTTGTAAAAATATTAGCCACTAGATACAAATCTTAGCATTCATGTTAAAAGAATAACATTTTGTTTGTGTTCAGATATGCTGCAAAGACCAACTATCTTTGAGGCTGATGGAGCAATCGTAGAGGAAGCAGGATGGGCCAGAGAAAGAGGAAGAGCCTGAGGAAACAGAACACCTTTGAGCACAGGGAGGGCTCCATCCCATTAGTATGTATTTTCAGAATTGTGGTAACTGCAGGAATCACAATAGAAAGTGCTGCATTTTATTTGTAAAATAACATCCTTAAAATAATGCACTTACAGAAATTAGCTGTATTTTAAAATTATTCTCTTGGATGATGAATCATCAAGCACTGTTGCTTTAATCAGTGACTCCCTGCAGGAACAAATGCTGAAAGGTAGAAGAAAATAGTCCTAATGATTTTCCTTTGGAAAATATTACTAGTATAGTAATTTTAATTAAGGAAGAATTTAGCACTTTTGTATTTGTATTCCCAATGTCAAACTCTTTTGTTATCACACTCTACACCTCTGTTATTAATGTTAGCCATGGTTTGCAAAAGAGGAAAAGCTAGTTATCAATGAATAATTCAGGCTCCATAACTGTCAGACCTCATTATTTTAAATAAGGCCTGGTAGTTCCAGTTGTAACTGGCTAATTGCATCATTTAAACTTAAACTGTTAGAATATTTCATATAATTAACAATTTTAAAAACTTTTAATACATTCAAAACTACTGTAGTACATAGGGCAATTTGCTTTCAATCAGGCTGAGAGAACAAAGAGACATTCGAGTTGTGATATGAGTCCTCAAGTTGTTAAAATAAAAAGAAGAAAAACTGTGGTAAAATTGATATATCCAGTAGTTAAAATGAAACCCTATCATTAGAGTGAAATGATGTAAAATACTTGTAAAAGTGGAAGTTGAAAAAATTAAACCACCTGAAACTAATGAACTAAGATGTAACCTGACACCCGCTGCTCTGTTGCAAGATAGTTCAAATGCTGACGATGAAAATGTTTCCTTTTGTGTGGCTGTATTCTCTGTTCTGGTTTGTTTTCTGACAGTAAACATGTAATTCCCAAAGCAGCTACAAATAGATGCCATGGTGAATGTTAAAAAAATTGAACCACTGTTATTCCAAAAGGATCCATGGAGCTATTTTTATTTAGTGATTTAGTAATTTTAATTTGTGAATAGATAATTTTAACAGTATTTTCATTCAGTTTGTTTTATCTGATAATAATTTATCCTTAGTAATACAGACTTGATAAAGTGAGAAGGAAATACATTTTACAGACACTTTTCTTCACAGTGTATGCCAAGCAGGAAGAGTCAAGGGTCATCTATAAATTAGACTAATCTTAAAATGCTGTTTTAATTTTTCTCTTCAGCTTCATTCTCAGATTACATCCAGCAGTTTCCTAAATGTATATATCCAGCAACTGTAAAGTGAGAGAGGTTAATATATACTTTTAAATGTGCCTATTAAAAAAGACAATACAACTCAGGCTTGTCTTGAAAGCTATTGGTATGTAGCACATTAACACTTGTACAGTAAAGGAACACTATCCTCATTTTCCAGATAGGACACTGAAGTTCAAGGTAAGATTTATACAATTTCTGTAGTCTCTCCTTGCCCCATACTTCAGAAACAAAGCTGGTTTATCTGAGAGTCAGAGTCTGGCTTACAGCTGTAATGGGATGCTGTAAGAGAAACCGTGGTAGACTATCTGAGTGTTATAAAAATGAAAAAAGCTGTATCTGCTGTCTCTGGAATCACTCTGACATACTATTTCTTTATTTATTTAATTAAAAAAAATTTTAAAAAAAACACCACAACCCTCAACTCTCACATTGAAACTATAAATTTCAGCCCACATATCCATTAAGAATATCATTAAGGCTGTGGAGGTTACACAGCAAGGGCTTGGATCTTATCCGATATGTAGCAGCCTTGCATTGCTGGATATCTTGTAAAAGCCACCCCTACATTTCTGCATCATACTGGAGGTCATTACAGAATACATACAGAAACTGTGTGTGTTCTTGTGTTTGGGAGCAGAATGGGTACACCACACAGATTAGCTTCCCAGGTTTTCCACATGCTGAAACCGAGCCATTTCTACTTGTGCAAAAACCACATCTAGCAATAATTGGTCCCCACAGAGATGCAGACTATCATATTCTCACATTCTTCTGAGATCTGTAAACTAAAAGACCAGGTTTCTTGGGACATGTATCTCTTAAGAAGACAGACAGCATCAGGCTGAGTTTTGCAAATCTTTGCTTAAGGCACATGTAAGGACCATAAATATTCTCTCCCCACCCCGCAATTCTAGCCTCTCTCTTCATGGGAGCTTTGCACCCCCTGGGCAGGAGTTAGCATGAGGTTTCCGCAGGTAAGTCAAATAGATTTGAAATTTTCCATGTTACCTCTATTAGGACTAGAAACATTATAAGCAAGCTACCATAATTACAGACTTGGAATGTCTTATTTTGCCAGTTGCTATATTTTTTTTTTACGGTAATCACAAAGACAATGGCTCTCCCTTCTCAGAACGTAACAAAGTGGTATGCCATAAAATGCTGAATAACTCCTGCAGTTTTAATACTTTGAGTACCAAAAAGAAGTCATGCAATACCTGCTATGGTGGGGTAATATCTCATAAAGAAGAAGGTAGCAGATACTGAAGATGACGCATTACACATGATCTAGGTGCCTACAGTTGGCTGTAAACCTTTATCATATCCTAATGGATAGTTCAAGCTCATCAGCTCCAAAGTGCTAAGTTGTCCGTGGTTAGACAGCACTTTCTGGTGCTTCTGGTGGTGAAGACTAGTGCTTTAGTTGTCAGATCTGAGATTGGCATTCAGAGGTGGAGGTGTCCCAACAGGGTCACAACTCTGGCACTCAGTGCCTGCAAGCTTCTTTCACTTCCGGGCTTCTTATCATCTTAGCTCTTGTTCGGTTCATTGAAGGATTTTTATTAGGTAAGTTCCTCACATTTAACTGTTTGGGGAACCACAGAGTCAATATTGGAGACAATGGATTTGTAGCAAGGATGAACTGGGAAATAACGGTGCTCAGATTATACATATTTTGTATCATAGTATGTCCAATGACATAGAATAATATTCACAACTATATACAGGCAAGACAAAATAATCTAACAATACTCAAACAAACAAACTGTAAATTTGTAAGGCTCAATGAAAAAACCATTAAAACCATAATAATTTTGAAAGTCATGATGCTATAATGTTATTTCTAATTTAAATCCATACTGACACCACTCTATAGTCTTACAGTGGTTTTTTCCCTGTGTTATCTGATACCAATGGGATACAGTCAAATAAAAATTAGCAGAACAAGTTGCATTTCAGAGGCAGAAAATATTTGCTCGTCTTGTCTTGCAGTGTCTGGAGACTTCTGCAATTGTTTACTGTGTTCACTTTCTATAAGCTGTTGTCAGCTCAGCTGTCTGAACTATAGCTTCATTTTTTAAATATTTTTCTCTGAAAAAATACCAACTAAATCTCTGAATGTTTTATGTCTGCAGCCACATATCACAACAAAAAGGAGGCTTATTCTTGTCTGTCTTGAAATTACCCAGTGTTGGCTTCACCCTTGTCAAGGGCTGGCTCCCTATATGGAAGCTGACAGTCAGGTTTAGGGTACGCTGGATGTGTTTCATCAGTGAAAGGAATCAAGTTCCGTTTGTGTACAGAGCATGGTCTTAAAGTCAGTGATTTCACTGACAAAAAAAAAAGACATCTTTTTTCTTCGAAGCTGTAGACACCTGGTTGAAAAACACAGGGTAACAGGAGGCATACCGTAAGTGGTAGGTGCAGATATAGAGGGTAGAGTGTTCCTATTGCGCATATTCATTCTGAAGGGTCATTCAAAATGCCTCTCTACAAAAAAGCCTGAATGTAAATAATGTCAACTGTCTATGAAAGCAGGTGATTTAGGTCACTGAGCATTGTACATTGGTTAAATTATATTATTCCTTCAAATACTTAACGTACATCTGAGCTATTCACTTGTTAGAGTGAAGAGAGGCAAGGAGAAAAGAGGCTTGTTTTACTTTGCTTGTCTATAAAATCTTCACTATGGAGAACCATCCACTGCTTTAGAAAAGAAAGCAAACAAATGGAGGCATGCAGTGCCATTGAATATTACAAAAAAAATTTTGTAAAAAAAGACTGCGCATGATCTAGCCAAAGAGGGAGATCTGAAACTAACCACAAATGATAAGAAGATACTGAAAAGTGAGCATCACTTGATAACTGTGAAAGAGTAGGGCAAGGTTTTATTATTGGGATAAAAATATCACCAAATGTCTCATCATTCTTAGATCCATTCTTATTGCAAGAAAGAAACAGACTTGAGGAAAAAAAAAAAAAATAGCAAGAAAACTCATTCTTTAAAGGGTGTATAAAAGCTGGAAATTGAGTAAAATTTCAGGCTTTAAAAGTTCCCATTTCACATTTTGATTGAAATCAGGCAAAAGTTTTGCTCAAGTGTCTTGAAAATCCCTTGCATCTTTTCTCCACAATGACCAGCAATTACATCTGCACAACTGGGCTAAGGAGGCTTCCGAAGTTTTGCCTATTGCCAGCCTTTGCTGGAGAGAGAAATGTGGTACAGGAGAACTCCTTCTCCTGTGTTTTGCATTTGACAATCAGACCCAGTTGCAGCCTGTCTTGCGGGGGGCGGGGGCCACGGACTGTGGTCTTAGCTCTGTTAGGGGGTATGCAGGGGAAACAGGTCCCCGGAGCCATGCTGAACCCACCGATCGACAGGACCTTGCAGACCCGTCCAGGTTTGCTGTGGAAGAAGGCTTCCCTCATCACAGACAGCTGCTTGGGATGTCAAGGTAGGGCAGCTGCTACGAGTCAGTGTGGCATCTGTTGTGCAATGTGGCTGCTTACCAGCTTAGAAATCCTGTAATCAAATGTATTTCAGCATGGGAAGATGCTGCTTCTCTTCTCTGTTTTGGAGCAAACTAGAGAGAACTCAGCTGTGGCTAAATACTTACTGCTGCTTACTGTGCTTTCAACACAATTCTTTTATGTGTACGTGCATGTCACCTGCAAATATACACGTATTTTGAGTAGGGAAACACTCAACAACAGATGCATTGAGGATAATTCTTCTGCCAATTACAAAACTACCAGGAGTGCTGTAGTTGAACTCTGACTATACAGCAGTGAGCTGAGGTAGAGAAGAACAATTTTTGACACAGCCGGTCACAGCTGACATTTCTGTTCTTGATCCACTGAATCATCTGAATCCTGTAAGAACATTCATCATGGAAATAGTCTGAGACAGAGAAATAGTCTGAGCTCTCCTACAGAATCTATTCTTGACCCAATCTGTGATGTTAAGAAAGGGCTCTGATAGCTACATATATTCTCTTCACTCATAAATAATAGGGGTGCACCGTTTACTGGTCCTAGTCCTTGCGGTTACAGTGGGATTGTCACTGTTTTATTAGTTACTTTTGCACTTTCTGATGTTCCTGTAAAACAACATTCTGTTTCAGGAGATGCGCCTGTCAAGGAAGCGGGGAGAAGGTGGATGACATGATGAGTGGCTTCCAACACTTTGTTTATGTCTCCACGGGGTGGAAGTATTTTGTTAACTCTGCGCTCTCAATGTGGATCCGTCACTGCTGCCAACATAAATATTTTCAAATATTTCACTGAGAATTGCTGCAACACTACAGGAGATTTTCTGCCTATATGACTGAGATTGTGTCTCCTTTGATTTCAACTTGATTTAATTTTGTAGACGAAGAGGCAAATACTGGATGAGTGATAGTGCAGCCCTCCAACTTGCATTATTGATACTGCCAAAGTGTCCAGTTCAAATGGGGGCAGAATGTTAACAGAACTGAGAGTATATCAGTCTAGTGGCTGAAGGACAAAAATAAGATGCCTTTTTGATCTTTGCTGGTCAACAAAAGCATGCTTTTCTTGCTCCAGAAGTCTTTCATGTGAAAGAAAATGGACAGAGATGAAAACCCATGTCTGATCTGACGCTTCGGCAAACCATATTTTCTTACACCCACAGGAGAGGAAGATTTCTGGCCTTTCAGAATAATGGACAGAAGTGAATCAGAAGACCCTTTCTGTGATGTAGAAAGTCACTCATAAAGTTTGTTCTGTTTATAAAACATGCTCTGTATGCAGGGTTATCATCCTCAAATACCTGGCCTCCACTGAAATGAGATTGGTCGGAAAATTGGAGGCTCTGGGCATAAGCCAGACCCCCAGTTTTCTAAATGCAGCACAGTGTGAGCTTTAGAAAAAATATTTACTACACGTCATTACTTTTCTGGCAGATGTTGTTTGGAGAAGCTGGATCAGGCAGAGCTGGAAGCCTGGTAGATTGCCCTACCCACTGACTTGGAGCACATATAGCTGAAACTGAGCAAGTAGTTCAAAATGATTTTTCAGACAAATTTAGTTTCTTTTTTATTTCCTGCATATAAAATACCTGTGATCAAGTAATTAGTTCCATTAATTCACTAATTGTTTGAACTTACTCCACATATTCTTAGTGATTTTTTTATTACCTTAGAATGGAGTGATCAGAAATAATTTGCTGAAGTATTTGCATTAAATGTTTGCTCCTGTTTGCACGAGCATCGCTGTCATAGTGAAGATAAGAAGACAGGGAAATCTGTGGGGCTTTGGTATTTTCAGGCAATGGGAACAGATTAGGGACAAGGAAGACAAAATGAGGGTTAGGGGATTTTAGAAAAATAAACCTGTGAACTGCTCTTGTCTTCCGTGGCAGAAAAAGAGGGAAGTTTTTTGATTGCAGTGCGTTTATTTTGCTCATGTTTAGAACCCATGTTAACAGTCTGTAATGCTCCGTGGGTCACTCAGGTAAGGGGCAAAGCCAAACCCCGCTGCCCCTGGGCTGGACTGCAGCGTGGTGCAAAGTGAAGAGCAGGTGACAGAAAGCTTCATGAGAGAGGCCATGGTCAACTGAAGTTTCTCTTCTGTGAGTTTTACCTTTTCCATCCTGCTTGACTTTTCTCAGAGTGAGCTGTATTACAGATTAGTAGCCCATGGCAGTAGGCAGGACAGATGAGATTTTAGTGCGATATGGTACACAGGCACGGGGAGGGGAAAAGCAAAGAATATGTGTGAAAAATTGAAATGACAAGGTCACGTTGATAGCTTGATTGTGGGAGCTGCCGCGGTAGTTTGTTGCATTATGATTAGAGATGGGCCAACTAGCATGAATGAGGCAAGAGCTGGTTTGAACCTTCATCCACCCCTCTAACCAGACCGAAGACGAGCCCGAGGTAGGGCTAAAACGCATCTGGCACTGCTTGCTTTGGTTTCTCAGCTTCAATGTAATGAGCTTCAGCTTCTGATAATTTAGCTTAGAACAGAAAGCAGGAATCTAGAAAAATGTTCAGGACATGCATCCAGTCTAAAATCATTCAGTCTGGAAAACTTGATAAAGACAGTTTTATACCATTTCCAGCCTTCCATCCATAACAAAGAGATTCATATCCCTGCTAATAACCATCCTGTTAGCAAAATGAAACCAAGTCTGCAAAGCTTTCCAATTTCAGCACAGGGGTTTTTTAATTATGAAGCTTTCAGTTGAGATGCCAAGCTTCTGTCAAAGGGTGTGTGTGAGAGTAGTCTGCATACGAGGACTTGCAGTGGGAACTGCACTGAAGTAAGCATACGATCCCTCTGTCAGCCGTTTCTCTTCTCTTTGGCTTTATCCTGTGGGAAGTAGCTTTACATTCAGATTCAGACTACAAGGGATTCTACGAAAGCTGAATTTCTGGACTGGTCGTGCTTAGTCTGTGGTGTGTCACACTCCCCATGGTGAGGGCTAAGTTCTCCCTATTTTGTGCAGCTTCTGTCTAATGCAGACAAAATTCCTCCTTCTCACAAGGATTCCCAGAGAAAGCAAAAGCAGAGAGCAAGGGCAAGCGGAGACAAGCGACGCAGTTTGCCTTGGACTCCCTGTTTTGAAACACTTGCCAAGCTCACTGAGGTAATAGTTGTGATTTGGTTGAATAACAAAATCCATATCCAGCCTCTTTTTGAAAAGTGCCGGCAGCAGGGTAGGATTCCTCTCCTCCTTTTGTGTTAATAATGTCACTGCTCTGTTCTTAGTTACCAGTATTCATGACGATACAGTGAGACAGAAATATACAGGAGTCCAGCGTGTTTTGAAGTGGCTCTAGGAGTCACTAAAATAATGACCTATATCGGTATGGGAAACTGTTTTCCTGACCATTTTCATCCTCAATGTGCTTTATAGACCTGAAAACTGCATCTCTTTGAACTGTGGCAATGCAGAGCAGAAAGCAGCTTCTCCAGCTGAGGCTGCAGGGAACAATCTGCTATGTGGGGACTGGAAGCATGACGATGAGCAGAGCTTCTCACCCATATCTCTTCCTCTGGATAAAGGGTGGCCTGTTAACTTGCTTTCACTTCCCCCCCCGCCACCGAAAAGTATATAGCAGTGGAAGAAGGTAAACGGTCTGCCAAAGACTCCTTTACTCTCATCTGTTTACTTGCAGGTAAATGAACCTGACCTACCACTTGATGAAATCTCCTTTATGTAGGGTGAAGACAGCAGCTGGGATAAACAGAAGAAGAAAAGGAGAAGAAAGAGGTTTTCTTCTTCATACGTAAATTTTCTGTAATGAAAACAAAGTTTGAAATAAACCTTGCCTGTGATTTCAAAACATATACTTTATTATTTACTCCCTATTATTTTCTTAATGCTCTGGACTAACACAGTCAAGGTGAGTCACTGTAATTAAAAGGACACTCTAAGACAGGGCTTTCTTGACCAATTCTCAGCTATTTCTGCAGATTAAATTATTTTTCTAAAAACCTGAAAAGATGATGCAAAGATTCAGACCTCTGTCCATGTGAGTTGACACCTACGAACAGTGTCCAATAAACTCCTTACTTGATGCTTTTTTTGCCTTTGTAGTTATCACAGTCTTATTTGTTACTGAAATGGATTTACTCATATGGAAAAATAACAGGCATTATGTGGCTGCATATATAATACATAGATTGCTTCCTTTTTCAGGGAGTTTAAAGAAGACACGACTTTGATGTTACTGAAACTTGTGTCATAATCATCAAATGGAGCTGATGCCAAACAAAACAGATGGAGCTTTCAATCAACAAACTGTATTCATTTTTGATATCTGTGACTTATTTATCATCAATGCAACTTTTAATAGGACAATGTAAGAAGAAAGATCTGCTCCCAGAGAAAAGAGAGCCACCAGGAGATCATACCTTATTATTTGACCCAGCAGCACAAATAGATGAAGTGCAAATGGCGAAGTGCAAATGGCAAAGTACAATACTCAACTCCAGCTGGAAGGGATTGGCCTGATGCTTTCTACTGGAGCAGAAGGTGGCATGAATGGTTACTTCATCCTCCTGTACTATGAAAAATTTCAGAGCATTTCTATTTAGCTGTGCACATATTGCTTATTAATTATACTTGATTACATTTCTATACCAGCATGCTGCTTTTCTTTCTTTGCAAGAATACATAGTGTAGCTTTGCCTGTGTCTATCTCAAATTGGTTTTATATACACGTTTTTATATACTGTATTGTATCCTGCCTGTAGTAAGAAAGAGGCAAAAAGTAAGAAGGGGTTTGATAAATAACCAATATGTGTCACTTTTCTGTATGAAGAATGACTTATGAAAAAGCCCTACAGCTATGACTTGCTTTGGCCTTCTAGAGAGACGGGGAGAGATAGAGAATATATATAAGGGAAAAATAAACTCTTATTTAAACTGTTTGGTTTTCTTTTTCCCTAAATGTCTCTTCTCTCCTTCTCTTCTTTCTTTCTTTCTTTTTTTCGTAGTGGTAGTCCCTGTCTTTTCTGCTAAGTGAAGATGGATAATCCAAAATAATATGCCACTTAGTTTCTTTTAGCATATGAATATATCAGGACTACTGTATGAAACGATGTTGCTTTTCTGAAAGCTGTTCAACCTTATGTGTAATTTCCTCTTCCCTTTTCTTTATTCACGTGTGTCCTCCTAAAAGAAGAAAAAAATCTGTTTGTGTCCTAGGATGTATTTTTTGTTATTGAGACAGATGAAAATTCTCTATGCTAAATGCTCACATGTTTAGAGAGAAGAAGCATTACTACACCTTCCTTCCCTGCATCTCTACAGCCCTCTCTCCATCACACCCCTGCGCTCCTTTAGCCTTGGAGACCTTCTGCCCCACTTGATGATACTGAAGGCATGGGTTGGAGCCTGCTTCCTTTGTCCTTCAGAATATGAAGAAGCCCGAAAAAAGAAAAAAAAGATTTTTCCATTTGTTTTTTTCTATGATTTCCTAAAGACAACTTTTGAACAAGAACTTATTTTTGTCTTACAATGTGGGATGTTACTAGAATCTCATGGTAATGAGCTGTATGAATTGTAAGGGAAGGTTTTCATAGTCGATGTTGCAAATACATTTAATATATCACCACAATTGATTCTAATACATCACCACAATTGATTCTATCTCTAATTTTCCAATAAAGCTTTCTAACAGATGAAAGACTGGGTTTAAGACTGAGATATGAGGGCCCTTCCATACAGTTCAGATTCTGCGTGTGAAGTTAATATCTGAGCAGAGGGGAGTCACCTCTGTGGATTAATCTGGTGGGCTCAGGCCAGTCCCACTCACCTCTCCAAACCCAGCACTATAATCAGCAAGTTTCTACACAGAGTTGAAGAGTTAAGCAATCACGATGACTTAACCATCAACTTGACCTTTAAGATCCCTTCAGAATGGGTTTGATCCTCACTGATTTACTTTATGTCTCAGACCATCGGATCTGTACTAAAACCCTGATTGACCAGAAGTCATTTTTTGATGCGTTAGGTTAGCAAAGTCCCATGGCCCAACGAGAAAACAGTGGGTGAAAGTCACACCTTACTGAAGTCAAAGGGAGGATTGCTTTCAATGGAACTGGGATTTCACCCAGCAAACCCAACTGACAGTGTTTGGGTTCTACCGTTGTCTGAAGATATCTGAATCCTTCTGTGGTGCCCATCATATTACTATGTAAAATGTATCTTGCAAGCTACTGTGATGTCTTCATGACACTAATGTTCATTTAAAAATAGTAGTTTTTATTAAAAAATGTACATTGATGACATAAATTATTTACTGGGTTACTACAAAATGCTGTGTGGCCTGACATGATAATTATATTGTTCTGTCTTTCCTTTGGTAATGAAAGCCTTTACTTATTTGTAAGTTATTTTTTACTGAACATGAGGAATACAACATATCAGAAAAAAAAAAAAAGTAAAACCAACATTAGGCCGTTATGTTACAGGCATGGGGCAAATCGCATAGACATTTATGGTACTCGCTGAAGCTTATCCTTGGATTTCCCTATCTACTTCTGAGTAACTTTAGTCATTTAGTTTCCTCCCTTACGGTGCCTTCAAATGGAGGAATTTTGATAACCAGCCATTTTCTGGGGCAGATGAATCAGCTGCCTTTGTAACTCCTCCTTTTTTTGTCTCTAGGGGTAGTTTTCTACCTTTCTCTTGATCCAAATAGGTTGGATTCTTTCCCCAAAATATGGAGGAACTAGACCTCTCTCTGTCCTGTAGCAATGGAGGAGAAGCACTTGTACGCAGCTGCCTCACTTATACGTCAACTATATATAACAATAGTGCTAGGCCAGTGCTACAAATGTATTTTGCTTATTCTGATTTGACTCTTTTTCCGTCATGCATGAAATTTTATTTACTTAGGAGACAACTTGAAAACAAATTTTAAATACCTACACCTATGTACCTACTCCAGATACTGAGGATGGGATAGGACAGAGCACTAAGTGTGTCTCCTCTCTTCCTTGTCTAGTTTATTTGTGACTAATTTCAGGAGGATTCTCTTTCCAATATGAAATCGAAAATGAGTGTGTTGTTTGTGTTAAAAACATGAGAAAAAAAAGAACAGAATCCCAGCCCCTCCTACCCTCCTGAGTTCATGTCTAAAATGATCAGATGGCTGTCTGATCTTCCACTTGTATTAGCACAGCTGCCCACGTGGTGCCTTCCAGCCCTGTTCCTGTCCCTGTCCCTGATAAACCCAGGGACTGCAGGCAGCAAGGCTGTGCTGGGGTCACCCGCAGCCTTCTGCAAGCCATTCTGAAATCACAGTGGTAAGGGCACATCTGGAAAGCTGATGAGAAAGCCCACTTGTTTTGATCACTGACCTTAGTCTAGAAATTGCTAGCTTGATACTTCCAGTGTGATTCCCCAATGCATCTTTGAGCTGATAGGTGGGGATATTAAAAAAGGCTTTAGACACTCTTTTAGTGTCCAGTTCCTTTAGGCAGGCATGTTACTTGTGATTGTCCAGCGACCTATTGCTGGTGTCTTTGGTTTAGAAGAAATTCTGGTGACTAAACAACCTTTTCTTACAGCCTTGAAATGTATATAAATTTTGTAGCTTACAGTGAGTTAGTATGTAAACTCTCAAAACAACGTCTCATCTAATCATGAACTCCAACCTGTTCATCCAGAGGGACCTAGGCAAGCTCGAGAAGTGGGCCCGTATGAACCTCATGAGGTTCAGCAAGGCCAAGTGCAAGGTCCTGCACCTGGGCCGGG
>JAVKLA010000001.1:34165985-34178886 GCA_034782735.1 Sagittarius serpentarius
TCTAGTTGAAGGTGTCCCTGCTCACCGCAGGGGGGTTGGACTAGATGACCTTTGATGGTCCCTTCCAGCCCAAGCCAGTCTATGATTCTATGATTCTATGAAGTGTATGGAAATAAATTCCTAAAAATCACTGAATAATACCCAACCCAATTAAAATTGTAGAAGACAAAGTTCTGAGCACACCTTTCCCAAAGCAGTGTCATATGCTACATATGACCTCATCACTGAGTTTTATACTGACTTGATGCTCCAGGTATGGCATAAGTGGGTATACCCACAGGCATGACGCTTTCTCCAAAGCCATTTATTTTTTTGCGACATGAAAAACCACAGAGGCTTCTTCGCATACGACTTATTCTTATCCAGCCAGAAACAGAAGGAAATACCATCTGACTTCTGCTAGGAGAAAGACAGCAACTTAAAATTTAAATGGTCAAGCTGAAATACCTGGAAAACCTACTATTGTCTTGGAAACAAAAAATTCAAATATTTTATAATGCATTCATTTTTAGACATTAATACTAGATATATAAACATATACTTTACTATATATTATTATTATACACTATACTATATGTAATATGATATACAATATATTAATTCATTTATGTTTCCTATACTATGCCAATAATATATAGAATATATATTCATTTACATATTTTTAGAGAATATTTTATATAAACTATATAAAAATGATTATATGTAATTATATATATAAATATAGTATGCTCATGAATGATTCGCTGTATCTCCTGGGCAGGATTTCTAGGATATTATTAGGTCATGCTAGCATGGGTACATTCTGCAGCACCAGTTTGCCACCAAAGACACTAATCACAGAACAAAGTGGTATAGAAACTCATATTGATGTTTTGCCTTTTTAAAGGAAATAATTGACAGCAAAGCATATTTCAAGGTCTGGTTGCCAACATATTCAATTTGGAGGAGGAGGATGAGGAGCAGGAGGAGCAGGAGGAGGAGGAGTGGAATGTCTGGAAACTCCCAGTCATACTACTAATGTTACCTACCTGTTGTCGGAGACCTGGTGACGTTGAACCAAACTGTGAAAAATGTGTAATTCTTCTAACATTGCTGATGAAGTAGCACCAGATTTTTATTTTTTTGTGTGTGCATGTGACTGCTTTTGACCATGACAGGTTTTCATAAATCTGGTGTCATTATAGAACACATGACTTGTGTCACCACTGCTACAACAAGAGAAATCCATCACGGATCAAAGTGCCAGGAAAAGTCCTATTCACTATATAAGCCCCACTTAAGCTTTCCAAATACAGCTTGAGTGGAATTTAAGTGGGCCGTAGGCCGTGTTTTGCTCCTATAAACAGGCATGAATTTTACACTGTGAAAACAAACTAAAATATAAAGCATTTTCTAATGTAACACGGAGCCATCTGAAGTCACAAGGCCATCCAGAGCTAGGTATCTTCACCAGTATTTTACCTTGAATACCATGTTATTTTTTCTAGAATACAAAGCAAAACAATAAAACAGTCCAATATTATTTTAATACTTTTAACACTGGACCTTCAACCTACATACTATATTATACCTATCTGAACAGAGCTGTCTATACCCTTCTCAGATCACAAGCTTCTTGAGCAAGGATCATGCCTGTCTCCTTGTTTATACATTGCCTAGAATGCTGCAAGCTACATAAAAACTTTCCTTCTGTGAGAGATTCATTGCACTCTGAAAAAACCACTTTTTTTATATGTAAACAATATATAAATATATAAACAGACATATATGTATTTATTTACAGGAAAGTGATTGTGTTTCTTCATCATAATGCTTCCTGCCTTGAGAAGCCTCTTCAGATAATAATGCAACATTCTTTTTTCTCTTACCTTATTTAAATGCCATGCTAAGTACTATTTGTAATGTGCATATTATAATTTACAAAAGTGTAGGACCCTTTAAAATAATTGTAGAGTGAAAAAACATGAAACTTGACTAATAATTTAAAGTCTATAGAGACATTTATGTCACCCCATTCTTTGCAATGAGCAAAATCCTTTTTGTGATTGATTTCAGTAAAGATTCCAGCATCTGCCTTCTTTACCAAATCTTAAATGCGTTTGCTTTACTCAGCATTGCAGCCTATTATACCCAATTGTTTTAATGCACTAAAGTAGGGAACTATGTACCTCTAGAGACCAAAAATCCCCACTGAACTGCTTTGAATCAGCTATGTGATCCTAAAGATCTTTTTTATTCCACTGGTATTAATTTTTCCCTATTTCAATAAAACAATGAAAAATAAAATACTCTGTTCATCAAGGCACATGTACCTAATTTCATGTAATATTTCATTTGAAATTGTCTCATTTTATTCTCTCTGATTCTGTTAAAAAAATCACTATAGTGGGAGAAAGTCAAACTAGAGATTATATTAGGCCAAGGCAAATGGTATTCACCTTTTATAGTCCCTATGTTTTATAATGAAGATACTTCATTGAAACAATGATGCATACTTCAACAGTTCCCTGGAGGGCAGTGAATCCTGTTTGGAGAGATTCATGAATATGTGCATTAGCACAATCCAACTGGAACTTGCCCTTAAAAACGAACCACAAGAGAAGCTGATCAGTTCCCGCTTATGTATATAATCAGAAGGTTATCATATTATCGCCCCCTCCACAGGGAAAAGCAGATGCATATTCTTCTACCACGTTAAGATGAGAAATGCCAAAGGAAACAACAATCTCCCCCTCCCTACACTTTCAGCAACATTTACTGTTTGAATCCAGAAAGACCTTTTAGAACAAGAGGAGGAGAATATACGATGAGTTTCTCTAAATGAGGATTTATTTTGCATACGATTAGTCATAGCGCAAACCTTTTAAAAAAAATTACATCTGCATTAATTTAGTCAAGGCTATCAATAAACCTGAAGTGAGTTCAAAGACTGCTATAGATGGCAGAGAGATGAGACAAACATTTCACAGAGTCAAGGTTTGCAAAGATATACACGAAACTGTGTGTCCTGAAGATGAATGAGGAACACTTGGCAGTTCTTGAAGCAGTAGTTTATTTAAAGTACAAAGAATTCAGTGAAAAATACTTCTGGCCAGCAGTTGGTGCCCGGCTTTCAAGAAAAATGGCAGACCACCACTAGGCTAGTGACAATGATAAAGAATAGTCACATAGATTTGCAGATTTATCTTTAGGTTTGTAGCAACCTCAGCTCTATGAAAAAGAGTGTCGCGTTGAGACTCCTTACCACCTTTGAAAACAAACTGAAAAGAGCTACTGCCTTATGATGGTGCATATTATTAAGCGGTCATGACATATACTGGACAGTAGAAATAATCTATATCATCCAAAATGAGCAATCGTTTGATTTGAGCTTGGAAAGATTAAACAGTGCAACGAAACAGGAAAGAAAAAACGAAATTATGGATCACCACCTGGGTAAAAGGTGCCACTGCCATATTACCGCCTTTTCTATACCCCTGAGTCTGTAACACCTGCACCCATTTATACTGGTAGCAAATGGTGCTAAATGCAAAGCAGAGTTTGCTTAATAAGTTGTATTCAGTTTTATTATGGCTAGGAAAAATCCCGATGTAACTGACTGGCATGTTTAATTTAAGCTGTCAAAGAGTCATTACTAAGACATCTGTGAAAATGAATTTGGAGAAACTCTTACAAGAGGCAGCTTCCTCTCACCAAAGCCACAAAGGTTGTAGCTTTTTTATTTGGGGGATTTTTTTCAAGTATGTATCAGGAGTCCAGCCTTGTTCTTTGCAGCCCAAAGATCCTGCATACAAAAGCTTTCTGGATGTCTACGGTCTTTTGTGCGCTGGAAGCAAAAAATCACTGTATCTCTATCTACTAGTTTTTTCACTTTCAGGGGAGAGGCATTATGCCTTCTAAATAAGATATATAGAGGAGGCATAATTATACCCTCTAAAGAGGATATAATCTCATAATTGTGCAGTAGAGCTATCCTCAGATTGCACCACAGACCGTACTTGCATGCCTGATAGATTAACACCAGGCTCAGCTTCTAGTCTGAGGGTATTATTTTTACTTAAAAGCTGGTTGAATATTGTTGAACACATGTGTACGCGTGTGGTTTTGTGTGTATGAAGTGCCCTATTTACCAATGCAGATCCACCCGTCTGGTTAGTTTCCATACGCATACACGCAGATATACAGAACCCAAGCACTTGAAACACTCAACTGTATGGGTTTTTTCCACAGCTAATAACCTTCACGGTACAAAAGAAAAATACTTTTTTTTAAATAGGGGTGGGGAGAAAGGCTAGCAGGTTTATTTTGCTTAACTTACTGTGGTGAGTCACATTCAGCTCTAACACTGCAGCTATTACCATATGTCATCAAATAACCAGCATAAGCAGATGTGCTGTTCCTCCACAGCGACCCCACGTAGAAGTTTAGAGACCAGGAGGAGCGGGGCAATACCTATTCCTGGCCCCACATGGGCATGCACATACCTATGCACGGTGCAAGAAAGCGTTTAAACGAAAAGAAATGTTTCAGCATACTGAATAATTCACCGCTCCTAGGTCTGTTTTTGCTGGATGCATCATTGCATAAAAATATTTGCATGTAAAATGGCAAACACCAGAAAATTCTGATGTTTCTCTGGATGCAGTAAGGAGACAACACAACAATTACATATATATTTTTATATCTATATACACTTTCCTCCCTGCTGTCTGCTGTTGTTGAACTTGTGCAAAAAGCAGTTTTCACAAGTGTAAGTGATGTTTGGTGAAGACAAAGCTTGTGCATCACAGCAGGGGGACAAAGGCAGGGGGGGCGAAGGTCAAAGGGTAAATTCCAATTGCTAAGACATGTTTTTATGAGTTGAATCTTAACCATGTGATAAGCAGCATTCAGACTCAGAGCAAAAGGGAGTAGGAATAAGCATCTCGGGGAACCTTTGTGAACCACTGTACCGGTTTGATAGCTCGTTGACAAAAGCCGGGCTCTTCCTTCCCAGTGGTTGCTTTCTCCTGTTGTTCTAGTTTTCAAATGGAAAGTCCTTAGGTAATTAATATGCTCCTTCAGCCTTTGGAAGTGGAAATGAAAATAAGCGCTTGGTTTCTGCTGCATGCATGGCAAGTACTTCTGCTTCATGTAGCGCCTTTGATTCACAGGACGTACAGAAGAGAGAGGAAAGCTGGTGCTACCTTTTTGGTAGAAACAGCGTGCGAGAAGGAAGGGGCCTCCATTACACGCGGTACAAGAGCACTCTGGGCAGGAACTGCAAACAGGTAACAGCAGCAGCTTTTGCAACAACGGGTGTAGTAGACTTTCCACCACCTCTTACTCATCTCACCCAAACAGGATAGGGAGCAACCCAGACTTCCGTCTTCTTGACAGATCCTTCTCCTGCTGGTGATTGGCTGTACTTCTCCTCTCAGCCTGTTTTCTTGATAGCCACATCAGTAGGAGCGCACAGATCCTGCCTCCAGGTAAATTGTATTGGCAATATCCTCTTAAAGGATGCATACGTTAATTGTACCTGCGCTTTGGCTGAATTGATGAAGATCTGCTAACCACTGTCTCTGCAGAAGCCTATTGGTAGTTCAGCCAGAGAACGAGGAAGATGGGACTTTGGCAAGCAGAGATACCATCCCTGCTGAAACTCGCTAAAGATGCCTCATTAGAAGAATTTAATAAGCTGAGTGAGAAAAGTTAGCTGATGGCTCTATGTCTGGCCTTGCTAAATCAAGCTCTCTGTAATTGTTCAATGTAAATGAGTGCATCTACACCAGTTCATGCTTGCAAAAATGTGAATCTGTTGGTTTTGTACAAGTTGTAGAAGTACTGCAAGTGATACCACAAATTAGGCCAAACAAAAATAATGCGCCGCTTAAATGTTGTGTTACTATATATGAAAGAAGGTTTAGAAAAGAAGGTCCTCTCCTTATCCTGTTCTCAAAGCTCTGTGAACACTGACAGTAATTTAATATAACCAGAACCCACCCACACTGTTTGACTCCTGTGTTTTGACAGACAATTTACCAGTTCCTCAGTTGCCCTAAATCCGCGAAGTTTCATTTCAGTCACTGGAGCTACATCAGTTTATTCCACTTATGGACCTGATCCAACAGCTTCAAATAGCTACAGGAGAAGATTTCTGCCTATTTTGTCCTGTTTTACAGTATCTGCTCCCTATGTTTTTTCATATAAGAGTATGAGATATGACATAATTTTCTCATCAATTGTTACATCTGCCATAAGTGGCAGAAAATATGCCATGCAAGCCTGATCCTGAAATAAGCGCCTCAAATGAGTAAATGCCACTAACTTTTAGATACAAGTCACTTGAGGTTAAGTTTATAGGATTATTGCTGAAGTTTGTACAGGTGTGAAGTACAGTCTATTTCACTTCAACAGCAAAATTTATTAATGGGAATAATTGAAATGTATCATTTGACTATGAGCAGAGCTGTAACATCCACATCCAAATGCTGATGACATCCCCATGCCCCCTGAAGGTCCAAATCTTTCTAGGCACTTCAGGGGAGATAAGTGAGCTTAGCAGCCTGAAGAGCTAGTCCTTCTATGAACTCTCATGAAAGCTTCATATTTGTCCTAGAAGAATCAAAATGTAGTAAAGGGGCACATTTTTCCACTTCTTAGGTTTTCATTGCAGCATCTTTCTTCTGTACCACTTGTATAATTGAGTTTCCCTATTTTGGAATGGGTTCACTCGACCCCAGAATAACCTAAAATATTACTAAAATTATTTTCACCATTTTCTAAGGAAAAATTATTTCCTTTCCTCCTGGTGTCAGCAAAATAATAAAATATTGTTGCTTTGCTGATAGCACACCAGACAAAAACCATAAACCTAAATAGACTATTTGCAATGCTAAAAACCGACTCAAACAGAAAGAAAAATTAACTTTTTAATTTTGTTTAACGCAGAGATAGTAAATAATCTGCAAAGTCAAACACTGTTAAAAACCTCCTTATTTTAAACTAGAGAACATTTGACAGCATCGAAGCTTTCACACAGCTAAACAAAAGCTTTCTGAGAGAAGTTTCAGAAGGCCTTTTTTTTATGTTTTGTCCATATTCTAAGTGCCCTCTACTGCCAAAGGAGCTGTACTACAGAGGGAGCGAGCACTTTACTGCAAGCAGCAAGTAGAACCCCCCCCAGAGATTGAGAGAAAGGAAGAATTTGATGCTTCCTGGTATTGCTTTTCAGGCTATATGTAGTCGGACTTGAAAATTACCAGCAATAGGATGGCTTTTTTTATAAGAAGAAAAAGAAAAGTAAATCCAGTGGTGAATGGAAATACGTAATCATTTATTTCTGCTGGCGACGTGGGTTCTTCCTTTCTGCAGCTTGCTGCCCTCCATTGGTTTCTCTACCTCTCTCTGATGCCTGTTTCAGCACTTGAGAGACGTATTTCTCAAGACCAGCTGTGATCCTGCCTGACGCGTTGGCAAGTTTTACACTTGCGCCCGAGTATAAAGCCCCGTCAGGTAGGAGACGGAGAGAAGCTGTCCCTCCCCGCGGAGCTGACGGGGTGCAATGGCTGGCGAAGATGGAGAGATGGAATCAGCACTGCGTGCACTACTACCACAGAGGAAATTCCTTCTGGGGCGCGGGAAGGTTTCTGAGTCAGGACTTGCTCCCGTGGGAAGGAGCGCTCCTTCTTCCGCCTTAGAGCCGCTCTCCGCACGCAGCCCAGCCCCAGCCCAGCCCTCAGTTAGCCGCTGTGCATTCCTTATGGGCCTTTTGCTCTGCGTTTCTCAGCAGGGCGAGTTTCATTTTGAACAAGCTTGTATTGTTCAACAAAGACCAAAAGTCACTTAGGAGTTTCTGGGGTTTATTTTCCACACAAAGCGGTCAGATTGAGAAAATGCAGGTCTGCAGGATGCGGAGCTCCAGATTTCATCGTGAAATGTTCTGAAACCTGTGGGGAAAAAACAACAACCACTCATCTTTAGCCTTCTGTAGGCTAAAAAATGCATTGTTATGTATTCTAGATAGTCTTAGTGCGTTTAACAATTTGTGTTGTACGTAGCGTAAGAACACGTTGCACACGTATTAGCGCGTACATATGTATATACATGTAAGTATTTATTGTGTGTTTGTGGTGGTGGATATTCCAGTCACCCTGGCCAAGCCGTGAACAAACATAAATCGTAACACCTGAAGTCCTCGATCAGATTAACCCTTCATCCTCCAGCACGCCTCGCCGTGCAGCGATACTCCCCGGCAGGTTCGCGGCTCCTGCTGAGGTCAGTTTGAGGCCGGGTACGGTGGCGGCATTTGCATGATGCAGGAACCCTGGAAAAGTGGGAATTGCGGCCGTTGTTTGCTGGCGCGGAGGCCCCGCCGTTCCCGAGGCGACCAGTGCTGAGGGTCCAGCCGGGTCTCTGGGGCTGCGGAAGCTGTCGGGAGTTTCCAGCGCTGCGTATTTACGGGCGACGGCCAGCCCTTCATCACAAAGAAGGATCTGAGAAATTACCTTTTTCTTGCTTTTTTCCTCTTTTTCTGATTTACAATATGAAAGACATTCCATAGACCTGTGTGACCTCAGAGTGATATTGAAAAACTATAAAAGCAAGGGCTCACCTATATTCCCTGCTCATCCTCGTGAACATACAGGATTATTTTCTACAGTAGATCCTAAGTGTTGTGTCCAACCTGTTTTAAACAAGACAAACTACAGGGATGAATTTGCTACCTTTGGGAAATGTTTTGAAATCAGTTTCCCTTGTAAAAGTATGGGGTGGTACTTTTTAATGATTTTTGTTAGAACTTAGCAGAATTCTGGAAAAAAGAAAAATTAAAGTGAATTAACTCCACAGGTTTATCAGAATGTGAAGTCAGTTCTTGGACTTGTTAGCTAAGATTCCTTAATAAGCAGTTCATATTGAAATTCAACAAATTTATACCCTGAACATAAGGAGGCAGGTGTTCCCAGCTATCATTTGCTTCTAGAAATACTCTCATGTTTTACCATGCAATTAAAATTATACCAGCCATATGAGACAGAACTGAATTATTTTACACTGTATATATATACACACACACACACACACATATATATATATATGGCGCTTCTGTGCATGTAAGGGTTCCGAGGCTGCCTGCTCTTGAAAGTGAAGCACTTAGTTTCGGTACCAGTATTTTTCAGCATGACAGTGTTGCTTCGAGCTTTCCAAGAGCAGGACTTCAGCCCTTATCTCAGTGGAGAACTCCACACGCTCAGCAGATTTTATTACTTGAATCTCCATGTTCATTTTTTCCTTTGTTCTCTGATGAGAGTGGTGACAAAGGTGTTGATCATTTCCTACCTCTATTGATGGATTTTGTTCTGGATGCAATAGTTTGAGGTGACAAATTTGATTACAGGGAGAAAACCAGACACTAAAGAGCTCTTCAATGTAGTGTAGACAGACTGAACAAGAAGCTGTGACTGCAAGTGGAAGTCGGACAAATTCAACTGAGCAAGAAACTATATACATAACAAAAACCATAGCTGTCCTCCAAGTAATACCAGCTCTTAGTATCTTCAGATCAAAACTGGATACTTTCAAGGAAGTTACACTCTAGTCAAGCAGAAGTTACTGGTTTTACTGTGGAGGTAACTGTGTGGAATGTAGTGGCTTCTGACGTACCAGTAGTATGTTGGATTATACTGACCTATGGCAAAAGGTCAGAGCTAATGGTACGCACTAGATCCTTCTAGACACAGCTCCATAAATCTATCATTTGCACATGGAGATGCATCAGATACTGATGACATCGGCTTTTCACAACCTGTGTCAGATTTGACTCAGGGACTAGATAGGAAAGGTACATGTAATGAGGAAAATAAGTAACTGCAAGCATAGTTATTATTTGCTCCGTCTTGAATTCTGGTAGTTTAACTGGGCCGAACTGCGGTGGTGGAGTTTGATTTGCCAAGTGCAGTACAGCTTCTGTTCTACAGCATCGCTGGCCAAACCACCACAGGTGGCTGAAGAAATCCAGGACTGAGGCCACTGCTAAAATGTAGAATGAAACCACACAGCAAGGGCTAGCAATAGGAGCGGAGTGGGAAACAGTCAAACATCGGCACCCCCGAGCCGTTCTCTCAATGTTTCTCAGCAGCTCGGGTCAAGCTTTCACAGACAGCAAAGGATTCAGAAGATGAGGATGGATGGTCAGAGATACCTTCTCATCACTTGCCTTTCCCCTGCCTGGCCTGAGACCCTCATGCGGGAGCTAGCACCTTTCCAGGTCCCTGGCACAGCAAGGACGCAGTGCACAGGCTGTTTGTGATAGCTCTCTCCTGGAAGACCATGAAGTTTTGTAAGCTCCAGCTGTCTGAGTCCAGGATACCACATACCCTACTCCTCTATGCAAGAGACTGCCGTGGCTGAAAGAAATACAGGTCTCTGAGATAGTGCTCAACGATTCCACCTTATTACAGAAAACTTCTACTTCTATACCTTTTTTAGGAGATAATTATTTACACAGGTGTTTCTTTGAAGTCTTGAGATTAATCTCGCTATTCTATTTCTAAGACACAACAAACTAGTACTAAGTCTATTATCTTGACACGTTGACTATGTTTATTCCACATGTTTTCTCTAGACAAGATTCCCATCCTGTTTTTCACATTCTTTCTCACACATTCCTCAAGCGGTGTCCTGGTCCTCCCCCCTGTACTGGCCATTCTTTCTCACACATACACAGAACTCTACGGAATCTGTTGTCCTTGAATTCTACTTTGGTCTATTAATGTCTAAGCTTAATCTTAACAATATTTATTCTCTTTCTACTCTTTATCCAATCTTCTTTAATCATCCAGATGGAACTGTCTGTCCTGTAGCTGCTACAGAAGAGGAAATGATGAAATTGGTATGCTTTTTTTAAATTTTTTTTTTTAATTTTGAAGATTATATATTGAAACTTCTGATTTGGATTTACCAGAGCAAATCCAGAGTGATATTTGCCTTTGATACTTTTCAGCTTCCCTGCTCCTTCATGCAAAGATGCTGCAAGGTGCTCAAAGATACTGATATCACAGTTGCATGTGATGTGATAACCGGATATCATGGACCAAATTCTACCTTTGGACAGATAGACAGGGATGTAAAGGAGGGAGATCCATACATGTACATAAGACCAAAAATTATCATGTGCACTTAAAAGCAAAACAGTAGTCTAATATATGACATCTTTGTCAATGGGAGGGAGGGAAGAAGAGCTAAGTCTTTGTGTCTTGGAAGTCATTGTGCCTGTCACTTTTAATATACACTGTATTTATATTGTACATGCAAATATATGGCATTTAATTTATATCCTACTCATATTATAGATATATTGTATATAAAGAGGTATTTTGGTTTACCTAAGAGTTGAAGTTTTGATGTGTGGGCTCATCTCTGTAGAATTATTACTAGGTGATAGAAGGGAGGTAAAATTTGCATGGAAGTAAAATAACTCAGTAAATTTTAATTCATATTTCATGTGAGCCAAACACATTTTGCTTAGAGAGTTTCTCTTAAACCTTTGGGGTAATTCTTGTGTACTTGAGAGAAGAACTTTCTCCACTGTAAAAGAAAACAGGTATTTTATTGAGGTTTCTATTTAGAATATACCTGGTTTTGCAAATGAAACTTTAAAAATTATGCATATATAAATGTTCAATTCTAAAAAGCATTAGATTCTTAGAGATGAAGAAATCTCATAGAAGTGTTTTGTGTGTTTCCACTTTCTAAAGAATCTCTGGAATCCATATATTTCAGGTAGGAATTTCTACTCCTGCTATCAAAGAATACTCTCAGGATTGCAGGTGTTCCCAAAAGCAATAATTTATTTCAAATCAATGACAAATAAGTGAATATACATTAATCTATAAATGATTTTCAGTGGTGCATGTGGGCAACCAAAACTCACCAATAACTAGAAGATAACTTAAGCAGATAAAGGCTTATATGACCCCATCTTTCCCCCTGAACTTCATCCTTGTTCCAATAAAAGATATTATTCTTCCCTACAAATATGTCATGCCTCATGTCCTGTAACTGTGATGATCTAAGGATTAGACACCATATAAGATATGTGCAGACTAGTCTGGATGAGCCAATTTTTATTCAATTATATTATCCAACTCAAGAAAATGTATTGGAAAATGCATCTCCTTTACAATTAGTGTGACTGTCTATAAATGTGAAATACTTCCTATTCCTGTTTTTATTCAGTTGAATAGCAAACTTCTCATTGGTTTCAGTGGTGAAGGTTTAATCATTAAACTGTTTAGGGTTTCAACTTACTCCTATAGAAATTACTGAAAAAACTTCACTGAATTTTGGGGGAATCTGGTGTGCCCTTAGCAATTTTAAAAATTGCACTGTTTATTTAGACACCTATTATGATTTTAGAAATGAAACACTAGGAGACATCTATTTAAAACTCCATGGAGCTGCAGTGTGATCTAATGCAGACTGGTATTTCCAGCCCTTTAATCTTTTCAATTTATCACTTCATCTCTCCCTATACTTCTCTTTGTTGCCTGACTGTCTGTCTCATATTTATCTGTTATATATATCTTTGGGAGTGGAATCTCTTTATGTGTAGGGCCTATAGGACCTACCATCATAGATATCTCAATCTTGATTGTGAAGAAATAGCAATAATAATGATGCGCCTATGAAGTGCTGGGGCCTGAACTGTAGGCCCTAAATCAAAGTTGTCCTCTGGATGAATCTCACAACCCAACAATATATCTAACATGCATAGTATTAATCCCCTATATAGTGCACTACTGATCTACTTTTGTATGAATATCTATATATTGATGCTAATCTATAAAGCTTTGTTATAACGCTTATTGTGTAACGCTGACCAGCAGAATAGTCTTTCTTTATTTAGAGGCGTGTGAAA
>JAVKLA010000001.1:34178986-34214068 GCA_034782735.1 Sagittarius serpentarius
ACACGTCATTTGGCCTTACTGAAACTCATAGAGTTAGTCTTGGCCGATCGATCTAGTCTGTCCAGATCCCTCTGCAGAGCCTCCCTACCCTAGACCACTGCAAAAGTGCATGTCTATCATAATTCCCCTCCAAACGCTCTTAATAAATGAGGTACATCATTGTCATTTCCACCATATTATGGCATCCCTTAAACTACTATTCCTACCTTCCCTATCAGAGGTCAGTGATAAATACAGCATGGGTGTGTGAGTGCAGCAGAGAAGAAGGAAGAGAATAAACAAACATAATTATTTTTCAAAAAGATAAAAGAACGGTTCAGACATCTACAAGCCAGAAACTGATGTGAAAGAATGAGCCTTAATGGAGGATATGAAGAACATTCCCTTTTGATGAGGGGACTCACTTCTTCACTGCACTAGCAAGATTTCATAAAACTGTATTTTTAGTAAGCTTTGTTCTCCTTTAATACTGATTAATGAAGCAGTAAAGAGCTAGAATTCCCATCTCATGGAAATTCTGCATTTCTTTAAAATTACTTAATTCAGGCTTGGAATTAAAAAATTCCTGCATTTCCCATCTTAAAAAAGAAAAATCCATTCCAGTTCATTTGAAAACTTTCTTTTTTCTTTTTTTTTTTTTTTAATCCAACCAAGCACTTTAGGTTTCTAAGTTTCCTTGGCTGCCAGCTTAAAAGAAAAAAGCCACTATGAGAATCGGAACTCCCAACAATGGCTAAGTGGAGCCTGGATAGTTGCTGCTTACTTTCTGCCAAAGGTTTCAAGCTAAGCTGACACAAGTTTCTTATTTAATCAAGTCAGCATGCCGTAACAGAAGAATACACCCTGACAAACCAGGGAAGCACTATCTCACTGAAATTACTGCTATGTGGGTCCTCGGCTGGTTGAAAAAGCTTCAATCAAAACATTATCATCACTGCAGTCTGTCCTTACAAATACAAGGTATCCTTACAAATAACACTCAGAAAATACTCAAGGAAGGAAACACCAATAGGAGGGGTTATCAGTACTTTGGAGGATGTGACTAGAATTAAAAATCATCTAGATAAATTGAAGGAATGATTTGAAATCCATAAGGTAATTCAGTAAAGAATGATGCAAAATGCTGCACTGAAGAAAAATAAGTAGGATGACTGCAGCAGACCACAAACTGAATAGAAACCAAGAAAGAAAATGTCATTTGGGGAAGGATTAGCCAGACTGCCAGAAGCAAGACAAGAGCAGGTGATTATTCAAATCTGTTCAGCACTGGGAGGTTGCAGCTGGAATCCTGTGCCCAGTTTTGGACACAACACTTGAAGGAAGATGTCAGGACAGTAGAGAGAATCCACACGAAATCAATATAAATAGGCTGTTTAGAGGAATGGCTGAAAGGATTAACTTTGTTTACTCAAGGTGTGATGGAAGGGCATGTAACAGCCATCTTCAGATAAAGTACTGTTAAGATGAGGATGATGGCTTAATGGGCTTAATTTGCAGATCTATTAGTTATCGTGCAGCAATACACAGAGATGAGCAAACTAGTTTTACCATCCTAGTTACAGGAGATGTATAAGAATGTTAGGAAATTAACTGTGAGCAATGATCCACGAGTACTCTAGCTCATCTCAAGCAGAGCATTAGATTAGCTAATATCTACTGTTTACTTTAAACCAACTTTCCTTGATTTCTGTGAATATTTTCAGCCCCCAACATTTTACCGGTTACTGCGTGTCATACTACATGCAATGAATTGCACTCATATTGCAAAAGAAAAAGCAATCTTTATGTAACAGCATCTCACTTAGCAGCTAGACCTGTTCAAGCAAAAAGCTCTATCATTAGTTCTCCTGACTGCAGTAAGACTAATGTTTGTTAAACGAGCAAGAGTTGAAGGTTCTGGCCATAAGTTTATACAAGTTTGGGTTTTTTTTCTTTGAGTACTAAATCCACGAGTCAAGGAATGAACTAATAATAGGCAAAACCACTTTTGCTCTAAAGTAGACCTCATGTTATGTACTTGTATGAAAATGCTTTATTAGGCTACTTAGACTGCTGTTCTTTTTACATTGTCTACTTAGTAAGAAAAATAATGTTTTGGAGATAGCTTGCAAATTAATTTTCCATCTTTCAGCTTACATCCATATTCAGGTTATGGAACTGTTCTTAAAAACAAGACTATCCAGCCTATCACAAAAAGACGGTCTTTTAGATTCTGCTTTACTGGAGTCATGGCATTACCCCAGGGAAGTCAAAGGAAGCAAGTGGGCGTGGAGAGAACGCACCTTGTATCAATGCCCAAGTACCCCGTGTTCGTTATTCAAATGTCTTCCCACTCCTCAGACATCTAATTTTCTTTTGTCTGTTACGCACATAAGCCTTTTTCTCAGAGAAATTATGTTGCACCCCATATCTTAACCCTGTTGAGATCCTTGGAAGACTTTATTTAAAAGGAAGAAGAGAAAATAAATTTTAACGCACAAACCAAAGAGTCACTACAAGAAAAATATGAGTATATAATTTTCTGCTGCAAAATAAAATGCAAAAAATTGCATGATGTTCTACTATTTTAAGGTTCTTGTTATTAAAAGGATATGTAACTAAATCCCACAGCAATAAGTACCATGTGAGTGGTAGTTGCTATGGTAACTTATTCTTATTAAGTAGAATGAAAAAATCCTGAAAAAAAAATACACTCTGTTGGTATGTAAGTTAAGGATGCCTCAGGGCAGCCTAAAGAACATCGATGGGGCAGCAAAAAAGTATTTAAAAAACTGAAAACAGGTGAAATATGATATTAAGAATCAAAACACGTATATTTTAGATTAACACTTTCAAATAAGAGAAAGGGAAATGGGATACAGTCGCTGCCTAGGCCACTGTGGGTTTCAGTTATTAGGAAAGAAATCTGGGTTTAAGTCTCTTTAGAAGAGCGGAGAATGAGCAAGCTACAATAAGTTGTTCTTCCCTGAAGCTAAACTAGCATTTAGATACCAGTAAAGTGGAATTGACTTTCTTACTGTAGGAGCTCATTAAAGCACAAGGACTTTTCACACCCAGCCTCCATCCCTCAGGTCCCCCCAGCCCAAAATCCCCACTGATACATTTGGTGGAAAGAACTCTCAGCTACCACAAAGAAAGGACCCCAGAGAAATCTTATCACTGCCTATTATACCTGCAGCAGATACATATGTATTATTAAAGTAGCCAGCCACTGGATGTCATTGTTATTCCACAGAAACATAACGAAGAAAGATCTCTTTAACTGCAAAATCTTTCAAACCACCCAAAATGAGAGGCAACATACACCCTAGCTTCAAGCATGTACTGTTCAAGTTAGTCTCAGCATTCTGCTTCCCAAACACAGTAAAACTATTTTTAAGTGGATGAATAAGCTGTGTGTCCTACATATGGGATTTAAAATAGCTGACTAAACATCACATGAAAGAGTACGCTGCTCACTTGGTCCTGTACATTATCTTTGTGTCAAAAACATTTCACTTTATTTTTTAAAGCATTCTGCTTTGATTTGGACTTGTAATGTTTGGAAGCACATACGCTTACTGCAGAGATTTTCTGCCCCATTTTGGGATGCAGGAAATAACAATTTTTGCCCATGCATGAAGCTGTTGGCTTGCTGTGTCTGCTACATTTCTACCTCCGTGCCCAAGACTGAGAATGCACATTTCTCATCCCATTTTCAGCAAGGAATCTCAGCATGTTAGTTGAAATTACGCATTATTTTAGCTCATATGTCCCTTCTTTCAGAGTGTGAACAAAAACTGCAGCCCTACATATGCACGGCTCTGTGCAGACCTGGTTTTGCATCCCTGTTCAGTCTGCAGTGCCAGTGTTTTCCAGCAAACGGCTTTCTGCACTACAAGAGAGAAGACTGAAAACTCCTTGCCCTGGTGAACTGGAATCCAGCCAGCTTGATTTCTGCACCATCCTCCACCACTTCCAGGATAAGTCTGTGCAACTTGCAGGCAGCTCAGGGTATTATCAAAACCAGACCAGAACCATGCAGTTGAACGGAGGTCTGGGAATCAGTGCTTGTACTATACCAGTACTGCAAGGACTAGTTCCTGTCTTACGACAGCTCATGCTATACCTTGTAGCCATACACTGCACTGAAAAGGCACCTGTAAGTCACTCTAGTTACAGGATTCCCATGAGGCTGATTTCCTATCAGACCTAAGCTTAATTGCATCCTGTATCTTGTTCCCAAGCCTGATACTGTCCCTTTGTCCAACATTTGCACTGGTCTCAGCGTCACGCTAACCTGCTTAGAGTTTCTTGTGTGCTCCATTTATTGAGAGCTGGCCTGAAATGAAAAGAGAATTAAGCTTGGGATGAGTAAGCTCTTACTCTATTCAAGTTTCAGTATGGGATCTTCAGATTGAACTCAGGATTTCTTATTTCTCATTGTGCTTAGAAGCAGGCACCAAGCATCTGCTTCCTGGTCCTTTTCTGTACAAGTAGTGTCTTCTGCAGATGGATCAGGGGTGGGTATAAGGAAACTCTAGCTTGAAAAGTAGGTACTCTTCAGTTGCTCGTCTTGTAACTAACCAGTCACTGCCAGATTTCTGCCACTGTGGGTGTAATCTCCCACAGTAGTTGCACAGAGACGAGTAGTCCATTTATCTTCCTTGCTCACCCTAGTACTCAGAGGTGTAAATTAGAGGCAGATGTGGAAGCTGGGAAGTTTTCCAGTTTCCTATTTTAGAAAGAAGTATTTTGCATTGTGGGCACTTGGATCTTTTCAGTCTTTCGCACAGGCAACACCACAAGAAGCTCTTTGGGTGGTTAAGTAGTATGGTTTACTAGAGCTCCCATCTCAGCTACATCTAACAGACATATGTTCAGTTAAGCCCAGTCCAATTTTCCTGCAATAAAAGTAGGCCTGGATAGGAGAAAATAAGTCTGAAGGTTAGGATGCATCTGGAAGTTGGCAGAAAAAGTTCTGTTTTAGTGAGTTAGTACTCAGCTACAGGAATAAAAGTAGGAAACAGAGAGTTGTCATACCTGATAGATAAAAGGCGAAGGAATCAGTTTTTCTGAAATCAGCAGGAAAAAGTCTATACCAGAAAAAGAAGAAAACACATTATGTTCTCTTACCCATGTAGATGAGCCATGGCTGACCCGATCCTAGTAACTCAACCAAATCTGGGGGACATGATCGATCTCAAATCACACCCAAAATCTAGTAAATCAGTAAGTTCCTTTCTACTGACTTAGGTTCAGATCCAGGGAAAGCGTGGCAGGTTAGCTGCCCTCTTGGAGTCAATAAAAGTCACCCTCAGGTCACTTTTCATGTTAAATCAGCAGTATTTACCTTTGCACTCATGTTACCAGCTTTTTGTGTGTGTGTGTGTGTGTGTGTGTGTGTGTGTGTGTGTGTGCGCCTTCAAACTTTTTCCACTATTCTTACTTGTCACTAGAGACCTGACCTGCATTCCACAGTGTGTGAGAAAAAGGTTTTGTTTCCCCTGATACGTATCCAGGGGAAGAGGGCTGTCTGCCTGAAAAACAAATAAATTGCCTGACATATCATAGGTAAGTGGCACCAAATGGAGCTGTCTTTAGTTTCTCTTTCAATTAATAGAAAACAGCACCTCAGGGAATTTCTAGTACCATAGAAAAAAAAACCCAGCACTGAAAGCACTAAAACAATGAGCAGTAAGATGTTGTTATATGAGTCACTTCCAGAGAGCAAGTAAGGAGCTGCTTGGATGATTTTTAAGGCCTTTTAGTTTCAGCAGCATTTTCTCCTTCCGAATCAACTGGCTTCATAATGCAATGAGAACATGAATTTATGCTATCTCAAAAAAGTGTAAAATACTTTCTCCCTAAAAATACGTGGGGCAGCAAGAGTAAACAACGCACTGCTCTCTGAGCCTTTGCGATGACAGTCAGGTTTGCCACTCAGAAGTAACGGACCACTCCTGACACACGTAATGAAATCTTGGTACTCTATCACATCATCATCTGGTTTTTTACTAGTAATTTAGGATATCAGAGTGATGGGATATCCTGGTCATTAAATTAAGTCCTTGCTACTGGAGGCCACCATATCATGTAATGACCTTTGGAAGGTTACCGATCTTCATTTGAAAACCATTTTCTGTTTTGTTCCACTACTGCTAACGTATAGCTACATAGCACATTTTGACTTCATTTCTCTTCCAGTGAAAATCATCTAATTTCTAGGTTACATAGGTGTTTCATGTCCATGCCTACTCACTGGAATCATAGAGATACACAATTTGCCCAGACTGTTAAGTGGTGTTAATCTTCATCAGCGACTAAAATCCTGGTGCTAAATACTACTGTTGAGCAGGAGTAGCAATGAATTGCTGCAGACAGTTGTTAGATAAAATGTTCATAAATACATGATAAATATCTATATGACTGGATGAAGTACGTTCATTTAGAAGATGCTCTCAACCCATACTCTCAAATTCCAGGGCCAGTTCCCAGTTTTGATAGTGATTTCCTGTGCTGGTTTGATCTGTCACTCATTTAACTCAGTCCTCTACCTGCGAATAAGCAACAGAGTTTGGAATCTACTTTGCTTCTAGAGCTTGTGAATTTCTCAGGGCAGGGATATTTCTGGTGGTTCAGGACACACAGGCACTTAAGGGCTGAACAAACCAGAAACCTCTCTGTCACATGAAAAAGAGAGTCTGCTCTTGTCACAGGAGACAGATTCAGGTCTCCCACCCCAGCAGGTTTTCCTCCACTTTCGCATATATCCTTTCGAGGTGACCTAAAGCATAGGCATGTGTTTATGAGTGAGAGGCTCTGCTGCACTTTGGAGACATCATAGCCGCATCTGGTACCGCAGTGGAGGAAGGAGGAGGTGGCAGTGGGCAGCCTCACCAAAGAGTTTATCTCTCCTATGACCAACCATCCCATGGAAGAGATGCTCACGGGAAGAGTGACCAGGAGCTGTTCATTTATGTCTGTGCCCCTGCTACACAACCAAAGACAACAAAGCCTGAACGACTACTTTGCACATTTCTGCAAGCAACGATAATAAGCTCCAGGAGCACTCAGTAAACTGTACCAATCATGCACTTTTGACAGTTCCACTTGTACTCTGGACACTTAAGTTCCTTGGGTTTACAACTTGCCAGGGTACTTATTTTTCCTTTAATTCTGGACTTCCACACAATATCTGGCCCGTCCTAGGGAAAGCATCCAATAATTTGTAGTTGCCCAGCTGGAGGCTTCATTATCAGCTGCTTCATACCTTTCCTACTGCAAAGAAGGTTCACATCACACTGTAAAAAGCTCATTCAGCAAAATATTCCTTCGGGGCTTATTTGCTGCCATTTTCTGTGCTAAAACTTTCACACACAGAACTGGAAAGCAGAAAGTTAGACCCAAGACCATCAATGCCAGAACAGAAAGATTTCCTAATTTGCTTCTCCCTCTAGGAGATACTCAGACACCGTGTTTTTAAAAAAGACAACTGAAATATGTGATGAAAAAAACTCATGCAGGTTTTGTTGGTTTTGGTTTTTGTTTGTTTTTTTTTAATTTGACTTCTAGCTGGTCAGACTAGAACTAATTGGAATTTGGCATGTTTCAGCAAGCAGAGAGGCTGCAGTCACTCTTGAAAGTTGTTGCTTCAGGTAGCACCAGTCACTTCAACGGTGCAGTGTCTGGAGCTCTTTAGGCTGATTTCACAGGGAATAATGGAGCAGTGTTCTTTTGAAACTGGGCTGTGGCACTTCAGAAAGACAGTTCCATACAAAAGACCCTAAAATAGCACATAATATAGTGTAATATTTCTTATTCTGATTCTCACTCTATTCTTTAGCACCCTCCCGCTGCCATACACACACACATGTTGTTTCTCAGTTAGTGTTCAGTGGTTTGCATATGGTGCTTTCACACTTGGCTACAGGACAACCTACTGCTTAATTTACACCAGAAACTATAAAATGGGATGTTATCTTTTTTCTAATGAACCTACGTGATTTATGAACATAAGTTGTCAATAGTCTCATAACTTTTTATCACATAGCTATTGCTAGAAATGCCACATTTTATGACCATTATTTTAATATTTTATCCTGAACGGGGTAATTATATATGTTTAATACTTAATGAGTTTATTTAAATGTAATAGATTTAATCCTTCAGCAAACATGGTTAGGCTTAAAGAAGTAGTTCCCTACCTTCAAATTTCTTGGCATTTTCACCTTCTGATATTTTATGTAAAACCTAAACCTAGAAATATGCCAGGTTTCCTAGTTTAGATGGTGGTTTGTAACCTTAGAAGTATTACTCTTTGTGGCAGGCCTGGGCCAAAGCGGTCAAGAAGGTAAAAGTACCAAAACCCCCATGTATTTTCAATCAGAGCCTATAGGAAACTAACGAAGTTAATACTAAATAATACTGCTATAGCTAGATCCCCACAGCCATGCCAGTGATGGGCCGAAGGATTAAAAGCACAGCACACACTTGGTTACAGAGAGGGGATCCTGGGACTTTGCCAACATTGCTGTCGCCTTGTCGCCACGGCCACTAGATGGCATCAAATATCCTTTTATTTTGTACAAATGATGTTTACACTTCTCGGGCAGTGCAGGGTCGTTGTTCATTTGGCCAGAGCAGCGGGTTTAGATCTGGGTTTTAAGCTGTTTAGTTTTATTATAACATTTTCCCGTGTAGGTTACACAAGTTACCTTGTAAGTGGAAAAGAAAAATTTTCAGTTATCCTCTAATTCCCCTTGCGCTTTACATACTTTGCTCAGCACAATGATTGCTTTTGAATGCATACAAATGTCAAGAATTCTGGAGTCTCTAAAAGAGAAACAGATCCCCACTACTCTGATTGAATACCACTGCACTGAAAAAAATTACTCTACATTTACCTCTATGTTTAATTCTGTAACTGTTTCAGGATACACTGCTTCCATAATGAAAATGTCAAGTTCCCTAAGATAAACTGTCTTTAAAGTATCTCCACTACATATTTATGTATTTAATCATCCCAGTTAACAAAATGGATGCACTTAAACCACACCAATTTTTCTAGGAAAAATCCGGGGGGGGGGGGGGAACAAAACTCCCATCAGTTAAATCACTAGAGGTGCAATAATTTATAATGGTGAAAGCGCACAATGTGTGGAAGAAATCTCAAATGCATATATTTCATTTCAAAGAAATCAATAATTAGCATTCTCATGAAATTAGACTTTTCTTTCATTAGGCAGAGGGGTATATCTCTATTGAGAAATGGACCTTTAAAGGTCCCTTCCAACTCAAACTATTCTGTGATTCTACGACTGTGTGCTAAGGATAACGCAAACTTTCTTTGAACAAGTTAGTACATGAGGGTAGAGTAGCAGAGCATGACCACTGTGCCATCAGCGTGAGTCTCCAGAGCTGAAGAGCCACGTTTCAGCACGCTGCCTTTGGGTTAGTTACCCCTGCTAACACAGCGTTAAGGCTTGTGGTTTCAGAGTTGGATTGCTCAGGACAAGGCACTACCCCCTGGGAATCTATGTATTAGGTAAACTGGAAGAGCCGATCCCAATGGTCTCTAGGGAAACTGGTGACCTTAACCACTCACATGACCGATGGAGCTAACTACTCCTGAAAATGAAGGAGTTTGAACAAATGCTGTATTTTCCAAACTTAAGAGAGCTGTTGCAGGGCCAGCTTGAGACCTCCAGTGCTATCTAGGCTGCAGGGGGTCTCAGAGCTCAGGAGAGGACCCTAGGTGAACATGCCTGTATTGGTCTGGAGAGGAGCTGTTCCTGCAAACACCTGATCAATGACCTGAGTGGGGCTGTATAAACCCTGTGAAGGAATCGCTGCACCTTGGTAAGGTTAATCCATTCTGCAGTCTCTAACCTGGAAACTTTGCCCACGGATCACGCAGAGCTAATTCCATCTGAACACAAGTGCCTCCTCCTGTTACTTTGATGAAAGTTCCCTTCCCTTCTCTGTTTAATCTGGATAGATGTGACTCTTACCACGACAACACTTAAGTGCTTCCCAAAATACATTTACCGATAGAAGTAGTTTTCTCTTTCTGTCTTCTCGTTTAGTTGGGAAATAAATAGCTTAACTATTTTAAAGTTTGATTCTACTACAGACTGCCCTATTAGCTTAATTGAGAGCATGAACTGATTTGAAGACTTCTTTTTAAGTGGCTAAGTCAAAAGAGTTTGCCCTGTATCAGGTGAGGTCTGTGACAAACCTAAGTCTCTACAGGAGGAAGACTCAGCAGGATTCAGAAGGTGAGAAGGACCACTTCTCTCATTCCCTCCTATTCCCATCAGACCGCTGGCAGAATCAAGATTGTGACAGAATAGAATTGCCACAGGAGACTTGCCCATAAACGCTTCCAGTACTGAAGCATGTCTAAGTAACAAATGCACTTGTACTACCTCTTGTTATCATCCTGCTATCAAAAGAAACTCTTAGTGTGAGTTTGTTCTTAAATTATTCCCCTTTTAGTTGTTACGACTTAGTGCTGCAGCTTGGAAAAACCTTTAGCAACCTCCTGTTTTTATGTTATCTTGCAAGTGTTTTACATAGTGGGATAATATCAAACTGATACTGCCTCTCTCAAGACTAGGTTTTCACTCTAAAATAAATACACAAATAATTTTTTTAAAGTCAGTGGAACTAAAAGTTATCTAGCAACATAGGTTTAATCCTTATCTACCATTATTCCCCAGCTTTGCTAGTACATAAAAGATAATATGGATCTACTTCCAGTCACTAGGGAAGAAAGTATTTCCACAATAGGGAATTAATAATGATTGTCTTCCTTTTTCAGCTTTA
Organism: Sagittarius serpentarius; assembly: GCA_034782735.1. Lineage (NCBI taxonomy): Eukaryota > Metazoa > Chordata > Aves > Accipitriformes > Sagittariidae > Sagittarius > Sagittarius serpentarius. Next base: position 34,189,796 of record JAVKLA010000001.1, read on the forward strand.
GAATACTTTATCAGAACCAACTGGCAAGCTTCATTCTCTGCCTTATTGTCCAGAAAAAAGGTTGTCAAGATAATGTTATTATATATAGATACACAAACACCTTTTTTTTTATTGCCTCATTTCAGCCAATGTATATGATAAGTACATGGCCTGGAAACACTCACTTTCACCCTTAAAATCTTATCATTCTTTCAAGTATCTGGTACTTAAGAAAATGTGTCTTGCCTCTCCTGACATCTACCAATTCAACCATAATTTTGGTTCAGCTCGCTTGCCCCTAGTATTCTGCTCCATTTCCAGAATTTATACTTCCTGCCTGGCCTAATTAATTTATTTTTGCAGTTTCTTTCATCACATGCAAGTATCTTTGCCTTCTGAATTTTGCAGTCTCATTTTCAGATTTTTCACCCATTTCCCTTGTATGTTCTCTTTCTAAATAGTTTTCTTTCTTCAGAAGGGTAGATTTATCATTCCCTGCCTTCAGCCCTCCGAGTTAGCTGTTGTGGCATCCTTTATCCTTTCAGAATTACAAATTACTTTGTTATTTCGACTGCATGCTTGAAAATTACACTGAGAATAAACACACACACACACAAAAGCCACAGAAAAGGGTGAGAGGAAAACAACATATCACAAGTCATAGAATTGCACCCAAAAAGCAGCTATCAGCAAAGCAGTTAAGGTTTAATTAGACCTCATTTCAAACCAGCATCCTGTATCTGTGCAGCACTGAATGTAGAAAGAGTCTGAAGCTCCAACTGGATTTTAACTTCTTCCTGCAAACAGCCAAATTCAAAACCAAGAACAGAGGTAGTGGAGGTTTGATGTGTTCTTTTTCTTTTTGCATTTGAACTTGTTCACCATTTCATAGTTTTGACCAAAACAAAAGGAACACTGACCCACAAAAATCTGTCCCCCAACGAGGGAAGTATTAGGAGGTTATTTCTTGTTTTATGAAAAGCCTCCTTTGGAAATCTACTAGAATGCAAGGACTGAGGATCTGCGTCATCTATTCAAAACACCTGGTTAATGAAATGTGCTTAAATATGAAGGCCCCTCCTGGCTAGTCATTTTTTTGATTAGGTGAGGGGACCCAGAAAATACAGACTTTCTGCATCATTTTATGCTCTTCGCTTCAGTTTCAGCTCTATCAGTAAAACATACACTATTTCCTCTCATCTTTTCCAGTATAACTTCTGCCTTCAATGAACTAAAGACTCGCTGACATTTACTGTCATGAGTACAGCGCCAAGTACAATGATGATCTCAGCTGTGGCCTCCAGTTCAAATAATAATAGTAGTAGCTGTGACAACGTTAGCATATGACCAAGAACAGAAACATCTCACAAAACACATGAGCCAAGTTGGAAGAACATACCAAAGAACAGTAAACAGCTAACTCAACAAGAGACAATTCATTATTTGCTTTGTCATTCAAATATTTCCAAAAAATTAATGATGTTTGCCAAACATATGACTAGTATTTACCTAAGATAGCAAGCTGATGTACAGTAGGAATTCAAATGACTCATATGCTATGATGTGACTGTTTAACACGCCTCCAAAGTGTCCAGTACAATGGCTATCAAATATCAAAGCATAGGAAATAGGCTCCTATTTTTTTCATTGAGGCGTGCACAAGCAGAAAGCAATTGATTGTAACTATTGCAACTCACCTGAGTATTATTTCCTAGAGAATATCTACTGAGGATAACATGAAGTGCAGTGCTCAGTTCAGTAATACTTCATTGCTATGACAAACCACAGAGCTGTTACCAGAGTGCAGTATAGAGGGAGAACCTTCAAGGAAAAAAATACAGCTCTGACGTCGGAGTATTTTAATCTCTGTATCTGTTTATTCAGCAGGCAGGCTGAAAGGATCCCAGTGATTTTGACAATAGAATCAGCAAGAGGGCCACTTACTGCCTCATAGGCTTTGAAGTTCCTTTGGACTCTTAATTAAACAAACATAAAACAAGTCAGAAGTAAATGTTCTTCAATTTGCATCTATCCATTGAAGCATTTATGTCCTTTGTTACCTTAGTGCTGGTACAGACTGCAAATACTTGTGAATTTTGTTTTACTTTTAGGTTAGTTAACTATTATAATTCAATTTTATAGTTGAGTGACATTCAGAGAGACTGAATGGCTTCACACAAGCATCTAACCCAGATGTCTCTAGACCATATATTCTTTGTCAATAATTTTGACTATACAAACAAAAAGATAAGGTATGGTAAACTGTAAGCCCTCAGAGGAACAACTAGCACAAGTAAACATAATGACCCAGCTAAAGGATATAAAAAGAAAATTTGGTCTTGTGCAGATTGCACTTTGGCACAACTACATCAGATCAAAACTTAAGCTGACAATTTTGAACAGCAGGTCGATATGGCACAAAGCAGAAAACCATGAAAAAAACCTAAACAAAACAGTGGCAATACCAAACAACCTTTCCACATCTCTGTTAACATGTACGGAAATAGAACAAAGTGAGAATGGCTCCACAGTTAAGCTGAAGTCTGCTGCAACTGTTTTTAAAGTCAAAGTCCCAGATATCTTGATAAAGCCCCTTTTGGGTCAAGTTGTGTTGCTAATATATGTAATATAAATTGCCTTTAAATAAGGCTTTCTCAGCCCAGTTACATGATTCTTGGAGTCCTTCCATTAGCTTTCTGATCTTGTTTCCTCGAATACCTTTTTTGGGATAAGACTGGACCCAGAGCACTGTCTACTGGGTCCTACAGAGAACTAACACAAATCTCTTACAAATAAATGCGCATGAGAAAACAGGAAGTCTTCATCTGAGAAGTGATTCACAGACATGGGAACATACATGTCTCAGTCAAGAGAAATTAAAATTAGAAAATCCCTACATGTGTAAGCACATACTGTGTAAAATCAGATATTTACTGCTCTTCATCTGCACTTAGTAGCAGCTTGCTGCCTCAATAGTTTGCAGTGGGACCACATCCCAGAGCAAAGGGTGCCACATACGCTTCTGGAGAATCAAGACCAAATCTCAAGGAAACAATCCTGTGATGGCAACTGGATTAGTTAGATGACTGAGCAGTTCTTCCACATCTCTCTTTTTATGGTGCAAAATAGTTAAGTATGTACATTTAAGACTACTTTAGATTGTATTTAATGCTTTGCCCATCATGGAAGTTCCATGTGGGGAAGCAGCAAGGAGAAGTATGAACTAACACAGACATGCCTTCAGTGGCTCTGCTGGTTGAAGAGCTTGCTTCTTCAAAAACATAGCACAGTTTACAACACACAAACCAAAAATACCTAACAGGATGGTTTTGACACAGTTCTTTGCTGTACTTTTAATCAGCTTTATTTCCTTTTTTGCATTTGCATCAAGATTATCCATCTTTTCTTTATGAATGTTGGGGAAAAAAAAAAAAGATTTGAGTAGAAACCCCAGCAAGAAGAATTCTACTTATTACATTTATCAATGGTATTTCATAATATTTTCACAGCTATTTCTCCTAGAACCAATAACAATTAAAGCAGTACCATTCAGGTAATAACATTAGGAGGGGTTTCTCTATTGCTAAAGCAAAAGGATGAATAATTTTTGTCTTGAACAATACATGCAAAGAAGCTATGAAATAAGTGAATTCAAAGTCTCAGTAATAAATCTATTGAAAACCTTGATATTAGAGTACAGTTAACCACGTAGCAGAGAAAACCTAAGAGCTTTGCACTATTTGCAACTTCAATCCCTGAAATGTGTTAATAACATAAATTTGACTCCAAACAACAGTCATGTTCTTTGGAAAAGACAGAGGTAGATCAAATTCCGAAAGAGAAAAACCCAGTAATCATTTGAAATAGCTTTCCAGAAACTGATGTTCATAGAAAAATAAGGAAGGCCACTTTGACTAAGCAAGTTCTTGGATAATGACTACACAGTGTGTGGAGGGAAGGGGGTGGGGGGCAGAGAGCTAATATGAATAATATCTATTAATACTATCCCTTCTAGATTCCGAAAAGTGACTCAAAGTGTAGCATAGCCCACCAGGTACACGCACACTGCCAGCCTGGGACAGCACTGGTTTTGTCCTCCATCCCTGATCCCTCGATTTCTGCACTGCATACATGTTAGTCCGAATTATTTCACTGATTTCCTCTAGGTTTAGTATTGACCCATCATTCAAAATAGCATTGACATCAGATCTCTGCCCACTGCCTATAGGATAGGGTAGAGGAAAATTTCAGCTGACGGAAATATGAGGCCCAACCGAAGACACCCGTACACGTGAAATTCCGGGGATCCTATTCTACTCTCATGGACTCCAGTGTAAATTTGAAGCAACATAACTGAATTTCTGGATCAGAAATCACACTCCTTCTTCTGAGCTCTACTTTGCTTTAGGTGGAGGATTCTCTTTATTATTTTATATCCCTAAAACACACTAATATACTAACTTATTCCATCACTCACTTGCACGGTATCATTTTAATTATGGTACTACAAAAAAAAAAATCTCGGACAAAAACTTCACCTGGATGTATGGGCTTGATCTGCTAATGGAGTAAATAAATATGGTCCCACTGATGCCAGTGATTTACCTTATCTCAGGATCTGTTCCTCCACCTTTGTGCAAATGTCCAGGAAGGAGAAATGAAAGACTGAGAAAACAGAAGAGGAGTTCACATGGACAACCAGGGGTTCCCGAGTTTAATACACCGGATAGAGGAACTGAACATTTTCTAGCTATGCAGAAATAAAACGAGGCTTGGCATGAGTTGGTTCCTTGAGACGCAGCTGAGAGCTGGATCTCTGCAGCTCAGGCAAGCCCTGCCAAACAGGTTCACCTGAGGATTAGAAAAATCAGAGATAATTCCAGGTACCTTCAAGCTTCATCAGACTCCTACTGTCACCCCAGTGAGAACGGAAAACAACAGATAGTGATCTGCAAAGAGAAAACATTTCAAGAAATAACACTGAGGTAGAAATTCTCCACCAGCTGGGAACAAGGAAGGAGCAAGGAGCAAAAGAGAAAATGTGGTTTCAAATAGCATGTGTCTGAAAATAGAGCAAATGTGTGTAAGAACAATTAGCTTTCTGTGAGTTGTGCTGGAAGCACAGCCCAGGGCCAGCGCATCTCTACTCGTATTTGGGCATCCGGCCAGAGACTATAGAAGTGACTTTCCTCCCATTATTTTCTCATTTTCATGAAACTGTATTTTAGGGCACCACAAAACAACTCTATTTTCTCTACATTTTTCTCAGGCACATACCCTTTGCTCCCAGCATAAGAATAATCTCTCCTGGCAAATAAAGCAGGTCCCCATTAATTACCTCTCTCTCTCTCTCTCTCTCCACGCCCCCCCGACTCTCACAGCTTTACTTGTAGGAATACTGCCACGACTGTGGGCTGTTTGCCAAGAGGCCTTACACATGCTTTTTTCGTTATTAGACTACTATAAAATTTAACCATATAAGTCTCCTGCGCTGTACCCTCCTGACGATGCCAACAGCCATTCTAAAATAGACTGCTTAGAGAGCGTAGAGACCAGGCCTTTTTGCAACTCATTAAACTGTGGTTTATTTTTGCCTTGTTAGTAGATGTGTTCCTGCTCCCGCTGATGGGCACTGGAGCAGGCTCAGTTCTTATATGAGCATTTTAAAAAACATCAGACCTTGTCATGCTCAGCACTTACACAAGAATTCATTTAACTAAGTGGGAATTTTGCGTGTCAGTAAGGGTTACAATACAGTAAGGGCCAGATTTTGCCACTTGGCATTAAAGGATCTTGGTTCTAAATTACTGGAAATATAATGGTGTTAAAGGATAGAGCTTGCTTTTCATTTTCCCCTCAAGTCACAGAGCTTAATTGGTTCTACAAATACAAAATTGTGAGGAAAAAATTGATCCTGAAATAGTACCTTTTATCAATAGGTAGCGGAGTACTTTGCAGTGGAGTGTGACACCATTTTCCCCTTGTAAAATGGTCTCTTGAAGTAAAAAGAAGTGACTTGCTTATGACCATCCAGGGGCTCACAGCAGACTAGAAGTATGGGAATAAACGACATTTGGGCTTTGATCATTTTAGTTAATCCTAATAAGCACTATTTTACTTGCTGTCGTTAATTTCCCATCAATGGTAAAGAATCTGCTTCAGAAGGAACACAGCCTCTTTTTCCAATATGTGAAGACAACACCCATGGTAGGGACGCTGGAATTTATTCTCTCAGTGCAGCAAAAGATAGAGTAAATAACACTGTCCCTAATTCAACTTTCAGGAATGTCAGCCAGAGCAGTCAGGGAAGGGCACCAGCTGCCTGTCCTCTCATTCTGATCTATTGCAGCAGAGAGGCAACAGTATCTGATAGAAAGGGAAAACCCAAAGCCCTCCCACACCACAGCAAACACCTATCAAGATTAGGATTCAAGCTTTGCACCGATTATAAAAAAAGCAACTGTAATGTTGTAAACATGACTGATGAAATCAGGAAAACAATGACGTTTTACATTGCTTTATAACATGTCACTTCATTTATTTTCACGTGTCACTTAATATCTAGGATACCCTGAGTTTAACAGCTTTAAAAATATGATTAAGAGTCACTATCCTTGGCTAACATGTTTCTAGAAGCTTATGTCTATAGTAAGCCCTCCGCGCCGTTAGCACACGCACAGCCAGAGCTGCTAGGGAAGAAACGGAGAAACACATGCTGCTGCCCATTTAGCAAACCAGCAGCGTCTGCTTTATCTCCAGCACCATGCAGAAGGTGCACACAGGACCCTTCATCAAAGAAAATATTTTCTAGTGGAATGAAGTAAAAAAACTTGCATAGCTGTTAGTTCACTGTCTTGTTGGCAGTGGTACAGGAACTCAGTAACTTTAGGTTGAAGAGAGAATAAAAACAAACTGCCCGTAACTGCACAAGGGCACAGACACCCTCTGCCCGCTGCCTGTTTCCCCATCATGCTCGCATCGCCTAAGGACGTACAGCCCAGCACAGATGGCCTTACGTGATTGTCTGAATATGCTGATAGAGTCATTCTTTCAATGTCATTGGGAGTTATTTTTCTCTCTTACATCTCTCCCTCATTTCACCTCTCCCGAGATTCCCCGTCTTCAGGCAGTTGCCCCCACCTTCCCACAAATTCCAGCCTGGCTGAGCAGAGCAGGACACAGCTCAGCCCCAGAGGCTGTGTAAGGAAGGCAGCCAAACCCCAAATTTCCTGGAAACCAGTGGAGAACTGTTAACACCATCATTTTGAAATTAGTTATTACTTTCTCCCAAGGTGTTTTATCCTTCAAAAAAAAAAAAAAAAAAAAGTGGAGGTTTGGGGTTTTTCCATTCTGCCAGTTAAATCAATGAATCCCACATTTTCAGCCTTCCCCTTGTACTTTTTCCTCAAGGAAAGCACTTGTCGAGCTCCACCCCAGCGCTCAGTAGGTGAGGGCACTGTGCCCTGCTGAGGCTGAGCCAGAAGGACTCTTCCCCCGAGAAAAATGAGTGCAGCACGGTAACCATCCTGGCCACAGCGAGATGAAGACATCCTTGCTGCACTGACAGAAAAGGGATTCCTGGTGGGTCCCGCCACCCAAACTTTTGGAAAAAACATTGTGAGCTACCAGACCTACCACAGCTCTCCTTAAGCATTCTTCTAAGTGAACAAAGGCAAGTGGGTCCATAACTTCCCTCCCCGCCGCTCCCCAAAAGAAAAATAGTACTGGAAGGCTTCAAAAGATATTGTAGAGGACTACAACAGAACATGCAGAGCATCAGAAGGACAATAGATTGACAGGAGAGGCAAAGAAAGGGCCAGACTCTGACACCCACCCTGGGAGCAGCCGGCAGGGCTGGGGGTGCCTCACTGCACAACCAGGTCCCTTTACTGGGCCAAGCTCCATCCGAACTAACACACCTTGCAGGGAAACGCGACAGCTTCACACACCTCCCGCTCCCGCGCCGTACCCGTCATCTCTGCGCGGCAGCAGGGCCCACGGGAGCAGCCCCCGCGCAGCTCCCCCCGAGGGGACGGCACAGCCGGGGCCACCAGCCACGGGCAGGGCTCTTCTCGCTGGGGGCTGGCCGGGGGGGGGGCAACACAAATTGTTTCTGTGCTGAAGGGCTGGGAAGGCAGGGACCAGGCTATGACCCGGTTTTCTCTTTAGGCAGCCCAATTTTTTTTTTGCAGGGCTTGTAGGAAGACTGTGGTTATCTCAGCAGGATGGTCTAACAGAAAAAGATCACTGATGAAGAGTGACCCCCTCAATAATATTTTGTAATTCCAAAGCCACAAAGCCACGTAAGTGCAGGCAGCAACCCCCACTTATCTGGCTACTCAGGTCCTCACCAATAAACAGATGGATGTGGATTGGACTGAACTCTTCCACTGAATTTTAGTGGTGTTTCTCAGAAATCAAGACCCTAGTAGTCCCATTAACCCCAATAGCCTGTTCAAATCCACTAAGAATTAGTCAGCTTGCATATTAGCTCACAGTATGCTGCATCATCTACACACACAGACGCACACCAAAAGAAAGAAATCATTTTTTCTTGTTGGTTTACCAGCAGTAGGTTCTTTTGCATTAAAAAAAAAAAAAAAAAATGCTGTGCAAATTCAGCCACAGCATCTCGAGCAGCATCTTTCCGTGAGAATTTAAAGAAAAGCAATACCGCTACCCATCCATCCCTTGAGCCAAATCTGTTATGCGAGTAGGACTATTAATGTCAGCAGGGATATAAAGTGAGCAGGATTTGCTCCATGCTCAGTAATAAAACCTTCTCAAGGAGATGAAATCGGTCTCAGTGTAATGTAACAGGAGTGACTGGAAGCCACAGTGGCACTATGTGGACAGTCTGTACCATACTACGATCTGAGGACTAGAGAGCAGGTAGTCTTACAGCTCTGTTGTAAGATTTTGCTGGAAATGATGTTAATGAGCGGTGACTGTCTGGTGCCAGTGTGACTTCAAATTGCTATTTTAATACAGCTCGTATCAACAGCAGCACTGACAAACATAATCAAAATGGCAGTCCATTCAAGTACAAGATAGGAATATTGTTCTCACTTGAAAATGAAAAATAAAGCCAGAGAGATGGAATATTGAAAAGGGGGAAAAATGCTAAAGGAAGAAAGAACCAGTATCATTTGGAGTTAAATAACTATACAGTGGTTACAGCCTGTGACACTCTGTGTGTGATAGCATGGATACAGTCATTAGAATTTTGTTTTCTTGATTTTTGTGTAGCAATGAGATCGATGTGTGCCACAACATAGGGAGAGCGCTGCCACGAATGAGTTCCAACTGTATATTTTCGGAGAGTATGGACTTGATTTTGAGCACAGCATTAATTCAGCTTCCCCCCTCCCTCCCAATCAGGTTCTCATTATGTCGTCTAAAACCTTGATTCAGCCAAGCACTTCTGTGTGTGCTTTGTTGGAACATGTAATTACTTCCCATTAAAGTCAACAGGACTAAGTAGCACGGTTAAGTGCTTTGCTGAATCGGAGCCTAAATGACATCAGCTGTGCCAGTAAGTTACAGGTGCAAAAAAAAAAAAAAAGACCATGTTTTAAAAAAATCTGACCTTTTTTTAAGCAAACTTTCATAATGGGCCTACTTGTGATTTTGTTGTGGATTTTACTTAGTTGGCAGATGATGTTATGTTACTTCTTACCTTTCATCTCTCTCAAATGTTGCCATGCTAGTCTTCACTGAGTCTCCAGAAAACAGGGGAACCTTTAGAGAAAAGTATAGTACTGAGGTGACAACCGTTACTCTGGTTTATCAAAAGTGAACAGAGAAACAGAAGAAAAGCACATGTAGTTGTTTGCCCTTGAAATTTTGTAACGTGACAGACTTAGACAGGGGAAAGTATGCATTAGTTTTTGAAAAAAACACCAACCAAACACACACACAAAAAAAAAATCCAGCCCACAAAAGCTTTCTGAGCCAGCTTATTCCGGAACAGCTTATGGAGGGTTTGCGCCTCTCCTTCACCTGTAACAGGCTTAATTAAACACAGACGCGTGCAACATGGACAGCGGTGAACGGCACCTAACTGCCTCCTCTCCCAGCCACACGAACAATTCAGATCTGTCCCACTGTCCTCACAGGCAACTCTTAAAACTGTTTGCCCAAAAGACTCTCTCCCAGAGACAGATTCACAATGTCATGGTACCTTAAGCAAGGGTACCTTAGACACACAACTAAGGATGCTCTTACTCTGTTCTGGTTAAAGCCTCATTTTGTGAATCTCTGCATGATGCCTGCTTGCGTTTGCAGCAGCAGTTTTGAAGCATGGCAAAAACACTGCCAGAAGTTAATTAGGCAGAACTTGTATCAGATAAAAATGTGTGTTTAACTGGGCAAAATATATCACTGACAGCACCTGAAAGGCTTTGAGAAGCAGCGGGGAAATTAAATCAAAAGACAAAATTCACGACCATTTGTAACTGTCACCAAAACCAGGTTTACTTTGTTCTATTTGAGTCCCGATACTGTGAACACAGCCTTGGTATCTGAGTACCTAGATATCATATTCAGGAGTCTAACATGGAAAATCTTATCTATGAGGAAGCAACGTCATGAGTTCCACATGACACAAAACTGATGGATGCACCCATATCACAGAGGTGACACAGGGGACAAACTGAAACACAAAGGAGTGGATCAATGGGATCAAAATGACATGTTTCAAAGTGGACAAATGGCTGTTGGTAAATAGCCAATAGTGGCATAACAAGTAGGAATGCCAATAAGAAATTAACTATCACCCCAAAATTTCAGCCACAAGCCACATAGGCACAAGACAGATACAACACAGATGCTATGGGAATGAGTATCTTAAAACTATCCAACCAAACCCAGGAGTAATATTACAAGGGAGCTTAACCTTTAATCACTCTTTCCAGACCAAAATAGGTTAAGTGGCTTTTCAAAAAAATCTCCGGTTGAAAAATTTAACGTATATTCTATTATTTACTCTATTTATTTCTTTAGATTTTAAAATGTGCCTCTCCAAAGATCTAGGGAAAACATACAGATCATTTAAAATTACACACAAAATTCCAGCTAATCCAATGGTCACAATAAAAAACCTTCCCAGAACCCTGACCCTAACCCTTCTCAGAAAAGAATCCCACCTTTTGAACCCAGTCACCATCACTCAGCCTGTTCCCTGAGAAAAACCTTGGGAAAATAGTTGGGTTCTTCCACTACCAACCAGGAGGTTAGCAATTGGCCCATGTCTAACATCTAAGGCCACAACATGCAGTGACAAAAATTATTCCTGACACTCAGCTTTCCCTTCTTATCCTCTCTCTGGCATTTCTGCTTTATCTGCAAGTTTATTTTGACAAATGATTTTTATCAGCTGTTTGCCTTCACCCCTTGGTGCTCCTTGAGACCTCCAAAATATGTCCCTGAGGGAAGATGGCCACCGTCCTTTTTTCCATCTCCAGTCCTTGCCTTTTTCTTCTCCTTTGGTCCCCAGAGAGGGTCACTCCACACAACGAACTAAGCAAAAGTACTGAATATCATAGTATTTCTCAAAGCCACGATTAAAATCGCTTGGTTCCTTTCAGTAGTGTGCCCATTTTATAGATGCATAGAGACAGAATAAGAGTCAGACAGAAACAGCATCAGTAGAAGAACTGGGAACATAATGCAGGTCTCCTTTCCCTTCCCCTTGGCTGAGGAGCTGAACTAAACAATAGGGACAGTCTATCTCAGCCCATTTTCAGGTACAGTATCTCCGAGAGAGCTATTTTCATACTAAAGGTAAAACCAGGTCTATATATCTCAAGAGATTTCTTTTTTTTTTTCCCCACCTCAGTCAGTGGAAAAGAGACAGGAACACATAAGTCATAACACATTAAAATTAAGGGGGAGGGCCAGCTTGCTTTCTGTGCTGAGCAGCGGATACATCGCTGTTATGTTCAGATGAGTTATCATAGACTTTCTGGATGACAGATTGCAGATAATTAGAAAAAGAACCCTGTAACTGAATGCTTATAATCCCATTATTGACTTTTAATTCATAATCTGTACCTTATTGAACTGAGCAGCCATGCTATAAATTTAATACACATTGCCTGACAGTCTACTCTTTCCAAAACTTCATTTGTAATAAGAGCTGCAGCTCTTAGCCACAGTAACTTGTAATAATCATCAGTAAATATTACATATAATTGATGCTATTTACCTTGTGTAAAACAGGAGTCGGAAATTTCACATTTTAGGCTAGAATCAGTCCCAGTTTTCACAGAAAAGTATTTCTTCTTTACCTGAGTTTCATAGGGGTAGAGAGAGACTGAAGGCAGAATTTCATCACAAAAGGCAGCAGGCAGGTCTGTGCATTGCCCCGAGGAGGGAAAAACTAATTCAAGACTTCCCTACTCTGACCTTTAAAGATGCTTTTTCCACTTTACTTCTACAGACTTACTGAAACAAATTACCAGCTGGTTATTTGCATTTTTACATGCTTAGTAATTTATGCCCAGTGTAGGGTTGATGCTGAACTCCAGGGTGTGGCTGAGCACTTCTCCCGATACCTGCTCTCACACCTTGTTACTTGTCTTATTCCCGTATTTTCTGGGAGGGACCTCTTTCCGGCAGCCGTTGGGTTTTTCCCCTTCCCTCTTTGTCCTTTCTATTGCCTCTTCAGAAAGCCACTCTGATTTCACTCATGATTACCTCTAAACTGACCATTAGGAAATCCATGAACTCAAACTGACCCCAGTCACTGCCATGTCTTCCAAGAAATATCCTTGCTGAAAATATTGGCGTAGGTTATCTCAGTCCTTCAGGGCGAGCAGGGTAAGCAGAAAGGTTTGGAGCTGGCTGATCAGCTTCTCGTTTCCATAGGGTGTCCTGGGACTACTTCCCTCTGTGTGCTAAGGATCAAGCCCCCACTAGTCCACTTTCGTGGAGCGCAGCATTCAGGACAAGCTCAGGCCCCTCGGGTGGGATCCCTCTCCGTGATGTGCACAATATCCTGGCTGCTAGTCACAAACACCCTCAGACAACAGCTCTAGCATTTGTTCTTGCTTTGCTTCCGCTCCTCAGAAGCGGAGCTATGTTGGAGGCAATATTTGGGAAACCAGCAAGCTGGTATAACCAAAAACCCTGGCATCACGGGGAAGAGAGGTACGCTGCCTTGTGTCACCAAGCTGCCCAGTTCATCCCCAGAACTGCTGTGGAAAACTGAATCACTCATCTGTACAGACTCTTTTGTATATAGCAGATACTAAGACTGCAAGAATAACGTAGCAGTTGTTCTGCAGGTAGAAAGGTAACCCTATCCACCATTTCTTCAAAGTTAATCCTAGAGTTAGACCTTTAGAAAGTCCACAAGTATCTCGGAGCACAGCTTTTACTGTGTTTGCATGAATACATGTATAGCTAAAGAGGCATCTTTTGTTAACTCTTTGTATTTGGGGAAAATACTACTGAAACTGTCCCATGCATAGACCTTACTGATGATACCTTTGATTTCACTGGAAGCTGATTTTTTCTTGAATGCAGATTCTACCACCTAAGAACAAGTGCAAATGTCTCCCACTTGGCCTTAATGTATTACAAAGAGTGCAATTCAGTTTCTTTTGATTTATCAGCAAATAAATAATAGACTACAAGTGGGAACAGCAGTCCTCAAATCAACCAACAAATTCTGGAGCATCATGGAATCGACAGTAAAATATTTTAAAGAAGTTACTGGTTTGGGAAGGCAGACTACCTTCTTTGGCATACCAACATTCGTAACTAATTATGTCTCTCTCCTTTTACAAACTGCACATGAGAATTGCCGGTTTAGACACTTTAAGCCATTCTGTAATATTATTCAGATCGCAATGACAGTTTGCATGCTGGTATAGGAGAGCCCAAGGATCATTCAAAAAGTGTTCCTCTGCACTCAGCGTGCACGCTCTGACTGCAGCCTATCCAGAAACCTCTGGTCCCAGAAGCAGCTTTCCAAGAATTGGTTGCACACATGAAAGAAAATATGTAAACCTACAGTCAAATGAAAAGCCCTGGCAATCTGACCTAGGGGGTCCTTGGGGCTGAGTGCATTTCCATGTAAGCAGGGACACAAATACACGCTTTTGATGCTCAAAGTTACTGGCACATACCTTTCAAGGACAGAACAAACAAAATGCATCTACATGAGAGGTGTCACAAAACCGATACCCCCCAGCAATGCAGCCAGTCAAAACAGGCCTGCCACAGCTCAGCTTGGAAACCACCTCACTGCATTGCAGTGATTCCAGCAGACTACTTGGTGCAAATTATTGGCTACAATACCCAGGAATGACAGATACCTTTCCTGCCTGGGTGGAGTTGGCACCAGACTACGTGTTGGGCTGTACTCCTCTGTCTGCTCCAAATCCTTTCTAAGCACATCTGAAGACAGTGTGGGTCATAAACCTAGTTAATACATGCTCATTTTTCCCAGTTTATCCCGAATCCTTTAGAGCTACAATATGTGCATCTGGCTTTGATTAGAGCTAGCCAGAAAGTCTGCTATCAACTCTCATTGAATGCTACAGACCTCTTTTGTGATTTGCAGAGCACAATTTACTTTTCCTCTCTTTCTTCACAGGTCTCCCACTAACTAACTTCTAGCCTGGAATACATAAATTACATTCGTTTTCTTAAGATTCAGTTTCCAGTGCAATGAATCCTACAGATTTGATTGTGCTTTGGTTCCAAGGCAGCAGATTCCTATTTTCCCTCCTCTGCCCTTCAGATGGGCTGCATCCTGCATTTATAATGCATTGGTAAATGTTTATTTCTGATTCAAGGAACATCTGCAGTTCTTGGAAAACATTAAATTTCACACGTATTTTGCAGTAAACCTTCATCAGATAAAAAAAAACCAGAAGATGACTTTGGAAGAGATACTTTCCTGCCTATGAATTAAGAATGCTTTAAGCAATAGGCTACAAGGCCGTGTGTGTTTACACTTTATCTCACTCCCTCTCTCCCTGGTGCACTTTGACTGGTTTTCCACATGCAAATTCTCCCATTCTTATTGCCTAGAGGCAGGGCAGTTTAAAGCAGGCTTCCTGCTTTCTGAGCGCGTGCTCTGACCACTGGGCTATGGTAAAGAAGGCAGAAACAAATTCTCTTTCATTCTCCCATGCTTACTGCTGAAGACACCAGTAGGCACAGGCATACTCAGGGAATTTGGTTGATGCTTCTGGCACTTAGAAGAGTCTGTTTCATCCCTATTTCCAAAACGACCTAGCTGCTTTCTCTCTTATTTCTAAGTTTGTATGCATGCACAGGCACTTAACAGACCTTAAATGTCAAATTGGAAGGTGGTGATGATTTTCGGGCTCAGCAACAGTGCTCCCTGTAACTAAGGAGCCTAAACCTTGCCCATTCGCCAAGTTACACAGACCCTAAGCTCTCTGAATCTTGTCATGAGCTCTGGAATTGCAAGTTCAGTAGATGCAGCACCAGTGGCTTATGCTAACTGAGGGGTGCCATGGTCCTAACGGTCAAGTCATAGACAAATAGCTGTAGAATCCTGATCCAAGATGCTCTGAAGTAATCTCCATTCATGTCTATAGGGACTACACAAAGTAGCTGTTATATTATTCTCTGCAGTTATCTGTAGCAAAGTAGTTGCCTCCTAGAGCATAGGTGCAGTTTGTAAAAGTGCATTAAGATCCTGCAATTAAAAGGGCTGTGTAAATACAAGGAGTATTCTTTCAATATGAACTGAGAGAGGCCAGTGCTTCCCAGATGGAAGGGTTGCTACATTAATAGTTTAGACAGAGATCTTCATTAAGGGGGTTAATGTGTTTAATATGGATATCCCAAAGGCTTATCTTCTACTAAGTTAACCACATTTTAATCTTTGTTGATAAAGCATTCATTTTCTAAATGCCTAGGAATTAAAGTCTTCTAATTTTATACTTGAGGTTATTGGCACTTCTTCATCTGAAAAGTGTCTTAGAAAGATCCAGCCATGGATTTCCTGAATCTATGAGAACTTCAGAATGCCACTTATGAATGCCACATAGAGCATATTCATCTGCAAACCCCAGAGGTGGGATCCCCATGGCTGCTCTACATAACATTCAGACTGCATTCAGATGCATCAGGAGGTGCTGCATTTATGCTTTTCAGTTAAGCTGTTCAGGCTCAGTTAAGCATCCTAACAAGCTTGACCTACCCTTTGGCATCATGAGTGCAGCTCATGAGCATTAACGCTGTGCTGAGCTCAGCTACACACTCAGGCATGGACTAAGAGTGCCCCTGCCCGTTTGGGGTCTTCAAAAACCAAGAGAAGCTGCTGCTGCCCCTACTCCCACCTTGCATCCTGGGTGGGAAGTTGCAAGGGGCTCTTTCCAGTTATGTAGATAAAGATCATCCAGGATCCTTCACTCCAGCCCCGAGCAAGGTATAGCTCAGCTGGAGAGCAGGGCAGGATTTGAGACATGTACGTACGCCAAAAGCTTTATACGGGCTAGCACCGACGGCTCCCTGTCTCCCAGGGCAGGTATTTTCAGGCTTCTCTTCTAGGTATGGGCTATACCTTCATACAGGCAGAAGGTTATCTGAACCCCCTGTCTTTGCTATCTGCTGAGCTGGATGCAAGGCAGCTGTTGTGGACTGTGCTTGAGATAATATACGCTGTCAGCAGCAATATGGCCATAGCTCAGACACAGGGTAGTGCTTTCTTCTAAACCAAGCTTAGCAGAAGAGCTCTGTCTGGGCCAGACTGTACTGTCATATCCTGATTCTCCCAACATACTGTGTGAAGCCTACTACATATGTGTCTTACTTGTTTAAATCCTTCATAACATTTCTTCTACAGGCCTAAAGAGTTTTTCATAAACGATTCTTGACCAACATTTTGTCACAGAAATGCTCACACCAATGACTTAAAGCTATTTAAATAAATTATGAGGTTGAAATTCAGTGTCTAATTAGTCAGGGACTACTTTCTCCAACTGAGTAAGAAGTACAAGCCAATGGAGGGAGAAGATCATACATTAATACGTTAACTCCAACTGGAATACGGAGCTAGGAAGGCCAAAAAGCCCAATATACCATTAACATTTACAATAGCATTGTCTCTACACCTGCTGAAAGATGTTCCAGATATCACAGATTTTAGGAATATAAAGCCTGAAAATATTTCTCCTCTTGAAAAGCACAAGGGACTCCTTAGTGCAAACGTTTCCTCTCCCTTTCCTCAAAATTTATGGCTGCTGAAGTCTTTCCAGCACCTGCTCAATGGCTAGGTGCACTTTCAAATACTTGTCACACAGTGGATGGTCTTTGGGGAAAATACTAGATTTATCGTTATGGTACAGGAACACAAGAAAAGTAAATAGGTATTTCTCCTCCCTGCAGATAAAAATGAGAATATAGTGCTGGTAGAGTGCTACCATGAGACAGCTTCCTAAGGATTCTTGACTGTCATGCCAGGCAAATAAACAAAGTAAAGACAGCAGTTGTACCTAAAAGGGTGATTGTTTCCCATGCAGCCACAGTACTTTTCTTTTTAAGAGCAAATATTGAAAGAGGAGAACAGTGTGTATCTGCACTTGTTAGAATGAAAAACCAATTAAACAGATCTGCATTCAGCTGCAGTGGAAATATCTCAAAACTGGTTTTGTTCTCACTCTGTCCTATGTTATTATGTGCAGTAATTATTTATTAACTAATGATTTGCATATGGGTTTATCTCTCAAATTATGAGCAGAGAGCAAAAGTAAAGCTATGCACAAAGTCTTTACAAACTTTCATCAAAGAAGTGTGTCCCCAAGATTTGCCGTCCCCAGAGGAAGACTGTAAGCTTCATGACAATGATAGAGCCATGTCATACTTAAGGCCCATCTAGCACAGAATTTAATTGCTTCTATTGGCCAGTAGCAGATGTCCAAGAAGGAGTGTAAAAATAGTGTAAAAATAGTCAATTAGTGTTTCAATACATTGAACGCAAGGACTGCATCTAAACCAGAATTTTAACAGCCACTAACAGATTTATCGTTCCTGAATTTGTCCAAATGCTTTCTGAACCCATTTACACTTTTGGCTATCACATCCTCCTGTCAAAGGGTATTGCAGTTTAATCCTGTGTCGCATGACAAGTACTTTATTTTGTTGTAAAGTTGCTGCTGGACATTTTTATTCCGTTTCTGTCAGAAGAAAAAGAGAACATTTTCCCTACAACCCCCCTTCATCTTCCCTAGGACATCTGCAGTTTTATACACCACTGTCCTCCTTCAGTCATCTCTTTTCAGAGCTGAAATGCTTATTTAGCCTCTCCGTACACAAGCTTCGTTCCACATCTTTTATCAACCTAGTCTTTTTTTTTTTTAATCCAGCTCTATTGCAGCCTTTTCAGATAAGATGATCAGAATCATTTGTAGTTATCAAGATGTGGGAGCACCATAGATTTATTCTGTTGCATAATGGTGCTTTTCTATTTTGTTATCAATTCTTTTCCTAATAATTCATTTCCTAATAATTCTCAGCATACAGTTTGTCTTTTTTTCTGCTGTGAGCGATGATCTATTGTTTACTGAGAAATATCCACATCGACACCAAAATCTTTTCTGTAATGTTAGGTTAAAGCCCGTCATTTATATGCATTTATAAATGTTATTTCCCAAGTGTATTATTTTGCATTTATCAAAATTGATCTCCACCCGCCATCCTATCATCCAATTATGGGAACTTGCTGCAATTCTTTACAATAAGTATTAGACTCTCCTATTAGACTTCTGCCTATTCTTTTCATATTTTAAAAGGAATGTATGAAAACATTGAACATGCAACATATTTCAGTGGGATCACATATGTAATCACTTTTTTAGGCAAAAACTGACCATTTATTCCCACCCTCTATCTTCTGGCTTTTAACTGGTAATTAATCCACAAAATGATCTTCCCTCTTATCCCATGAGGGTGTAAGTGCCTGAACAGCCTGTTTTTGTTGAATCTGCACATGCCATTTTGACCAGATGACCCTCAAGACAACTGATTAAGATATTAACAGGAGTGGATTTCACACAAAAATTCCTTAATTAAAATCACAAGGAATTATATCTATTTTGTTCTGAAATGCAAATTCTTCATTACCGTTGTGCTAGCAGAACTAAAGCAGGTTTACTAGAGTCAATAGGAGCCACGCAGGTAACTGGAATGGGAAAGAAGAGGCAGTGGTGCTTTGAATCATTGTGATTAACACCCACTTTACAGGCTCATTACATATGGGCTAGGAGTCTAATGCTCATGGACAATATCTAGGAAACATCTTGGCATGTTTCTGCTGTGAACGAAAACACACACAGCTCAGCTCTGCACCTGTTAGCCCAACCACTGGTGTCAACGAATGGTGCAAGTGTAAGTGGAGATTTACTGCCCTCCATACCTGATTAAGTGTCCACTGAACTAATCAATACAGTTTTTCTTTGGGCCTCCAATAACTTGCAAGTCTCTCAACCACATTTTTCACTGCAGAAGAATGAAAATGGGCATAAGCATGCCCCTAAGTACTGAAAAAGTGCGGGCTCCCCAGTATCTCCAGAATTTTTTGCCCTATATCAAGATTCATCATCACTGAAATTCTCCCTTTTTGCACATTCTAAGTTTTTATTTAGATAGCAAGGAACAGAACATCGTGTTTAAAATTATCTATGATATCGCACAGGTTCAAGTCTTACAGCTTTCTCTACTCAGTAGTCACTCTTTAAAAGCTTAGAGAATACACATCACTTACAAAGCAAAGAGGAGCAAATATACAACTACTGTGAAACAGCAGCTCTGCCATGAACAACATCCTCTGCAAACGAAAAGCAACAAATAAATGGCACAAAGTGTTAAACTTCAACAGAACAGTGACCTAATTATTTTTTTACATTGTTTGTATAATAATACCAGCTAGGAGGATTCTGCGGTAAGTGGGGGGCAGGGGGAGAGGAAATTCTTATATAAAGATGAACTCCGAGGGGCAGTATGAAAATACACCTTGTCAAGGTTATTAACGTTATTGCAAAGAAATTCACCAACACGATAGGATCAACTGAACTGGTAACTGCACTAGCAAATATGCTTCTCTTGTGGCCCTATGTCTGAGTGTTTTAACTCTGCAGTCTGAGTTTTGGTGCTAACCAAAGCTTAGACAAAGGAAATTACTAAAAAATAGCAAATTATTGAAAGTTAGATTATGTTCAAGTGCATGTTTGTAGCCCTCAGAAAATGAAAAGCAATCTTAGTTCTTGGCCCACTCTTACAGCACCATAGGGCTAATCTGACTGTGTTCAAAATTTACTGTGGATCAGTCAGTAAAGTACTTTGCTCATGCTTCTGGGCCCTAATATACAGATTCCTTCTTTTAGGGACACCACTTAAAACTTAAACCCAAAACAAAATCCCACACAAGCCCTCAAACTTTTCTTTAATTGTAGCGAGTAAATAGCATTTTCAGTGGCTTGTTCCTTCCTTGGCATATTGAATAGAATTCTAGCTATATTTACCACATTAGTATATAAAACTGTTCTGTCATCACTCTCCAGTTATGCTTTTAAATAAAGCTTACATAAAGTACTGCCACTTCATAATTTTGGCAGATCAATAAAGTCAAGAAAACAGCAGCCACATTGTTCTGGTAGCAATTACTAAGATTACATTAGTGGTATTTAGTGCATTTAGGCTATTAGAACAGCAATGCTTATATTTTATATAGGTGGGGCTGGTAATACCAACTATTAGTAAGACCGCTTAACAGTTCCTATTTTAAGACTCCGTTTTTAGTTTTGTAGTTGCTCATAACTTTGAAAACTTTTTTGTAGTCTAGATTGGAATCTTCCATCCTAGGTATTCTGCAGAAGTGTCATAACGATTTGACTGCCTCAAATATGAGGTACACTCTTTTTTCCATGTTTAGAAAATAAACTCAGCATCCCCCAACTTGACGTAGTTGTCTCAGAAATGTGCTAGTGACTCCAAGATTTTGAACAACAACTTGAAATTTCATAAGGAAAGGGCTTGCTTGATAAATTCTGCTCCTATTCAGTAGAGATTTCTTAAATTTCAGTAGAAGTTGCTCAAGGAAGATATCTCCTGCAACACTAAGGCCAGATGTAGGAATTTAAGAGCACGTGCCCCGTGTCTCCATGGATCTCAGTGAGCCATTGCCATATTCAAATACAGAAAAGACAAGAGAAAGGGGAAAGAAGATGAGACCACAGGGATATGGGATTAGAATCCATTAAAAAGAATATAGGGATTGATATGCAACACACAGACTGGGGCTAGCCCTGGGAAAAAGGGAGAAAGACCAAGAATGCAAAAAGCAGGAGGCATAAGAGAGATATCTGGTAAGACACTAGTGTGCAAAGGAAGAACTGTGAGTTACTGGGACAAAAAAATGGTACCAGCAAAAGGACCAGAGTCCCTGGGGCTGCAGGAGGTCCCCCCAGGGGAATTTAACTGAGGGGCCAGCAAAGACAGAAAAAAAGACTGAAAAGCACATCTAGGTGAGGAGTGAGACTGGATGAAGACAACACATGGATGAAATGTTAGCCAGAAGAAAGGAGCTGGGATTTGGAGCTAGTATTTTAAAAGTACTGAATAACCCAATCATCAGAGCAGGGTTTGATTTCATAAAGAATGCCAGCACACAGTGGACAGTCAGAGAGAAAAAAATATCATCTAGCAGCTGCCTTCGCAGGCAGAGTCCTGCCTGTCGCCTGGCTGATGTAGGAAACCCATGGAACTAGAGGTCAGATCAAAAGGGCACAAGGTGTTTCCAGAGATCAGCTTTGCATTCTTATGAATGTTCTTTGAATAAAACTTATGTGACTGCACATGCCCATATGCTGTTAGATACACACACTTAAGATTTTTTCCTCTCCTTCAAAGGGAGTAGAACAAACCCCATCATTTTCAAGCTTTCTGATTGAAAGGTGGGGTTTTCCCCCCAACATCCTTGAAACTCCACTTGAAACATCAGAAACCAAATCTCTGACAAAGCTTTCCATCCCTGCTTCTGATTCAGGAACCTTTCCCAGTCCATTAAGTTAGTGCCACTCACTTTCTAGAGCACAAAGATGGAAAACATCTGAGATTACTTTCCTGTGCAGCCTCTCTTGATGTATGCTCAAGAAAACAATGAGGACAGAAAGAGATCAATTCATGTCCCAGCGTTAACAGGCTATATAGACCCTAGCTTTACAGCAGCTGAGTAAATACTGCTGATAAATAATGTTACTATTAGCTTTGACAATGGGTTAAAAGCATCTCCAGTTTCAAAGCTGTTCCATTATTGAGTGAAATATGGCAAAAGGAAAGAGAAATTTATTTAAGATTTTTATTTTATTATAATTTCCTCATCTCAGTCTTCTCTCTGACACAACAAACTAAAAGACAGAATTTTTTCCTAGGAGTATTAGTCAGTATTATCCTTAGCCCATCACACATTACACTATCAGACCTCAGTGTCAAAGTGTATGACTAAGACTGACAATTTTAAACAAATCAGAGGTTCCTTTTATAGGGTCTGTACAGATCATCTGTACTACATCAATGCTGCAAGTCAATCCATTTGCCAGTAGATCTGAATAGGTATCTGTATTCTATTAGCTCCTGTATAACAAAAAGTGAATGACAAGAAAACCCTTAGTTTTTGCCAGTATTCTGTTTCTCATTTCTTAGCTGTGATCACCTTTCAGTTCTGGTATCTTATCTTTGGTTGTTCCTTTATCTACTTTCTATTCCAGGGCCAGAAGGGTAAGGGTAAGACTCAGGAAAAGTGTTCTGGAGCTTAAGAGGTTTGACTATTGCAATTCTGTTTAGGAAAAGTACGCTTGCATTAAATAGCAATAGCATTTGCATTAAAGAATACCAGAATAAGGCACTGAGGCTTTTATTTCTTATGTTAAATACTTACACTGCTGCTAATTAACTTTTTAGACAATTGGCAAGTATCAAATTTAGAACATTAGTTACATTGTCAATAACTACAAACCAACAGATGGAATTAATTTCCAAAGGAACCACATAATCTATGGAGTTCTAGAATCAAAGAATGGATAGGTGCTGGGATACGTAAAGAATTATTAACAATTCTTAGGAAAATGGAATATTCATAAGGGATATCAACCCTTATTTTTTGAAAGTACAGAGTGGTTCCTGATATCAGAAAAAAAAAAAAAAAAGTTACTTCCAGTTAACTCTGTGGGCTAACTACATTATAAAGCCAGTTAAACTTTCTCAGAAGGAATTTATTAGATAAATACCAGTTTTGGAGAGTTAAAGTGCTATTTAATTTTTCTCTGAAGAGCTGTAAAAAGATAAGATAAACTAATGTTCTTCAGACACATGTATCTGGATCACAAGTCTCCATTTTGAGAAATCCAATCTCTTTCAAAACTTACATGATACATACTCTTGTCTAAATCTTCAAGATTTTAAGGACAATGTATTTGAGCACATTACAAGAACAACCTGGGAAAATACCTGGTTCTTCATGATTTTATCTAAAATCTCAAAGGATTTGAATGTCATATAATAAAGGTTTTTTTAAAAAGAAAAACGAAAAACATAGAAGAGTGAAAGAAACATAGAAGAGTAAGAGAAACACTCATCAGGTATAGAAATCTTTGCTTTCAAATTCTTGCTTTCTACAGTAGAACCCAAAATTTAATGTTAGTGGAGGGAGTCGTTGTCTGTTCAAGATTTCTAAGACACAACCATGTGCATTAACAGGGCAGATCTACACAATGACACTAAATCCAGACCATGCAGAGCACAAACACTCAAATGCCACGTGTAGAAGCAGCTATTTGCCCTTGTGATCCAGATTTCTGAAGGTAGCAAATAAATGGACCAAGTCCTCTATTTTCTGCCTGGAGAAAACATCAGGTTGAAAGCGGACCCGAAGAGATAGAAAATACACCAAAATATCTTCACTCAGTAAAAAGCTTGTAGAACTAGGCATTAATATCTATTTACCAAGTAATTCTACCTCTTCTTTCTCCTGTGGTGTTTTTTTTTGTTTGGTTGGTGGGGTTCAGGGGTTTTGGTAGTGGTTTTTTTTTCCCTCTCCTCCCCTTTGAGGCAGAATGAAATGAAGTTGAGACAGGGTTGTATTTTGTGATCAATACCCCTGCCTCTGCAAGCATCTACTTTACTGTGCATTGGGAGTATTAGCATTTGTCTTGCAGAGAAGCACTCACTACCTTTTCAGGCATCATTTCTAGATTTTTGAGCTATGGAGTTTAGGCAGAAATTGGGGGGGGGGGGGGGGGGGGGGGCCGGGGG
>JAVKLA010000001.1:34219008-34233012 GCA_034782735.1 Sagittarius serpentarius
CATACTAAACCCAAAACACAGCGCTGTACCAGCTACTAGGAAGACAATTAACTCTATCCCAGCCGAAACCAGAACACATCATGACTTTCTAAAGAAGGCCAGGGCATTGGGACTGTCAGGTGTGAGAGGTGTTACAGGTGACACTTCATTCTTGCCTCTGCCACGCATCTCTGATAGCCCACACTATCAGGGTATTTCCCCTTGCCAAAATCTACACCAAGCTCAGCAAACCAGATTTTCAGCTTTTTTCCCCACCAAAGCCAGGGACCTAGAATCTAAGGCTGAGATCTAGCCAGATTTAGGCAAGTGTAAACAACAGTTCACACTGCAAGGCAGACCTTCTCCATCAGAAGATCCAAGCAGAAATAAAAGTTCTAGTTCAAATGATTTCAACTGCTTTTTTTTTCCATCCAGTATTATTTCTTAATTCTTCCTTCCTTTAATAGACACTTGCTGGTTTGCAGCAGGTAGCTGGGTCTCAACGTGTTTTTGAAGAGCGTTTGCTTGGCAGGGAAGCTGAATAACCAGGAAAAGCTGTACCTTGCCCACCTACACCAGCTCTATCTGTCCCAGCATACTTATCCTTTCCATAGCTTTTTCCCCACCATTTCCCAAGCAAGCACTGCCAAGTGCACTTGTCTGTAAAAGCCCTCCTTGTTCTATATTTGTCTGTATTAAAGTGTCATTGTCTCCCATTGATTTTAACTGATCTAAGTCTGTAAATAACTGGCAATTGTGTTGTTCATTATTTACAGTTTCATCCATTTATAGTATCCTCCATCTGTGATTTTTGTTTTTCCTTTCTTAGTTTCTTTCCTATTTTCTTTGACTTCCCTGAGCCAATATTCTTCTTGTTCTATGAACCCACAGAACTCTGCTAAAACAACAATCCGAAGTTAAAATAGCATCATCAAATTCACCCTCAGTCTTTGAAGTATTCCTTATGCACTCTCTACACTTACAGAAACTGCAGAAAACCTGGAAGAACTTACTTCAGTTCACATAGAGTACTTGTTATCAAGTTGATTAAAGTAACAAAGCCACACACACTATCCTTCTTTTGCTCAAGCCACAAAATCATCATGATGCAAGACAGAAAAAGCAATACTTTTTCTCAAGCATAGATTTAATCCTTGACTCTTACCTCACGCTGGTTTGTAAGACAGTACTCAGTGGCATTCATCAGCATGTTTTTACCTGTAAAGTATTCCCAACAAAACAGGATTTTAAAATCGTAGCAGTTTTTGAAACAAAATATACAGTCCTTATTTACAGCTGCACAAATGTAAAAAACCAAACTTACTCCTATCCAGCTTTTACAGCAGTGCGAGAGGACCACAAATTGATTAGCAGTCTTGCAAAGTATCTGTCTTGACCTGCTTTATAAGGAGCTCCCCAATAAGATCAAGAGGCTGAACATCCAACAAACAAAAAAATAATCAGGTTGCTCGGCGTGGGAGCTCTGAGCATTACTTCTTCATTAGGAAAAGCAACTATTGGGGAATCACAAAATGAGAAGCACCTGTCTCACACTCCCTCACAGACTGTCAGCTGTGTTTCGTCCAGCTCCAGTGACTGCTGGGATGTAAGCAAGCCCTGCCATGGCTCGAGGAGGCCTTTCTGGGCAAGGAGGGCTGGCTTCCTTCCCCACCACCCCCGGGACCCTGGCTCCATCCTCCCCCTGCAAGGCAGCTCCCAGCCCCAGGCTGCTCCTGGCCCCGTAGCACCTGCTCCCCGGCACCACCCCAGCCTTTCCTTAAAGCAGAATAACAACATTGCAACCATAAAAGTAAAAATAAAAATTCTGTCTATCCAAAAGGAGAGCAATGGCTTAATTATTTTGAAACTGAAACATTTCAAAGATTTTTAAAATTTTTGTTTCCTCCTCATTACCAATAAATGTGATTCCAATGACAATTTAAATTATTTCCATTTTATTGCAACAGATCTGTTCGCTTTCTTTTACAGAATGTTTGGGTACCATCAGAATGCCTCAAAAGGAAAAATAATACAGTTTTGCCACTTGTAGAAATATTAAAGCATTTCAGACTAAACAAGGAACAAGATTGTACACAATTCTGCTATGATCAGTAGCTTAAATAAGGAATGGGAAGGAAAAGTGGGAAAACAAAAATTTAACTTCTCAAAATATTCCATAGAAACTTTACTAAGAAATTAATTGCCACAAACTAAATTCTTACCTTAAAGGCTCACGTGAGAAGATCTACAGTATACCAAGAGGTCTAGCTATGCAGGATGACCGACCTATTGATTACTATTGACAAAATAACAACCTTGGCCCACGCTTTCTCTGGAGGTCACCTTGACCCTAAGGCTTCTCTGCCTGAGACACACACAGAAATACTTTGACGCTGGGGTTGCAGCTGATAAGGCCCCCTGTTTAAACCAGGCTGGCCCTGCAGATCAGCTTGTCTTCTCCCTGCAAAGACTACCACCACCTGAGCAGCGGCACAGCACTGGGCACAGCCTTGACCTATTTCCCAGGGCAGCTAAGCTCGTCTGAAAATCATGTGAAGAACAAGGGGAAAGGCATAGCACATGTGGGCTTTACAGCAAGGGGTTTCGTGTTCAGGAACGGAAAACACCAAATATTGTTTACATTGCCCTGCTAAAAAGATGCAGGTTTGGAGGGTGAAGAAAGTAATTTTCTTTAGCAGAATAAATTCCTTATGATTACAGGAAGTAGAGTTCCAGTAAATAAACGAAGGCCTCTCAGTGGATTAATAAAAACGGAAACCAAGACACACCAAAATCATGCCTCAGAAATTACTTTGTTCTCATGCGCAACGCAGGTTAATCTCTCCCTCATATTGTATAAAAGCCATAAACTTTGCCAAGCCTTCTCGAATGCTATGGAACAACTTTCTGTTAACCAAATAAATCAGTCCAATGAGTACCAAATAAGTCAGTCAGATCTCCGTCATCGGGGACGGGGAGAGGAGGATGTCTTGGGTGCAGGTAAAGCACCCAGCGGGTGCAGAGCTGGCTACGCCGGCTGGGGCAGCACGGGCTGGCTGCAGAGCTCGAAGCCTGGCAAGTAGCCCTGGCTCTCCCAAGCTGGCTCTGGGCTTCGCCCCGTTGCTGGTGGGTCTCCCTGAGCTTGGATGAATGGGGGAACATGGCTCAGAGATCACTCTGTTCTAGGCCTGGAAGCAACAGTCTTAGCTATTATTCAGATAATGGACAGCCTGCTAAAGACTAGAACGACCAGAAGAGGAGTGGTCTGTCAGCACTTTGAAATGGTTTTTCACTGTTGTGCTGTAACAAGAAGTTATTTTTGGAAGCCAGAATTTTACTCCTTACCTTTACCTGTCGGTTATAAGGACCACGTAACACAGTTTCATTATGTTTGTACCGACCCCAAACTGTCCTCTGTTTCAAAAGAAAGATATTTTTGATAGATATTTATATAATAGATAAATAAAAACAAAATGGCAGTAAACAGATAAATTATAAATGAAATTTAATCATTAATATTCACTCAACTAAATGGATCTGTACCCCGAGAATGTCATTATTTCGTGTTCAGCATTTGTATATGACGTTTTTATTTACTTCTGTACTTGTGCCTACAGACCCCAGCTGAGTCGCGGGGTTTTTGCTGCCCTAGGGAATGAATAAAGACACAGAAAAATACAGTCTTTCTCACAGGGAGGTTACAGTCTGAGAAAACACATCAAGTGCAGAACAGAGGTGCCCAGTGCACTCTTGTGTCTTTCCAGCATATGAAGATTAGCTAAGAATTTAGCTGAAAACCAGCATGAAGCTTCAAAAAGCGTCCAGTATGCCATGGGGTGCCTTTCTGCAAGACAACTGTCCACAGAAACTGGTAGGAACCGGGGGAACCAATGATTACAACCACACCACCTCTGCAAATCTGTCCTGTGTCCCATGTACAGGGCCTGCTGCAGATGAGGGCAGAGAGTCAGCTGGCTCTATGGCCAGATGAAAGTACGAATGATGCTGTAAAGGTTAATCGGAGGTAGAATTTCTCATGTAAGTCATGGCTACTGATGTAATTTGAAATACGTCAATAATTGCCTTGCAGGCATTTGGAGAAAGTAAATGACTCGGATTAGTTTATTTTCCTGAAATGGCCTTTCTCATCCCAACAACATACACTTCATTTTAGAAAAGTTATACCTGACCAATACTTTTAATTACATTTGTTACATATAGTTATATTCAAGGCTTCAGCTTCTGAATAACATACATCTTTTCCTTTCCAAGCCATAGTTTACACACAATTGCATTTACGTTTAAATCTAGTTCTGCCGGCATTCTGTTAAATGCTACATGAAATGAACATAATCAAGAATCAATATTAAGGGTTTTTCTTGGCTGTTTAAACAATATTTCAAGGTAGCTTTGCCAAAACTGTCAGCAACTCCCTATTCAGTAACCTTGAAATCGCAAAAGTATCATAAAGGCAGCATTATCAGAGACGTAAATGGGCTCAAAAAGGGCACAATACAGGAAAAAAAATCTAATTACAATTCCAAATCTCTTGATACTTGTCCATTCAAACTCTGAAAGTCCAAAAACTCAAAAGCTGATGTTAGTATCTAAATTCAGAATCCTGCCCAAGAGAATAATACTCTTCTCCAGTACTTCTATTTACACAGACATTTTCTGAATATAAACCAATTTTCCACCTCTATGTTTTTAGCATTACTTTTTAAACAACACAAAATGGGAAGTAAAAATAACCCTGGCTCCGTTATGCAGCAAATGTAAGCAGACCTTTAACTTCAGCACAACTCCATAATGGAAGCTGTCCACCGGTGTCCCTACACAGCCCTTTTTGCACAATCAGGCTTAAATTAGTAAAGACATATGATGCATTAAGCCATGCACATTACACTGTTCAGGCTTGAAAGTGCCTAATGTTGAGTAAAGTTTCCCACCAGCTGTTTTTGTGTTACTTGTTTTGTGCTCTCATTTGAACTATTACATAATGTGTTGAAATGAAAAATTGGCACATAGAGGTGTAACGGTTTGTCCTCTAGAGAAAAAGCAGTGTGTCATTTGATTTCATAGAGACAGAATAAAACAGATCTTTAATTCAAACTGAAAAACAAAGGAGGGCAGGGTAAATGACATTGTAGCACCATCACTTTCAGGAAGTATTCTTATACCATGAAGACAGGTCTTCATCACATCAGCGTCATAATTAATGGTACAGCTGAATCAACATTCTTCTGCCTGAATTATCATAGCCTGAAGCCATTGCGTACACTGCCTTACTGCAACATATGAAAAGGAGGGCAGAAAAATGATAACTGATATGTTGCATACCATTCTTTATTCCAAAGATATCCAGCAAATGCTACAAAATGTGTGTAATATTGCATCAGATAGATTAAATGAGCGTGCATGCACACACACAGAGGATGCATTGCAACAGCACTAGCGTTTTGCCCATTGCATAGTTCTGCACACACAGAAACGCAGTCTCCTCTGAGACGGAAAAGGGAAGCATAACACTTAGTATGCATGACAAGTGCCCCAGTCATTAGGCTCCCGCTGAGTTATTACAGAAATGGGCTGCAGTACCACTGGCTGGTTTTGAAAACATTTGCTGGTGTTTGGGAAAAGGGCTGAACACCTCCTTCCAAGAGAAAACCTGGGGCTAAGATAGCATCAGTAAGCCCATTAAGCTTCTGGGAAAGAGTTAAGTCTTGCCTCTCCGTTCCATGAACTACCTCAAGTGGGTTCCTCCTCACTATGCCAGCTTCTGTGGACCCCCCTTCTTTCTCTGCAGCGTAAAGGGAACGTCAGTATCTAACCTCAGTGCTGCAAAATTCACTAGTGGCCCAGCCTTACGCGGTAGCAGACTTTATCCTCAGAAAGCGTCGGCTACACAACTCACCCACGGCATAAACTCTGCAACTCCCACAGAGGTCCAACCATAAAAGATGAAAACACAATCTTCAGCTGGCATTACTTGAGCCTTTCGTCAGGAAGACAGGAGTTTTCAGCCTTTGGTCACTGCCATGGGACTTTCACCAACATATACTTTCATTATTCTAATTTCCATGTGAGACATTACATGCAAGACAAAAATCAAATCTATTTTTAATAAGAGGTAAGTCCAAGAGCTAGGACCTTGAGAAAGTAGAAAGGCTCAAGGGGATGGAGCTGCCATGATAAATTAATGCTATCATGTGGCAACTGAAAAAAGTAACTTTTTCTCTTTTAATGCTGCCTGGTCTTAGGCATATATGTGTTTCGCCTAGAGGTGAATGTGGGCCTAGTCTCAGAGTCTAACTCTTAGTGCACATACGTAACACAGGCTTTTGGGACAGGGAGAGGCAAAGAAGTCACACAGAAGTTACAGTGGGGCTTAATTTAAGCACAAAGCAAGTTGAACGGGACCCTTGGAGCTGGATATCCCTCTGGCAGCGTACAGGGGACAGGAAAGATGAACTCACTGCCCATTCACACTCACCTGAGCATGGATTTTAAAGTGAAACAAAACCACTGGTTTCATTCCTCTCCCTCCATCCCAGACAAGGAGCCCAAATGATCTGTGTGGTCCATATTTGTGTGTAGTGATACCAATCTTTAGTATAGCTAAAAGTAGTCACCAGTGGGAAGCATGCATTCAGACTCAATGGAGAAACATTAGCCAAGCAGAGACTATCTGTAAGCTCATTTCCAGGGAGTTATATTTTGTTTCAAATCTTTGAGCACTGGTGGGGGTGAGAACACTCGGAATCAGGCAGAGGGAGATGACACTTTTTTAAAATAAAGAGGTCAGAAATTCTTCAACATCAGTTTCTATGTACTCAACACCCTCCTTTCTATTTTTAAGCACCAGCCAGGCAGGCACTTTTACTGCTAACACGTCCACACAGGTTTCCTTGGCATCCCTCAAACCCTGGCAGCACTATTATATGTGAATGCTGCACTTTTCCATCAATGGACAAACTACTCTGTTTCCGCTCCTTGTAATATTACACCCTCAGAAGACAATTTTGTTGACTGACAGACATCTCTTTCTTCTTCTCCTTCCTTTTACTGCACTGGGATTGGAAGCCTGCACCTCACGAGGGTTAGTATTTCTGATTTTCCCACTTACACAATTAAAAAGCAGTCCCATGGAAGAACAACTTTATGCAAGGGAAGACTACTTTAAAAATACAAAATCCCAGGAAAGAGGAATGTGGAGAAGTACTTCAACACCTTAGTTTAAATTCAGGCCTGTAAAAGCTCACATGAAATATTCATACTTTAATGTCCACAAAGTAGTTTAATCCGATCTGCAGAATCACAACTCTGGCAGTATAATATGTCCCATGGCCATACAAAATGCTGAAGTGAGCAGATTATGTCCATATTCCTCTGCCAGAAAAATTCTGACCAGCAGGCTCTGGTGCAAAGCACTCACTAAACACCCTGTATAACTATTTAATATATGTGCCCGCTGGAAATGCTGAAGGCTTTTCTCCTTAGGTGTCTGTCTCTGATCCTAGCAACGGACACGGTTTCTTTGTTCAGTGACCTGATGAATAGAAGCACTAAGACCCAGAAAAACTGCTAGCAGCATCGCAGTCTTTACTGAAGGCCCGTGATTCTCCAGATTCCACCCTGAACATAATTATATGAAGAAATCCAACTACAGAACTTTTGAGTTCCTCAAAACAACTTCATCTGTCATCACCCCATCGAACCAACACTATTTATTTGCTTTCGAAAGCAACTCTAATTGATTTATCTGTTGCTCGGAATAACACCATGATAAATAAATTATCACTTAAACATGATGGATTACTAACATTTCCTTTTCTAATTATGTTTATGACATATTACTAGGTCTTGCTTCGTTTAAAAGCTTACATATGTTTTCCTCATCCTTGTAATCTAATCTAAGGTGCAAAGCCTGGGTTTGTGCCAGCGAACCCCTTTGCTAATACACTGCTGCACTAGCAGAGTCCATCTGGAGTTACTGTTCTGCTTGATGTCACATGGCAGATCCTACCTGCATGGAAGATGAAAGGACATTCAAGGCACGTACCTAGGGATGACAGTTTTCTTTGTGATGAACCGCAGAGTCACAGCTTGTTAAGTAAGACTGTGACAGTGATAAAAGACAAAGCCATCATTTTATAGCGGAATATGGCCTATCTGTACATGACAAGCCATACTATCTCTGCTCACACATGCTGACATCTCATAATGCATTCTCCCAAGTGCTGGACAGAAATAGTCCCTGAAGACAGCACCACTAGAGAGTAATAGCATACTGCTTATCTAGGAGCAAATGAATGGAAAAAACCTGAAGTGTACAATGTGTCCCTATTAACATCACAGATAAAAGGAGCTTTCAGTTTAAAGTATTTTCTATTTTCATTAGACGTCCAATAGGTTTAGAATCAAACAATAAGGACAATTAAGTCCCCTTCGTTGTAAATTATTTTGACTCTTTCCATTTTTTAATTTTTTTTTTTTTAATGTTGAGGGTAAATTTACAAAAATCTGTTGCGAACCCTCTTTTTTGGAGGGCTGTGCATCCATACTGTGCGTGCCGTCTTACGCTGCACTTAACATTCTTCGCACTTGACATCTTCCCAGACTGTCCAAACATGACTAGCTGGTGCTCACAGGCAGGGTGAAAGCCCAAGGCAGTGTGGGTCAGGGCGAGAGGCTAACTGCCAGGCACCTCCCAGAGCAGGTGGCCGAGGGGGACAGGGAGGGGACACTGTCAGCAGAGGTGGCAGTAGGGAACTTGGGGCTGGTACCTTGCCGGGGGGAATGGGAAAGCCTGGTGGCTTCCTAGGAAGAAGAGATCAGGGAATAGACATCAGGAAGGAAAAGGTGTAGCTTGAAAGAAGAGGGAAATATGTAAAAGGACTACAAACCAGCAGGGGAGCATAAGGAAAGAGAAAAGCCCTTTTGCCTCCAAGGGTACTTCTCAGTTAAGTCAGGCCCTTCCCTTGCTTTTAGCCGAAGCCCTTTTTATCGTCCACACACAAAAGCTTTAACGATATATTGACCCTGGTATTGGTAGAAATTGCAACCCACCTGAATCTGGGCAGAAATTAACCCATCTGCTGTAGTGATCCATATGAAAACCTCTGGCTTCCTACACTCCCACACGGACAGAGTAGCTTGGCTGCAAGTGCAGCTCACAGAGGGGGGAAAACAGTGTGACACCATAAAAACCCAGAGACATTCCCAGAGACAACCCTGAGTGGCTGCAAAATTAGTGATGATGCCACAACGCAAGTGCTGCTTACCAGCAAGATGCTGTAAATGGGGTTAACGTGGCTGTTCAAACTGAGTACCGATCACATGGGCTAACCTGAGAAGTACGCCTAATGCTGTTGTACATTTGAGACGCACTGGCCGCCTTGGCCAGGGGTTCTAAATCTTTAGAAGTGCCAGTGAAAACCTGTCTGCCACTCTCCTCTCGAGTTGCATGGTGCACGCATCTCCCTTTCCTACTGTACGTGCAGTCACCCCCTCGCTGAAGCCTTCCACCTAGCACAGCCAAACATCCTGTTCTCACCTGCACTGTAACCCACCCATAAATACCTGCAAAAGTCACTGGTTAATCACCCTCAAAATTTTCCTCAGTGACACCTAAAAATGTTGACAAAGGTTAAGTAGCCCATGTCTTAAGACCGCTGCCTACCATACTGACCAGCATTTACTGTTTGCTTGTACCCTCCCCATCTGTTGACTGAATGTCTCTTGCCTCCATACATAAATATTAAATTATTTGGTATAGTTGTAATGTAAGTAAGCACAATTAATAACAGCAACATTAACCAAAGTATTCAATAGTAAGCCTCTTGATGACCATTTACGTTGCAATTATAGTTAGCTCAGCATTTCTGATTTGTGTCACAACTTCCGTTATGGAGATTATTTGCTTTTTTCCCATAGTTGTTGACATAAGCAAATAGACATTTTTTCAAATTTCCCCTCTTCTGGACTCTGGACTTTAAAACCTATATAAGCACTCAGGTCTCAGTACCTTTATCTCCATTTATATATTTACAGTACTTTCCTCACTTATCCTTCTGAACACTTCCTGAAGTGTTCTCCTTCCAGTCTCATTTGCCTGCCTTCCTTTATGGGGCTTCTCAGACCTGGAACCCCTCTGTCCATCCTCTGATTTTGTTTTGCAGGAATGTGTCTCTGCTAAAGGAAACCAAAAAATTATATTCAGAGACAAAATCTTTCAGAAATAAATAACCCCTAAAACATTTCAGGCACTTCACCTGATATTTGACCATCACAGAATCGTAGAATACCAGGCTGGAAGGGACCTCAAGGATCATCTGGTCCAACCTTTCTTGGCAAAAGCACAGTCTAGACAAGACGGCCCAGCACCCTGTCCAGCCAGATCTTCAAAGTGCCCGATGTTGGGGAAGGTGTCCAATGTTGGGGAAAAATCTGTATTTCAGTTCACCAGAACATGTATACATGACATAATGGACGTGGTACACAGAGTTGTCACGGTAAGAGATTAGAAAGCTCACACAGTATAGTGCTGTCGCAGCTGGGGTCCCACAACCTGCTACACCTCAGCTAATAAATGCTGTGTCTGAGCTTCATAAGCGCTTGGACCATCTCCGGTTCCAGACCTACCACCCCTTGCAACCAATTTGTTACCTTCACTCCTTCACTGGTGTAGTAGCGATACAGCCATAGTTAGTCTGATGTAGGTCTCCATCCTGTAGATTCTTAGGTATGCATTTATCTGTCTATTAAGGATAAGCAATTTTTAATCTCTTCTAGTTTTACTGTGGGTAGTGGCCATGTTTTTGAAAGCTCTTAATCCTGAAGTTGTGTGATTATGTAAGAGTTCCAGTTTTCTTTTGAAGAGAAACTCTTTAACCTTTAAAGAAGAATGTTCTAAAAGCTGAATTCACATACGGAGAACTCACTTTTTCTTGTTCTTAATTTTTTCCTGATTTTTCAGGCATTCTAATGATTTTTTGATACCCTGTTCTTAATGTTTTACAATTGGAGTTAGCTCTACTAAAGTACTTTGTTGACTTTAAGCAGACTGAATTTTTAGCTTGTAAACTCATTTCAAAGATCATTTTTGTTCACACATTCTGAGCACAGGCATAAATTGCAAAAGTGCCTTCCAAACATTAAATTCTCAAGAATATGAGTTTTTTGATAATCCATTTTGAAATGTTATAGCTTATCTGTTTTCTTCTAGCCAAACCATCATATGATTTTGAAATTGGAATGGACAAATTGTTTTATGAAGACAATCATCATTTCACCTGAAAAAGAACTGGTTTTGAGATTCATAAAGTATAGCTAGCTTTTCCCTGGAGTTTTTAAGCTTTCTGCACACCGTGGTTCCAGTCTGGATTACAAGTGCCAAAATGCCACAAAAAAGACTGTTCCCTCAGTATTTTTGGCCTAGTGAGAGACAGAAAGTGCTGAAAATTTTGTAAGGAAAAAAACCATAGTGAGAATTCCCACTCAGCTTTTAGATCAAAAAGGCTGATTAAGCACGGGTGGTTTGGGAAAGTTTTTCAAACTGAACTGATGCTATAAATCTGCTGAATTTTGCTGATGGGTTTAGTAAACGGATTGAATACTGTCTCGTGTATGATAATTTTAGTATTTTGGGAGGGCTTCGTATATATTTAGAATGGGATAGCCTGAAGTCTAAATCTGCCCTTGGTGACCTTTGCTGTTGGGCGAGTATGAATGTGCAGAAAATACGCCTATTGGTGACTGAACGCTGCCATTGCCATCATTGTTTATCTCATTAAGAAGCTCCTAAAGATACGTGGGACAGGGACAAAAGTTGGAGAGGTTTCCCATGCAGGGCAGGAGCTCCAGGCTCATTCTGTGGCTCTTGGTGAGGCAGGGGCTGCCCCAGCGGTGAGGTTTCACTCTGCCTGACATAGCGTAGGAGCCGGGGGTCTGAATTTGCCACACCTTCTTACGGCAGGGCACAGAGAAGCAACCCGTAATACCGGAACACTTTGTTTAACAGAGATATAGGATGGAAGAAAAGCATGTACTGGAAGCAGTGGAGGACTAGAGTTAGATGTCAAATCAGTCTAAAATTTCCCACTTTTCTGTTTTTTTCTCCATACAAGGTGTTTCGGGTTCGCTGCTGACGTGGAGCAGGAGCAACCTTGAATCTCAGGAAGACTTGCTGCACACCTTAGGAATAACCACTGGAATGCGTTTAAGGTGATTCTGGTCATTGCTTTGCCTTGATCCTGGTCATGTATGTTTTCTTTCCAAAACATGTCTGAATACTCCAAAATGCACTCAAGGGTTTTTTTGTACAGCAGCACTGGTTAGAGTTTGTGAATTCGCAACACGCTAGTTACTCATGTAGGCTCTCAATGCACAGTGAATATGAGATAACCTCCTCCATGTCAAAGCTAAGGTGTGAACTTACGGATGCTTTTCGGAAGTGGAGTAAATTACTTCACACATCGCTAGCTAAGAGAATCTGCAAAAGGAGTTAGTATGGAGTAGTTTATGAGCCCTAAATTCACACCTAGGTTTTTTTTCTTTATGGTAACTTTTCATTTAGAGAAGCATTCAGACATTTTACTGAGAGCCTTAGTTCAAAAAGTGTTCAGTGTTTTAAAAAAAGTAATCATAGCATCATAGAATCATAGAACCATAGAATGGCTTGTGTTGGAAGGGACCTTAAAGATTATCTAGTCTAACACCCCTGCCGTGGGCCACCCACTAGATCAGGCTGCCCAGGGCCTCATCCAGCCTGGCCTTGAACACCTCCAGGGATGGGGCATCCACAACGTCTCTGGGCAGCCTGTTCCAGTGCCTCACCACCCTCTGAGTAAACAATTTCCTCCTCACATCTGGTAATGTAGTGCTCTTGTATTTTCTTCTGTAATCCCACTCCTCTGTAAACTGAATTACAGACTTTGCAGGTAGTTCTGATGCAAAATAACAGAAATAATACATACGTTCAGAAGTCATAAGATGAGACAGTTCTCTTGAAAAATAAATATAGTGTTAACATGGATCATTGACATGTTACAGACAGTTGAAATATGAAGAAAGTTTAGGTTTAGTATATTAATAATACTGACAGTGTTATGTAACTTCTTATAGTTTAGGTCTTGCATCTTGCATGGTTTCCAGCCTTTAGTAAGTTCAAAACCACGGGAATCTTGCCTTTTGAAAAGCACGAGCTTCCGAAGCCAGGCCTCCCTGGCACACTGGGAAGAAGACAGCAAGGGAAGCAGTTCCCACCAAATCCTGCTGTCATTCCAGACGCACAAGAATTTTTAAAAGCAAGTATCTTGAGCCACAGAATAATTCAGGTCAGGATGGACCTCGGGAGGTCTTTAGTTGAATCTTTTGCTCAAAGCAGGGTCAACTGTGTGATCACGCCAGGTTGCTCAGGGCTTTATCCAGTCTGGTCTTGACACCCTCCAGGGATGGAGATTGCACAAAATCATCTGCAAAGCAGCAGGCTTGTAGCCGTATTTTAAATTGTTTTGTTCAAATTCCCACTTCACTTAAAGTGCTCAAGCAGGGGGAGTGCTAGAGAACTTGCCAACCTTTTTGATATGAAATGTGCTGAAGCTCAGGGGAAGTGAGGATGCTTGCTTAGAGAAGGTGTCCTGGGATAGAAAGCACCAATAATAGTATACCAAGTAAAACAAGACTCTTTCAGAGTCTTCAGAGGATCAACAAGAAGGTAGCTTCATCACTTTCCACAAGGTCCTAATACAAAGCATTTTATCCCAAATTCCAGGCTTTTCACCTAGCAATAATCTTCCTGTAAAAACTAATTTCTGTAGACACAGACTTTGGTTAAAAATAAAAGATCAGCCAGTTGAATAGATCTCAGTGACCCTAAGCAGAAAATAAGAAATAAAATGCAGTGTCCTGGTTTCGGCTGGGATAGAGTTAATTGTCTTCCTAGTAGCCGATACAGCGGTGTGTTTTGGGTTTAGTATGAGAAGAATGTTGATAACACCCTGATGTTTTCAGTTGGTGCTAAGT
>JAVKLA010000001.1:34233093-34244677 GCA_034782735.1 Sagittarius serpentarius
TGGGAGGGGACACAGCCAGGACAGCTGACCCAAACTGGCCAAAGGGGTATTCCATACCATGGGACGTCATGCCCCGTATATAAACTGGGGGGAGTTGGCCTGGGGAGGAGCTCTGCTTGGGAACTAACTGGGCATCGGTCAGCGAGTGGTGAGCAATTGCGCTGTGCATCACTTATTTTGTGTATTCCGATCTTTTCATTATTGTTATTGTAATTTTATTATTATTATCATCATTATTATTTTCTTCTTTTCTGTTCTATTAAACTGTTCTTACCTCAGCCTGCAAGTTTTACCTTTTTTTTTCCCCAATTCTCTCCCCCATCCCACTGGGTGGGGGGGGAAGTGAGTGAGCAGCTGCGTGGTGCTGAGTTGC
Source organism: Sagittarius serpentarius (assembly GCA_034782735.1). Classification (NCBI taxonomy): domain Eukaryota; kingdom Metazoa; phylum Chordata; class Aves; order Accipitriformes; family Sagittariidae; genus Sagittarius; species Sagittarius serpentarius. The sequence continues at coordinate 34,233,467 of JAVKLA010000001.1, forward strand.
TGGCTGGGGTTAAACCATGACACACAGTAAAAAAACTTACCTTTAATTTCTTATAATACTTTCTTTCAATTGCAGCGCTGTATTAGGTTGCTATAGGCATGAAGTCCTTTAAATATGATCACATACAGCACAATTTGAGGTGTTTAACTGAATACTGATCAACTGGTATTCTTTTAAAAAACATTCTTTGCAAGTTCAGCTTTGTTACTTGATACCTGATTTTCCAAAGTGCTGAGCACCTGCAGCTCCCACTGGCTTCGTTTGCAGTAATCGCAGTTACCTGGAAATCAGGTCAGATCACGCTTGTATTCACATGGCAAGGCCACAGTTTTCAGTGGAAAACTACGCATTTTGAAGCCTAGGGTGTTTTTTAGTTTGCTACACCTTCTCCTGAGAAGTGTCTGTTTGTCCACAGCAGATGCTGGAGCTGTGTCCTTTTAAGCTGCCAACATCCCAGATCAGTTCCCGAGCTCATCTAGTTAGAGAAGAATGAGGGTTGTCATGCTGGAAAGTACCTTAAAAATGGGGATCTGGTGCAGGGCCTAACCCCAGCTCCCCATTTATTCCCTTCTGTAAGCCACTAGCAAGGAAAAATAAAATATGAACAGATGCTTGCTTCTGCCCTGCTCTGGCTTCTGGCCAGACAGACTGTCTGAGAAGGTGTAATATATGCGGCCACCCTGTTCTAGGGGTACAGACACTTATTCACAGGAACAGGGGGAATGGAAAGAAAAAGGTAAAAGAATTAGGACTCTGAAAAGAACAATTTCTTAGAGCTGCCTACAAGGTGACACAACTTTTCACCTATCCATATGCAGAGGCACCATCTGAAAATCCATACTTGCGCTACACAGCGTGAGGCACTTGGACAAATCAGGGTAACGCGGCGAGGTCCTTGTTTCAGTGACTCTGCAGGGCGTAACTGGAGATTAGGAAAATAATTATACACTGTAAAAAGAGTGTATATGGCATTAATTGAGATTATAAAAAGCTAACTACATCTGGGGCTAAAAAATGGTGTTATCCTGAATTCTCATTAATAGCATCCAATTACTGTCTGTGGTTATATAACTGTTCATCTCACTATGTGGCCACTTACTGCTGAAGTCTGTTGCTGCTCAGCATAAATTGCACAGAGCACAGTGTGTAAAGGCACTAATGGCATTTACTTTACATTTTGCAGTACAAGGATAAACAAAAACGTATTCTGAAACAAAATTAAAGTTGAGGGGAGAGGTTACTCCAAGCAAATTTTGTTAATTTTGTATGTGGTAAAATTAGCTCAGTTTTGTTTTTGTAGCAAAACCATATGACTGTCATGGGGTTATTGTGCTGGTCTTGGCTGGGGTAGAGTTAATTTTCTTCATAGTAGCTAGCATGAAGCCAGATTTTGGATTTGTGCTGAAAACAGTGTTGATAATTCAGGGATGTTTTCGTTACTGCTGAGCAGCACTGACACAGAGGCAAGGCCCTTTCTGCTTCTCACCCCACCCCACCAGCGAGCAGGCTGGGGGTGCACAAGGAGTTGGGAGGGGACGCAGCCGGGACAGCTGACCCCGACTGACCAAAGGGATATCCCACACCACGTGACATCGTGCTCAGCATATAAAGCTGGGGGAAGAAGAAGGAAGGTGGGGGCATTTGGAGTGATGGCGTTTGTTTTCCCAACTAACCCTTACATGCGATGTCCTGGAGACGGCTGAACACCTGCGGGCCCATGGGAAGTGGTGAATGAATTCCTTGTTTTGCTTTGCTTGCGTGCATGGCTTTTGCTTTACTTATTAAACTGTCTTTATCTCAACCCACGAGTTTTCTCACTTTTACCCTTGGGATTCTCTTCCCCATCCCACCGGGGGAGGGGGCGGGAGGGAGGGGGGCTGAGCGAGTGGCTGGGTGGTGCTTAGTTGCCGGCTGGGGTTAAACCACGACAGATATAAAAGAAAGTAAATGTTTTCTGTTTTAAATATGTAGTAAAAACCAATACACTATCACATAAAACATACCAGTAATTTCAGAGGGTTTTTTCCCCTGAATGCTATACAAACCAGAAAACCTTGCAGAGATCAAAGTGCCCATCATTAGAATACGGGAACTTTTACTGAGAAGCCTGTGTGTGGGCACTGACCAAACAAAACGTGAATGAACCTCTGCTGATAAGAACGAGGAGAGATAAAGTAGGCAGAAAGATCTGTGAGTCAGTAAATACTGCAAACAACAGTCATAGTAGGTCAGGCAATTACCAGAAGAAGAAGAAAAAAACACCGGTAAGTCCAGCAAATAAAATGTGATCCCCTCATAAGCCATGGACATGAGAGGGAATGGCAGTAGACTAAAGCTGGGGTTCACAGGATATTAACCTTACTGAATGGAGGGCTGATGATTGCTGTTGCATCAAATCCAACAAACAACCTGTTTGTACAGCAAAATACCTATTTCCTTTGTAGAAAGGAAAACAGAGTGTTGGAGTAGTAAAGCTACTGTGAGAACCAAGCAAGCAGAATCAATGAGCCAAAACATGAGGGAGCAGTTGCAAACTGAAACAATAAACAGAAGAGTTATGAAAGACCAAAACCATAGACTGAAGCAGTGGGAGAAAAAAAGAATAGGCTGTAATGATTTCTGAGGGGATGATTTTTCATTTCCTTCATGGTCCATGGCAAGATTTCATTGACCCCTGCTGGAGGAGGATCAGGCTTCTTAAGACAGAAACAAAAATGGCTGAAAGAGGACAAAGAGTAGAACAAGTAGTGAAAAGATTCAGTACAGGAAAAAAAAAGAGCCGATAAATAATTCTTCCCCCATTATAGGCAGAACTTCTGCCTATGTTGGAGTGGAGACTTCAGTTTGCTGTTGCCTACTGAAAAATAATAATTTAACAAGAAGTCACCACGGGAGGTTTTGTCATAAAGAACAAAACTTCCAACAACTCATTCTCACAATAATAACTGTTCTTCATCCACGACACACTATCTGCAGTCTGAAAGTACACTGCTGATCCTCAGCTCCTTTGGAAGTGCTTGTGAAACAGAAACTCCTTCCCAGAATGTCGTACATAAAGGTAATCCTAAGGAAATAGGCATTATTAATATAATGCTGGTATTTGCCAGCATTAAGCTTAACTTCTGAAGTTATCTACATAAGGAAAAAAAATGCCCCCTGCTTTATGAAAATGAGCATATATCATGAGTAATAATAAACAGTCAAACTGGGATTTCTGGAAACAGCCCAGACACTCTCTTTTATTCAAAGTATTTGTTTGATGAGCTCTGACAAAGTAGTAACACAGTTTACTGGGATAAAGCAGTATTCTAAAATCAGAATTAAACCTTGTAAATTAGCTACTGTTCTGCTTTACCCAACAGAGCCCCAACGCGTAAGTTCAGTCTTTTTCATCAAATATTCAACATCTTCCAAAATGCATATTAGCTTAACAAGGATACTATGTTATAAGCCATATTCAATATGTGCTTGCAAACAACAGCTTTTATCAACAGTGATTATTTTTTGATAGAATTACAAAATCAATAGAGGGAAGTGAGGCAGTAGATTTAATATATTTAAATTTAGAATATATTTATATTTAAATTTTAGAAAGCCCTTTAAAATACACCTCAGCATGTGTTACACACAAAATGACCTGAAGTTTCTTGCATGAAAAAATTCTGACAGATTAAAGTCATAAGTGAGGGTTGTCCGTATGTATAAATGCATCAGAATAGTGTAAGAGGTTATCCAGGAAGAGAAGACATTATTAATAAAACAATTATGTTTAAATTTAAAAATTACAAGTTAATAGTCTCAAGAAAAACAGTTTCAAAAATAGATGTGTCAGAAAAAGGAGAAATCTGTGAAGACAGACATTCGTGACAAGACTGAGTAACAATTCAAACATAAATTTTTAGTGTAATACAGGGATAAAATAAACAGGTACATACTGCTCAATTTCTGGTAAAACTCAATACCAGATAGATGTACAAAGGCAAGAAATGCCCCAGAAAAAGATACCAAAGCATGATCAAAGGCTCAAAAAGAAATAACTGATGTGTAATGCTAGCTGAAATATCCAGAAAAAAAAAAAAATATAAATCCAGAGTAGAACTTAAAAAGAAAAAACAGAAAATGTTTCTCATATGCATTTCCCCCAACCTTACAGTTACCTTTTTGAAATCTGAGATATTTCCAAAGGAAAAATCAGTATGGGTGAGGAGTTGGACTAACTCGAGGACAGAGGCTAACCACACGGATATCAAATATACATTTTGGGTACCGGAAACTAATACTGGACCCCCCAAATTCACATATTGCTTTCCTTGGCTTCTGCATGTAATAGGTTGGGATGATTTGCAGATGCTCCATCTGGAACGCCGCAGGCTACAGCATGGCAGCGTCTCCTCTGCCAGAGACCCTGGCACTCCTTGCCACGGCAGCACAGCTGCAACCGAAGGTACAAGGGTTTCTCCTCTCTCTCCTGACGATGCAGCTGATGGCCTGGAGAGTGGTGAAAGCACTTTCCTTTGAGACAGAAGCTGCGTGTTTAATGCTCTCTGACTGAGGAAGAAACTGAACTCGGACCCTACTTTGTGAGCTGACGCGCTCTAGAATCTGATAGAAAAAGTGAGCAGCATCGTCATTTTCTCCTTTAACTTAAAGGAAGGAAGACTGCAGAAAGTGGCAGCCTGTTTCCATAGATGTCCTCCTGGCATGCTGCAAAGAACCCTCTTAGGTTAAGTCTTGAAGGAGATTCAAGCAAAGGAATGTCTACTTCTGGGGTTCCAGCCATATTTAGAAGGAAAATAAGTAATAAGATGACTACATAGACACCATCTGGTCTGAGCATCCACAGAAGCACAAGGCCAGGTGCTGAGGGATTTTAAGATGGAACAGGGAGTTCCTTATCAAATTTAGGCTCCCCAAAGGTTAAATAGTGGCTGAATGGATTTAGATAATTTGTATCTGCCCAGCTGTTGTCTTAGGTGCCTAAATCCTTTCCTGGATCAGGCCCAGGAGAGAGCAGAGTGTTGTGCAGTTAAGTGCTCTGCTTTTACAGAAAATCAATGCCTAACTCCCATTTTTTTCATTTAGAAGATCCTCCCCCAGCGTTTGTATAGCTTGCCATTATACAACTAATTGGACACGTTACAAATGCTTAAAGATATCTAAGGGCGTTAACAAGGAGCAAAATGCAATTATTTAGTCTAGCAGAAGAGAGTACGAAAATCAGAAGAAAATTCATGTCTGTAGGAATTATTTGACAGTGAACTCTATTCAGGTGAGGAAGGGTCTCCTTACTAAAATGGCAAGAGCTTCAGCATTTCCATTATTTAAAATGAGAATAAACACGGCACTGGTAAGCAGAAGAAACACAGTATTGATGGGCAGGCTGATGTAGTGTCATCTCTTCCTCTAATTGATGTCACTTTATGAAATCAGCTCTCTTTTCTGTTTTGAATATATGAATTTGAGCAATTAGTGATTATCAGAGAAGCCTGTGGGAACGTGACCTGGCATGGGGCTGCTGTTTGCTTGCCAACAACTTCTGGATTATCAGTTTTTACTTGTTTGATCCAGGATGATAAATCTCTGGGATAACTGGGACCTTCTGAAGTTAATATTTTTCTCAGAAGTAAATAGAATAATGAACACAGGACTACATGAGGAAACAGCTTTTTGTAGAACAGTGATAAAGCCTACTAGACAATCAATAGCACAAATGCTTTAAAAGGGAACGTCCATTACCCTGTCTGTATGATCCAAGGGAAAGGAAATGTGGAGCTCCAATGTTCTTCAGAAACATTTCTTCATACCTTGGGAAGGTTTCACAGTACTGCAGGTTGACCACCAAGCACGAAACTGTTCTTTGCTCAGACGTTCACATTACACAGCTGAGCAAGCTCTGTCCTTTCTGCAAGGACAGCGCTTCACCCCATGGAAAGCAAACCACTGAGCTCTGGTTCACTGTGGAATTTCATTTTCCTTGTTCCTCTATGAGATGAAGGAGCAGAAGGGCTTCTGGATTGGAGGTTCTGACTTCAGAAAAGAGATGTGACGATGAAACACCGGACAGAAAAATTATCATGCCAACAGGGAAAGTTACTCACCTCTGGACACACATGTTCTTTTCTTCGGGGTAACTTCTTCGATTGATGAAGTTATCCTATAGCCAGTTTGTCCAGCAAAGCAATTAAATTTTAGAAGAATACATTTATATACTTAGGTACAAAGACCGACAAGAGTGTAAGGAAAGACATAAATGTCAGGCACTATATACAAAGTTGGCTGACCACTTTCACTGAAGATATCTTCCCTAAGAAATAACATTTTTATGAAAAACAAAAAGAGGACATAGAAGTTATTCATGTTATTAAGACTATTTTCACTTTTTTCTACATTGTCTTCAAGCCATTTTACATGTTTTAAAAATCTTCATTTACTAAAAGCCTTCTCTTGTTACTGAAAATATGGGTTTTCATTAAATGAAAAGTAAAAATGTAGAATCTATATTGATAAAATAGAAAATGGAAAGAAAAATGGGAAATAGGTCAATCTTGAACTCCATGAAATGGAAAGAGCTTTAAAATGTCAGAACACCAGATGCATTTTGACAGGTAAATGTAGTTAACCATATCAGTAGTGAAAAGTTCATTGTATAGACTTCCGAAAGGATAAGCAAATAAAAGAAACCTAATCCTATTTTTCTCTTATTTTCTCTTTTTTTAAGCCAAACTTACCTTTGGATCCTGACTTAGTCTTTTTGAATGCTTGGAGATGGGCAAGCTGTAATCAGTTTGCATTTCAGATGTAGAGTTCACTGTTACTCTGATAATAAATTATTTAAATGAAAATTACTTCCCTTTCCAAGACATCTTAGTGAATCTGGTGAATACAAGCCTACACAGGAGCACTTGAAAGTTTCTATGTATTCTCATCACAGCAAAGGCTTTAAAAACCATTGAATAATAATAGTCCAAAATGCTGATTCTCTGTCCTTGTATATCTATTATGTTAATAGTTTACTAAGCAGTATTAAGGATGGTATTTCCTTTGTAGAGCCCACTGAAAGACACCAGAATCACTTCCAGAAGGCAATACACATTCACTTTCAGACAGGGAGCATTTCACTTGAAAGATACTGCATCAATCTTCCGGGTAATTACCAAGCATTTGGGGGGGGGGGGGGGGGAAATCTCGGATTTGCATAGCCCTCTTAACTGGGCTATCTGAATGCCTCCTTATTTTTTAAATGCATTTGTTTTACTAGTAGGGAACAGAGACTCACAGAAACATAACTGGCCTTTGGCTTCAGTGGCTGCGGACAGCCGAGTGCAGGTCTGTCAAACCCAAAGCCAAGGTCTTAAGAGGCCCGGACGCAGCTGCAGTATGAACGGGAGAGTGCGCAGCAGCACAGCCACTCCCCCCCCCCCCCCGTTATACATCGCGTGTGCTCTATCGGAAAAGTTTAGGTGTGATGGCTACACCTTCTTCACCCATTCCACGCCATCGTTCTTCTTCTAAAGGCAGTGGTTGTACTAAGCAGTCTCCTTCTCCTTAGAGGCAGAAGAGCATTGGGCACAGAGGTGACCGGCAGATGACACAGTAAGTACACACTGGAGATGAGTTATACAGAAAGGAATGAACACAGCCTGTTTCTTGACCTCATCGGGTTTCTTTTTCAGTATTAATGGGAGGAGGACTGAGGTCTGTGCCTACAAACAGTGCTGCTTTCTGCTCTGCCATGCCATTAAGGAATAAAGATTTCCCAACAAAACATTAGATGGGTAAATGCCTGGTGTAGCTGACTTTTCGTTATCCCTCCTTCATTCTTAAAACACAACAAAAAAGAGCAAGCTGGATATAAGGTAACAGAGCAGCTCTGGCTGCAGAAGCTCAGCTCAGATGCTCCTGTGCTCCAAGGGCCACTGCAGTTGGAGTTAGAGAAGTCCCACGGCAACAAGAACATAAATTTCCTCCTGGAGAACAATCTGTCTCTTCAGGAAGATTTTTGTCATCATAAGCACATGACACGTCCAAACTTCTTTATTGCTGAATAAATGTGTTTCCTAAAGAGTTTGAATATATTACATAAATTTGTATGATTTCTGGCAATTCTTAGGGCTTTGTGTTCATTGTATGATCACGCATCTCATGACAGATGTAAGATTCTGCATAAAACACACATTATCTAAACTAGTGCCCTATGAAGAAAGAGGCAAGAAAAAAAATCATGGACTTCTTTGGATTAGAAACCAAGTATCTTGGGGTTTATGTCTATACACCTGGTTTTATTTTTGTCTCCTTGGCTACAAATAGTTTATTCTATGTTACCAAGACCAGTGAAAGATTTTTCATTATCTGTCAGAGCCAGTCAAATAAAAATGTCCATTAAAATAATCAGTAATTATACCCCCCATCAATCACTGAGTAAATTATTCATAATTTTTCCCTGTTCCATAAATTCACTGTACATAATAGTCATCAACCAAAAAAAGAATCAAGATCTTTTTTCTAACAATCTCAGATAAATTATCCACAAATATTTGTTTAATTAACCAACTCTACTACCTGTCACGTCTCCAAGCAGATGCTAAGTATTCCCATCTCCTTTTCTACGGAAATTAATATCTAGTTACACAATTTTTAATGTGTGCCACAGTTACATGATTTTAATCTCACTTTCTTACCTGAGGTCAGGTAGCGGTTCAGAGTAGGTGACCTGCAGTCACATTTCTTTATTCTTACCTGAATAAACTTTCTCCAACCACGAACAAAGAATTACTTTTGTTCTTTCCTTAGTTCTCATCTAGCTTCATTCCCATTAAAAATACCGCTCGTAAGCATACCTTGCAAGGCAAAAAAACCAGAAACCTGATCTGTTTAACTACTTTCTGTCTGATGGGTTATTCACTTTCTCTGCTCAAAGGTGTTTAGTGGGTGTTTTCCAAACAGCAGTATTGTTATCTCACGTGCAGATCTTTAAAGGGAATGTCCTAAAATCTGTTTTCAAGCCTAAACCAATCAGGGCTCGATCGAGTTAGCTCAGGATATTCTGTGCTGTATTTCCAACGCCTAACCCAGGCAGCATCTCTCTGCCGTTATCAGTGGGACAAAGGCAGAAAGCCTTCACCCTTCCCCATAAATGCCGCATTTTTACTCCTTCTGAAAGAATACAAACCCTTCTTTTTTGAGGAACTGGGGGAAGAAACAAGCGTTCCTAGTTCTAACACTTACCCCAAGCAGCTACAGCAGCTCAGGGGGTCAGGGAAACAGGAGGACAAGTGATGAGGCTTCTCCTGTTCTTGGAACACAGCAGAAAGCACCCTCCGTTGGGTTGGCAATAGCAGGGCTCCCCAGCGTCTGCTCACATTTCTTAAGTAACGTGGTCGGTTTAAGTGTACATAACCTGGCATTCCTGCGGAAAAAGAGAGTTTTGGCCTCCACCATCTCTTTTTCTAGGTCGACTTCAACCTGGACTGTCAGTACACGAACACTTGTGCTGGCATACGGGAGTAGGCGGCAGAGGAGCAAAACAAGGAGACAGAGATGGGAAAGGCCAGGTGTTTTGGAACCAAATATAATTGGTGCCAGGTTCTGAAGCCATGATGTTAAAGTCAGCACCCCAAAGCAGCGGTGCCCTGGAATCATCTCTGTTAGAGCTGCTATGTAAAACTGTCATCAAACTCAATAATTAAGCTCTGCTTTGCTATCATGAGGAAGAAATATTTATGCTGATTTAATGAAGGATGAGACACTTAGGTACTCTAAGATAGTTTCCAAATCTGATGATCCTGCAAAAAAATCTTAAATTGCTTTGCCTTAATCCAAAACTGGATTATTATAAAGACACTATAGTAATGATCTGACTGGAATCACTTATGTGTCAGTGTTGATATAGTCATAGATTTCCATCTTCTGATGTTTCATATGGGAGGTGTGTACTTACGTATCTTAGGCCACCAACTTGTTTCAGTCTTTTGGCGAGAGTCAACACTGTATCAGCTTTCATGTGGCCACATTTCTGAAGTTTTATTTTTGCAACAAAGATTTGGGCCAGGTATCCGAATGATGCAAGCTGGCACAGCCCTGTTGAAATCAGTGCATCTGTGATCTTTTATTCCAGACAAGGATGCACTTTATAAAATTATTCTTTAGATATCTTGTGAAGTTTAGGGGTTTAAAATAGTAAGAAATTGATTTTCTGTCAAATTGGGTGGCCATGGAAGAGAGAAAAGCATGAATATTGCTTACAATCCCTTTAAATCCTTAATCAGTCACAGTTTTCAATTGATTGTTACGGTCTTGGACATTTCAGTGGTATCTGACACCACTGAATAACACTGAATTGCTCAGAACTTAAGCCAGATTGATAGAAAAAATCACTTAATTGGTTTACCTTCTCATGTGCATGACGTTCTTTCCGGCAATTTTTTTTTCTTTTTTTTCCCCATGTTCTTTTCATGTACCAAGGGAATTCCCATTTTGTCTATTTTTATGCAGTGTTTATACCCTTCCTTTTTGTGAAATACTCTAACTGCACAGTTTGACTTTCACTTATGCAGTTGCCACACATTCATTTTGTGATCAAAACTGGTCTATTTATTTTGCCTATATTCTTAATCTAATGCTAGCTAATATTTAACTCTACAGGTCAGATAAAACTTTCCTGTTTAATGTTGTGTGACTATGACAAAATTCAGATTATAATTAGGGAAACTGCACTTATAAGGGGTGTCTTATTCATATTCCACTTTGCTATATAATGTATTTTCATAGTGGTTAGCATGATTTAGCTGAAACTCCTTGTGAATTCTTAGTGTTCTAACTGAAAATTGAGCATTTGTTCCATTTCTTTATGAATGTTTATAGAATAAAATGTGATCAATGCCACAGAATAGCATTTTCACAGGCTCAAGTTTTAGTACTCCTTACATAGTAATGTATAACAATATCTTACAAATAATTTTCAACTTCTTTCCAATTTAAATACCAAATGATTTGTCTATTCAGAAATTAAAAAAAATAAAAAGAAGAAGAAATTATTTTCCAATTTGCTCTATGCTGATATGAACCAAGAACCAAGGCAGTATCGACATAAAAAAAAGAGAAGAAATCTGGGTCATACATGACAACAAGTACCTGACACTGGTCCAAGTAAGTGGAAGAAATAACCTGGCTAGCCCTACTAGCTTGGGGGGGGGGGGGGGGGGGGTGTTTTGC
>JAVKLA010000001.1:34244777-34258426 GCA_034782735.1 Sagittarius serpentarius
TTCTTGACAGCTTAAATAATGAGAGTAATCACATGAAATCTAAAATATTCACACCCTCCACTGCAGTACCCTTCTTCTTGCTGCTATTTGTTTAGTAAGTCTATTCACAAGCAAGAGGAATATAAAAATTGAATTATTCACATTCGCTACTTATTCATTCCTGTTTATTTCTAATGCCTTTGGTTGGTGACTGACTGAATTGGCAATAGCCTTGCATTTAAGTGCAGATCCTACGCACTTCATTCCAAAATGTTAACTTATCACCGCTTGGTTTTCTTTTTAGGTTCCTGGGTACATGCCATTTAAGAATATAAACACCCAGCAGACATGTAAACATGCAAGGATTTTAGTCAACACATTCTTTGGGATTCCCTTCACATTAGCAAGGACAGCACAGAAAACCGGCAGCTCCAAAGTGCAGTCGTGTTTTAGACCTTTTAAAATCTGTGACACACCTGCTGGAAAACTACGTTTCTCTTTAAACAAATATTTTCTGTTAGACCTTTCTTACCCGGTCTTGCATAGCACATTTATTTCCCTGGGTCATTTTCCATTTTACAGTAAATAGATTATAGTAACAGCATAGCAATCTGATAGCAGCTTTTCCCTCCATCAATAGTATTTCTATTTAAAGATGAGGATTCAAAATCAGTGTTGAAGGTACTTGTTCTCTCTTCTCAGGGGAGTCAGTGTACCTGGACATAACTCAGCACCTCTGTTAGTTTAATAAGGCCAAGTTTAAATTTCAAGGAAATCCTGGCACTAAGTCGTTTAAATTAAATCTCTAGCGCCCTGCAGGTGTGACTCCAAAGCTGCACTTAACGCCAGCTCTACTGTCGGACCATAGTACTTGCCGACAGGAATGCTGCTGACATCAGCACTGTGGGTCTAAGTGGTACCCACGGAAAGGGTCATCCCCACTGTATCTTGAGAAGACAAGGATCTTCCGTGACATTGTTGAGCTCGAGTCACCATTCCAAGACAAAAATCTAATGAAAACAGACTGAAAAAGGACTCGCATAAAGCTGCTGCCTCTATTCAGCTTGCCTGAGCGCTAGATATCCCTGGAAGGCAAAGCTGGTGTTCTCGCTATCACGCTTGTTCTGCCTCCCTTTTCTTTCCCACTTTCTTACTCTCCCACTTTGTCCTTGAGTTCTCTGTTAGAACTAGCTCAGTTTAGCTGGTTAACAGGTATGGGTACATGTCTGTACCTGCACTGCTTAACAGTATGACAGTAAATAGTCGAGCATGAGCTGGTACCAGAACTAGAAAGTGAAGGAAACTTCCCTGCCTTCTAGGAAGGTAAATTTTCATCCAGTGAAATGAAAGAATGAGTATATGAATCTCAAAATGCAACCATCACGCCTGGCTTATGTCATTGTTATTATCACCGTTTCTAAAAATTCCCAGTTCGCTGCCGCTTCTCAGCATCAGAATCCAGAAACCTGCTACAGTTGTTGACTTGTTAAATGGAGGCTTACTATAAAATACATACAAAGTGTAATTGCTGTCATAAAATACACTGCAGTGCAATTTAATTTCTCTGACAAAACTTCATATTCTGTTTCCTGATATTCTCGACTGATTGATTTAAACAATGTAGCCTTCACCTTATTTTAAGAGATTAGAGATTCTATTTTACTGTTTTAAGAGCTCGTATTCAGGATCCAGACCTGCAAAGATTTATGCACATATTGCACTTCAAGTTACAATTTAAGTCCAGGTTATTTAAAGTTAAATCTGGGTATGGGAGGTTGTAGGCCTCACTGGGAACTTGTGGTGTAATCTACGAGAAATATCTGGGAGTAGCACTTAAATAAAAATGAACAGTTTATTTTAATACAAAAAACTGAAAAAAAAAATCAGCAAAGGGATGAATTGATGCAGCCGATAGGCTTTCATGGCCAGTGGAAGCTCATATAAATCAGTTAGGAACTACAGTAGTAAAACAGGGCAGGAGAATATTTATGTTGTTTCCATTCTTTCTCTTTCTGTTCTGCAAATAAAGTGAAATCACCGGTTTCTATCACTTCTCAAGCTAGAACTATCATTTTAGAAAGAACAAGTTTATGTTGAGAAGAAGACTGTAACTAAACTTGGCCGAAACAGTTACACCAGAGTATAGTATATGCAAGTATTATGTATTTATATACATACCTACATGTTTATAGTGTGTTGTATACACAGTAGATATATGTATATATATGCACGCACATGTATATAAAATGTAAACTGGAGTTCATAAGCTGTCCTTGAGATAGATTAATTATATTGTCAGTGGGACACATTAGAGCCTTAGGCAAGGGTTTGGATGGGGGATAGAAATCTTTACCGTGGCCAGGTGTACATGCTTAGCATATAGCGGTGTGCAAAAGGTGAGGGGAAGACACACAAAGCTGGCCAAGCTGAAATGAATAGCCTGGCTGAGCCATGATGCGTGACGTGCAGTAGCTGCCACGGGCCTTCATGGATGATTTCTGATGAACACAGCCCAGAGTAATTACATTCTTGTAGATTACTTGTTCCTGTGGTCATAATTATAGATACTCTGTATTCAAGGATTAATTGCTGTGTATCTTGCAGGTTTTTGCTTTTATAATATAGTTAGCTTGGAAGCAAATACAAATATAATAGTGACACTGTGATCACGGGGACATTGGATAACCATGTGATTACACGTCCAAAGTAGGCAGAATTTACACAGAAAATACTGTCCTTAAGGTAGACATCTCTATCTAATTACAATCGTCAATGTTTGAGCTATGAAGCTAGAGCACTGAGGCTGCTCTTAATAACCTGCTTACTTGTTTCAAGTAATTGCAAAAGAAAATATCACAACAGCAGCAGGCTGAGTATGTAGCTAACCTGTAAGAAAAAATGACTCAAACCAGAACTTTCAGGTCTAATCTAACTCCTTGTTTGCCTTTCATGTTCTCAAATAAGGTGTTCAGCTTGAACTAGATGTGCTGTTTGGCACTGATTGTCATATAGTACTACAATGCTACCATCCTTCCTGAGGTATTTTGACATAGGGAAAGCAGATGGTATTATAGCCAGGGCTCCACTGTCGGATTATTGTATCCCATGATCTGCTTAGATGCATAAATTGACAAAGTTCCCCAAGACCCACAGCTGTCCACTTTCTTGTGGGGTAAAAAACCACATGCACTTTTTCTAGCTAAGCAGGTATGTTCTACTAACTGGTATTAACCGGTTTGTCTGAAATCCACCCAGGAAAGTGCGGGCATTCAAGCAGCAGCAGTTGTAAGCCTATCAATATTAATATAAAACAGAATATTGCTAATTCCTGTCTTCCTTTTTCTTTTGCCTATCAATAGTAATATAAAACAGAATATTGCTAATTCTTGTCTTCCTTTTTCTTTTCCTTTTTCACTTTCAGGGGTTCTTTCTGGCAGTAAAATGTTCACTAGAAGACCAACAGCAGAGACCGTAACACACAAAACACAGTCCTGAGGTTAATCGGGTCTAAAGCAAGTGACGCAAATGAGACATTCATCCCAGAAGATGCAGGACGACAGAAGCTGGATCTTAAGATAGTTCATGAGAACTGATATGAATAAATTGTTCCCTTATGACTATTCAGTCTTTTAAACACGACTATTCCAATTCAAATCATTATGAGGCGCACCCTTTGGCTATCACTTGTTCACACGCCCGTCTCCTTCGAGCATTGGCTGGTGCACCCACCCTCACTGCCCGTCACAGAAACTGAACCGGAACGAAGTTACTGTCCTTTGTCAGGATTCATCAAGAGCAGCGTTGTACCTTTTTTACTCTAAGATGGAAGAAGGCCAGCTAAAACTACAGAAGGCAGACAATGCTCCACTGTTCCAGGTAATAAGATCTGCCCAACACTTGCCATCTGCACGGTGACTGTACTACTCCCTATCAAATTACATTTCATATAATAAAATTATAACCAAATTAAATCAAACTCCTTGTGTCTTTATCTCTATAGCGCTTATTCAAATTACTCTGCTCACATGAGTACTGGAAAGGAAAACATGGCAGTGGTGAGGACAGAGAGACCCAGTAAAAGGGAAGAGGGAAATCTTGGAACCAAGAAATGATGCCACAAACTTCCACCTGTGAGAAAGATCAGCAAAGTTCCTGCGGTATGCTAGCACAAGGGAGCTGTGGAAGAAATAAAAGTCTTACCCCTGAATGTAAGGAAAGAATTGTAGAACTGGAAATACTTTATGGCAGATTAACAAATAACACTGTAAAACATCTAATTCTCATTAGTGAAAAGCCGTGCTGATACAAAGGAGCTCTGGGAGCCCGGAGAAATGAGGCTTCTGTCTAGATAGTAAAGAAAGAAATACAAAGGGTACAAGCAAAGGCTGTGGGTTTATATTTAATGTTTAGTCTGAAAAGGTTTCAGATATCACAGACAAGTATCCTGCTACCGTACATGTGTATGACAGCCTTTTAAAATGCCACTCAATAATGTATCACTTACGGAACGTCTCAAGCCTCAGGAATTATATTCATACGACTGATAACTTCAGTCAATGGTAGAAATGGATCCACGTGCTTCAGGGAGCCGTACGAGGCCAGCACATAGATTATTATAGGCAGAAAGCACATGTAGTAGAACTTATACCTCATCTGCACATTCTGGATAATCAGAAATCAAGTCTCAGTGTATCTGAAAATACTAAACACACTGTCACAGGATCCTATGATAATATAGTTGTGAGCGACCTCAGGAGGTATCTAGGGCAGCTTCCTGCCCAAAGCAGTGTCAGCGATGAGGTGTGAGACCAGGTTGTTTAGGGCTTGTTCCAGTTCGGCCTTCCACGGAAGCTTCCAAGGAAGCTTCTCTGGGCAGTCATCATGCCTATGTGGGGTCAGCAGAGAAAGGACTATTGCAGCACTAAATGGGATTATATTTTTGCCCTAAACTGAAGACGTATTTGGCCTCAAAGGATGTATATCCCTAGACTGGGACCTTTGCCACGGTCTGAAAACTGATGTTCGCTTTCAAGTGAATCACAGCAGTCTTGAGTTTTCAGGAGTGAGCGCAATGAAATCACTATTTGAGATGATCGTGATTCCTCCCTCAGAACAGCCCTTTGATTTCAAATGTCCCCTTCCCAAAATGTCAGTATTCCCCAGAAAAAAAAAATCATGTTTCACTAAGAAAAATTCAAAATGCCACCGGGAAATATTTCCTATCAATATTCAATATAACTTCATGGGTTTGGGTTTTTTCATGATAAATTGGGACTGAAGACAAAAACGAGGCCTATGTTTTCAGCAGTAGAGTTCTGCATCTGAATCTGCCCCTGGATCTGCCAGGATGTGGAAGTTCTGGAAGACTACAGGCCGGCTCGGATAGGCAGTCATCAGAGTTGCACGTTACTGTCCTAACCTGACACAAGAACATGGTGCTTTCTCTCCAGCTATTGACCCAGCACATGAGGAAAATGGGTAAATGAATATTTATCCAGCTCAAATGGCATAAAAATTAATTAGTGTATGTTTGCATTGCATTTTTTTTTTTCAAGAGTTGCGAAACTAGGCTTTCAAAACCACCTGTGAATAGCCTGATTACCAAGCTAAAGCATAGTTTCTGAGTGACTGCTTTGGGTGCTACGGAATGTACAGAAGACCTCCTCTTTCAAAAAGCATACCAGAATAGTTTGGCTATTATACTGTGAAAATAAGTAGTATAGAAATAGCAAAAATTATCATAATCATCAACAGAATGAACATCTCTACTGTGATCTAATACGCACCTGTCTTAAATAACCTAACAAAGAACGGTAAAGAAGCAAGATGCAAAATAAATGACTGTGTAACGATGAGGAAGTCTCACTATTTCTGAATATATTTTGGGGCATAGCACTGCTTTTATTACTCTTTATAAGCAGAAAATTTGATTTTCATCTGAAATTATTATTCATCCTGCCAAACAACTTGCACTGGATGGTAAACAAGTGCTGGAAAAACTAGAAGGGCAAGACCAACAATGTATATCTTACTTGTATTGCAATGAGATAGATGTAATGGCAGAGATAGGAAATCCAGGAGAGATTATTTAAGTAAATTCCATCTTAGGCAGCAAAAGACCCTTTCACAAGACAACATATGTCATTTGAGTATCTCTTTCTGTCATCATCGATTACGAGCAAAACTTTCACTTGCCAAGTACCTGCAGTTCATACTGGCTTCAGCAGGGTTATTGAATACAGTCCTTAGCACCGATGAAAAATTTAGCCATTCATTTGCAGCTGCATCAATATAATTCTGGAGATGCTAGCTTCAGACAGGCACCTGGGTTGGAAAATGTGGCCTATGTGACATGTATTTTATCTGCAGAGGCAGCAGATCAGCTCATACACTACCTTTGTGGCAGAAAATGCTGTTTCAGGATATGGGCATCTCTTCAAATGGATTAGACAAACACCAATTTTTGTAATATAATTAGCTATGATCTCATGCTATGATATTATGAAAGAAAAATGGGAATATTGAAAGAGAAATATGTGACATGGATATTTGCAGATTATTGTTGACAGCAATGTGAACAACAGCACTGATAAGTACAGCGTCAGCAATAATTATTCTATACCATTCTGGACTCTACAGAGTTACAGAGAAATATTATTACTGTAAGAATAATACTGAAAAATTAAATGTGGAAAAATACAGTTGTAGGGAGAAAATATACATGCCAGGTGGAGAAAGTTTCGCCTACAGAACTGAGTGTTAGAATATGCTAATAATAAAATTGTTAATGACTAAGTGAGCGCAGTGTAGAAACTGCAGTTACCTTATTTAGATGAAGTGACTGTGTAAAGTATGTTAACAGAATGCAGAAAGAGTAAAGAAGGTATAGAACACTAAAAATGAAAAAGCATACTCTGCTTGCTGGCGCTTTCTGATTAATATAGAAACATAATGTACTACTACTAAGATATTTAGGAAAAAAAAATATCACCTTCATCAAGCCAGTATGGAGCCATTGGCACTAAAGGCTTATACAACGTCGGTGGTTTTTTTCTTCTGAGTGAAACAGGAATTTATTTGCTATTTGCTCTGCTGCGTTCTGGGACACCATATCCAAATTTATCAAGGTTACTGCTCTCTGACTGAGGTCTACAAGATCTTGGAGGATATGTAACAATCATTCGTAGCAACAGTGGAATCAACATTCTCAGGAAACACCTAAGCTGGACTAAACTTCTGAAACTGTATTTAGAGTCGGTGGAAGTAATCCGCCCCCCCCCCCAATTCAAATTTATATTTCATTTTGGCTAGTAAAGTTAACTGAGAGTTACAGTTTCTGGCCTGGTACAGTCTCTTCTCTGGTCCCCTTTGACCCTGCATTATGAAACGGTCTCTGCCTCTCTTCTTCATATCAGACAGTTAATTTCTGGTCCATTTATACTTCCACCTACCTGTTCTCTCTCCCACTCTGTCTCTGAGGCTGAAAACCACAAGTAACTAACTACAACCAGTAGATAAGAGTCAAGCAGGCAAGACAGAAAGCTGAAACCAATGGGAAACATGGCACAAAGGGTTCTAGGTAGAAGGGAATGAAATTTATCCAAAATTGTAACAGATCAGCCCACAGAAAGGAAGCAAAACAAAACCGGTATCTATCTATTAAAATAAAAAATCTGCTAGGATTATTTGTACTGCCAGGACACTGGTGCCCAAAAGGAACTACTTTATACGCTTCAAAACTGCATTTTATTGATCTTAAAGCGACCCTGTGGTGGGAAGAAATTTATATATGATTACTGATTGAAAACACGTCCAGTCTGATATTGTCCATAGGAGATACAAGGTCTCGCTGCCTCTTGGTGACTCTCAAGTAAAAACGTCTACCATGAACCGCGCTCCTTCAGAGCAGCTGCTGTCCTTTTTGCCCCTGCAGCTGTTCAGCAACGCCTCACCGCCAGCCGCCGCAGGGCCGAGGGAAGGAAGGGCCGAGCTCTGGCTACCTACCGCTTCCTAAGCTGGCGGCACATGGAAACGCTGTCAGAGCAGGGATTCAGCTCCTGTGGCCTGATCCGAGGAAGAAGGCTGAGGAACAGAAAGAGCCTTCCGCATCTTGTGGCCTCTCTGAAGTTAACCCCACCAGTAGGGAGGTACCGCGTCTGCAGAGCTGGTTGGGAACAGGGATTCCATCTTGTGAAAGATTCTGGTATGGCCCATTTTTATTTATTATCGCTTAGAAAGGAAACACTTTGAAATTCTCTGTGAAAGGAAACTGTGCCTGCACAGAATGTGCTGGAGCCACGCACCCTGAAGATCCCAGTTCAGGCGAGCTCACCTCATGTGCTGGAGCTACACACCCTGAAGATCCCAGTTCAGGCGAGCTCACCTCATGTGCTGGAGCTACGCACCCTGAAGATCCCAGTTCAGGCGAGCTCACCTCATGTGCTGGAGCCAGGCACCCTGAAGATCCCAGTTCAGGCGAGCTCACCCCACGGTTTTCTCTGAGGACACGTGCCCGGGAACCCTGCCGCAGATGAACTAGGAGGAACTTCAGCAAAACCAGAAACCTTGCAACCTCAGGTACACCACTGCTCTGCCTTTCATTGGCATTAAGATGAGAGCCAGAAATCACCATAAACCTGCTCCAAATACAAGGTGCACTTTTTCATCTTTATCGATAAAAGCACAGACAGAATGTGCAGACCTAGAAGAAGAAATCCTGACTACACAGTTTACTCAAGGGAGAAGCTAAGAAAAGGAATGAACTTCACCTGACAGATGGCAGTCCTATCACTTAATGTTTGAATACGCTGCGGAGAAGGCAGTGGGAGCTTGGGTACAAAGAGAATTAGTCTTAGAAATATATTGATCTAGCTAAATGAATGATTTACAGACAATAATTTACTCTTTTCATGCTCTAGCAATGAATTTGCTCCTTCTTCCGGCTCACTCCGTGTTTTTAGGCACACACTTCTGAAGAGACCAAACTTAAGATATGTAATCTAGTCATAATAGTTCTTACATGCACTGTTATTTTAAAATATCATCCCTGAATTTCTGTTATGATGGAAGACAGATTACAGAGAATCCACACATTTATCTTCAATTACATTTCCTGTGGTGCAGAATTACTCACAAATATATGGAGTAGGGCACTGCTTTTGTATACCATTAAAAATCCTCTATATATAGTATAAGGAAAAGAATAAATTAATAGAAGTATGTTTCACGTCGTGCCTAATTATAATCAACGTTCTTTCTGGAATGACAACTGCCAGAATGACGGACATAGCACTGTAATCTAGCTAGAAAATCTTCGGGAGGCACAAGCACATGCTGGGGTCATTTCTGTCACTCTTAATTGGCCAGAGGGGGTCAGCACGGGCTAGCCTGAGGCACCCATTACTGGCCAAGAACCCAGGGAAACAAGATGTGCATCTAAATAATGTAAACCCCCAAAGCAAGAGCCCACACCAAAACTGTGGCTTAATATGAGGGAATGAAACCCTGTGGTGAGACAGAGAGACACTGAAAGAGTCTCTCGGAGGAAGAAGTGGAAGCCTCATTGCTTGAATAATTTAAATGCTAAATGAATAATACAAACGCAAATATACTGAAGGGAACGATCCACTGGCAGGGTATCGAGCAGATGGATATATTGACGCTCTCTGCAATTCTGTTTTCATGATCTGTACATACCACTTCCAAAATGATCCTAAGTCAGAAGGTTTTGAATCCCTAGGCATTCTAACATAGCATGTAATAACAGCAATGTATACTGTAGAATAACAAACTTACTTAACTTTTTATGAATCCTTCCAGAAAAAGTTACGTTGCCTGCTGTCTTACTGCTTTGCCATGTGATGTTACCTTTATCAGCCTCAGAAATTTAGTTCACAAAAGTTCTGCTATTATAGATTTTGCATTTATGATTCATATTCTTGTCTTCATATTACAGTTCCTCAGAGACAATTACATGTAAAATATACATTGAACAAAATCCAAAATAAGTGTAATTATTTTTTTTTGTGCTACTGAGGGATTAGACTAGCTGTAAAATTAACTGAAATTTGTAATCACTTTGTAGAGCGTAATTTGGTGCAGACACTTTTTTTGTCCTTTTGTGATACTAAAATCTTGATATCCTTTCTCCCACAGAGATATCTGAAGTCCTGAATACTAATAAGATCCATATGCAAATCCATATGAAGAAGTAAACCTTAAAGCCAAATATAATAATCACCTCTCTGCAATCTCATTGACATCAGTGGTCTTGCCAGAAATAGGAGCCTTTTTTTAGAGAGCAGAAGTGAAGCACAAAATAACCATAATCAGACCTAATTCAAAGTGAATTTTGTAACAACAATAATGAAGTACTCCCATTTTGCTACGTAGGCAGCTGTGTAGACTGCGTGGCCGCAGGATTAGGAAAGACTTACTGGTCCTGGGGCATCAGCGCAGTGCAAGCAAAGACAAGTTACTGCTAGAAGGACCCAGCTCTGGCAGCAGCAACTGCCATCGCACGCAGCCGATGCCTCCCTTGGTAGCACCAGCAGAGGTTTGCTGTTTGGCTGCTCATGACGTTCAAACAGATGATTTCTGTCTTCTCCAACAGAGGTGATTCGGCAGTCTGTTGTCCCAGGCAACTGCATACTTTGCCTGTGCCTAACACCCAGCCAGTGATAATCGAAGTGATGATCATTATTATTGTGAAGGATTAAAACAAAATCTAGAGCTGTAACTTGAAATTTTGGAAAGATATTAAACAGAAAAAAGACAAGGAAGCAAGAGTGATAAAAACCAAAAGGTGATGATAAGAGACATAAATCTGTCAAGGAATCACAAAGGCCATCGTAGCACAAAATGGGATTTGAAATAAAGTTTCAGTATTTCACTTGACAGCTCTGAAGACGCTCCCAGCCTTATTTAAAATTGGAAGCATATATAGCATAGACGGATGAATAAATGACAGGGTACACATGGTAAAAGCAACACAGACATCTCATGCTAGCTGGAACAACAACAACAAAAAAAAGAAAAACCCCAAGAACTATCAAGACTGAACAGTATATGGCTCCAGTACAAAAAGTATTTTTTCAAATAGGAATGCGCTAGTAAACTTCTGTCTACAGGAGGGCAAACCCTAGGATCATGACAATAACGAAATGGAAAACATAGGACTTTGAAAAGTAACAACATATGGTCAAAGATTATTTAAGCTGGAAGAGGAAAGACATTTGTCTTAGGGAGAGTCTCCTGACGCATCAAAGAGTAAAAGGCACAGTCAAGTACGATAAGAATGCTGGACTAAACCTGACTGTTTCCTTTATATTTTTTTTCACCAAAGATATGATGGGAAATATGATTAGAGCCACTTTCCCAGGGTAATCTTTTCCTAACAATAACAGGTTTCATTGATAAATGCCAAGATGTTGAAACAGATCAATAACACATCTCCAGGCACATAGTCCTCTAAATTCTCTTAAGGAACTTGAGAAGGAAGTAGCTAAAATGCCAGCAAAAACCTTGAAGCCACTATTTCAAAATCAGCTGCTATCCTTGAAGCCAGGAAACGCCACATATATATAACTTCACTGTAGAGGAGCAGCGTTCACTGGGGAGCTATTGGCGGGCTGTGGCGAGGGTGGTGCCACGAGGGGCAATGTCACAAAGCGGGCAGAGGACAAGGGATCAGTCCTGCCGGATGGATTTTAGCTCCGGAGACACCCTCCCTCGGCATTTTGGTCTCCTGCAGAGCTGGCAACTGTACAGCTTTCTAGATAAAATTCTCCATTCCTTTCTTCACACTAGAGAGGTACATTTTTGATGAATTCAAACTTTCCCACTTGTATGGATAATTTCCCAGTCAAATGCAAATTCTTTCACATTACTTTCTCCGTGTTAGTGGTAACTTCTCCAGTTTTAATATATTTTCCTCTCGCACTTCTCTCACTATTGCCTTGCCACAGAAAATTATAAAGCATTATGCAAAACGAGCAGTAAGCACTCCAGGAGCAACGGATCATCTACAAGACTGCAGGGGTGTAAATCACCGAGATGAAAGATTTTCTGATGCCACCTATTGCTTATGTAGTTATTACATTCCATCATTCTTGTGAATTCATCCCCTGCTAAAAACCGCATCTCGTATCTTGTCTTTCAGCAGCAGTTATCTTGTTTTGACTGGGGTTATCTTGATCAGGTTCTAAAGCAACCAAGGTGAAAAAAAAAACATAAAAAATGTGGACTCTGTTTAATGTATGTGCACATAATCAACATCAAACTTCAAGCTGCCATCAGGAAACAGAACAGAAAAGATCTTCCAGAGTTCTGGCCCCTGATATTTCAGTTTTCAGAGAAGCACAGTGCACCTCTCAAACTTAACATGGGGCTTCAGTGAGATTTGCATTCTTAAAATGTTTTTATCTCTTGTTTTCTTTCCAGCCAGGCACCTAAAGCCCTGGACTCTGGACTCTACCGGCCTGTAGTTGATCTAGTTTGCTACTAACTGTTGAATACCAGAAACAAACACCAGTTGTTCAGTACAGATCACAATTTCATTGTGATTATTTGCTATTGCTGTTACAGAAACATCAAAGTGCCATTTTTTTAATGTAAAAATGAGAATGAAGTCACTGCTGGCCATTATGACTTGACTAGATGTTAGGTATTATATAACGTGTTAAAATAAAAATGCTTCTCTCACTTTGTGTACACTAGTTCTACTGCTGTCTTTGGGAACTCAAATACATTTTCAGGGCAATGTATGGTCTTGGTCAAGACAAAGAGCAGAAAGAGAAAAATTCAACCTGCAGCCTCATCCACTGTCCAAACAACATGAAAAGCGAGTAAAAATATTGTAAGAGTTTTATTCTCTAGTGTTGATCAGAGTCACAAAAATGTTATACTTCTCCAAATATTATGATTACAAAGAATATATGGCCGTTATTTCTTTGATTCATACCTCCGAGTATCAAGATTAAAGCATTTGCTTCTGTAAATAAGCAACACTCACTTCCTAAGATTGATTATGTACCTGATTACATATCACTTAATGTAGCTGAGGCTTTGTAATTAGTATACAGTCAATTACTATGCAGCCTTCTAAATACCATTTATGTATATATAAACGATATTTTCAGACATCATTTACAGTTGTGTAAACCCGGAATGATTCCACTAAGGTTAAATGAAATTAGTCCAGAAATGCACCCACATACTCCACAGACTGCGTCCCTCTTCTGATAAATATAGAGGATGACACACGGTAACAGTGAAACAAAGGCCACACCTGAGAAAAGCCCACGGGAATAAGGAAACACCTGTTTGTGCTGCGGAAGAACAGGTGGGAGGCGGCGGTTTGCCGGCTCAATATCCTGTGCTTGCGATTACAAAGAACGGCGAGCAGGTGCCTCTCTCTTTTCTTTTCCCTGTGAGTTTATGAAGAAGCCGCCGCTGCTTTGCACTGCCCTGGAGATGCCTTCCCAGCACCGCATGGCTGCCCCCAGCTCCCTCCCCCCATCACCTCGCCGAGGTCCCCCGGTGCTCGCCGCGCCCGTCCTGAACGCACACCCTTCTGCCTGCTGGGGTACTGCAGGAAGCCTTAGTTACAGCCTGAAAATAACACCCGCTTCCCCCGGGAGCTTCCCCAGTTACTCCTGTGGGATGGCAGA
>JAVKLA010000001.1:34259164-34305212 GCA_034782735.1 Sagittarius serpentarius
GGAGGGGGCGGCGCCCCCCCCGCCGCCCCCCGCCGCCGCCGCCGCCAGCGCCCTCCGTCCCCGCTGCCCCCCTGCAGTCGCAGCGGTGGGGGATGTGGCACGTCGCGGTGCTGCCGGGGTGTAGCTCATTCTTGATGCCGCTGTTTGTCGCTGAGTTTTGAAGAGATTTATTGGCTGGCTCTTGCCTAGCCACGCTTGAGTAATCCGAGCTGCTGCGCGCCGTGGTGAAGCCCGGAGGGGGGGAACGTCACTCCCTCTGGCAGCGGAGCAACGTTATAGTCTTCCAGCCCGCTAACCATCACTACAGCGTCGGAAACTGCCGGGTCACAGCCGTTTGCTTTGGAAAATTGGCGATGTTTGGTGCTAGAGATCGATTACCCTTGTAATCTTCCCCCCCCACCCCCCTCCTCCTGCTTACCCCACCCCTACCCGCCCCAGACAATAGCGTCCGAGCTCCTCCGGGAAAAAAATAGAAAAGAAAGCAAGGAAAGAAAGAAAGAAAGAAAGAGAAAGAAAAAGAAACTGGGGGATGGATCTGACTCCAATAGGAAAAGCGTGTGTCTAGAAGTGGTGCTAATGGGAAGAGATTTCCGAGCTCCCGAGGACGATGATTTGTCACAAAGGGTAGCTGGCTCGGTGCTGTGGGCTGGAGCCGTGTAGGAGATCCTTGGCGAAGTCACTGTGCACGGAAAACCGAAGACCTGTACAAACATGCCTGTTCGCAGAGGTCATGTGGCACCACAAAATACATTTTTGGGTACAATCATACGAAAATTTGAAGGGCAAAGTAAGTTCTCTCTTTCTATCTATTTTGCTACAGTAGTTTGATTCTGCTTGTGACTAAATGGACAGCAGCTCCAGACTATTTTAAGTTTGTAGCTTGGAAAGAAAACCCCAGAGGTAAGGAGGGGATCCCTGGCAGGAGTAACATTGTTTTTGATCTAGAATACAGATTGCCGACTTGAATTATTGCGCTTTTTTTCCCCCCACTATTTCAAGAAATAGTTTTTATCTTTGACTGTATTCCATATTGTATAGCTATAGAAGTTATATCTCTTACCTTCTTCTGAACCGGTGAGATGGCTCTAAAAGCACAGTGTACAATCCTGCTGCCTGTGCAATGTCTAAAAAATAAGCTAGATTTATTATTATTGTTGTTATTAATTCTCATTGTATTTTCAAAATAAAGCAGAACAGTCAGACTTTGATTTAGAGCAAACAGATAATATGCAGAGGAGTTATTAAAGGGAAAATACTCTCTTACCTTGTTGTCATGACTGCATTTTAATATAGCTGTCAAATATTTCTGCTTTGTTTATGGAAGCCTAAAATATCTATGAAACCAGTGCAAATGCATCCTCAGGGAGAGTCTGTGAGATCTTTTCCAATGCAGCAGTTTACTACCTGTCGAGGAGGCTGAAGCGTTTTTCCTGGCGGAACTCTGGTTTGCTCTTAACAGCAAGAAGGAACACTTGATGCTTAAAATGAATTTCATTTAGAAACAGTAGTTTTGATATATGTACATTTATTTGAATATTTAGCATAATTTTAGTATCAGTCTGGTGCAAACGCGTACAGCTGATTCCAGTTTATATACTTCCTTATACTTAAACCCACATTACCAATTTAATATTTATGTTATTTGAGAAAAAAAATATAGTGTTTGTAGTCCTAATTTATCTAAATGCTAAGTCAGTGTTGCTACTCAGTAAAAGTTTGTATGCAGTAAAGCGTATATATTTCGAAGAGAATAAAGCACTACCTACTAAACAGGCAAGTGATAGTGAAAGTTCAGTATGACTGAAAGACAGTAGAAAAAGCAAGAATGAAAGCTGTATTTTTCTCTCCAAATATTTCACTGTGTTCAAACACAGAATATCATTAAAATTTTGAAGACTAGTATTGCTAACTCGGTGTCACATAAAAAGTCTTTTATAAAGCAAGGGACCTACTAATGTGATTAAGTAAGCAGAAAATCATGTTACTAACAGTAAATGTATCAAAGCTGCACATTTACAATTACAATGGGAATAGTGTGTTATAGCGGTAAACAGAAACAAATGAAATAACAGTTGAAAACTTTTGAACCTTTAGTCAGGTGAGGGTTTGGAAAAGGATGATGGACTGAGGCACAGAACTTCAGCGGACTATGCAAAATGTTTCCAGCATCACAATATCTGGTTTTTATGCACCTCCTTTTTTTTTTTTTTTTTTACTAAGGAATATTTTCTTTTATAAATGTAACTGCTAAAACAATCATAGAGGGAAAAAAATATCATGTTCTTTTGTAGATAGTTTTGTTAAGGTACTGCCTATAAACTTTCTGTCATTCACCTCAATGAAAATCCCTACAGAGTAGACTGAGCTGGTTGAACCTTATCCCAGGAAGCCCTTCGTTTGAGTAGACCCTCCTTCCCAAGGCCCTACTTCCCCCAAAAAAAGAAGCTACTAACTTTTCAAGGACTTTCCTGGAGTTACGGATGGCTGACAGGATGGCACTCATCACCTGGGTTTCAGTCAAGCTATAAAAGACAAAATTTTGCAGTCAAAAGGAGTTTTGCAAAAGACTTGCATAATCTGGTTTTATTTCCTTAAAAGACAACTATCTTCATCTTTAATGTATTCTAAATTGATTGAAGTTTCTTTAAAAGCTATGGATCAAATTAGCTACATTAAATGACTGAAAATCTCTGCATTTCAGGCATCCCAGTGAAAAGAAGGGTTGTTTAGCATCCATCCGTGCAATCGACACTTCATGAAATGTTGAAAGAGTACTAAAAAATGCATCACTTTCTTTTATTGCAGATAAAAAATTCATAATTGCTAATGCTAGAGTGCAGAATTGTGCTATCATCTACTGCAATGATGGGTTCTGTGAGATGACCGGGTTCTCCAGGCCAGATGTCATGCAGAAACCTTGCACCTGTGATTTTCTTCATGGGCCAGAGACCAAAAGACATCATATTGCCCAAATTGCTCAAGCACTGCTGGGGTCAGAGGAGAGGAAAGTAGAAGTCACCTATTATCACAAAGATGGTAAAGTCTCTTTTTATTTTAAGAATTTTTGCGTGTTTGGTTATCAGTTGATTGGTAAAAGTAGTGTGTATGATCTGCTGGCCAGACCCTTCGCTGGGGTAGTGTTGTAATTTCCCCGAAGTCCAGTGAAGCACGCTTACGTGTATCAGTAAGGGAATCTGCCCTGAAAGTAGTGGGGGTGTGGAGTGTTATCACTGTACGCTGACTCTAACGGCTGAATGAAGCTAGCACTGTGTTTGCAACTGTTGAACAAAAGTTCTCCTCTTGGCTGGTTTACAGCAGGTGTAAATCTCATAAAGTAAACAGCCCTACAACAATGGACAGGTGACACAAGCACAGAGGGGACATCCTGTGAATGTTAATTTTTACGCAGTGTTTCATCTCACAGGACACTGGAATGGTGTGTCAGTCGGACGGGGCTTAACTCTGCCTGCCTCACACAGTTGGAACCGTACCTTGATTTAAATGCAGTCTTTTACTGGGAAAACTACAACAAAGTTAAAAGTAGCAAAAATTGGCCTATTATGAAAAAAGTATGAGCTTATACAGAAAGGGACAAGTCTTTTTCAGAGGTGCGATACTGAGCAGTTGGAGTACCTGCAGCTGAACCACAGAAGTTGTCCTAGAATTAGGTTGTCAGAGTAAAAATTTGGGGATGGCTAAACTATGAAGAGATTCCCTGTTATTCAGTGAAGACTTAATATATGAAGAATGGCTAAATCTGCTATGCTGATGCTTTTTTCCTGTTAAGAGCATAAAATGAATAAATGACTGTATTTCCAGATTAAAAATGCATACACATGAAAGCTAATTATGATACTTAATAGTTATAGGTAGGGGTTTGGTTTTTTTTCTAATTACCCAGGGTTATTTACAGAAACATCCATCTTTCAAACAAATCCAAGTAATGGATAAGTGTGATGTACCTTTTTCTGTCTCTTGCTGTGTACACTCTTGGGAGAAGGAAAAGGAAACTCATATTCAAATCCTGAGCTTAAATTAGTTCTGGAGAAGTGCCAGTGTGTTGTTTGCATCAATTTTAGAATCACATGCAGTGGATGCTCTCACATTTTAAAGTCACAGAGTTAAACCCTGTTCTCAATAATTCTGTCGTTATCTCGGAGAGACTTGAGTAATATTATTTTTAGCTTAGGCTGGTATAATTCAGATAGGACTCGGGCCAGCCATACTACCCACGCTACCAATATTTAAGCATACTCTTCTTAGCACATTCTCAGTAGAGTCCTTTATTCTTTGATCTGGTTCGGTGGTCTGGAGCATATTTTGGTCAAAATTTGTTGTTGTACCTGTGCCTTGAACATAGATTTCACAGGAGACCTGACACCGTGTGTCTTTTACACATCTAGCCCGTGTTTGTGTTAACTTGGCGCGTGTTAAAAATAATATCGCAAAAGGAGGATGTCATTAACTTTCACAGCCACCAGCCTGGAGCACTGTTTTGAGATCTGGTTGTTTGAAAGTGCTTCAGTCTCCTAAGAAATTAGGAGGGAGGGAAAGGAACTTACCTTAGTAAGTACTGCTTATCTGTCAATTACCATAAATATATATTTTTCTAAAATGCTGAATTCTGGCATCATGCAACACACCATAATCTGTTTGAGGCAAACCAAAGTAAAACTGTCTGTAAAAATTGCCGTATCTTTTGTAAATAGTTCTCAATTTTGAAGCACATTATAAATAAGAGTTATGGATTATTCAGTGTAAACAATCGTACGCATAAGGGTTCTCAGTAACTTCACTTCTGTGAATATTTTCTTTAAATTACTAGACCATATGTTTGAAGGTTAAGGAATTTCAAAAGCTACAGACAACAGTTCTAGACAAATTTGGGTTGAATTCCTTAAAATTTTACTGGTCAATATGTAAAAAGGAATTACCATGTGCACTGTATGCACTGCTAAATTTAAACAAATACAGGTGAATTATTTTGAATTGTAAATATCATTTAAAATATCAAGTCACTGATTACAGGCAAAACCGGACAAAATACAAGATAGGTCTTGCACTCAGATGCGTGAATGTCTGACAGCTTGATCATTTGTGTATACAGACTTTTTTGTTTCATTCCACATAATGTTCAGTTTCTTTACAAAATGTGATAAAAAGATCTGAAGTTTATGTGGTATAATAAAATTGAAACTACCTATATGATAGATATAATAAATGTCAGTAAACACATTATATAGTTACTCTAAATTACTGAAAAGATTTACTTCACTTTTCATCTTCACTTCTTCACTTTTTCAAATTTGCAAACTTGTTTTTGCAATATATAGAGGATCTATATATGCTATATATAACTTACTCTGTATATTATAACAATATACAGAATGGTGACACCTATCAAGGACTTCCTGCAGGTTCTGAAGCAAAATGTATTTAAAGAATTTTCTAAAAGTCTAAGAGTTTAGTGCCTGGTTAGTGGTTTATTTTGTACTGTGTGCTGGGAGTGAATATGAGAATATTTTAAGGGGTCAATACCAGCACAGTTAGGAATGTAACTTTCTGCATGTGAGCAACTCAAGTTACTCCAGTGAACTACCTGCTGCTTGAAAGTTTCATTTGACATTATATTTCATAGCCACCCATTGTATAATATTTAACATAATACTAAGCATATGGAGGAAGAAGGCAGCTCCTGAAGGTATGAATCGCTTGAGGTTCCACCAACAGGAGTTTCTGAAGACCTTATTACACAGTCCTGAATAAATGCCCAGTGAACTGCAAATAAAACCTTATTCCGCATCAGACTATCATTTACTTTACATAAGCCACTGATTATATTAAAAAATTATACTAATATTTCAAAGTAAAGCAAATGTCAGTGGGATCACATATCCCCTCATTTAAAAAGCTAATCTGTCATCAGAAGTGCACCAATGCAGATATCAGAAAGGGAATCACTCTATAACTAATGCTTTTTCTTTTTAATTCTAAATACCACCTCAGATAGTTTTAAAATGTCACAGCTTTAAAGTTCAACTTAAAAGGAAATTCTTGCACTAGAAAAATGGTATTGCATGTGTACCGGGAATTAGAATTCTGATGTTGTCTTCTCGTCTATAGTCCACTTTTCTCGGTGAAAGGAAGTGCAAGATTTTGAGTTTTAAATATCTTGATGATGCAAGACTGAATGCTGCTGTTTGTTCACTGCTTCAATCTTTAGGCCAGATCACACGCTTGAAGAAAAGGGGACAGAAGGATGGGAAAAATTTTGTGGCAGGCTGATTTTCAGAAAATGGCAGTTGCTTGAATCTACACTGCCTTAAACGCGGCAGGCGGAAGATACAGTGGTCAAAGGAGAATGCAAATGTGATATATCGTGGTTTTATAAACAAGTTACCTAGACTGGGCATGTTTCCCTTTTCACTGTGCAGAGTGGGGAGGGTGCAGAGGAGCGGGGGGAGAATACTTGTGATAGCTTTGTGTAATTGTTTAGCTGGCAGGAAGGTGGGATGCCAGCATTGCTTACACACCCAGGAGGCCCTGTCCCAACCACACCGGTGTCCCATCTTCACAGTGGTTAACGTTTGCAGCTGAAAGCCTTACTAGCTCCTCTTGCAGTATTTGTATCAGAATACGATTGTTAATACAGCCTACGTTTGGTTCAATGTCTCCTCACTCCTTTTTCCTTTTACAAAGATGTTTACACAATCCAGGCAAAGTTCTAGTCCTCTGTCCTGTTAGAGTAGTGCCACAGTAGGTGATTACGTAGTTATCAAAAGAATTAATTACTATTGAGAAAAATGGTTAATGGGAACAGATGGATGCCAAAACTAAGGGTCCAAATTTATAGGTTCTCATCACACAAGGAGCTCCACAAATGTCACTGGGTGTACTCAGAGGGTTAAAGACTCAGTAAATTTATTTTGTAATGTAAATATCCCTTTTTGAAAAGAAAATAGATAAATACAAATCACAAGAACTATTATTTTGAAACAGATTTTTTTTAAAGTCTTGCCCATCAGGCATTAACATCTGCTTAATTCAGAAATTATACTCTGATGTCAAAGTAGCAGTATAGTATATTCCTCACTATCTCACAACTTCATTTTCACAAGTCATATAGCTATATGATCTGTATTATTTTTGAAAGTAAGATACTGTTTATATAGAATATCAATTCTTATTAAAATAAAGTTATTTGTGGTGAAAATGTTTGACAGCTCTTCCTTCAAGGACTCCATTTTGCAGTTTAAGTCATTATTGCATAAATCATTCTTGACAGATGTAAAATACTGCTTGAGGTGGTAAAGCTGTAAAGCTTTTGACATAAAAAGTATAATTATTTGGGGATTGAGAATGGATATATGATAATCAGAAAGGATTGTAACACACTGAATACTTTTTCACTTCTTACTCTACGCTTTGTGGACAACAGTGGGCTATATCTAAGCTTACAGAGTATAGCTGTTAAAGGGAAGTAAGGAGATCATTTAAGCTTACCCTATCCACATCAGATATTCTAGGGATAAGAAGCACTACAGAAGAGTATAGGTTTAAGTAAAGATAAGATTAAGCAATTATTTGCAGAGCATTTACAAACTTCACAAATTACTTGCCACTTACCCAGTTTGAGAAATGTAATTTGCTACAATTGACTGCAAATTAAACATATTTATATTTTCAAAACACATTAAGATTCCAAACTAATATTTTTAAGGCCTTTTAAGCTGTTTTTTGAGGATAAGCAAATAAAAAAATGTGTAAACATACTGACAAAATAATGTGAAAATGATATTAAGTGTTCTTAGAAAGATCAGGACGTCATTTAGAAGGTCATCATCTAGACTTCAGTCAGCATAGGTGTTTTATCGCCTGTTTGTGTTCTATAAATGCTGTGAACCTACGAATCAATTAAAAATACAACTGGAAAGAAAGACTTCTGCATGTGTGTCAAGTCCCCTTAGATTAGCTCTAACATGAGGGTCAGCAAGTGAAGTCTTGACTGTAGATTCAGTGAGTTGATTAGAAAGGTCAGTGAATCAAGTCACTGTCTAATACCCTGATGCTGTAGGAGTTCTTTGTTTAAAAAATACTATCTGACTGCATTTTGATAAAGAAAGTGTTACCCCCCAACAAAAAGCTGTCCAAAAAACCTGTCTTAATGCAAGTTTTTTCCAAACATCCTTAAAAAAATAACAACTTGGATCAAATCCAGAATGTTAGTGAAGGCGCTGAAATATTGGAAATGGATGACCTTTTCTTATGTCTGTAGTGTAATGTTTCTACCTTAGGTTTTAATACTTGACCTAAGAGACAAGACTGTTCCTTGTCCCATTCAGTGTTGCTGGTTTTGCAGCAGGGAGCACCATCCGCAGCGAGCCGATACCTCAATGATCAGAATATCTCATTTACCCATCCCCATTCAGTTATGGCTCCTGTGCCTGCCCAGAACTGTGGGTCACTTCTTATTCACATTTCACATGGGAAACGTAATGATTATGGTAAAGCAGCTCTCAGATGTACTAAGCAGGTTTATTTATGGGCCAATTTCAACTACATTTTTCAGTTCCTTGGCTTTCCAATATATTCTTTTTTCTTCTCAGGTTAAGATGACTATATTTTCAATAAGCAGGGGGCTTTTATAGAAGATCATTTTTTCCCATTCATGTATTCCTGCTAATGGGAGACAGTATCTGAATAAAAAGGAACAACAATTGAAGTGCCTTTAAAATTACTCTCTTTGTCAGTGTTTAGGGTCTGATATAGATATATAGATTAGATATATCTAATTTTAACAAATAATGAAAAATACAACTGCTGTTATTATAGCTACTACGTCTTTAACAGAAAAAAAGAATCTTACTCAGTTTCGAAAAATCGCTTCTGACAGTTTTACGTTCTTCATGGCACAAATAAAAAACCTGCAGGCTAGTGGATCAGGAGGAGTCTTTCATTTCAGTACAGAGTCCAGAGGGAACTCTTCTGCCACTGGACTTCCATAGTACAGTTTTACAGTAGGATTCAGAAAGCCACACGGTCAACTTACACTAATCAAGGGACCCAAATTTCCCTTGGTTGAGCTACGAAGAATCAATGATTGCTGACTTTCCAAAATAGAGTCCCACAGTGGTAAGAAAGGTGTCACATTCTGGAGTCAAATGACACTAGAAAGTTACAATATGATACAAATACTAAAAATTAAAGTTTTTCTAAGCTGTTTAGAATGATAATATCCTATGGAGAAGAGTTTCATCTTTTAATTAGGCATTGCCTGGCACAGTTTTTTATCTGCTTTGAATATGCTCCTTTCAGTTTTAGTGATAGCTAATTTGGTTTTGGGTTACGAGACAAAAAGAACAGAAGCTGTCAGTCTATTTTTTGGTGTGGTTTCGTGTGTTTTTATTGTGTCCTCTTTCCATCTTCAGAGTGCATCCTTTCTAATGTTACTTTCTGATAAGAGAGTTATTCCGTACTCCTAATTTGCGTTACGGATTGGTCCTTTCTCTTCTCCACCAAATTGGCCCATATATCAAAAACAGGTGCAGAGAGCAAATGAGACATCATATCTTGCTGTAGACGTGGAGGAAGAGCAACTGCTTTTCTAATAGCAGCCTTATGCGTATTTGGTATTAAACAAACTTCAGAACATTGCACTTTGAATAGTACCAGTGTTGACATTGGTGCTGTTCTCTCTGGTTTCAAGCAATGAAAAGCGAATAGTGGTGTGGGTTAGATTTTATCTTAGTGGTTTCAAGTCCAGTTTTAAAGTATTCCCTTAGTGTATGACTCAGTCTATGTGCTAGACAGTCAATATTCTTCCCAGCTTCCCAGCTAAGTATGGAAAAAGCTTAATCAAGCAGTATGGGATTCAGAGTAGCAAGACCAAGCTGACTATGGAAATTGCTAACTCGCTCTGGAAACCGCATTTCCCAAAAGCAGTCAGAACTGTAGCGGTGAGCCTAGATCTAGGCAGAGCAGACGCATGACAATGACAGTGGGCTAATGTGGCTCTATAGTTACAGCTGGTTTCACGCAGTCTGCACCTCTGAAAGTTCACATCTCTGAGGTGAGAAGTAATTGGTGTAATAATTTTATATAGCTTGAACTCTTTAGTCTAGCATACTGTTTTTGTTTTAAAAGAAATAACATATATTTGAATTATTTCTTAGAAATTAAATTAAAATTTCATTTGGAAAGCAGAATTACAGCCATAACTAGTCACAAAACGCTTTCTGATCACCAGCGTTTCCATAGATACCCCATTTTAAGCTCTCTCACCAGCTTTCTGGTACAATATAGCCTTTTTGTTTCTATTTTTCTTAATTATTTGATTCTGTAATCACAGTGAAATCTCATCAGTAAAGATCACCACAAAGGATACCAAAATTCAGTCTGAAAAAATGTCAAAGTAAACAGTATAAAGGGGAGGTCCTGTTGTCTTTTCCTGTTTCATTAACCAGACTCTAGTTATAGATCTCATTGTACCTAGTTTTGATAAAGCCCTCAATTATAGCACTGAAGTGTTGTCCACAAAAAGCAGATATTCCGGCTTCATTGTTAACAAAGGTCAGAACCTAAAGATGGTGTTTAAATGTCAACATTATTAACTATTTAATTGCTGGTAGTTGAGTGGAAGACCAGATGAAAGCTTAGGCCAGAAATGACAGCTGCCTTCAGTACTTCCCTGCTTACTGAAATTTCTTGCTTTCCTGTCCTTGTTCCTCCATAGTACCATAGTCAATAAAAATCCTTTATTTTACATTTTGCTGTGACCTCATTTAAATCTGTGATTTGCCATGTAAGACTGCAGCGGAAACCAGAAAGTCTTGCCTTCAGTTCAGAGAAACACAACAAGAGTTTACTTTCAATACTGCGAAATTAGTATTTATCACAATACCCAAATACACTGATCCTTGACAGTATCAACTCATGAAATGCTGGCTTCTTTAGAGCAAATGCATGGGACTATATACTAACTGATTGTTTCTGCTCCCGGAAACACTCCTAAAGGCCTGAGAGCAACATACCATTACCTACACATACGGGACTCGGCTTGTGCAGCCACAGCTTTCACAGAATTAAACTGCAAAGTTGAATTTTTTCAATACTAAAAATCCTGATCTTTAGATATTAGAGCACTGCTGATAGAGACATATTATGCCATTGCTAACTAGTATTAGCTGTATCTGAGCTGCTACATACAAAGACAACAAGTTATGAAAGAAACACGCAAAACACAGACACAACCTTCCTCCATTTTAATCCCTAGGGTAGAGAGGCAGAGACGACTTCAGAGCAAGGATAGATATATATTGGGCTTTTTGCCTTTGTCTTATACCTAGGCTGCTCAAAAAGCAGTTAATCATCATGTAAATATGCTTCATCACTAACACACATGTTCTAAAGCACTTGTTCCCAGCTGTTCTCAGACTTTGGAGTCTGTGCCCTTTTGAGATTATTTATTTCTTAGAGCATTCTCTGCTGATTTTCATTCAAATCAATGGAAGCGTATCTCTGAAAATAGCTTGCAAATTTCCTCCTTTCAAAACTCATTTGTGCCAATCTGCTTTACTCCTCCCTCTCTGGAAAAAATGCCAGATAATCACATTAGTATTTTGCATGTTTATGGCCATTGTACAAGAAAGCATTTCTTCTTATATTTTCAAAAGAACATGAAACTCAGTAGTCCATAAATCCTATTGTCATGGTATTTAAGGTAAAATACTGTTGAAGTTCTGTCTACCTGCTTGAAGAATGGCTTCCAGTTCACAAATGGGAAAGAAGGAAAGAAACCTGAAGTCCATGTCATTTTAAATAATGATAATAAAAGAAAGGAAAATGTGTTCCTTTTTTTCCATCATAAGTGCCCAGCATTATTTTTGCATGATAAAATACACCAGGAATCAATTTAACACCAAAGTCCATCCAACAGAAAAGACAGCACGTCCCAAAAGGACTATTTCTGGAGTCAGGGACAACATACCATATAGTGTGAGAGAGTAACAGTCTTGAAGTGCAAAACCAGGTATCTATAAATCAGTATCTGAGCCTTCTCTGTGGATTAACGAAGCGGCTCATGAACTGCTGTGAAAGACAGCCTATGTATAATGTCAATCCTGAGCCAGTCCGGGCTGGTCCACAGTTCAGAGCACCCTTAGTGCTTCTCTAAGTTATACTGATTGTTTATAGCAACAAGAATATGAGGTGGCACAGAAGCAGCTTTAATGTTTTACCCACAGAGTTTCAAAGTTTTGTAGAAGGATAAAGAAAAGTTCTGTAGAGGGATAAAGCAGAGTTTGAGTACTGGTTTTGGGTGACCACAAAACTGTATTACGACATCGTTTGTCTTTATCTTCAAACTTGCAAATCACTTCTCACATGTCAGGAGTAGAACTAGGGTCTAAGGAGCTGCTCCCAAATGCTTAAAAAGTTAATTAAAACCCCCTAACTGCTACTGCAGCTACAAGCACAGTTAGTGCCTGATATGTGTGATGTTTGCAGATCAGGCACTAGAAGTGGGTGGCATCCCCCTTCTCTGGTTACTGTTTATTTAAAGAGGGGAAAAGAGGAAGGAATACATGGTCCACAGGCAACTCTTCTTCCTAGCTGGCAGGTATGCAATTCCATTTTATAAAAACAACTACACAAACAAAGAATATTACAGCTGAGGAAGCTTTTCAATAGACCATGCAGGTCTATTTACGTTCATTTCTGGCTGTCTTTTGACCTCATCTATTAAAAAACCAGATCCTGCAGAAGCAGAATTGCCAGTAGTGTCACTGTCTCTGCAGAACTTGACATATGCAAAACATAATTATTAGCCAGATAAATACCTTCTGTGTGGCTGCTTGTATTTAAAACACGATTTCTCTCACATCTGAGTGTGCAAGAGCATTTGTCCCTGCTTCATGGGAGCTGAGTGAATTGTTTCCCTTTTAAGTAGTATTTTGGTCTTAATCCCTTTTCCTTTCACCTTGGGATCATTTTCCTGTAAATAAAAAAAGTTGTGAATAAAGCACTTTATTTCCACTTTCTAAGGAATTTAAGAAAATATATCAACTGGGTTTTGAAATTACGGAGGAACAATTCTACATGTTCAGCCTTGATTGTTACCTGGAAAGTAGATTATCCAAACTTTTTTTTTGCCCCTTAGGGGCCACAGGCACTAAACCATCAAACATAAGTATCATAGTTACGAAGATCAGGCTGAGGTTCAGTTACTTCAAGGGAAATGACTGGCCTGAACTTTTACATGTAAAAGCAAATTTAGGACTAGATTTTCAATTACATGTAGTGTCATATATATGTATTATAAAGGGGCATTTGTCCCTCTTAAGAGGTTTAACAATCACTTTGAGAAGCTGCCAAAATTACCTCCTACCCCATCATAAAATCACAGAATACAAACTGATACTCTGTAGTTCACAACAGTTTTACTAATAAAGCATTATTCTTATTAAATACATTCAATCACAGGAAGTCTGAACAGAACAGCAAATTAAAGTGACTTCTAATGAGCTGATTGACTAATGCAGCGAGTCTCTTACCTTGAAAGACAGATTATTCTCGAAAAGCTCACAGTTCGAAAACATCATTCGCTACTGTATTTTTGCACAATCCTCCTCTCTTTTCTAAGACAGTACACCAAGGTTGCATTGTAACATTTCCCAGTATAGACAAGAGCATTGTGTATATATAAATAAATGCCACAAAAAAAACCCAACCCCAACATGATGAAGTCCAAGAAATGGATAACAGAGTGAGACTATGAAATGATACTCAACAGGGAATAGTTCTGTAAAACAATCTTTAACAGGAATTGCACTGAATAGGAATTATTCTTAAATGAGTACCTCAGACCACAGGCCAGGTTAGAGATGGCAGAAGGGGCCAAACTGTTTCCTTCTCTTGCCAGGATTAAAGAATGCAAAGGTGGAGTCATCTTTTTCCCATGTAAGCCCTGTATCAAGTTCAGCCCTCAGGGTTTCCAAATTTGATACAGAAAATAAAACTACCAAATAAATGACAAAGAAAAAAATACAGGAGGCATGCTTGAGAAAAAAGTTCAGTGGCTGCTAAGCTCACACTTTTTCCAAACAGAAAAAACTCATTGGCAAGTGTCACATTGGACTTTGTTGTGATAGTTGTAGCACTTATTCAGGAGCCATGAATCAGTCATACAGATCCCATGCATCATTCTTAAACCACGTCGATATTTTAAAAGAAAGCAAAACTATATCTCATCTGAGCATTATTTATTTTTAACTGGTGCTGCATGTGTCATATAATGAACAAGGCTTTATTTCCTCCTCAAAACAAAAAACTCCCACTCTCCAAACATTCAAATAACTGAAATTTCATCAGACTCCAACTTGATTCAGCTTTTTAGGTATGTATAATGGAGTCTGTTCTCCATGATCCTATATACTTGTGAGAGTTACGTAAACTTACCAATGGGAAAACGGACATTTCTGCAGGATAGTACATCTGTTCAGATTCAACTAGCTCATCTCTAAACTTGATATATTAACCAGAGGTATTCTCATAACGTAGTTTAGATTGTAACTTTTTCCTCTCTTGGATTTCACCCTTTGTTTGTATCTTGTTTTTTAGAAACTGGCACAATCTGTGTAACAAGTAATGCTTTGTTTCACATAGGAATCTTTAAATAGCAATCACTCAGCCGCATTTGCTTTCGGAAAGCATTCTGTTGGCATGGCACATATTCTAACTAATATATAACATTTTACCATTCCAGTATAGCAGAGAAGTCCTTTCGTTAGACTGGTCTTTTATAGCCATCATATTTTCATAGAATCAAGAAGAATTTAGGTCAGGAGGAGACTCAGGAGGTCGTGCAGTCCGCCCTCATGCTGAAAGCAGGAGCAACACAGAATTTAGACTAGGTTGCTTAGGGCTTAGTCCAGTTGGGTGCCAGGATGGAGACCACACAGCCTCTCCGGGCAACCTGTTCCAGTGCTCAGTTACCCTCATATTGAAACTGGTTTCTCTTTATACCATGTCACGACCTTCCCCATTTTACTTTAAAGCATTGTCTGTCATTCTCCTGCCATACACCTCAATAAAAAGCCTGCCTCCATCTCGTGGTAATTTCCTCGTAGCTATTGAAAGGCTGTTATTACATCCCTCAAAGCTGTCTCTTCTCTAGGCTCCTGGCCAAGGCCAGTCTCCTCAACATCTCCGCACAGGACATGTGCTCTACGTCCATATCTATCTTGGTGGCCTTTGCTGGCCTCACTCAACTTTATCAACATCTCTGTTGTACTAGGGGTCCAAAGCTGGATGCGCTACTCCAGGTGTGACCTAATGAGCACTGAGGAAAGGGGAAGTATCACTTTCCTCAGTCCACTGGCTATGACACAACCGAGTATACTTTATCCTGGACACAAGTGGACTCAAATTTCTCAAGATATCCCTGACTCAGTCCTCTCCCATTGCCTTGAACCCTGTCTTCCTTGAACCCTGTCTCAAAATTCAAATGTCTCCCAGACTGAGGCAGTGAATGTATAGAGTACATCAGCTCTTATCTGCATCCGTTGTCACTACATCACCCTCCCCACTCAGCAGCAGGCTCGCATTATACTTGTTTATTCTTTTACTGCTGACATAGCTAGCGACAGCAGCTCTTCTTGTTGCCCTTGATATCCCTAGAGTTTCACGTCTAGCTCAGCTTTTCCTTTCCTAAGACCATTCCAGCATGCCTGGGCAGTGTTTCTGTATTCCTCCTTTGTAGCTTGCTCTTGCTCCCACCTCCTTTATATGTGTTTTTTTTGTTGTTTTTGCACTGGAGCTCAGTCATGAGTTCCCTGCTGAGCCATCTGGTATTATGATACATCTACTCATTTCTCTATTTGGGTTGGACTACTATTGTGCTTGAGGGAGGATGTTTGAGCTATCCCCTTGAGACAGTTTGAATAACTAATGGGTTAGTTACCATATTTTTTCTTAATTCAGTAATATGTAGGTATTTTACACATCTTTTATTACACTAATTGGCATTCTGTACTACTTTTATACATTCCTCTTACTTGAATGTTCAGTATTATGCCAAGTTTTGTATATGAAATTTTACATAACTTGGGTACTCTTATACATGCATTAGAAAATCCTGTTTACATTGTACATCAAAGATGGTTGAAATTGCAACCTAGATATTGTTTGCCAGAACATCTTTTCCAAATGTCTTTACTGATGTGCTACATGGTATAAATTCAATGTTGCTACCCACTTTATTATGAGAAACAATGAGCTCAGTATTGGAGCTCTGTATTGGAGGCCAATCTGCCTGGCCTGTTAGGCATCTGCCTGGTTTTCTTTGGGAGATTTTTTATACAAACACGTGTTTGAGTTAAGAAGAAGAGACATTCTAATGCTTATTTTGCCATAGCTTACAGTCATCCAAACAGCTTAATGCTAAAGATAATTGCAATGGAGTACTTCTTGTAAGTTTTAGAAACAGCTAATCAATTGTCTTATACTGGGAGATAAATGCAACTGCCACTGGCAAACAACTAGGGCATCCCTG
The DNA here is from genome assembly GCA_034782735.1 of Sagittarius serpentarius. Lineage (NCBI taxonomy): Eukaryota > Metazoa > Chordata > Aves > Accipitriformes > Sagittariidae > Sagittarius > Sagittarius serpentarius. The sequence goes on from JAVKLA010000001.1 coordinate 34,275,714, forward strand.
ACACACATTATTCAGCAGTTCATTCCCATCATTAAAGATGTGCAGAAAACAGATCTTCTAAGTGAGAAATATTTTTACATCGTGTGGAATTCTTGTAGTGACTTTCATTAGTGAGGTAACCTCACTGAAACACTCATCTCAGAAGAAAAAGTTTGTTGCTAACATTTCCTTATATAGGTCATGGCAAAAGACAGCACTTTCTTCTCCATTTCTCTTCTGCCACTTTTTATTTCATATTTTCTTCAAGAAATGATAGATACAGTGATTTGTCCTATGCTCTTTCTTCCAGGTTAGTGACTAGGGGAGATGATAGAAATCTGCTGTTTCCTTCAAGGGTTAATACTGCCCGTTTCCTTTAGGCCAGTGCCAACTGCCCTTCCCCTACCCCATCGAACAACACAATCAATATCGAAGTGTGCTAACTACCTCCTGACAGCAGCTCAGGCATCCGGCTGCCAGCATTGATGGCACTCAGCACCCTGCTGGAGCTGGCCCCTAACACCTGGAGCATGATGTGTCAGCAGCAGAGCATCTGGAATCCTGGCAGCTTTTGTGGTACTGCAGCGGTGTCAGATCCATGCTTTTAAGCAGTGCCCCTTCAAATACCTGTCATTTAGGGATGTGATTCCATCTGAGGATATTAAAAAAGATAACTGAGACATGATCTCACTGGTTTAAATCACCCCAGTTGGGTGGCCTGACAGCCTTTTCAGATCTGTAACCCATTCCGTGTTTTCTTTCACTTTTTTATAGATAGACAAGGACTGTTAAACAAACACAATGTAACAATTAAAGCATATTTAATGACTGTTATTAATGATGAGTTCAACTGCTATTTGAAGGTGTTGCTAAGCTTCATTAAATATACTTCCACTGACTAAAATAGTACTGACGATATTTTTAATTTTATTATTAAAATAATTTTTCTCCCTACTGCTTGCATATTTGACACTTACAAATCTGTTTGTTTCCTGCTGGATTTTATTTTTAATCATTCTAATGTGATGTTAAAAAGTTCACCGATAAAACCCGCTTTACTGACAGTCTAAAAGAAACGGTCTTTTACTCTCTTCCCATGTGACAGATAAAAGTATCTTGGGGGTATACAACAGCAGTTCCTGGTGTTACGTTACCAGTGCTGGTTGCCCCTACAATCAATTAATTTGATGATGCAAAAGAGAACATATCTAGCGTATGCATTACAATACAGTATTATGTAAGGATTTCTGATTTGGTCTTTTTTTTTTAAGTGTTTTTTATTTCAACTCAGATGCAAAGCCATTCCTACTTCTGCAGTAGTCAATCAGAGATTCATACATTGACAGTGTAATTGCGATCATTTCTTCATGTAACAGATACAGTGTAGCTACTTGTACGTGCTTCATTTCTGCATAGGGTTAATTTAGTGTGCATAGCACTGTGACAGATGTCTTATTTTTATTTTAAAGGAATGAGAATATACAAATCTTTTCTCATTCTCGGACTGGACCAAATTGTCATTGCCAGATTGCCCATTAATAGCTGATTGCAAATGTTGACTTGTTTTTGTCAAGGAGAGTGGCCCTGCAAGGCTCGTATAAAGTCAGAATGTGACCAAGAGCCAAAAGGATGGCTTTTGTAAGCCTTGTTTCTGATACTGTGCTTTGTAGAGGAACACAGTTATCTTTACAAACAGGTATTACAAAACAACTTACCCTTATGACTAACATAACTTCAGAAATGGTGTTTACTTCCCAGTTATTTATGGTCTTTATCTAAAAAAAAAAAAAGAAATGTAAACCCAACCTCTCAAACCAAGTAAGTTTATTTTCTAAGAAGTTTTTTTAATAACTGAAAAGCTTGTGTGTTTTTATTTGGATTTGAAATGCTTGAGAATATTTGATAGTTAAATATTTGATATTTAGATATTTGATAAAGGCTTTACAGGAATATGCTTTTTTGAGACCTTGTTGAACACATCGCCCTTCTAATGATGAGTCATTCTTTTTTAGATACACAGTATATTATAATGTACATTTTGCAGGCAATTATGAGAGCAAAATAACTTAGAGATATTTTTTAATTGAAGTAATTTCATACTAACTACAGCCCTAATCTGTAGGGTTATGGCATTTTTATTATTCTTTGAAATTACCATTTTCTCCCTGGAACCCTAGATAATCAAAGGGAATATAATAGGAAATTTTAGAGATCAGGGCAGTGAGTTCAAGTATGGAACTGCCCAGCTCTATTGCCTGGGAAAAATAAGTGTATTATTTTAAAGTGGTAATGCTAAATATAACCCTTTTTTGAGTACAGGATTGACAATTCCATTAAGCCTACCTAATCGGCCTTTTTGAAGTGTAGCAAAAAGGGTAAGCAAAAATGTCCGGCTAAAGGCTATTGTGCATCACCCCAAATTGCTTTTTCCAAAGCCTGCAATGGTAAATTCAGCTTTCCTTTCAATATTTCAGGCAGTATAGAGGCCTTCATGCATACCTGTGTTGGAGGCTGATAGTGTCTTACATTTAATGGGAATAAAAAACCAGAACTGTGGCGCTGAACCCAGATCAGGGATCAAAGTTAATATGCTATCTCTTAGATATTATCTGCAAAGGAAACTTTCCAAAACGGATTAAAGAATTATAAAGTTCATTATTACCTGCTAGGGACATACCATCTAGATAATGTAGAAGAAAAAAATTTCTAAAGAAAAATAAACAGAAGAAAATAAAACCAAAGGGTTCTTTTAGTCTGTCCTCTTCTGCTGTGCTACCAATACTTTGAGCAAACTGACGATGTTCTTACAGAACAGCAGCATACAAAGGAAAAATTTAATAGGATTGAATCAAGTCAGAATCTGTTTTAGTTGTGCAAAGTGTATCAGCCTTCAGTCAGTGGTGGTCAAATCAGTTCTATTTTGAGAAATTTTAGGATCTCAGGGCTACAGTCTTAGAGTCAATGAGAAGCTTATGTGTTTAAGCAAGTGGAAGAAAAGCACGCAAAAACCTGCTGGAGAAGTTCCTAGTTAGCTCCATGCATAAAGCTCATTTCACCTTTAACATTACTACAGCTTTCCATGGGGAGAGGAAGGGAAACGTGGATTCTCAAGGATTACTAGAATGACTTCTTTTCTTCTGTTAAACCTCTCTTTCAACATAAGTAAAGCTGAACTTGAATCAGCTGAGCACACCTGGCAAGTAGCTGTTTACTCAATTCTGTAGTTTGCTAGTTAGCAGGAATCATACTGTCTGTCTTTAGAGAGCTGCCCACAACTTTAACCCTGTAATTTTTTTCAAATTATGAGATATGTTCACCTTTCCATCAGGCCAGGCATTACAATGCACGGCCAGATTTTCAAGAAAAGTTTACTGGATTAGGATACTCAGCTCTTTGTTCTGTGAGGATTTTGATTTTCGTTGTTTATGGGGTGTGAAAATTACGGCCTACATTCTGTGCCTAAATGAGAGCTGATCTTTTCGGAAAGTCTAGCCTGAGCTGCAACTTTAGGGAAGTTATAAATCTGATTTGCTGAATAGTTCACTGTTGTTTTTCTCTTTATTATCTCATAGAGGATCTCTCTTCTGCAATTTAAAAACTCCGTAATAATATACTGCATCCAGTAATATCTACAAATGATAATACAGAAATAAATGTAGTACTAATGTTGTCTCTTTCATTGTCCCTACTTATGCTTATTTGTGTATCTTTTTCATCTTGCCTCTAAAATAAGCATCATAGATATGGGAAAACACAGAAGGGACAAACTGAAAACTCACTACTATTCTACGAATTATTTCTTCAGAGGAACTGGCAATACTCAGCAGTGAATACGCATTGGTTTTGGTAACAATGTTGATTTTTCTCTTTAATACAGTGTATGGGAAATATAGTAAATAGCTTCAGATTATTTACTATGGTGGTTGTAATTACCCATAATTATAAAATTATAATTAAATTGGATGCCTAACACTATTTATCAAACAAGGATACAGTCAGTATTACCATATGAAATTGGCTTGGCTCTATATTAAATTAAAGTGCAAAAGTCAAACAGAAAGCTTGATGTAGCACTTGAATTGAAGCCCTGTTCAGACTTCTAGAGGATCCCCTGGAGAAGCTGTATATTACAGACCATTCCAAAAAGAAAGCAAGCAAATGTAAGCACGGTAAGAAATACATAAGCACAGTAAGAAAGCATGTGCATAAATGACTGTATGAGACTTTACGAAATATTTTAGTCCTTGGCAGAACTGTGGGATGGCAACAACAGAAATATTTCCTTTCAGGCTCTACCCTACTAACTTTTCATGTCATGTTTCAACTGAGTCATTTCTGCAAATGCTGAATTTCTCTGTACCCAGATTTAAAATAGCTGAATTCAAGAGCAGGAAGACTGGCTTGGACATTTTTACTGTACCATGAGAAATTTAGATTGGAGGTCTGTTGGAAATTCACATACCTAACATCTTCAAAATTAAACTTTCAGGGTTGATTTGGGCTCGTGCCAGTAAACAGCATATTCATTACTGTGATTATTCCAAATGTACAGGGCTTATAATCTACTTAGAAAAGAGCACAAAGCAGGCACAAAGCATGCAGAAGGGCCACACAAGCAAATCTTGGATGGCAGGTATCCACCAGGTGGGAAGAGAGCATGAACAGGGACCGCAGACCTTACAGTAAAATTAAGATACTGAATTGCTGCAAATGCCATAATTCAAGTTGGAGCTGGTTTTGTCTTTTATCTAGGCTTACAAGAAGAGCAGGAAGGTGAGCTAACACCCTTTTCTCTCATCTACCTTAACTGAAACAAGCACACACTAGGCAGAGCAGAGAACTGGAAGTCAAGACTCCACCTTGGAAGTGTTTAAACTGTTTTTCTTTCTCTTGAACCTTGATAAAAGCATGGTTATTTATAGGATAGTACGTCAGATTAATGATTTTTTCTGTAGCAAAGATATAAGATGTAAAGCAGTGTGGTGAGAAGATGCTGCATGTAGATTATTTGAATGCTAGGTTTTCTTGATGTGCTTTTGTTTCACTATATTTGATCTGTTTTCTAAAGTAATCAATTAGAAAAAAATGTGATTAAAGTAACTGGAGAGAAATTACCCAGGACTTTTTGAATCTACCTAATTAGATATTTTTGAAGGTCTGATTTATGATATATACAGTGCAGAGCTACTATAATTTGGGCCAGGGCTCTTATTTACTCAGTTTGTTAAGTACACTACACGAGATTGCTAGGTCTGTACAGTTTTTGTTGAATGCTCAGGCATCTCTTTCTGCATGAAAAGATCACATAACAATAACAAACACTACTGCAGGAAGCCAGGGAGCTGTGCAGAAGGGACTCTGTGGACAAGCATCCTCTCTCAGTCATAAGAAGTAATCACCAGACAAGGTCCAAGGATTTCTAGGGCCAAGAATGAAAGGCAGGGTAGTGAGTATTGCCTGAAAATCCAGTTCAATTCGGAGGACAGTTCTTGATCTTCTCTTAACTGCTTCTTCTTCATCACGACCAGGACACCATTCATCATCTTTGGTACAGGATAACGCAAGGTGTGCTGGAGAGCATGCTAACAGCTGGTTTGGGAATCAGCTGTAAATTTCACAGCTGGTTTTTGTGAACCAGCCAGAACTACGTTGAGTGGTGCCCCTGGCTGTGCAGCTGCGTCCACAGCACACAGGTGCTAATATGACCCAGATCCCCAGCACAGATTCATACACGTAGATGTGAATGTGAAGGACTATATCTGAGTCAATGCAGCTGGCAGTAAAATTAACTCCTAAGTACTCACCTTACTATTCAGAAAATTAGAGTTCCAGTGTGTGGCAATGGAAAGAGGAACCTGCAGCAGCCTGGGCCCAAGAAAACTCAGAGATTTGAAGAGTCTCAAACCCAGTGTTAAGCCTCTGGTCTTCTGAAACTAGAAGATGGTCGGAGCCTCGCACTGCTTCTAAGAGCAGGAGCAGTCGTGCTTCACTATTCCTGTCAGCACAATCTGAGAATAAGTCCATGGAAAAACTCCAAAGGACCTTCTAACCTTTCTCACCATACCCATTTCAGGGGTATTTTGTTGGGAAAGGTCTTTCAGTAAAAGACCATTTTATTTCTTCTTATTAAAAACGAACTATATTTTCTTACTATCCCTCTGATGCATCAAGGTAATAAAGATGTCCATTTGATGTAAACGGAAGAGCATCTCTTCCTTTGGATTGCTCCCAAGTGCAAAACAGCTATTCTTAAAATCACAAGCATAAACAAATTATTTCCAGATACTTGTTAAAATAAAGTTTTGACTATTGCCATGTAGAGGACTCGTCTCTGCCAGTTTGCTAACGATACAGCTTCACTGGCCATATATTATTTACAAACTTCCTTCAAATACAGGTATTATCTCATGGAGGTACAGAATTCTGTAGGGTACCTAAGGCAGGTTCTGCAAAGAGAGCTATAGGGAGGCACGTGGCCTGCAATGGAAATGCAATAAAATCAACAGGAGTTCAACTGCCTGGGTATAAAGCAAGACCCTCTCCCACTGAGCTGCTACAAAAGCACTGAAAGCAAACTATGGCCCTCTGTGAAAAGATCTCTGAAGACAGCAAAAAGGCCAGAAGAAAACCCAGGAGCCAAAATGCAGCTTGGAAAAAAGCAAGCATTATTTCAGCACATAGAAAAGGCTGCTGTATCTACCAAGCCAAAACTTTTGGCTTTACATTGCCAAACCAAGAATTGAATATGACTAAAATATTAAAACCTTTGGGTGAAAGTGACCTAATATCATTTGCTACCTAAAAATGTTTGATCTTCTAGGGGAAAAAACCCAATCAAACAATGGAGAAAGATGGACATATGTATGATTAGAGATATTACTTTAATTTCGTTAATTCTTAATGAAAAAATGTGACTAGTCCCATTGTATAATTCTCATTAATGTCAGTAATTAATAAGGCTTTATGAAATGTGCAAAGAGGAGAAGAAATAATATCTGAACTCAAATGCTGATCCCAAACATCCTATAATCAAGAAAAATAGGGACATAGAGTTTCTTTAACAAAACCTTCTTAAAAATTCTCAAGTTTCAAACTTATAATAATTTTGAAATAAAAAATGTTAAAAGTGAGTCTGCCCTTAGATCTGCTTTATATTCTTAAAATGTTCACTCCAAACCAGTTGGAGCATTTTTGTGAGTGACAAAGAAAAACAGGTAAAAAAAACTTTTGACCTTCTAATATGACCTTCTAATAATGACCTCTGAAATTCTCTGAAATTCAGTAATTATAATAGCTGATACAGAATTAAAGGAATATAATATCTTCATATGATTTTTAATATCTCTTATAGGGAATATTAAAAATACTGATAAGATAAAGATAGGTCTATGATGTACTTACTGTAGGATCCCATAGTATTCTTTGTATTGCACAAAAATTGAGAAAAAAAAATCTATGGTGTTTTCCTTTAATACACATATTTATAAAAGCAGACAGCCAAATAAAAATTTAGGGTTTACCCATCATTATTTTATGATTTAATTCTAATAACTGTATAATTACTTTCACAAAATTTTACAAAACTTAAATGTCTGCCTTGCTTCCCCAGAGATACCATTCTGTTTTTATAATTCCTCAATATCTAGGCTGTGTTTTTAAATTCCTGTTTTTCTAAGTGAAGGTTCTGGTGCTTACTATTTCTAAAGGCATTGTTAGTGCTGCAAACAGGATACCAATTTCTGACTACCTTTTCTAGTTCCCTCTGCTCTGTTTATTCTTGCCATTTGCTTAGTTGTGTCTCATGTTAATCCTGGCCAGAAACACCAGGATTTTTCTAGCTGTAGAGCCATACAGGCTAACACAAGGCAAATGTCAGATACCTGACAGTTTCATGGAAAACTGGATTACAATTCCTATTGTAAAAGTATTTTTTTATTGCTTAAAGCACTATTTCTGCCACTGCCCCTTAACTGTACACTCTCGCGCACCGTATACAGTAGTCTGTCTATCAGGGAAGCAGAAGCTCAGGGCAAATCTCTGACTTTTTAATTAATACTGAAGACATCAGTTGGTCCTTGCACAGCTTTTACCTAGGGGCTGCGGAAACCAAATATGTCAAGATCAACAGTTAAGTCATGATCAGCTGTGATACTTGTTTCAAGGTTATATAGAGAAACCAAAGACTGAGCATAGATTCCTATGGAGAAGCTTTTCATCAGAACTCAAAAGAACAGTCATTTTTAACCAATGTTTGCACATATCCTTCTTATTACACAATTTCAGACACAATTTTTCACTAACAACTAAAAAGAGGTAAATTGTAGTTCCAAACATAAATTTCCTTAGAAACTATGTTACCCATTATGCCCTAAATTATTTCACTGAATAAAAGCATTTCATGTTATACTTAGGCAAACAAGCAGGTGGTGGAAGTTGAGCAGACAGCAGATTAAGGTCTGTATGAAGCATTCAGATACTTCAGGGATCAGGGCGAAATCCAACTAGGTACCTATATACATGTTAATTGTTTTTCCAGTCTTCCACTTGTGTAAAATGAGTAGATGGAAAATTCAAGAATCTTTATCCTTTGTAGCTTTATGCAAAGAGTTGGTGGATGGTAATACAAGCTTGTGTATTTATCGGCGCAGTGTTACGTGTTGTAGCAATTTAAAAGATCGCAGGGCTTTTACTGCAGTGCCCCAGATCACCAGAACTCTTTTAACAGTCGCTTCAATGCACATTTTTTCTTAAAAACTCTACAGCCCAAAGACACTGTTAGAAGTGCAAAACTAGAATATGACCCGATACATTCATGCTCATCTCTAAGTACTTCCCAAAATAGTGACATACCTATCAGATGTGTAAAAGAACAACTACTGTGTGCTCACTAACAGCTTGTAAGAGAATTTTTAAATATTGAGTAGGAGGAGAAATGACAGCTGACCAGGAAATAGGGTTATTATACGTTCTTTTTAAAAAGCATCCTTTTGAACCACTTCCACAAAACCACTAAAGGTTAATGAAGCAAACACAAGCTTAACATTTTATCCTAAAGGAGGAACATCACATGCAGTATTATCTTAATACTGCATTGCGGTATCACTTCTGGGTTTCTGCCCAAGTCTTGGTGTGGGACTTGAACTCACGGCTTTGTGGCCGGCTTAGAAACTTACTATGAACTCAACCATAACGGCATTCACTGTGCTTTGAATTAGGCAGCAAAATACATACCGTTATAGCACAAAAAATAGGAATGTTATACAAATAATCAAGGGCCTAAATAGTATAGAAAGCCAGTTAAAGTCTAAGATATACTGCATTAAGTATTTTTATTTCTCTGACAAATATTTGTGGTATTGCTGCAACAATATAAATAGATACTAAATTACAGTGGACTGGATTCTCATTTATCCTGTTTTTACATCAATATAACACTTGGGCAATTTCTTCCAGCCTGTTGCAGAAATATGACTAGACCCATTAAGCTTAAGAGTTACTAATCATGTTACTGAAATTGTATTACTAATATTTAATTTAATGCTTTTAAAATGTAGCAGCCCTCCTTCAAGAGCTAAACTAAATATTAGTGTGGATGGCATCACTAATGTGTTACCCTAGGACTTCAGTTGTAGCATGTGGCTAATAATGCTCTATTTGTAGTAAATGTGACTATTTTGAATTCTACAGAGATTGTTATGACTGCTAACAGCTACTTAAATCTAGAGGTATAATTTGGCTCTGCCTCCCAGCTCCCAAATGAATATAGGAGAGAAATCTGAGGAATGCAATTTTTACAGACGCTACAGATACCATAGTGGCTTATTTGACCATGGACTCAGAACACGTAGGGCTCCGAATAGCTGACGAAAGAGCCGTACAAACTAATGCCAGCTTAAGTGTGCTGTTTCTCACAAAAGCTAGCGCTGGCAACTCCATCACCGCTCCTTTTTGAGGGCTGCCCCAGAAGTGGAAGCCACAACCAAAAGCTCGGTAATACACACAGCATTAGCAAGAGAGAAACACCCCACTTCTGCTGGATACCAGTTAAGTGCTAAGCACTCTGAGCAAATGGAATAAAGGTCACAAGCTACAAAGGCATCGTAGCAGCAGCAGAAATGGGCTGATAATCAATTGCAAAACAGGTAAAAAGAGAGCTTGGGGAGTTTTTATCTTGAAACCTTCTCTGCTCTTCCTAAGCTTTCTCAGGTAGAAGGAGATGGTGTAGCTTGCTTTCATTTGCATTCCTGCCTGCTTTTCAGACTCATGCATACAAGAATGGCAAGCATTTGGTGAGCACTCTAGGAGTCAAGCACTTGCTTTGCTCTTGGCTTTTATTATGAATGAGTGTGAAGAATGGCGTGAACGACCATTTGGTGGGTTTTCTATTTGGTGGACTGAAAACTGGAGAGAGGAAAAGTTGCTCCGAGTCAAACCAAAACAGGAGTGTTGGGCTGAGGGGCAGAGGTTCAATAAAGTGAACGAAACAAAAAAATCTGAAACTACTGCTCCAAGGTGGGAAAGTTGAAAACTTTTTTTTTTTTTTTTAAGCGTCAAAAGAAACCTTTTTGGCCACAAAATACCTCATCAGTGGTATTCACAATTGCACACCATGAAGCTGTCTAAAGAAAATGTACTAACCTTTTAAAATTCACATCCGCTCTCTTTGACTGAAAAACTCCCCAAATCAGTCTAAAGTCATAAATAGTTTCTGGTTTGCTTTTGCTTTTACTGCAAATTTACTATTTTTTTGAAACTAATAAAATTCTCAAATTTAATTTAAAACCTCCTTACATTGATCCTTAGAAATATCTTTGGTTTAAATGATGTACATAATCACTGATTGCAATTACATATGTATATATTTTATAATACCAACACAAACAGCCTGACAGTCTTTTTGCTTTTGAAGGTCTAGATGAAACAAAAATGAATGCATTACCCCTCTCTTCCAATGTATTTGGCAAAAATTGAAATTACAAAGCCATTTGTAATGCTGTTATAATTGACAGGAAACCTTAGGACGAGACAGTTCGCCAGGTATCAGGTTTCTGGCAGCTCTGAGAGTCAGAGCAGTCCTTGATGTAACCCTGATACAACTTTAAAGCAGTGCTGGAGAATTCTGTAGGGATAACGCATTTGTACACATGCACAAATTCACATAGTGAAACTTCTGATTTAACTGTCTTCATTTTCTTGCTAATCCTGACCAATACTTGTTAACTAGGTCTTTAGAGATGAGGATTGTAAATGCAAAGTGTTAGGGATGTTATGCCAGCAAGCAGTCAGGAAGATCAGAGGAATAACAGCAAAACTACTTCCATGTAGAAGTTTGGTTCCTTACTCATTAACTACAACTGTGATTGAAATTACTCGTCTTGAACAAATCTCTTCACATTTTTTCTTTCAAATTTCCTGGAAAAACTGTTTCATAACAGACTTTGTTAGGTGAAGAAAGACACACAACTGGAGTCTAATTGCTAGGTTGATGAAAGGATTAGTCTCATCCAACACAAATTCAAATTGCTTAGGCGAGAGGCCTTTCACTGTGACACGATAAACCCAGAATAAAACTTTTAACGCCTTTCAAGCTTTTAAGCAAGAGCTCAAAAGCACTTTCTATCGGTTCCAATCAAAGCCTGCAAAGCTCTGATTATTTTATTGCAAATGACAGAATGTATTTTAAAAGTCTTCTGTGGTCTAACCCCAAAACTAAAGATATCCAAGTGTAGGCCTATTTCAGTCAGCATTTCTCTGATTTGAATGTACCTTTGCAGTAACTACACTTCACTAAAATTGTTCCAGATGTGTGCATCAGTTTAATTGGAATTAGAACTTGGGTAAAAACTGCATACAAGTACATTTTAAGTTAACCCAGATTGGTATTTAGAAGTCAGAAAGGTGGGTCGGGAGAGGGCTTGCCACAAGGGAGACTGACACATTTCTTCCTTGCTTTTAACTTTGGGATTAGAAAACAAAGGAGATGCTTTGGTTTGGAATTGCCATATTTGCTTTTGCTTATTAGTGAGGTGAAGTGTCACTGATCAAAATGTAACCAAACTGTTACAATATCTAAGCTTCTTTCCTTTGCTGATGTTGCCAGCTAATGTTAAAGTAATTAGTTATTACTTGTATCTTTGTGTAAGTTTATAGTATAGTGCACTGCTGAAATACTTTCCGTGTATTCTGATTTTTAAAAGAATTCTAGTTTACTTTGCAGTGAAGGATTTGGGGGGCAATGAAAAGAATTTACTGTAGTAATCTTTAAGCATCTAAAAATACAAAAGAAAAGAAACATGTTGATGGAGCTATTCAAATAGTCAAGACAGCTTCAATTCAAGGAAACTGTGGCAAGAAAGTCATATCACACCTTCTCTTTTAATGGTATAGGTTCCCAGTTGTATAATCTGTAATAGTTTCTTGTGCTGTTATAATAAGCATAGCTCTATGTTTTCCTTTATTTATGTTGCTCGGTTACAGAAAAATTACTTTTTTTTTTTAACTGCAGCATAATTGTATTGCCTAATGAATAAATTATATAACACATTTAATCCTGATTGATATTGCAGTAAAGCACAAATTATTTCTGCTACTAATTAATGAGCACTTCTGTATCTACCAAAGATGATTTAACTAATCCAATGTATAGATTTTCTTGAGGCTAATTGTTCAGTTTAATGAACCAGATATCTCCCACTGAAGCAAGTGTCATGTGCCCTTACACCAAGCAGCTAAAAGAGTTGTAAATCCCCTTGCACAATAGCAGTAGTTACGGGTCAAAGCCTGTTCTGAACTGTCTTCTGCTTGTGCAGACTCCTTGATTTTAATGGGAATGTGCATGCAGAACAGAGCAGAGCATTCTGCCGTGTCAGAACACTTGAGATTTGATTTTTTTTCTTAATTTGTGTTCTCTTCAACTTTACATCGCTTTAAATATCAAAACTAAAATAAATAGAATGAGGAAGCTCAGCTATGAAAGAGAGTCTATCCGAAAAAAAACCCAAACAGATAGGAAGGCACTAGTGAGGGTCTGTTACAGGGAATGCATGGATTACTGGCTGGTAAGCACAAATCACAATAAAAGACTTTTGGATACACAATGTCTGTGGATCTTTCACATTTAGAACCACTGACAAATTTAGCAGGAAGGAAATCCATTAGTAAAACAAAATATACCAAAGCAATTGAACACAACTGAAGTCCCAGACAGACCTGACGCGTGGGATGGGATAAGTTAAAGACAGCAGATAGTGAATTGTAATGACATGGTGGAACGCGGTAGAGGCACTCATCTATGAACAACAGCAGGACGAACACAAGCTAAAAAGAGCAGTTATTTGCTTTGTCACTTTTTGCTTCTTGTTACTAACTGAAGTGCCGGATCATCCCCATCCAGATGTTACTTACGACATTCAGTTTTTTTCTAGATCTTAGTCAAAGTGTTAGATATCTGGAAAAGAAAAAAAAAACCACAAACCACCACAACTAACCCCCCCGCCCCCAAACGGGTAGCAGACTAACTTGAAATAAAACATCACGCCTGAAAAAGTGGCAAGTTAGAAATCTGATGTCACTGAATTAGTGATTTATCATGACAGTTATGTTTGGAGGATTCCCTGTCATATCTTTGCCGCTCATCTCATAAAGATACTGCCACATAACTTCTCATCTGTGCCACCACCATTAGCAACCGCATTAATAAGAAGGGAATATAATGAATGCTTTTTCCTAAGTCTTTGGCTAAAAACGCTGTTGAAATCTATGGATTATTCCTCTTGGCATCAACAGATTCATGATTCAGGGCATTTATACTTTCTAAACTATAATTTGCCGTTGGATACATTTTTATTTAGATTCACTGCTCCTAATTTTTTAAAAGCATTCCCAGGTACATTTGAAAGACATTTCTGTAACTATGAAACATACCATTGGCTAAAAATTTGCTATGTCCTACAGTATCAAACTTTCTATCAAAACCTGTCCCTCTAGGATTTTTTTAATTATTTTTTATTATTTACCATGAACCCAATCAAGGTGGACTGAATAAGGGGTGTGAACCTTTCATGTTAGACTTTAATGGCAACTTCTGTTTCTCCCTGGCAGTCTTCACTAATCCATTTGGAAGGGACTGAAAATACTTGAGTTGGGAAAATATTCTTTAAATAAAAATTTTAAAAAAGAAAAATTTTATTCCTCTAACTCTCAAATGGTACTTCCTGAGTTAAACCAGAAAATGTATTTATTTAGCCAACTTATACGTGAGACCTTGCTTTAACTTTGTTTTCCTCTTTTGCCAACCTAGATAGACCAGCTCATTTTCATTCCCTTTTTGAGGTCTAGACACTGAAACATTATTCTCATGTACCTTAACCTTGGCTGTATCTCTGATATTTTATGTTTCCCCTTTCACATTATGCAACATCAAGCACAACAGACACCAAATAATCTATGACAGCCAGAGGATTACCGTTTCTGTGTCACATAGAAAAGCAAGCAGATTACTACCTAATTGTATGTTTCATAATATGGCAATGTTGCCAGTATTTTTGTGCCTGGGTATTTAAGAAGTATCTGAATGGTTCTTACAAGCTATTTCTATGCCTATGTCAAGGAACACATCCATACTACAGGAAAGTTTTTCTAAACTTTTGCTTCAGTATGTGGTTGGGTACGCTTTATTTCCAAAGCTTTTACTTAGTGGACAGTAAGTTAACCAAATGCATTTTCTCAGTAACAACTGACGAATTTTGATACTCGGATAGTGTATCTGCAGTGCTTTCCCTCTTATCTGGGCATTGTTACATGAGATAGTTTGCCTTTGCCATAGTATATAGCTTAACACGATGAACTCACTCAGTCCATGTACCTTCTTCATCCTGAGTAACAGCACTCTTGCATCATAGTCGAACTTCCCAAAAACTTGGCATATGATATAGTAAACTGAGATACCACAGTGTTAATGAAAGATATGAGCTCTGCCAGCACTGATGGTTACTACTGACTTATAAGAACAATGTAGGATCGGCAGGCTGGATCCTCCCCAGTTTAACTAGACTATTTTCATTCAATTCAGAAGGCCCTTCTGACCCAAGCTGAGGAGCTGACCTTTTATTTCTATTTAGATGTACTATTAACAGACTTCTAATGCAACCTGGCAATGTCCCTTTTCGCTAACAAAATACACATTTCCCATGTCCTCTGTTACATTCAAATAACCATATTGCAGTGGGTGAATTGCTTGTAAATAGCACTTCAGGGTGGGCGTGAGAAGATTGGTTCCAGGCTGTTGCGCCATACTGTTTCCTTGCAAACAGCTTTTCAGTATCTATGTGTAGCAAACTTCACCTTTCAGATCCCAACGGCTTCACGGCAAGTGACTTTTCATAAACGAAGTGGTGGAAGAGCTATTCCTATGGTTCACTGCTTGTCATTGCTTTCCTGTCGATGATGGGTACATTACACTTTGAAACTGTGCTGTTTCTCCTGTATGTTTGCTGCTCCCACATTACTGTTCCTTTTTGTGTATCACCCGTTTTCCCTTAGCAGGATCGTAGGTATTCCTCCCATGGTCTCAGTATTATCTTCCCTAAATTACAAAACTTAAATTCTTGACCAATCATATTTATGGTTAAACTACCTAGCAAGGGTCATTTGGGAGACATTTATAAATGTTTTGAATACTTACTTATCCCCAAGATCAGCATTAGTGGGTGCCAATTTTGGCCACAGAGGTTGTTTTCTCTTTCCCTCTCCCATATATTCTTCCCTGAACCTGCAGTAACAGTGTCAGCAGTTTCCTTGTTTTAGCTCATTTTTCAGTACATTTGATTTTTGAGCCAAGTGGAAAATAGGAGAGTAGGAGGAGTTTTATTTAAAATATGTAAGACATGATCTTTTCAATGAGCCACTAGTTTCTTTTACAACTACTGCAGTGAAGTATACTTCCATGCATAAAAATAACTTTAATTCAGAGAATTACTGCAGCACTTATAAATGTTTAATGAAGCTCTAGAAAGCTCTTTCTTCTTTTATGTATTTGAGTTTATGTTTGAAAAAGTACAAAACAAGAGAGTTCTTTTAGTGATCTTGTCACACTCTACAACTAAGATCAGGTATAAAAGCAGCCAAATTTTCAAGTTAAAAAACCCATCTGTTTCTGGGATATGTCGGAGGGGGGAAAAAGAATGTTACAATTTTGTTTTGAAGTATTCTCTTCTCTACAAATTCCGTGCCTTAAAACATAGTGACACAAAAGATAAGATCAATCTTGGTACCTCCCCCAGATTTTTTTCATGCATTTCCTTATTTACCCTGGAAACAGCTTTTCAGACAGAGGTTGCTCTGCAAGCAGAATCAGAAAAAGAAAAAGAAAAAGAAAGAAAGTGTTTTGACAGATTATCAAAGGTTGATATTCTTATCTGAAGGCTCCACTTTGAAGGAAGGCAGTGTGAGCAGGTGGTTTCCCCACACTGCTTCAAACACAGGTGATACAAATTAAAATAGGTCAAAATACACACACTACTCACATCTATGTACACTAAATGTTTGTTTATCATGCAAACATCTAGTCTCCATCCTCCACTGTCCTTTTTTAAGGATGGCTAGGACCACAACCTAGTTACAGCCAGCTGAGTAAAACAAACTGTGTTCTGCCTGTGCTAAGTGTTATTTAAGATATCGTTCACTGTGGGTGGAAATAACAGCTGTATCTTCTGGGAATTGTACAGCAAATTATGTACACATTAAATTGGTTGGGTCCTCAGCTAACTGTATTAATTCCCAAATCAATTAGTGATTGTGGCATCCACACACTTAAAGTCAAAATTGGGCAGAAAATTGAGAAATTGCCAATGTGAGTTTCCTTTGCTATCTATGGTGATACAGTAGCTGATTTTTCCATTCAGGCATTAATTAGCATTACCTTAGCACATAAAGAAAGGAGATAAAGGCAAGAGAAATAACGGAGTCCTGATGTTCCTTCAGGATAAGAAATTCAACCTTTTAACCAATGAAATATGTATAAAACAGTCTTTGAACACTGTAACCTTCCCCTTGTGACATGATCACAACTGCATCTGATCTGTTGCCACTTTTTCCAGTCATGAAACCATTCAGAAAATTAGTCAGAACTAACCTCATTTAGCAGTGGAGAAGCCAAGTGGATTTCTAGAAGGTCACAGTACCCAGCACTGCCCCCTCTTCATCCTACACTAGAACTGCAAAACTCAAAACATCTTCACAACAGAGGCATAACCCAACACGCAATTTCAAGCATGTGCGCATGGGCTGCAGCACGCCAGGGAAATTGTATGCTTTATATGTCTTCATTATCTATTTTTGGATCTTTGTATGATTACTGCAAAGACCTCACTGTTTTTCCGTGTTAAATATTTGTTTACGCAACCTTCCCCCTGCAGGCAACTGGGTTCATGTGATCCTTACTTTATAAGGAATTTCAGTCCCATATGTTGCTCCTGGCGCTTTTTGCTGCTCTACTGGCACCTCTGCTGCTTGCCCTTTAACTGAAGTGACAATTAAATCATAGAAAAACAAATCTTAAGCCCTAATAGAAACCTCTCCAAGCCTGAGGCTAAAGCAATCAAGACCCCTTGTAGATTATATTTAAAAGTTAGGGACTGCATCTGGCCACATGACAATAATGATATAAATCCCTAAATCAGAATTTCAAGACTAACTTCCCGCAGCTCAGGGAAAGCAGGTTTTGCCTGATGTACAGAATTGCTTTGATGTTAACAGAAGTGCAAACCCTTCAAGATTAATTAGAGCTCAAAGTATAAACGCAAGAAAGGGAATTCCCTTCCCTTCTGTTCTTTCCCAATGGAGAGAGGGAATTCCCTTCCCCTTCTGTCTTCTCTCTGTGCAGGGAGGGAATCCCTTTGCTATTCTTACTCATGATGACACTTCTTGTCTCTCCCCAAGAGCAATGGAAAGTTCTTTTTTTAACTTGTTTCCCCTTTTCCCGCAAGAGCATTTAGGACCCCCCTTCCCTCCCATGATCTCGCTCCCAGAGGTGAAGAGGGATTCCTTTGCCTGCTGTTTTCTGCAGACACTCGCTGTAACAGTTTTCTGCTTTAATATTTCAGTATAGGAACTACTTTTTTTTTTCCACTTTTTTTTTTTTTACCTCTCTGAGTGCAGCATTTTGTC
This sequence comes from Sagittarius serpentarius, assembly GCA_034782735.1. Classification (NCBI taxonomy): domain Eukaryota; kingdom Metazoa; phylum Chordata; class Aves; order Accipitriformes; family Sagittariidae; genus Sagittarius; species Sagittarius serpentarius. The sequence continues at coordinate 34,293,858 of JAVKLA010000001.1, forward strand.
CTACAAAATTATGAAACCACTTCAAATTTGGTTACTGGCAGCTGTGGTCTAAATATAACTGTATCCACTTAGTACTGTTCTCTCTACTTTTAAGTGCTAATTAATAATTTATACAGGGAATGGGGTTTTAAAAAAAACAAAACAGAAAACCAGAATCCATATTTCATTAAAGGGGTTTCTCTTCAGTCTAAAGCATACCCTCTCCAGCTTTTAGGGCAAGAATTTAGCGTTTTGCACTCAAACTGACTGGGATAATCTGCCTCCCCCACCGGAATTACTGAATACTGTGACTTAGCAAATTATTTCAAGTTCGCTTTGATGGAGGGTGATGGCCCAAAGAAACCATCACTAATGTACTGATTAAGTTCCATTTCAGTTGCATGCCACTGAAGCAAGCTTTGTGTTTCCCTTCACAGGGTAATGAGTTTCACCTGTGTGATTAAAAACAGAGAATAATAGATGATGATGTGAACTTAGTTCATTTACTATAGTACTTGTTGTTGGGTTTTAATAATTTAGAATATTGCAGATCATAGAGGTTACTGTTCTGTGATACCTTCGGTAAAACATAATGAGGTATTATTAATGTGAAACCTCACTGTAATGTATGTCCTGGGGTAATCTCTCTTTGTTAGGATGTGGCCGGTGGATTCTCCCTGAGAATTCTCTGTTCTCCTTGCTGCTAAGTGAGCTGCTAAAGAATTGGTGAATTTCTAATGTAGAATGCATTTTCTCTGGTTTTAAATTAAATGCTCTTTATTTTTTCCTAACTGGTTTTCAATATCAAGGCCACAGTCAACAAATTTTAAAGGGAGGTTTCAAAAAACCAAAGTGAAGTGTAGTAATAATTAAAAGTAAAAGGAGTAATTAAGGAAAATAATTTAAATCCCATAGAATCTCAGTAGTAAAAGACAGCCTTTTCTCAAATTTTTCTTCTTCTGATTGGCTGTTCACTGTTTCTTTCTGTAGCCATGGAAAAGACTGTGATATTACTAAAAATATCATTAATATTTCACTCTAAATGCTTATAGGAAAAGATAGTTCCTTAGGAGCAAATCCTTGTTTAAATAAAATTACAAGCCTGTTGATTCCATCCACTTTCTGCTCGGATCAGTTGATCAGGGTTTCCGGTCTCACAGATGAAGCACCACTGGTGTCAGAAACTGCCTGCTATATAGCCCTTATACTTCAAGGACTTTTACCAGAAACAAAAAAAACTTTGTGACAATGTTGTCTTCAGATATGTTGACATCAGCTACTCTTTCCTCTTATATCTTTAGGCAGGCACTGTAGGAGGTGTATCATAAATACAGTAAGAGCAGGTTGATAAAACAAGTAGAGTGAGTGTAATCAGACTATTTTGAACATTCTCATTATAAAAATATATTGCATTTTATTTTCATTTTGTGAAGGTAAATGGATATAAATCTTGCACTATTGAAACCCAACATCGTTTATGCAAATAAAAGATTGGTCCATCAGCCAGGTTCAGGGAAACCAGTAATCTCAAAGTGACAGCAAGCACCATCAAAAACTGAGAGCAAGACAGGATCCAGGTACATCTGAGTGGTAACTTTTCCTCTGGCAGCTTACTAATTTTGACTTTCACAGTTTCAATTCCTCCACTTGAGACAGAGTTCAATACAAGATCCTCAATACATTTTAAGCATCTGCTTCAGCCAGTCTCAGCTGTCTGGAATTTAAGGTTCAAATGATTTCATTTGTGAGTAGGCTATCTGAGTCAATGTGTTACTCACAAAAGTTAGGATTCAAAGTTAGGTGAAACCTCGGCTAAATTACCATCTTTCACTGTGCTATTACCTTCACATTTGTGAGATCTCAGGCATTTTTATAGCTGGAACAGTATCACTTCAGTAGAGTGGTACACTATCCTTCTCTACCATAAATAATTGTAATGAAATCATACTAGGGAACATTTAATCTAATTTTAACTTGGCTTAGTTTTGGTTTAGAAAATGAGAAGAATCCCAGAAGTTACTAGTTGGGCTTTCCATTTACTGCTAAGATACCATGTCTTTGAAAGGCTTTTATTTAAAGAAACATTCATAATCTATGTTTCTTTTGGTGTCAAGTCCTCAGACTTTTCCACTGCTGTCTCCAGCTCTTAAAACTGAGCAAAATCAACAATCATTCTTTTTTCTGGTGCTTCATACAGTGAAGAAAAGGTGAAAATATGTGAAGGTCACATGGATGCTATGTCTCTAGGGAAACTCTGGTTAAAGATGTGCAAATGTTGCCCATGCAAATATTGCCCATGCAAATATTCCATAAATTTTCAGTCTGGTTATTCAGCAAAATGGATATCACCGTCAGCTATCTAAGGGCTGCTGAAGTAACCCTAATGCTTTGATTTATTTACAAAGATTGTTACATGAAAAAGGCAGTCTCGGCTAAGAACTAATTTGCTGTGGATTTTTTTGCTCCTTCTAATCATTTGTTTATCTACTCAAATATTCTTAAAAGAACATTCGGGCAACTGACATAGATGCACGTTGTGACAGGGCACTCAACTCTCTGATGACCGTCCTGAACTCTGCCTTCAAGAACAGCTCTGAGGCCTGTACCCATGTAAATTAGATGAATATTCATCTTTTATGAACAAGTATCTTTTACTTACTATTCAGCTGTTCTTAAATGATGTGAACGGTATGGTAAAAAGGGCTGAATTAAAGGCACAGTGTCTTCAGAGATACTTACATTATGAGGAAATTTCACATTATATTCTGTTGTTGAGGCCAAAAGGTGAGCTGCACCTGCGATAATGCCCGAGGAGCGAATGCTCCTCAAGCCTAAGTTCTGGTTACACTCTTCTGCCTTGAAGTCAGATAAGCTACTAACCCAGACCTTCTGGGGTACGCAAATACACCACAAACCCAGGAAGAGAGCTGCTCTTTCAGACTCCACTCCGTTTCTTTCAATAGGACTTGCTATCTCCCAAGTAGCAGACCTATCCTTAGGAACTAGTCTCCCGCTCCAGAAACCACACGCCGAAGAAAAAGCCCGCAGCGGAAAGGAAGCGAAGGGAACGTAAGCCGCAGAAGCCGTGCAGGCCCGCACCGCCTTCGGGCGAGCTCAGCCTGTCCCTCCCGCCGCCGGAGCTGTACAGCCTGTGCAGGGCCCGCAAAGGAGGCAGCTCCTCTCAGTGTGTACAAACAACCGTGCCGGTTCCCCTAGCAACCCGGCAGCCCGGCGAAGGCGGCGCGGCCCGGCCCGGCGCGGCCCGGCCCGGCCCGGCCCCCCCACCCTCCTCTTCCCGCCCGCGGGGCCCTCGTGGCACGCTTCCTCCCCTTTTGGGCAACGTGCTTCAAGATTTGTACCGATAGAGCCAGCTAAGGTGAACGGCTGAGGACGTGGTTCAGTTCAGTGAGGCGATAAATGCATACGGCTCTGCAGGCTTGTAACTGGCCAGACTGTGTCAGAGCTTCTCGTCTTACCTTGGAAGCCATTCTAAAATACCTAGCAATGGAATGTGCTTAAATACGTATATTTTGCATGTACATTAGTAAGGTAAATAGTAATTTACTTAGTGAGACAGAACTAAAAAAATTAGAGACAACTAAATACCCTTTGAAAAGGGAGATGGACTGTAGACAACAGCATGCTGTGAATTTTAATCCTTTTTTTTTTTAATTCACTGTCTGCAAATTAGGTTTTGTTCGCAAGCTTGTTGCTTTCCTCACTAAGTGGAGATATATTATCAATACAGCATTTCTGGATCCATAATAGCTAATATTTGTGTCAGCTTTTACTGGCAAGAAGCCAGAAAGAGGGAAACATTTCATTTATTATCATTGACAAATATATAGGACCAAAAAAAAAGATCCTGTCGGACTCAATTTCCACAAAAGTTTGTTTCATTAGAGTTATTGTAATCACACCATTCAGATTATTACAATTACCGTTGGGTATTTCATACATAAAATGTATGTTTGCATGAATCATGTTAAAAACAGAAGAATGTGCTTCCTTTTGATGAACTTGGAAGATAATGCTTTGAGCAAGATGACTGAGACAGATTTCATATGCTTAGTTGGATTCTCACAGCTAAGTGGAAATCCCACATTATACTCTTAATTCATTATGAACAGGTAATCTTTCCATGTCTCTGACAAGGAATATTTTAATTCATTGTCTCCTTTCAGTTGGTGGTTCCTATCACCAACAAATTTGTGTAAAAATATTCAGAATCTGAGTTCACCGTCTGTTACTTCATTATACTAGTGTTAGCACATGGGAGGAATTGTACCTTTTACTGAACAATTTTTTTTTTTGCAACGTATCAAGACAGAAACATTGCACTGGCTAAAAAAAAAAGAAAAGGTAGTAACACTTTTCCTGATATCTAAAAGTTTGTCCAGCCCATCATGAGAGACCTACTGGTAGGAAGAGTGCTAATACCATGTCAAAACTTGGCATACAGGAAAACTGATACTCTGGCCAACGTACATATTTTCATTATGCTGCTTTGGACTGACCTCTGATGGTTGGCTCTGCTTATCTGGAAGCACCAAAACAAAAATGGATATCATCAACTGAGTATTAGTGAGTCCTTCTCTGTACTAACATTGTTCAAGAAGTTCTCATGTACTCAGTCATGATATTTTTTTTTTAGGCATTTATTGTGTATGATATTTTGAGCTAGAAATTAGATGCCTAACCTCTAATGGAAGGCACTAGTAGATGGATGCTTTACGTTTTAAGTACCAGCTGTTGCTGGTACTTAAAAAATACATCCTCAAATGTAGTTAGTTCCAGTTTGATTAAACAGTACTAAGTTCAACAGCAAGTGCTTCCACAGTTAGATTTTTAACATGGCTTACCTATCCAAATTTTCTTCAACCCTTTGACATTTCTTCTCAACACACAGTAAGATTAAATTTAAATAATCAAGTATGCTTACCGTCAGGATCAGTTTCAGCAGTTTGAGCTGCTGTAACCAAAATGTTCTCAATTGTGTAACAAACAATAACCTAGCCTGTCTCCCTGCATCACTAGAAAGCATTCAGTTCTCCTAATGCCTTATGTTGAAGAGAAGAAGAGTTTGTTCTTGAAATTCAAGATATATAACACACAGCCTGGCTGCCCAAATAAAATATGAGGTGCCATAAATGCTTCATTTTATTATGCATCAGTACATTTAATCTAAGGGGTCATTGACCTATTTCCTTTAAAAATAAATTACAGTGCTTATGAAAAATTACACTGAGTTCAAATCCTTTCAGTGCGTCTGAAGACCTGGATGAAATGGATCTGCAGATCCAGAGAAACCTTTAATTTATTTCACATAGACCATCAAGTAATCACCAGATTGTAAGAAAAATGTGTTACTACCATCCTGACCAGATGTAAACCAATGAACTAGAAGCAAATGCTCCAATTTCCATTACTATTCTCCTGAGCTACATGACCACCCTATTAGTATATAAAACTGCTAGGGATCTCATGCAATTAATTTCATTCTCATGCCTTCCAATAGTCCCTTTCCTTAGAAATCTGTAGGCTGAAAAACTCTTCAATAGCAAAGTGGAATCGGAGCTAGTGTTTGCATTCAGCTTTCAGCTGCCACTTTTAAAATTTTCTTAGTTTTGTCATGTCTGTGATACAGCCAAACACTACCACAGATTAGCTTCACCTAGAAATAAAGTGATAAAGATTGACTTTTTACTTAGGTATGCCTCATATAAATAACATATATACCTATATAGGGGAAAAAACCCAACAAAACACTATTTTAATAACCCTATTAATTAGAGAGTATGACTTTCTCTATCACCATCTTTAATTTAGAACAGATCTGGGTCACAGAAATGTCATTTTAGAGAGCATTAAGGTTATGGAGAGCACTAAGGTTATGCAGCTTCCTGAGCCCCATGCCTCAAAAATAGTTACAGGATTCATATGTGCGGCTTCAGCTTTGTAATCTGTGAATACACAAGCACCAGTCACCCCTTCTAAGCATGACATCAGTGATGGCATCTCTAGCTAAATATCAAAGCTTGCTTTTCAGTGAGATGCATTTCTAACTTTAGACTCTATATCAGCAAGTTCTCTAAAAATATGACGCATTTCAAATGTACACAGAATGAATACAGAGATATAGAGTGCATATAGAGAAGTAGCATAAGCATAAAGAAAAAAACCTTAAACTTGGCGTCACTACTTTGGGTACTGTAAACTGTACCAAATTCAGGGGGCTTATGGCCCCTAAATTGCACTTCCCCCTAAATAGACCATTATGTCATTTACTATTTGTTATTCTAACACCTTCTTCTCCAGACTTACAAAATACACATCACCTTCCTACAGTGACGCTTTCAGTGGATAGGTGACCAGTCTCCCACTCATGCTCTGTAACTGGCCAACCAGACAGGTCACAGATGCTTTGATGGTGCTTTGGCTGGATCAGGAAGTTTAACTGTGGCCAAGGATTCACTTAAAGTCAAGCATAACACAGTGATGTGTGTTCACCCAAGCCAGTAACAGATGGATATTATTCCAGATTGGAAAGCAGTATAGAGTCTCATAATCAGACAGATTAACTGAGCTTCCTAACATTTGTCATACTATAGCAGACTACAGTAGCAAGGAAACATTTATTTTTAAAAATCAAAAGATCTAGTACTTTTTACAGTTTGCTTTCACATATTTTACTTCTGTGATAAGTATCATAAAGGATCACCTCAGCTGAAAAGACAGGATGTCCCCTTGATAGACTGATAGTCAGACAGAACGGCTTAACTGCACTCACTCCTATGGGCTCATGGGAACACTGTTCACAAATATGCCTCTCATTAGATTAGGGAGAATCTCATGCATTTCTAGTTTTAAAGTATATTACAATGAAGAGATCAGGAGCCACATTCTGCTCTTATTTACACTACGCAACTCCTTCTGGTGCTAGGCTCATATTAAAGTCACGGTGAGCTCCATTTCTTTTGTTAAGGTAAATCAAACATTTTTAGTGAGTCTCATAATGCCACATGCTAATCCTTTTATGGAAGCTTCTCTCTCTGGAGAGATTTTTAAATGTGTTTATTAGGAAGACCATATTTATATCTTCGGGGAAGCCTGTATATAAAAGGGAAAAACCTTGTAGGGCAGATGTTGCAATTGGCTAAAAGATTGAAACTGAGCTTTGTTTTATGCAAACTAGAGCGTGAACATTTATCATGTAACTAGGATTTAAAGGAACAGCATGAAAGAATAAAAGGATAAAATTTGAACACCTCTTTATGCCCCAGTACTACATTATGAAAGCGTTGAGAATGTATCAATTGACTACTTCCCAATGCATTTTATTCTTGCTGGTCAATGACAGCTTTTAAAAGCTTCTCCAAAAGCTGGTTCAGCAAACTGTATTTAAACTTGTTATTCAATGGCACACACCAACATTTCACCTACGTTAAATGTCATGAAACTGTACTTTGTCCAATATAACTAGAATAATCAATCACATTCATTCAGCTAGCGTGGCCTGCAGGACAGTGGTGACTGCTGCTGGAACTTAATGTACACATGGATAAAATGCAAAATGCTAGCATGTCACTAATGTGTTCTCCAGATAACCTAATGTTATATCCTATGTTGTGTGAAAGATTTTTGGAACCTTCACTCTTCGAAATAGTAATGGCCCATTAAACTCCAAAGCCCCGGAAAAGAAATTTAATTCCTTGTTACAGTTTAACATAACAGGACACTCAAGGTAACTTTCTGAATTTCATCTGTCATTTTTCCAGATATGCTGGACACATCTGTTTGTAATGGGTACGAAACAAACAGCTTTCCTACATTTGTGGTCTGAGAGCACCCAAATGGCATATTTGGACTCAAGTTCTGAGACCTTCTGTTATCTCGTTGAGACTATTTTGGGATAGCGGGAAGAATGAAGACAAAACAAGGTGAAAAGAAGTGTTTGCCACAAAATTGACCCCATAGACAACATCAGCAAGATTTTACAGAGTTGCAGCTACCCAGCTTTCACATCAGTGAAAAGTGAAAATAAAACACGAGGTTCTCTGAATCTACAAGATCTGAGACAATAAGGCCCATACAGCCACCACTAGCTCAGGGTGGGTTTCATGTTTACCCAGCAGAGGAAAACTGTTAAAAGATTAACACCAATGAGCATAATATATTGATCACTGTAAACTATATACAGCTGTGTAGCTTCACATTTAGGTCAGAAATGCACCTGCTCTTAAGCTCATATCGCTGTTCCAGGCCTTTTGAAAGGGCCTTTTCTTCATCACTGAGACAGAGGGAAAGACAATTGTTTTTATTATTCTGTCATCATTCGTCACACCCTAGCTGTGTAGGCAGTTGATGCTTTACTTCTTTAGTAATGTAAGCAAAGAAAAAAATCTGGTGTTTCTGCTTTTGATTTGCCCACAGGTGGAATACAAAGGGCCAAACTGACACTCAACATTGAAGTCATAGTTATATTGCAACAGTGTTTACAGTGGCAATGACAGCAGTGACTGCCAGCACTCAAAATCACAGCACTGATGATAACTGAGTAAACAGTTTTGGGAACACTAGGTCATCCAAATGTCATTATTTGGCATATCAATATATCTCATTATCTCTCATGTACTACTTCAACTAGACATGAAGACAACTGTAGAATACATAGTAATACACAAACAGTGCAAACAGTTCAGATCATGGACACACTATTCATTATCTAAAAAAGTTTAAACTGCTCTATTAAAATATCTTATTGACTTCAGAATGGAAGTCACTTGTGATATTGCTATGACACAGCATGGAACATAAGATTCTGCCCCCCCCCCATGTCAATGCTGAGTAAGGAAATTAAGTTTGCAATTGGTATGCTTTAGCATGATGCTAACTGATGGATTGGTTTTTTTGAGTGGCATATAGCTAAAATTTTTCTCAGAACTATTTGTTCAGGAGTAGGATATGTGACACTGAAAAAAACCTCAGTGAAAGAAAAGAACATTTATAATATATTCACCACTATGTTATATTTTACAGTGTACTAAATAGAAAGATTAATGGCTGGACATAGACATTCTCAGTATTTATATTCCAATAAAAGGGTCATAATAAAGTCATTTTGGTTTCTAATTGAAAATCATAAATATTAGAGTAGTGACATAGATGACAGCAAAATGACTTTTGGTGGACCATGAGGTGATTTTGACGGCGTGTATTGAAGGCAGCAATACACACATCAGAACATCATCACAGTAGGCACCTTTTAGCACGATTGTTGACCATTTTTAATCATATACCAAACGATGAAATGGGTACTGTGGATGGATATTGAGGGACAAGGACCAAGCTATGTGACATGGACGTAAGTCTGTACTGCAGCTGTTTACCGGTTCAGCAGGTAGCACTCAGAAGCAAGTAAGAAAAGTAAAAAAAAAAAAAAAAAAAAAAGATGCATTCAGAAGGAATAGTATGAAACAGGGCAAGTAAAGCACTATGTTTTCCAATTTTCTTGGCTTTTTAAACTGTGAAACACATCAAACAATCTTTCACTTCAGTCTGATTTATTTTCTGTGATCACCTTTAACCCTATCATTATGAATATCTTGCAGAAAATTTCAGAATACCCAATTAGCATCACAGAAATTGTTATTCTACCAGTGTACATTAGAAATAGGTCTTCAAGCAGACAAAACCTTGGGGAAAAAAGGGAAGATATACTACTGATCATAAACTTACTTGGCCTTTGACATATTTTATTGCACTGAGTTGGACAGATGAGGGAGCTGTATTCCATAATTTATAGCTGGACAGTGCCTTTAACATACAGTTTATATACAGAAGTGTGAAGGACCATTACTCCATGGGAAAAATATTTGGCTGTACTAGAGAGAAGGAAATTGTTCTTTCCAACTTCAGCAGTATATATGCATTCCTCACATGACCCTCTAGTTCTGCTAGCCTGCACAGGAGTAGAAAAGGGTAGACTTTAGCCAACTGGCCACTATTCCTTGACTTGTTCCTGAAAGGACATGATGGCATGTCAGACTCGGAACAAGAAGTACAGAAGAGCGGGGAGAAGACATACTCATACTCTACAGGACACTAATCTAGACCTTAAAGCCAAACTGTAGTTATCTATGGAGTGACCACTATAGAGTGTTACGAGGTTACCTTTGCTTGAGGTGGTGAATGCCCCCTAGATTATCTTTTTACAGGTATGTATGTTTGCATATTTGGCATCCCCTAAAACTCTGTATCTATCAATACCTCAAATTATTCATTTATAGGTTCTATCATAAATAATTGAAGTTGCCTCTTCATTAAACAAATTATTGTTTCTCACCTCCTCAAATACTAACACTGATTTCGTAAACAACAATATTAAGGTATTTGCTAGATTGCCAGTGAAAGTTCCTTAAAAAACTTATTTAATACTACCTATAGAAAGGGATTTTTCTTGATTATAGGTTCACACCAGACACACCCACACGCACTCCACTTTGAACAGATAACCATGTGCTATATACTTCGTATCAGTGCTGTTTTCAGTCCAAATCAGTATGCTCTTTCTTTTTACTGAGGGAGTAGCAGCTAAGCTGTTCTGGCACTCAAAGCTCCAGCTTCCTAACTGAAATATTCTTTAGAGGTCTTGTGCTACCCCTAGCAGAAGTATATATATATATCAGTCACTATTGCAGAGACTGACTTTATTCTTTTCTGAGACGGTGTTCCTCTGCAATTGTGCTCTAAGATGCACGGTCCTACACAGCTAAGGAGCTTTGTCCCCTTTTTCCTTGCACTCAGTGGACTCACCAGTTTGGGATTTTTGTTTTAAGGCATCTCAAGAGAAAGAGGATCTACTCTCTTAAGCATTTATGACACCAAGTTGACATCCATCACAGGAAGCTTCAACCTCAGTGTTCCTGGAAAGTAGAGAGAAGAGAGCTAAGTCTATCTGTCCACTGTAACAGGAGTAATATTCAGAACATGCATTGATTTATTTTTTCTCTCCAATTAAAAAGGCAAAAAGAGGAACAAGTTGTTAATAGTTTAGCTGCATGCTAAATGCACTTTTTTATTGTGTCTTTTTTTGCCTTCCCTTTCATTTGTGTTTACTACCCGAGTACTCAGGTCATATTGCAGTTACAATTACTTTGGGAAAAACTTCAAAGTAAAGGGATAATCAGGCGCTTGCCTCATTACGAGTTGTCATGATCCATACAATTTTTTCCTCTCAAATATTTTCTTCTACACACTGATCTTCTCTACTGTATTTGTCCTGGTTTCAGCTGGGATGGAGTTAATTGTCTTCCTAGTAGCTGGTACAGGGCTGTGTTTTGGGTTTAGTATGAGAAGAATGTTGATAACACCCTG
>JAVKLA010000001.1:34305312-34332566 GCA_034782735.1 Sagittarius serpentarius
CCCCATCCCACTGGGTGGGGGGGAGTGAGTGAGCGGCTGCGTGGGGCTGAGTTGCTGGCTGGGGTTAAACCACGACAGTATTGAAAAAGAATATCAGCTTTTTAAATGCTATCTCAAGGGAACCTTAACCTTTGAATGTATTGTGTCTCTGCCTATCAAGACTTTTAAACTTACCCAACTCAAAAAACCTCTCAGTATACACAGGGGGGAAAGGAAATAATTAATACAGAATATTTTATATAATACAAGAATTCTCATAATATAAAAGCCAAACAGCACCTGAGTAACTCTCAGAAAATATACCCTTCCTTTTATACTGACACTTAAGCATGTGTATGAATGCTATTCTATGACTATCTGAACCCATGTGTAGTCAAAGTGTCCTAAAGATTTCCTTCAAAGATCACATTCCTTGGTCACTAACAGATTTCTATTTCTTCTCATTCTCAACCCAGAAGTATCCCTGAGTTCAAGTTAAATCTTACAAGTTACAGCAGATGCCATCTGAACTCCCTACCAGTTTGTTACAGTCAATGGTCAGGATTAAGTTCTGTATCTACAGAGTACAGACAATCCTGAGAAGTTACACAACAAACTGCAGACCCCATTTTAAGGTGGCCTCAGGCTTCATTTCCAAGGTATGTGGCTGACTGACTTTTCTCCAAATCATCTTATTTACCTTTCTTTGAATCATTTCCATAATCCAATATTCTGATTCCAAATAGATGTTAGTTTTCTGTATTTATATTTTATTTTTATCATCTCCACTTGCCTTTTAAATGTGAATAAATACAACAGAATGTGATTCAGAGGAAAAACAGTGATTTCATGAGTTCCCTCTGCAGTCTTCCCCCCCCATATAAATATCTTATCATCTTTAAAAGCTTTTCCCAAAACAGCTAAGCTAAATCTTCCAAGTTGCAATTTCTATTAATTCTTGTCTTTTTGGACATAGAGACCAGTTTATTCCTTTCCTTTTTTTCGTCATAGTTCACATATGTAAACAATTGGGTTTCCTGTTAGTTCTCTAGATTAACAAACTCAGTTTGCTGTTTCTTCAGAAGTCATGCTTCTCTACCCTAATTATCTTTAGAGCCTGTCTCATCTAGACTATTTTCAACTGATCTACATCTTTCTTGAAGTGTCTGAATTTGAACACTGCTTCCCACAGCAGACCCACAGCATTGCAAGAGGGACCCTAAAAGCCCTATGCAGAGTAGGCAAATCTCCACGTGTTTTACAGTGATGCTCCTGCTTACGACGCACTGCTCTGTAGTCACTCTTTCCTCAGCTGCACATCCCCACCTAGGTACAGACCTCTGTACTCATCCCCGCTGAACCACACCCTATTTTGTCAGACCATTTTATCTAATTTTGCCAGGATAATTTCAAATTCTAATCCTGGTGTTTTGCAGCCCCTACCAGCCTGGTATCATCTGCAAATTGAAGTGGACTTTTCAAACCATTCATAAATAAAAGTTGGATAGATTATTCATATATTATTAACCATAAGGCATTTTTAACTTCTGGTCTGACTAGATAAGAGAGCATTATGCTTTTAACTAAACTTTTCCCCTGTAATTCACTTGTAAATTAGTGTTATTTTCAATGACCTTGAGGTTGTGTGAATTCTAATGTTCTGCTGCAGTTTAAAAAGCTGCATGTGGACAGAATCTACTATAATGAAGCCTTTTTTCTCCCTTCTTCACCCCTTGGATGCCAGTATAAGTTTAGGATCAAATGACAGCTTAGGCGAGTTTCCACATAATTGGACATTAATCAAAGTTTGTGAGGTTTGGTAAGTTTTCTGCTGTAGTTATACACTTACATATGCGCCTCTGAGTTTCCAAATAATATACGTACATACTTCCCTCCCTAAGACAATGTTTTCTAGAATAATCAAACTCCCAATGACAGCTAAACAATTTGGCAAATTTTAAGCATTTTTCTGTGTGCATTTTGTTTTCTGTAAACGTTTCTTGGTTATTTATGCATTTTAGCTAGTTTTCATTGTTTATTTTTTATATAGTCTTGATGAAGGTGATTGGTCTCATCAGTCACATGGCATAGCTCTTGGCTGCATGTCTTAATTGCTGCAACTTTGAAAATAGGCAAGTAATGAATAACCAGTAGTGAATGCTGATGAATGAAGACCTGCTGAATCATTGCATAAATATTCTGCATTTGAGACAAATATGGGAATTCCTAAGGGCTAGCTATTCTTGAAGCATTGCTACAAATGCCTTTTGGTGAATAACTGAAAATATTCAAACCCAGAGGTCAATGTCATGACTAAGCCATCCAGCTACTTGGGTTTTGAATTCATACTTGCAAATAGTAACCTTCACCCAATTTCCCCTAGGTCTAAAACATTTTACCTGTGCTATTAACATTAAGAAAAGATACTAGAAATATACTAGAAAGTATTGTAGCTGCTTTAGTAAATGAACAAGTAGTTAATTAAAAAAAATATAATAATTTAGAAAGATTCATCAATAAAAGTGCTATTGATCTGAAGCACACTACTTCCAGCCTTGAGTTTCTGATGGAAGTTAAAATACCACTCTAGCTATCACAATCAAAATCTGGTTCTTTAAGTTTGGACAATTCAAAGATTAACATGGGTATTTACCACTTAGCTATCCAAATCATACCTTATTAGGAACAAGTGGCCAGTATGAAAAAAACCAAATCATAAAGGTAAAGTCTCCCAGTAAGAAGGCCTAAATTCTAAGTATACTTTTCCCATTACTCATAGGAGATAAGGTTAAAATGAATATTCTAGCATTTCAGACAAGTATAATAAAGTATTTCACATCTTTTTTCTCCTACACCTTAGCATCTACTCACTTCAGTGAGAGTGACAAAATTTGTTAACTTTTACATGTACAGGAACAGACCCATTTTTTTGCAAATGTCATTTAGACCAACCAGAGAAAAACAGAAGAAAACAAAAAAAAACAAACCGCAGAGTACTCTCAGGCACAGATTAAATAAATACCAGAATAAGTGATTTTTGGCTGAGGATTAAGTTGTAATTTTTGTCCCATGATAAGCTGCTTTGTTTCATGCCCTGTACAATACAGGTGAGCTAAACTTTTTTTATTTCAGTCTTTGCTGGCAGACAGTAAGCGACATCTAAGGACAGAGTTGTACTGAGAAAAAACTCAAAGCTATTTTGAAAAATAGCTCGGCTTACCTTCTAGTTTCGTACCCAGAAAAAAAACAAAACCGAGATATAACAGAAAAGTGAAATCTTCCTCTTTCCTACAACCCTGCTCCAGTGGTTAAATCAGTCATTCAAAAATTAACTAAAAAAAGTCAGTTTGAAAGGATTTTCAAAGTTCTCAAGTCCAGACCTTACTGATACAGGTGTTACTCCATACACGTTTCTTGCTTGCTTCATCTTGTTTTAGATTTCTCAAGTAATGGGAATTCCAGCTTGCCTAAAGCTGTTATTCTGTGGTCTAGCAGATGTCAAAGAACACTTCTAGCTTTCGGCATTGTCGAAATAAAGTGATGGGAGAAGAACATCCTAGAACATGGGAGCTGAGAAAAGCAGATTAGAGTGAAGAAGAAAAGTGATAAGATATACTGGATGCTGAAAACAGAAACATGTACCAGGAAGAATGAAGGTTAATGAAATATTCCCATAAATAAACATAATCTGTATAAACTATAAAGTCCTATAAGGCAGAACATACACAAGGGAAACAAGAAAGCTGTTCTTATTGTATGAAATCTTTGTTAAATAAGAAATTCAATAGAAAGTTCCAATCACTTGTTAATACCAAAGCATATCACTGTTTTGCAAAATTGCCTATTTAGAAACTTTATAGTGAACTCCAGGCAACACAGCTGGGGCTGGGAGGGGAAAGGGAGCAGGGAGGAAGAAAAAAAAAAAAAAAAAAGAATTCACAGTTGCTCTGACTTCTCTTTGCTCTAGGTATGAGCAGTTATCATTGTCGTTTCTGTATACAACTTGAGTTCTTTACAAATGAAGAAGAGAGAACTCAATGCAAAGTAGGAATTGATTGTTATTTTCCAGCAAATAGTACTTTGGGTTTCCTTATCATGAAGCTGATTATCCGAGAAGTGGAATGCTCAAAAATTTTGCTAGATAAAAGAAAAAAGCTATCTCCACAGTTGGGTACTTCTTGATATTCAATGCAAACTGGTACATTTTTCTTAAAATTTAATTTTCGGTAATGTGCAAAATCATGTTTTAAATACAAAACAGACTTCATGACTACATTTTCTCATCAAATACAGCAAGAATACAACTCTACGCCTGCATGTTATTTTTATGGTATGTATGTTTGCTCCATTGAAGAGAGATCTAAAAATACAGTGTCTGTAAGAGGTAGCATAGAGATGTAAATACGTTAATTGAATAGCAAAAAGAATGCGTGCATTTAGCGTAAGTAATACATTTCCATGGATAAATTATTTCATTATTTTAGCAATATATGCTGAAATACTGCTTTCACTGCACAGTGTATTAGTTATTAGAGATATAAAGGCAACAATCCATTTTAACAGGGCTCTGCTGGAGAACTAGATTTGTATAAAGGCAGCTAAGGTATTAGATCAAGGTACATGACATTCTGAAAGAAAACAAACAAAAACAAAACAGAAAACAGCTGTGGTGGTGTCATTTTATCTACTTTGGGGAACGGACGAGAAATGAGTTTCAAGTAGGATTACGTGAGTGTCATGGGGTGGAGGGAAAGTTGGCTCAAAGATTAGTCATTAGTTCAAATGGCTTTCAAGGAAGCTGGTGATGAAAAAGATGTGCTTGTTTAACAGTCTGGATCATTCAGCTTGTTAATGGACTTAATTACCCAATGGACAGAATCCCCAAGAAAAAAAATAAATGGTATTGCTGTCTGTATTAAGAATTTATAGCTTGTCTCAGAACAAGGACAAAAGATCAATGAGGATTATGAACTTCCCCTGGCCCCTAAAAGTATATGACAAAATTAAAGAAAGGTGATCCGATACTCGTGGGTACATAACACTTGTGCATCACAATCTTTTTAATGTAGGATGACTGTATCTGTCCCTGCAATACTGGACAGGTCTAATTCTACATCTCTGTCAGCCCCTGGGGGAGGATCACTACTTTCCTCAGAGAAAGGAAAAAAAAAAAAATCCCTTAATTTTGAAAAAAGGTCAGTGTTACTTTTCTTCTTTCTTTTGTTTATGTTCCCTTCCCTTTTCTCCAACTATTAACACAAACTTACATTATTTTTAAAAAGGGAAGTTCTGTCCATATTTTGAAATGGAGAGAATATTTTCACTTTAAACACTTTGTCAGAAAAAAATGGGAACATATGCTGATAACTTCAAATTGGTGTAATTTAGTTTCAGTTGTAGACTGAGGTAGAGCCAGTTCACATCAGTTGTCTTCATGATCTGTGCTTCAGAAAAGCTTGATTTCTGGCACATACAAGAGCTCTAGTTTGTCTAGAATTGGGATGTATCACAAAAACTGAATGTTGCAGAATAAGCTACAGTAATTTGTTATATCCTTAGCACAGCTCCTGCTGATCTTGGAAGGAGCAAAATACTGTGTTAGTGAGACACAGAAGGCACTGGAAACAACTACTGCTAGCTAAATAACATACTGCAGTTGCACGTGTACGTTTATAGCACATGTTCAAACTCATACTTAAAAACCTAATGTCAGCACCGTAAAGGCCTGCATTAACATTTTCATCCAATAAAAGCACAGTATTTTGTATTTAAAGTGTATGACACTACTTACCCACTGGGAGCATTTTGTTAAATTAAAACTGAATAGGAACATGAACATGTTTCCTAGGCAGAAAAGTCACTATCTGTAAGACAGCTTGAAACAATGGAATGCTGTTCAGATGCTCACATAAATGAGTACACAGCCAGGCTAGAAAAGGTCAGATGTAGTTAGAGCACAATCCGCAAGTCATAGTTTGTTTCAGCAAGATTTAATGTGTTTGACTCAAATATTTGACGGGATCGTTAGCATTACTGCAAGTGCAAGGACAAGCCTTTGTGTTTAAATAACCAAGGAAGAGGCACAGCCTAGTTTCTCATGTATTTTCCTGATTTATGTTATTATCCCAGTCTTTCTGGTGCATTTTCTTAACTAACAGGGTAACTTGTTCAGATCTCAAATCTAAATACATACTCTAAGCACCTGAGCACAAAATTATTTCCTTACATGATAATGCAATGATATTGCTCCAGTGAAAGCATATATTCTTGCATCCCTGCAGCTGTGAAGAATGGAGTGATTTTCCACCCTATTTGACCTACAGCTTTTAACCTACAGCCTATACAGAAATGTGAACTTGCAAAATTTTTAAATCAAGCAGAAAACCCCAACAAAAAGTAACTAAGAAATGTGAAAGGCAAGTCTATTGACAGTTATATTGTTACAGAAGGCTGAAGTTTTCCACTGAGTGCTTCAAGTACAAATACTAGTGTCATGAACACAGTTTCTTACTCTATTTTTCACAACTTATTTTCCATCATAAAAAGGAATATTTTGACCATCCTTGCAGGAAGTCCAATGTATAGTGTCATTTTGAACTTGATCCTGTC
Organism: Sagittarius serpentarius; assembly: GCA_034782735.1. Classification (NCBI taxonomy): domain Eukaryota; kingdom Metazoa; phylum Chordata; class Aves; order Accipitriformes; family Sagittariidae; genus Sagittarius; species Sagittarius serpentarius. The sequence continues at coordinate 34,311,901 of JAVKLA010000001.1, forward strand.
ATATGATACACTCCAGTTCCCCTAGCCAGGGTACATCCTTCTTAAGAGAATTCCCATGATGCTCCACACCTCAGTCAAGCAACGATCCATGGTATATCTTAGAAAACTTAACTCTTAAGGGCGATGGCTTCAGAAGTACAGAATGGAGTTCACTTTTTAAGTCCTTACAGATCAGGAAATATGTGGCTTTGTTTAACTGAACAGAAAGTTATTTTTGGTGAACTTTGAAATACAAAAGGAAGAGTTTGAATTTAGTCAATTTATATTTAAAACCACAAAACCCATTCACAAACAAAAAAGTTTTCTACGGAAACGGTCTCAGATCTTCTGCTTGTAGAGTTACTACAGTGGAAACAAATTCAGTGACCACTTATAACATCTAACTTTTTGCTCTCTCTACAATCTCCATAAACCTACAAGAACACATTTTCAAGCTCCTTTTCTCCTTGATTTGTATAATGCCACTGATTTCTCCAGAATTAATTCCTAATTTACATGAGTAAAACAAAAAAATTAATCAGAAGAATCAAGATCTTCACTGAAGCATTTGAGAATCATTTAACAAGGACCATTTTTGACCATTAGAACCTTTAGGGATCCAACAGGGATTATTTTCAAGTTCCCCTCCCTCCCCAGTTCCCTCTTCCCCCATTAGCCAAAATGCTCACCTTATAGATGGGAAACCAAGGGTCCTAATTTCTGCCATTCCTAGCCTAGAAGAAAGTCATGAATGTAGAATTCTGCGCTAGTGAATTTCTTAACCACTGTTATTCATTTTTCTGCAATGAGTTTCTCTTGCTTCATTTTGCATCTTGCTTGAATCCTTCCTCCACGTTTTCTTTCAGAAGTATCAACAGCTTCCCAGCTCCTGCTCTACAGATAAGAGCCTCCACAGGGAGCTTCCTGAAATAACATTCCAGGACAACTACATTGTTTTCTTCACTAACTGAACTACGTTTTTCCCAAGAATATGATCACTGGATTTTTGTTTTCCTCCTGATAACTCCTTCTTACATTGTAGCGCTTTTTTAAGTCTAGATGTTTGTCAGCTTGACCTTTCCAGCTTATTGGGACCAACTGTTTTTGTAATAAATCACTTTGCTTTTCAACAGCTTCCTTACTTCCAAGGCCTTCCAGCGGCTTTATTAAAAGTTGCAGAAGGTCAGTCTGAGCCATAGGTTCTTGGTACTAAATCACACAATGTAAGACTCGGATATTTTACAATCAGCATTTGTAAGAAAAGAAAGTTTACTAATAAGTTTGTTTTCACATTTCCATGTAACTGCAAAAGTGTCAAAGTTTGAAAACATATAATCAAATTATAAGATTGATCAAAACAGGGAAAAAGATTTAAGAAGTTGTAACAGTTAATGGTAGCATTGGTAAAAATCAAGTTTTGCCTACCTGAATGAGACAGGGTCTACGAGTCCTTTGGGTTCTTATCACCATATATATGCTGATATATCACCAACAGAGCTAGCGATAAGTGGATTATCTCAGTCTGCAGCTTTTAAGCAGTCACTGAGTCACTGTGCATTTACTGAAGTGAATTCACCTTTGATGTACTCACACTACTTACAGCAGTATTCTGGCTTTTGATGCACCTGCTTGTGCAGCACATCTCTACTTCAGGTACTATACTAGAGCAGAAGACATCTACAAGTATAGCTTTAGATCCTGAGGTGCAGTTACCTTTTCTCCTGGCAAAGAGTTTCCCTCAAAGTAGTTTTAACCAGTGCCACAAGTAAACAAAAGTTACCACAGCAAAGCTCTTTTAAGCTCCTATAGGTACAGCTATACCAGGCCTTCTGCCAGTACACAATTACATAATCAAAAGCCTAACCTAAAATTCTCCTGGCAAAAATTTAACACAGGTTTGACCTAAGAAAAGCATCAAGTTCCTCTTCTCAAGAAGAGAAGGCACAACGCTTTAAGGTTTCTATAGAAAGGAGGATCAGATTCCAATAAAGGGAGTCCTAGAATCTCAGCCGGCAGACTTGGCGCACAAAGGCCAATTAAGGGAAAAACATTATTCCCCAAGCTCTTCTATCACACAATGATTAGAAGGGTACATTACATTATTTTCTCCCAAACATGCATGAGATTAAGAGACCGATCAGCACAATGTTGGACCACTTAGCTGTGGTCCGAATGGGGGGAAGCAAGCAGGACACCTAAGCTGCCATTCACTGCCTCCACCGCTGGTTTTGCCAGTTCTTGGCATACAGAGGAGAAATGGGCATGGGCAGGTGACACTTTCTCTAGCTGAGTCTTCAGGGATGCAGTTACTAAGGAAACTGTACAACAAGCAAGACAGTACAGATTTGGCCCTTGGTCCTTCCATATAGGCTCAGAAACACAAGACTGAAAATTTTCACCTGGTCAATTTTCACTTAGCGGGGGACTTGACTTTGCTGCTGGATTAGCTAGGCTGCTTTATCAGCTTGTCTGCTAGTTTATGAACGACAGTTTGAAAAGTCTACATTGCCAGCTTAAGATTAGCATCCACAAGCCTCAGATTTATTTCAAGTTATTTAGATTAACATACATGTGTCCTAGATGTAGGATTTCAGAATGGCAAGACTTCTCCCTGCCCCCCAAATGTAAAATGTAGATCTGTCAAAAAATGAAGATAAAAAAATGCAGGTCAGTGCACAGTGTTGGTATATTAAGAAGTTTGAAAGAATGTAAAATGCATACATTGCCCTAAGGGAATTGCAGAATTAAGAAATGCAGAAAATTAAAATGCAGAAAAATTTATGTAAAGACCCAACAAAAGCCATTGAGACTAAGAATAAATCTTAGATGCACTGAAGTTATATTGCGTGTACCCAAAAATAAGCCAGAGTTGATTAAAAAAAAAAAAGTCTGAAGACTTATGTTTGCAGTGCTTACAACATAGTGCATAAATATTAAAATCATATTAGTGAGAGTTGAAACAATGAAAACTCTTAAAACCCAAATGCATGCTAGGCATAGAAGGAAGAGTTGTCAAGAGAGACAAGATAATTAACACGTGAAATTCAGAATAACTGCCTCATAAGGGAGCACTGCTGACCTAGGGAAAGCTTAATTACAAAGTATGGGAAAATTAGGACAATAGGAATAAACCCTCCATGGAAATATCAGAGAAAGCACAGTTGTTTCCTGAAACTGTAATGCTACAGCTGTTCTCTGTTCAATCTTTCTTCTAACCTGTTTTAAAGATACACTAACAATTTGTTTAGACTCCAAACTATATTGCCTGCAAACAAAGGCAACATAAATCCCAAGCAGTTACTGTTTTGAGATGATGCATTATATATTAGAATGGAACAAAACTGTAAAATCAATGTCAGCATTAACCCCCAGTTCATGGGTGTTCAAACTGATTTTAAGGACATGCAGAGCATAGCTATGTGGAGGTCCTATCCAATTTGATTTTATTGCCAGTGATGAAAGCTACACGTATTTAAAATAGTTGTTCACATCTTTTCAAGAATTGAAAACATTGCAACATACCCTACAATATTTTGTTACTGTCAGAAACAAGGTAGGATACAAAGGAAATAGATTTATATACAAAGAATGACAAATGTAATGTTTAAGGTAATTGCCATGTAACAGAGTCCAAATATTCAGCAGTATTTCATTAACTTTCCAACTAGAAAAGTGTCTATAAATCCAGTTGTAATACTTGAATAAAACATCAGCTGCATTTAGTATTTGTGGATCACAAGTTCCACCTTGAAGATTTGGCCCTAAGTTCCTCCTCCTCTCCCATCCTCATTTCAAGATTTCGGTTATACTTTGATAGAAAGCCGATATCATCACCAAAAAAAATTAAACAGAGCATACACTAAGAGGTAGACATACAAAACGTGTCACAAATGTTAGAGTTTGAGAAGCAGATATTTAACTGAACAGGCAGGCAGTTCCATGAGAACAACCACTCTGCAGATGGCTTACCAGCTGCAGGTCTATTTAATTCATTGCATACAGATGTTTGATTACACATTCGTTATGTAGGAGACCATTGTGCAGCCAGGTGTTCACAGGATCAGGTAATCAAGCATTGTTTGATTATGAATTCATAAAGTGTTATTATTGCAGTGCTAAAGCAAGTACTATTATTCTTGTTTCTATTCGTCTGACTCTTTTTCCTTGAATTGCCACCATTACAATAATCAAAATTCTTTTGAAGCACTGTGGCACAGGCATATTTCACACATTGAACTTGCTATACATTCTTATTACATAATATTTGTAGTCACTATTGGGAAGACAGAGGAAGAATGAGAGTTTAGTGACATTAAGTAGGATCTTTTCCTTCTCTTCGGCCAAGAACTGGGATGCCACCTTGGTGGAAGTTTTTCTGTAAATTGCTTAATTCTTCAGGGACAACATATGTAATAGCATCTCACTTCACATCTCAGACTTCCCACATGAAAGTCAATTGATCAGTCAGGGAACAAAGGCCTTTACAGTACTTATGGTTTAAGCTTTCCCCTCTTTTTCAACATTTAATCTTTCAATCTTGATTGAAAGAGACAAGTATGAGCCCAGAGCACTAAGACAGGCATTTCCTGCAGGTCTACAAAAGCATATGAAAAACTGCCACCCTAAGATTTTGTTAGCAGGCTACAGACACAACACTGAAATGAAATTCACATTTCACTTGAGTTCTAGACAATAAAATGGACTGCTGCAGTAAAATACATTTAGCAATAGGTAGCTATAGAAATGTAACAGAGCAGACATAATGCTGCCTTACGACTGGGCATTGTATAACTACTGCAATGACAGCACTGGTCCAAAGATCTATCAGCTTTTCAATTGACCTGCCTTTTCTTAGGATTCATCCTTCTGCAAGAGGTTTGTGGATGCTATCTCAAACAACAGCATTCAGGATTTTCTCCACAGAAAAACTGAAAAAAAAAATAATTGTAAACATTGTTGAACCCTAACATTAAATACAGACTTTTTACCTATTCTAGATTCCATTTTCCCTTGAAATCTCTCATGATCTGCTGGGCTCTCCCTGAAACCACTTGCCGATGGATCTTCCAATGTTAAGAATCCAAAGAGACTGCTATTAACTCACAGAATTTTAACCTCCTGCAGATCTGACTTTTCATCTTCAGCCTGAATATTTCCCAGACTTGCCAATGCTCCGCAAGAGGACCAAAGCTCACCGCCTTCCACGCTGTCCTTTCCAGGAAGGTCCCACTAACCGTATTCTCCCTCCACAACCAAAATTCACACTCCCTGCCCAAAAATCAAATGCTACCCTTCTACAGCCTTTTAAACAAAAGCTGACTCTTTTCCAGGTGGTCCTGATAATCAAATTTACTGGCACTGTTCCAGGTGCATTGTCAGGACTTACTAAGCCTTTTGGTTCCTTGCACTCTCTCTTTTAAAGTGGAGATTTATTCATCTTACTACTGAAGTTACTATTTGGAAGTCACTATTGGCTCTCTAAAAATGAGACAGGAAAGAATTAGAAAAGGAATGAAGTAGCAAACAAAGTAGTAAAAATTAGTGATCTCCTTTACTATCTCAACTTGTCAGTTTACACACAACGCATGGAATAACATTAAAAAACTTTTTTTTATTTTGCATTAGGCCATAATATCAGGACAAATATTGTGTTTTCATAAAAAAAATCAGAAACATTTAGACATCATGGAACGCTGTGTCCAGTTCTGGGCTCCCAAGTACAGGAAAGACACAGGCATGCTGGAGTGTGTCCAGAGGAGGGCCACGAAGATGGTTAAGGATTGAAGCGTCTGACATAAAAGGAGAGGCTGAGAAAGATGAGACCACTTAGCCTGAAGAAAAGGCTCAGAGGCATCTTATCAAAGTGTATCTTATCAAATATCTGACGGGTGGAGTAAAGGAGAGTTAGCCAGCCTCTTCTCAGTGGTGCCCAGTGATAGGACAAGAGGCAACAGGCACAGACTGAAACACATTGCATTCCATCTGAACAGAAGAGAAGGCTTTTTTACTGGGCAGGTGATCAAGCACAGGAACAGATTGCCCAGAGAGACTGTGGAGTTTCCTCCATCTTTGATGATACTCAAAACCCAACTGGGCAATGTCCTGAGCAGCCTGCTCTCACTGACCCTGCTCGAGCAGAGGAGCTGGACTAGACGTTCTCATGTGCTCCCCTCCAACCTTAACTGTTCTGTGATTCTGAGGTTTTGTCGTTCTCAGATCATGTACCACCAAACGCTGAGAGGCTACGGAGAGATTTCCCAAGAATCATCACCTATTTAATTAGATGTAGTCCTTCCAAGCCCTTCCTCTAAACACACACACTTTTCACAAAGTGACTATACACATACAGATTATCTGGTTCTCCATAGTGACTATTTTTGCTGGCATTTCAAGTCATGCTGCAGGTCCACTGGAGCACCAGAGACTGATGTGTAAGATCAGCTTGTGTGCTGCTGTGCTTATAACAATGAGAAGAATAGTGAGGTATTGGAAGTTAGTGTTAATACATTTATTCCATTGTCTTCTCCTTTCTTGTCATATCTATGCATATATGTGAAATCTAAGTTAAAGCACTGCATCCGACAAAATAAGTAACATTCATATCCATAGGTGTCGTGGTTTAACCCCAGTCGGCAATTAAGCACCACACAGCCACTCGCTCACTTCCCCCCACACCCACCCCTGAGTGGGATGCGGGAGAGAATCGGGGGAAAAAAAGTAAAACTCATGGGTTGAGCTGAAGACAGTTTAATAGGACAGAAAAGGAAGGGAAATAATAACAATAATAATTAAAAAAATATACAAAACAAGTGATGCACAATACAATTGCTCACTGCCTGCCAACGAATGCCCAGCCAATCCCTGAGCCGCGGTGCTCCCTGGCCAACTCCCCACGGTTTACATCCCATGGTATGGAATACCCCTTTGGCCAGTTTAAGTCAGCTGTCCTGGCTGTGTCCCCTCCTGACTTTCTTGTGCACTCCCGGCCTCCACTGGCAGGGCAGTATGAAAAGCTGAAAAGTCCTTGACTTAGTATAATCACTGCTTAGCAATAACTGAAAACATCAGTGTGTTATCAACATTATTCTCATCCTGAATGCAAAACACAGCACTATACCAGCTACTAAGAAGAAAACTAACTTTATTCCAGCCAAAACCAGGACAATAGGATAGTACTTAAAAAATATAAACATCTTGCATGCAACTCAAATACAGATTCAAGAACAAAAGCACCTGTTGTCCTAAGGACTGAAAGGCATTTTGGTAATCCAGCTTGAACCAAACTTTTTATTTCCCTATTCTTACAAACAAAAAAAATCACTGATCCAAAGTCCACTGAAATCACTAACTGTTTTTTGATTTGACGCCAGCAAGTTTTGCAGAAATGCGAAAGATCTTTTAAAACAACTAGCATACAAACTACCATAGACAGCCAGAGAAAGTGTTAAGTATGTATTAAAAAAAGAATGAGAAATGAGAAATTCTGCAAACTCTCTGCAAGGCAGCCTTTGTAATCATTGCACTACTTCTATTTCAAAGGTCACTCTGTGACATATATGACATAATTATGAAAGTAATAAAAATGCTCTCAAGTAAGTACATTGGTAGAATTAGGTACGTGAGGTAGAAAAACCTGATATAAAATAAAACCATTAAAAAGATCAGTGTAATAGCTTCTGTCGACCTAAAAGTCTCTGTCATTTCTTATGACACTTGAGTACTTTAATCATGTGTTAACTTACGGATCTCATAGCCTGTTGGTACCCATCACCTACCTGTAATCATGGAGGTGGGAGTTAAGGGCTAAAAAGAAGTTGCCTAACAGGAAGACATAAAGCCTATGAGTGTGTCTTATTAGTTCTCTAATGTAAGGATGCTCGGTTTAGATCCTAAACTTACTTAGTAAGTAACCTAACTAACTTAGTAACCTAAAACTCACTACAACTATCAAAGCTTATTAAGTACTCAAGGTTGGACTGAGAATCTCATGAGATGGGGTATTCTGAGATAATCCTGATACTTTTGATTTCACTAAGATAATGAACTATAAAGACTTTTTTTTTCCTGACACAGCTGCTTTGCATTTTCCTGTCAGTGTATGGACCAAAATTAGAAGTGAAAATTAATTTAGCGGATACATGGAGCATCGAAAGGTTTGGAGTTCAGATGTTTTAAGGAAAAAAAAAAGTTGATTCTTGGGACCCTCAAAGGGCAGTACTTTATACTATTCTGTTGTCCAAGGTCTCTAGTTCTATTTTTGTACTATAATGCATTTTTGGCATTTGCTTTCAGGTCTCTTTAACTTTGCAGAATACAGTCATGCTTAGCTAATGAGAAGAATGAACTTTCTTCTTCTGCAGGAACTCAGTTAGGCAGAACTGGGCTCCATGGGGAAACACTGAAGACAGAATGGGATATGCTGTTATATCACTCCAAAAATGAGCAGCATATGCCTCTGGCAAGCGTGTGCTGCCAGTTGTGGGAGTGTATAAGTCTCACGGCCAAGAAAGCTGCTGAGTGCTAGGTTTTATTTTTGAACACTAAAGAGTGTCTCCCCTACAAGACAAAGGGAAATATTCTATACAGGCATAACTCTTGAGTAAGCAATAACTTCTGTTGCTCTAGGCTAGATAGGATTTTAAATTGGAAGTTGGGATAAGCACAAAACTGGGCAGGATAATCTCTTCCATTTTTTGGACCAGTGCCTATGATCATGCTCTTATTACTACCATTATTGATCCCTGTTTCTAATATCAGTAGTACTGTTTCTAGAGTAGTTATCTGTTCACTGTTCTGTAGTTTTGTTATGTTTGGGTAAGTGTAGAAAAGATTTCATAGCCTTACATATGAGTTTTTTCTGAAAAGCCCAAAAGTTTTGATTAGTGCTAAAGTGCTTTGAATAATGAATCTCCATTCTTTTGTCCTTTTCTATGGAAGTAATCTAAACTACATGACAACCCCCCTGATAGTTGTCAAGAGTAGCAGTGAGGCCCTGTCAATCAGTGCATGACTTGTGACTGTTTCCAAAGCAGCAACAGACAAAGCAAACCCTACAGTGACAGTATTCTCTGCTTACTTATCTTGGCAGTAGCCAACAGCTCTTAGTATTTTAAACATGACTAAAAATATCCACCAATTCAGAGAATGATATAAATGGCTTTGCAATAGACCACGTAAGCCAACACTGTTTATCACCAACACGTATAGAGGGGAAGCACTGAAAGCAAGTTTAGATAGGATGTATCTGCAAGCTTAGTTATCAATAAGCAAATAATTAAAAGGAGTAGACCGCCTTAATGTTTTGTTATTAAGTGACTAACCCGCAGATTCCTATTTAAAAATAAACCCTGCGAACATTCGGTTAATGGCTGTCCTCTGGGTAATTCTGCTTGTATCTTTCAGGGGTATGCTTACTATAATTGTCATGAAAGATTTATTCTGAAAACCTTCACTACGCCTTTATGTTCTCTAAATTAGAGAGAATTTATTCTTTGGTAGAAAGAAAGAAAGAAAGCATAAACATATTCACTTTGTTTGAAGATTATACAAGGAAACAGGAAAAAGTTCCACAGTACCCATGATGAGTTTCATACCTCAGTTAACATTTTGCTTTCTGAAAACAGTCTTAGATTACAATATCTCATTCACAAAGAGATCCCAGGAGCTTGCAATTAGGGCAAGAAAGATACATGTCTAATTTTTATTCCTGAACATGTGCTTCTTGGAAAGACTAGAATAGCAGCATTGCAGTATATCATAAAGAGTAAGCAATGTAAGATTCATCCCTGGTATTGGTATTGTACAAATATGTGAGAATGTGAGAATATGGGGGCAAAAGTCAGTAAAAACCTCTTTTTGCTGCAGCCTCCCAAAAAAGACAAGCAGTAAAGGCAGTTCACTCTAAAAATTTCCTGTAAAAAGAAAGTAGGAATAAGGAGATATTTGTGGGAACAAATGAAGAAAAAGTTCTATTTTCTTTACTGTTTTGAATTTATTCTCCACTTAGCTTTTTAATAGCCTTTTACCACCAGAACACTGAAGTATTTCATCAAAGTCAAATCACTTCATGGTCACACCTTTCATACTGTATGCAGATATGTTCAATGTTGTCCCCATTTTAGAGGTGGAGAAATGAGACAAAAGGGTGAATATGGACATAGTTATTTTTAAAGACCTGATTTTTTTAAAGGACCAGCACTGTCTTTCATCACCAGCGTTTGTTATGTTGCTTCATAAAAAAACCTGACCCTCTGGCTTTTGAAGTGCTCTGAAAATCTAGCTCTTGTCAGATGACAAAATGAGAGAAGAGTTCTGTAAGTTCTGTAGGAACTAGCTTCACTCTGGATACTGTTCAGGGCACTGTGGAAGGCTTGATTTCAAGCAATTGATCCCATCTCATCCAAGAAACCTACTGCAGTGACAGGAAGCTCCCATCACTGATTGCAGAAATGTAACCACAAGATCATCTGCCTATTTTTCTGTAATAACTTACCAGGGAGAGACCAAATTACTTTACTGCTGTCAGTATGGCTTACACAATAAAATACTGATTATTCTCAGCTTCACGTGAAGAACCTGCTAGCAGCAAAACAGAGCAATAACACACATAAAATTATAATGCTATAAGTATTACTTTTGCAAAGGAAAATGAAGTACAGTAGAAAACCTGTTTATTGATCATCATGCACATTCTTAATATTATTATTAGCACGGCTAATAGATACTGACTGTTAAGAGTAAGAGAGAGCTCTGTCCTACATCATTTTACAATGCAGAACTCCCATGTTCAAGCTACTGTTTCGATTCAACCAGATTTTGCTTCTGGCTAAGCATTACATGACCAGGCATTGATGAAATGATGTATCTTATACCAAGAAACATTAAAATTAGAGGAGACGTATAAACCAGAAATATTTTAATGATACTGTACTGAATACGGGTTTACAGTCTAAGCCTGCTGTCATTAAAGACAACTTTTGGGTTTTTTTAAGGTAATATCAAAGTAAGGTTGGAGAGTTGGAGGTCAGAAACTTGCTCAGTTTGTTGCTTTGAAAACAGAAGATATAAGAGGAACACAGCATTCTTTTTATACTGGCAACATCACTGCTTTGTGCACTCAAGCCCACAATCAAAATGTTTGCTTTGCTTGTTGAATAAACTGTACACCTGTCAATATTGCTGTTAGAATAGACTGTGAGGGAAAGGGCTGTATTTCAAATATACACCACCCTTTAGCCTTCAAAATTTCTGATTTGAAACAGCAGAAAATAGGTTTTTCTATAACATACTTATTTAATTATTTTGCATCAATACGTAAAGGATCTGTCATCTTTTTCTCCAGTAACCATCTTATTCCTCTGTTCACTCAACAAGTATATGAGTATAGTACTTGTTACAGATGCATGCACTATCACTGAATGAGGCATTCCTGTAATTAGGAGCAGGGTCACTGTTCTAGTGTGGTTCTCTGCCCACACTTATTTACCTCACTGAAAGACTAAATGGGTGCATGCTCCTGACAAAATCACAGTTGGATACATGTTTACCCTAATAACAAGTTTTCTTTCCATGGTTCTACTGCAGTATTTTTTTTACTAGTTACTACCTTTGCTAGTTTCCTATTTATGCATAAATCTACTCTGCCAATATCTTTCAGATTCTAAAGATATCACTAGATATCACTACCTTTAGTTCTTTTTTCATATTAATAATATTGTTACCATCTTATTTCAAACTGAAAATTCAAATTTGCTGTTTTATTATAAAGATTCAAGTCAGAATCTCCCAGTAATCTGCCAGTTTCTCATTCCAGTCCCAGACCCAAATCAAAATCTTACCAGAGACTTGGTTATCTTTTTCTTCAAAGTGTTTGTACAAACTCATTTCCATTTTGTATGCTCAGGAAATTAGGATAATGAGGTATATGTCTCTTGTGTATTCTCATCTTATGCAGACTGTGTTTTTATAACAATATAAGTTCACAGTCATCTTCCCTGCCTAGGCTAACCGAAAAAACATTAAACTCATTAAACTCTATTACAAACTAAGACTACCTTCAGTTTTTCTGGTACACTGTCTGCAAATAGAGAATGGCAAGACTGTTTGAGTCTCTTTCCATTGGTCTCCCATATCTAGAGTTTAAATTTAATCTCCCATATTTAGAGTTTCGTGGCAGTTTCAGCTCTTCCATTCTTTCTCGCAGGTTATTTTGTTCAGCCTGGTTTTATTCCTGGTACTATGTGCTATTCAGTTATCAGGTTGCACCAAAGAGTATGAAAGACTGAAGCAGCTCTAATTGCTTCACCTTTCTGTGGTCTCTTTAGTGTTCTTCTTGAATCTGCCTGGATGTTAAACCACCTGCAGGGTCAGATCCAGTACACTACGTATGGAATCACTCTCAACATGACATCTGTAGACTACACTTGCCTGACTATGTTCCTACACTACCTACTTCAGTGTTGCTAAGATCACTAGAAAAGTTAAACTCACGGAGCTGCACTCCATGACTTGAATGCGACTCAGTCAGACTGTGACTAGGTTCGCAGGGCATGTCATCTGTGTTTCCTTTGTCAGTGTACTTGTAAAACACAAGGGGAAGTTCTCATCTGCAGGATAAAGCAAAGCTGCTGACTAAGCCAGCAAAAATGGTCTTAGGCAACAAACTGCTACTTTTAAGTAATATGCTCAAAAGCATCCTGCTAAGTTTCCCACAGGGAATCATATCCTAAAGAGTCAGTGTGCTGTTAGATACATTGTGGATTTGCAATGTTAATTAGAAAAATACAAATAATGAGCGAATCCCAAGCTCAGTATAAGAACCGAGAAACTGAGCTAAGCACATCTATTTCTTCAAGGTTGAAGAACAGTGAGAAAGGACATAGCATTAAGAACTCATTTTGCATTTGAACAGTCTTTCCCAGGGTGTGAAGTGAATCACCAACCCAACCTGTCTGCCTATCGCCCGCTAACAAATAGGGCATCATAGAATCCAGCTAGTGCAGTATGTTCTTCGTGTTCTCAAATACAAAAGCTAAGTCAATAATTACTCTGCCTCTGCCTTTATGTGTGTTTTTTTCTTTCACAGCAGACTGAATCCATGTAGCTGCATTGATGTCAGTCCCACTGTTAAACCCTTAATCTCTGTATACTCACTTCATTTCATGCAATGTCAAAGAGATCAACCCTGCAACCAGTTCTGAGGTGTATAGGTGGTACAAACTTCTGGTTAGGACCCTGGCCCTGGCCCTTGCCCTGCCCTGGCCCTTGCCTCTTTTTCTGACAGAGCTGTACTCATTTGGCAGCTGTCAAAAGTCCTGAGCAGTCCCAACCAAAAAAGCTGGGTTGGCACATTTCAAGATACTCAGGGTCTCTCTAAGCAATAATTTGCAGACCAGCAAGTAGGATTTGCTTTTCTTTTCCAGCAGGGACTGTCTCACAAGTGGCAGGTATCATTGTCACCTCAAAAACTCTTGTTCTCCATTTCTAAAAGCAGCTATGTAGTAAGTCAACATCGGTCTCCATTCAGCATGTACTTGGACTCAAGGGTGTGGTAGACACCAGGGAAATTTGAAAAGGGAGAAGAGAGTGGCCAAAGAATAATCCTACTTCCTTTGTATCTAGTTTTTCAAAAGTTTGAACATGTGCCAAAGTCAACAAAAATGCCATGCTTAGAGAATGGTCCATTTGATCTGTAGGAAGGTTGTATTGAAAGACATTTTGTCTTCATCATAATTCTGTAAATGTTAGAAATGTTCTGGTCAAACCCTCTGTCCAGTTCTATCAGGAATATGTGATCTGTTCCTGCCCTTGTACTCAAAACAGTAAGTATGCCATGAAGCACTTGGGGAGAATTAACCCTACCCACCAGTACATGCTGGGGACTGACCAGCTTGAAAGAAGCTCTGCAGAGGACCTTGGGGTCTTGGTGGAGAACAAGCTGAATGTGAGCCAGCAATATATCCTCACAGCAAAAAAGTCCAACTGCATTAGGAAGAGCATTGCTAACAGGTCAAGGCAGGTGATCCTTCCCCTCCACTCAGCACTGGTGAGACACTTCTGGAGTGCTGTGTTCAGTTCTGGGCTCCCCAATACAAGGAAGATATGGGCTTACTGGAGTGAGTCCAGCAAAGGGTCACAGAGATAATTAAGGGACTTGAGTATCTGGCATACATGGAGCGGCTAAGAAAGTTGACTGTTTAGCTTTGAAGAGAGAAGTCTCGGGTGTGTTTTACAGATGTGTAGAAATACCTCATTGGAGGCGGTAAAGAAGAGTTATCCAGACTCTTCACAGTGGTGCCCAGTGACAGGACAAGGGGCAATGGGCACAAATTTAAATACCTTTACATCCCATCTAACAGAAGAAAAAATTTTTTTGCTCTGAGGGTAGTTGAACAGATTGCCGAAAGAGTTTCCATCCACAGAGACACTCAAAATGTGCCTGGACACTGTCCTTGGCCCCCTGCTCTAGCTGACCCTGCTTGAGCAGAGGGCTTGGGCTACATGACCTCATCAGGTCCCTTGCAACCTCAACAATTCTGTGACTCTGTAAAGCACATGAGGGTCTCTTCTAAGGCACCTGTCACTGGATACTTCCACCTATACCAGAATTCAGAAGGCAGTGGGAGCTTTGGGCAGCTCTCGTGAAGCAGCTTTTGTTTCTGTATTGTTTTGCCTAAATCCAGCCACATGACCTGCATGTTAAAAAGGCTGAGCATCGTCCATAGGCGATGGGTGAAGACCTCTTGAGAAACATAATTTTAATCTTGCTATGGCAAGTGTTCCACTCGTCAGCCAAGTCTTAACCTACGATACTGTTATCTGACTTATGGGTCCAGTTGTCAAACTAGAAATACATTATTAGGTGTCAATAAGAGCAGGATTTTATTATCTTCTTATGTATTTGAAATTTTAGGAATTATACGAATGCTGTGGTAGAGAATAAAAAAAAATTAATTTCTTCAAACACTGAATGGTGAACTTTACTAGAACATGGAAATCGTTTTCTTTTCCTCCCTATATCCCTGTTAAACTTTCTCTAGTAGTCATTCCAATTCCATTTTCTAATAGACATTTAAAGAAACTATGCCTATATCCAAGCATATAATTTGCATTCTGAAATAGGTAACAGTGCAATTAAAGGCAGCCTTTAGAAACACAGATGCATATAAAATAGAGACTAAATTAAAAGGACAGAGAAGAAGGGTGGTAAAGAACTCAATTTCAGAACAGAAATTTAAAAGTGTTTAAAACTGTTTTCTTTTAGCTGTTTTCTTTAATCTGCTTTTCAGAACCTCAGGACTGTTGCCTAAGAAACCTTCCTTGGCAGATTTTTTTACTCTAATTGTTCTACATGTTTTTCTCATATCTCTGCTTTGTGTGTGTGTGACTGTTTATAGTTTGATGACCTTTACTCATGTAGAATAATTAATCTCTGAACTCTGTTTTTACGTCCAAGTGTTTAATTTCTGGCCTCTGTTTAATATCTATGAGTAACAAGATCATCATTTTCTAACTAAAGTCCATTACCACATCATTTATTTGTTTTAAGGAAATTGCATTCATTTAGATACAGCTGCAAATACTTGCAGATTCATAGATTCATCTAGGTTCTGTGAGTAGTAACCTGAATCTTTATGCAAAATTGCAAATGATCATATTGAAATTTGTATCTCGTTTCTATTTTTATTATAATTTGACCCCAAACCTATCTTTGGCACTTCAGAATGTGATTCTCTTCCTTCTGTGAAAGGAATGACCTCTCCCTCCACTACATTTGCCTTGCGCTGGATATCTTACAGCTATTGTTAGAGATGTGTAGATGAGATGGTTCAAGAAGTTCTAGATGAGAGCTTAGAGGCATTCTAGATGTGACGGCAAGTATAAGGAACCTCTGTCCAGAGTGACCAGTCCTTGGCGTGTGCTTAGAGATCACAAATGTAAAAGAAAACAAGTCTTACCTGCGGCCTTGCATGACACAACTGCAGCGGAAGATAGTGGGAGTACAGGTCACATATAACTAGAAAAAAATGAGACTGACTAGCACAGCAGAAAGTGTAGAGCAGGGTTCTGCCCCTATGTGGAAGGAGCTTCCCTAATGATGCTTTTACTACAAGGAGTAGAGTGTTCATCTAGGTTTGATTAAGAACTTCAGAAATTGCAGTGTTTCTTTAACTGAAAGGTATTTTTCCCAGCTGGCTCTAAAGTTAGATAAAACAGACTACACACTAAAATATAGAACTGTTGGTAGCTTTCAACAGTTTTCAAGTGACAGCTGGAAAGAGAACTGTGCTGATGTTTGTGAAGCTTTCAAGACAGGCCAGAGGTGGAACTGCTTGAAATTAGAGTGCTCTGTACAACGCCTTCTGTCTTTCAATCCTCCCTCACTCAGCCATAAATAAGACTTCTTCTTGAGTTTTATGAAGACTTAACTATACAGAATAAGGAGAAAGAAATTAAAAATATTAAGGTTCTATTTTATTTTACTGTTCATGTTAAATATATTTTTTGTAAAAGTCAGAGTCTGATACTATGCTGGAACAGCACAATACACTTTCTTAAACCACTTTTTTTTTTTTTTTTTTGCTATTTATACCACAATGAACAGTTTGTTTCCATCTAGCTCTGTGAGTTTATGGCTTTTTAATAGCTCCTTTAGTCTAGTCCCTCCATAAATGTGCCTCCGCTTGTTTAAAGAACCACAACAATGTTGCGTGAAAAGTTAAGTGGAAAGATAAAGTGAGGGAGAGTCTTCAAGATGGGATCATGCTTTTTCTTTCAGAAGTGGCAGAGGTTACAGCAAGGCTGTGGTATGCTAACAGGATACTTGTTCAGGAATGGTAAAACTTGCCTGCCAAGATGGTAGTGGTCCAAGCTACAAAACAAATTACAGACTAGAATGTTCCCAAGCGTAGAAACCATCCCAGATTTATGGTGCAGAAATTCTAGTAGTTACAAGTAAATGTTGAACCAGAACTGATTCTCCATTCATTTGCAGTGTTTACACCAGTGTAATTTAACTGACTATAACAACGTTATTTTTTTATTTTCACCATTACAAGTCAAGAATCAACACAGTGGCCTGAAGAATGAGATACCATAGATGAAAATATCTTTTCTTGATGAGCCGCAATGAATGGAAACACATTGTCATCAGCTCTAGTCAAATAAGTGAGAAACACTTAAGAAAAGTAGGTAATTTGTTGAGTTTGAAGACATTTATGAAGTGGTCCAGAGACTGCCATTTGAGATCAGCTTCAAAAGATGAGATTGCCTTCAAGTAAAAAAGTAGAAACAGTCGTTCATTGCAGTCTAATTTCTCCATATACACTGACCCTGTCAAGCATGCCGCATAAATTGTTTTGTGTCAAGTTATTCTGGAGGTGTAAGCCCTGCAGTTTCATTCTCTGCACTGCTGAGAGTGACCCAGTGTATACATTAAAAACCATTATTTTCAGATAGTATCAATATCATATTGTGATGGGGCTCTACTTTGCATATTCCCTCAAAGATTATTATTAATGGGAATAATTATAAATGAGAATTCATTTTTCCTTATCCCAGCTGTCCTAAATGGCAGTAAATTCAGATTCTCTGTTGGTGACGCATAGTCTGAGAACAGAGTAAATGTTCTTTTTAAAGTAGTCCTGGACAAAGAGTATGCAAATAATTCATTATTCCAGTAATCTCAGCCCAAGACTAGTGTTTTGTGCTTTCAGAGATTCGAAGACAAACTTCAGAACCTTCTTTTGGTCTGAAGATTTCTTATCAATGACCATTGTCTGTACTCAGAACCACAGAGCCACACATAGATATACCAGAGCCTGTCTTTCCACAGCTGAACATTTGCATGACTGCTGAAAAAAAAAACCCACAAGCATTTTCATAATTTGAAAGCACTTTAATAAAACTTGTTTGTTTATTTTTAAATTGCAAGATAGATCATGACACAGATGGACACTGCAGCAAATGTTTGTAACAGTCAGGAAACATAGCATTCCTAGGAAACACCACAATACAATCTCAAGATTCAGAACTATTTAAGCCTTAAAACCCTCCATAAATATTATCCTTAACATTTTTATGAGAACCTTGGCTGAGCAGGACTACAATTATTCTGTTCTGAGTTTAAAAATAAAATAAAATTTCCTCAAATCAACTGTCAGACATTGCTTCCAGCTGGAGCATTCATGATGTGATAAAATTAGAATGCTAAGAAAACACACTCAACACAAATGGGATTGATTTAAAAGTCAGACTTCACATTTCAGCATCTCTGATGATATCAGCTGTGCTTCTGGTGTGATATCTGCATGCGGCAAAGCATGCTTGTCATAGTAGAGCAGGATAGGCCCAAGGACATATGCCTAAAGGTGAGTCAGCCTGGTGTTTCCTTAAGCTCTCTCAGCATTCACTAGGTTCACACTAGGCTACAGGACCTTGGGCAAACGTCAGTGGTGAAGCTCCAATGAGGGAAAAATGAAAGCAGCAAGAAAAACAAACACTGAAATTAAACCATTAAATTATAACAAATTGATGCCCTCCTTGAGAAAGAGAAGGAGGGCTGATTCTTCTCCTCATTGACTGTCCTGGTTTCGGCTGGGATAGAGTTAATTGTCTTCCTAGTAGCTAGTACAGGGCTGTGTTTTGAGTTCAGTATGAGGAGAATGTTGGTAACACCCTGATGTTTTCGGCTGTTGCTCAGTCGTGTTTAGACTCAGTCAAGGACTTTTCAGCTTCTCCTGCCCAGCCAGCAAGAAGGCTGGAGGGGCACAGGAAAGGTGGGGGGGGAGACAGCCGGAACAGCAGACCCAAACTGGCCAAAGGGGTATTCCATACCATGGGACGTCATGCCTGCTGAGGTGGGGGGGGAGGAGAGGTGCTCAGCTGGGGCCTCAGTCGGCAAGTGGTGAGCAATTGCACTGTGCATCACTTCTCTCGTGTATTCCAATCCTTTTATTATTATTGTCATTTTTCTTGTTATTAGTGTCATTGTTAGTTTTCTTCCTTTCTGTGCTATTAAACTGTTCTTATCTCAACCCATGAGCTTTACTTTATTTTTTCCGATTCTCTCCCCCATCCCACTGGGTGGGGGGGAGTGAGTGAGCGGCTGCGTGGGGCTGAGTTGCTGGCTGGGGTTAAACCACGACATTGACTCAAGATCAGTTATCTCAGTCTTCAAATATGTAAAAGGTTGTTACAAAGAGAAATGTAATAAACTATTCTCTGTGTAGACTGGGAATAGAATAAGATGTAATAGTAGAAGAAATAATAGACTTTAAAAGTATTAAGAAAGAACTAGGTTAGACATTAAAAAAAAAGTCTAAGAAGAAAAAGTCGAACAACACAGTTTGTGATAGATTACCCTGGGAAAGAAACTCCTTGGGAGACTGTAAATCCCTCAGCGCTGGAGAACCTCACAAACAGGTTGTACAAACAATTGTCAGGAATGATTTGATACAGCTGATCCTGCCCTGAGCAGGGAGCTGGACTAGACGAGCTCTTAAATACCCTCAGACTGTGCTTTTATGCATAACATATGGAAAACAGGGACAAGCAAAAATATTTACCTAACATCTGCTGGTCTAGTATATAGGCATACAGACAAATAGGGCAAGTTTTTCAAAATATTTTTTCTCCTAGTAGAAACATATAAACAACTGGAATTTAGTAGAACATGGCACACTGAGCAATGAACTTTCTGCAAATCCAGAGCTGATTTATTCGTTATGAGACCTTGAGAAATATGATTACTAGAGACTAACTCCATTCCAATGGATTGAGGGTGATTGGATTTCCATCACTTACCAACATGAAAGCTTAAGCCTAGCAGGATCTTAGCACCGCTTATAAGGGTAAGTAACATAAGTAATTTTAATTTCATAGGGTATGATTTTCAGCAATGTGTCTTAAATAATTTCAGGGGAAATCTCTGGGCTTCTAATGGTTTGCAGTAAGTCACTCATGTCAGTGGATGAACAGATCAAAAATTATCACCTTCTACAAACAAGTCAAATTCAATAAAAAATGACACAGAACCCCAAAATAAGCTAAATTCCTACTCAGTACTGGGCAGACAGGGACAGGGCTGGGGCAAGGAAAAAGGGGAGTATGAAAGTTTAGTTAGATTTTTAAAAGAGTAAGGTATATTTCTCATAGTATGCCAGTAATGTAGGATACTGGACATTTAGTGTCACTGGGCAGCCCTAAAAATTGCTTATCTGAGTCCACATATATTTGAAGTTCCTCTGTCCTGGGCTTTTGCCAAAATTACTTGCTCATTAAGAAATTAAACTTCTAAATAAGACTAAAGGAATAACCAAACCCATTTATTAGAGTGTTTGTAAAAACGTTTGATAACTAGCTAGTGCAATATTTAGAATGAAATCCAGTCTTGAGGAGGTGTCCAGGGCAATGAGGCCCTGGTCCACGACTAGGTCTCCTGTTATACAACTCTGGAGTATAGCACTGTCAAAACGCTCACAGACTTCAGCATGAGTGGCATTTAAATGTGGTGTCATGGTTTAACCCCAGCCAGCACCTCAGCACCACACAGCTGCTCACTCACTCCCCCCCACCCAGTGGGATGGGGGAGAGAATCGGAAAATAAAGCTCAGCTCGTGGGTTGAGATAAGAACAGTTTAATAGAACAGAAAGGAAGAAACTAGCAATGACACTAATAACAACAAGAA
>JAVKLA010000001.1:34332666-34346376 GCA_034782735.1 Sagittarius serpentarius
TCATACTAACCCAAAACACAGCGCTGTACCAGCTACTAGGAAGACAATTAACTCTATCCCAGCCGAAACCAGGACATGTGGCTTCTTAAATTCTTCTTCTCAAGCCCACTTTTCGTTTGATATCAATGTTACTCATAACAAGAAAACTCTGCTCCAGGTAACAGACATGGCAGGCAGTGAGAAGGAACTACCTTGTACACTGCGGTCTTCACGCCTCCTGAAGACCATCTTTGATTGTGTCTCAGTAAGAAATGGGAGAGAGCCTCATTCAGTTCCCTTTCTGGGAGTCAAAGATTCTTGTATAATAACTTGTTCTGAGATCTGAAATACCAATAAGCATCCTTAGCTAAGTGAGACAATCCTCGCCAAGCGTATTCTGAAAAAATGGGTTTTAGTCATCTAGTCTAGGTTTCCCTGGTGCATCACACACACACAAAAGAAAGTCAGGTACCCAATTCAGCACATTTTAAAATAGAAATTAGAAACCAACATAGGAAAAAGAAAGAGCTGTCATATGAAGTGTATGTGTTTGGCAACCAGCCTTTCACATGGGTTTCATACGGATGTATTTGGTTTTGGTTTATTTCCCAATTATCTCCAAGGTTATTCTCCCAGTACAAGATTTTTTTGATAAATTCAACAGGTAACTTTGCACACTTTATTCTTTACAAAGAGAGGAATTTTGAGCCTCAAAAGATTACCATGTATGCTAACCAGTAAAGTTAATCTTTTTATAGATGCTTTAATGTATTTATGAAACATACATTATGAAGAGGTTTCTGCTGACTAAACAGAAGCCCAAAATCCTGTTAAAAATCCCTTCATGGCACTTAAAAGCAAGTTCTATATTAAAGTTACTGCACTGGATTATTATCACACAAGTGCACTGAGTGATTTGCACTTTAAAAATTAATTTTGTTCAAATTCTGAATGTACATGTATGATGATCAGAAATGCATATATTTTGATGAGATTTTTCTAAGAATTTTCTTACAGTGATTTTGTCCGATGAAGGAAGCTGTAATGCCTTAGACCCCAAATTATAAGATTCATGTGCCTTAGAAAAAATATATGTACTAATAGACGATCACACAGAGTTTTAAATCTAAGTTTTCTCAGTGAGCTTAAAGAGAGCAACAGATCTTTGAGCATTTTGTCAAGAAAACCCACCATCCTGAAAGAGAGGAACAGATTTGTTTGAATATATACAACCCATAAAAAATGAAACCTGCTTAGATGAGCAAGAGTTTAATTTATTTTTTTCCCCAAAGTCTTTCACAGAGTCAAAAAAGAAACAGACTTTCAAATGTTAGGAAAAAAAATTGAGAGCAACAGTTTTCTTTTTTATGTTTAAATACTTCAGATATAACCACCAGGAAACAGATTTTGTTAGCTTCAGATACAACCACCAGGAAACAGATTTTGTTAGCTTAAAAAGAGAAGCTGGAAAGGTTTGTTTTCTCTCTCACAGATACACAAATAGACACCAACAATCAAAAGAACCAGAGTTTGTGTTTAATTTTTTAAATTCCCTAACCAAATTTTTTTATTTCTTAATCCTGCCACAACTAAATCCTCCCTGACCTTCAGAAGTAGAAAGTGACATTGGATCTGGACTGGACTGATGTCTTCCAGAGCTGGAGGCACAAGGGCATTCTCTGTTTCATGCATCCTCTTTTTTAACTGCTCAGTACCCACAACTACAGCCACAAAAACAGCAATAGCTACTGCAATATAAGAGCCCCATGGTGTCTCAACCGTACAACATTGATTAAAGATGCTCAGCAACCATCTGCCTCTTCAATTCGCCAGTGAAGTGGCGAACTCTATATCTGTATCTTTCTTCTGAAAATATTCCGTGCTCCCCACTGTGTGCAGGCAACTCCAAAAACTTCAGAGAGAGGCTAGGCTGTGGGTCTACTTTCTTTAACAATCATTTTAGAAAATGCTGAACTCAACCCAAGGGGCAAAGTAAACTTCAGTCCGCTCCGGCCAGTGAGGGACAATTCACTAGCTGTGAGTTTATTCTTATTCCTATAGTTTTCTGGTGCACTTATACAAGAGCCAGGCATTTTAAGAACTTAAGGCAGGTTACCCTGATTTAACTGTTGGCAAAGCACTCAGACACAGTAGGTTTGAAAGCACAACCCACTCAAACATTCTATTATTAGAACCAGGTGGGAAATAGTTTTCCCAATTTGGGAACACTTTTGAAATCAAAAAAAGAAAAAGTCTTTCCACTATAAATTGGGAGAAAAAGTCAAAATCTCCACAAAAGCTGCAAATTGTAAATCAGTGGAAATCAGTGGAAACATTTTAGCTACTTTCAATCTGCTTTGGTTTAACCTCAAGCTTTTGATTTCTGTATTCTTTACTGTAATTCATTAAAAGTTTGAGATGAAAAGTCATTCTGGAATAACAGATGTAACTCTCAATTTAGAAAATGTTGAAATGAGAAACTTTCTAGAGGATAATTTAACCAAATTTACCTAGTCCCGATTGAAGAAAATTTCTGTTCCAATTAAAAACTTTTTCAATAGAAATCTTTTGCATCTCTAAATTCCATCCAGCTCTAGTTACTATTGTTATATTCTATTGAGGATGGAATGCCAAAAAACGGGGTACACTGAAGTGATCAAATTGGGAAAAACAATTCAGAAGATGCAGATGTGGTAGAAAACACACCGTGAGAGAAAACCATTGTCCTTATAATGATACTAATTAATAATAATTATTCCGAAGGATAAATAAATGTATTGGTGAAGATCATCTACATTTCTTGAAAGCATCAGACTCATAAAGTTATTTCCTTTTCCTTTAACGTTCATATGCTTGCTCACAGAGATCGGTCATGAGATGATATGCTCCCAACATGGTGTAGATTCAACTTTAGAAATAGTGACAGCAGAATCTTCAGCATTTCAGACCCAAATTGTTGCATAAGTCCCTGAACAAAACGGTTGAAACTGTATAGGTTCATAAGCCTACTTTTCAATTTCAAAAAGGACTGCAATATCTCACAAAGCCAATGAGAGACTGTGGAAAGAAATGTGACCTTTGAAATGTGTCTATAAGTGCATGAATGTGAAGGAGAATTTCAGTTCAGAGTATCAGATGTCTTGCTCATTCCATACTGCTGGGGAGTATGCACAGGAGCTTTCCCATAACTATCCCTTTCTATGCGAGGCAACTGGACAAAATTGAGCAAAGAACCATACAAATAAAACAACTTCCATAAAAAACAACTTCTCAAAGTTGCCTAACAAAAACTCAGCGTGGCTGTCTATATGCATTTCATGATTATTTGTTCAGCTGCACAGGGTCACATACTGAATACAAAGTCAAATTCACCTGTGACATGGGAGGAAAAACTTGACTGAGATCAATAGATTATGATCATCTATGCTAGTGGTAAAACTACACTCGCAGTTCATTCACTTTCTTATTATAGAAAAGACACAGATACTGTAAAAATCAGACTTTGCAGCTTCTCCAGTTTTTATATTATTGTTCTTTCAAATACTCTGCAAATATTTATGAGATGTATATTCAACAATAGCATATTTAACTAGGCAATGAAGTCCCATTGCCAAGACAGGATGGCCTTATGGCAGAAATTGTAACATGTTTTCAAGTCTGGTTGTGTGTTTTTTTCACTTCATGATGAACCTTGTTTTCATTTTTCTAGCACTTAGTAACACCACTACAAGAGCAGCAGAGCAGGATACCCTAACTCAACTTTCAGCGGTACTATGAACTAATAGGTGCGTGCTCTAGTATTAAATTGATTTTTGCCCCAGATATACGGTTATGATGTCGAGAACAGAGTTAGAACAAACAAGTTGGAATCAAGAGCATAATTACCCCCACAAATGCAACGGCACATATTAACTAGACCAGCTAAAGTTAAACATGCTGTCTGATTTTTAGTACTGTTTCTTTTCTTTCATGTTGAGGAAAGGAAGACAGAAAGGTTTAGTATAATATCAGGGTAAAAAAGCTGGCTTTTAAAAATAATTTTCTGATCATGTTGCCATCAGACATTTTGAAGATGATAAAAGGTTTCACAACAGATGATGATAAATAACAGAGTAGATGTTCTTCAGCATAAGTATTTGAAAAATTTGACTGCTGTAAAGTATGCCTTAAAAAGAGACAAATTAATCTGATATGCCATAAGAAATACCACCATTTCTGTACTTACATCTTAAAATATTTTCTAGGCAGCCACCTCAGTGTTTTGGGAAGTCTACATCCTTTTAAGCAACAAAAGATTCTAGTTTTATATGCAGTAACTCTAATGTGGTTCTTTACTGTTATTCTGCTAACATCCTGATTTTTATACGCTGCAATAATCAATCATTCCCTGCTAGATTGAAACGTGCTATTTCTAACGTTTTATTTTTAACAGCATGTTTCATAATAGATCACATTCAATTCCATTTGTGAGCTCCCTAAAGCCCAAAATAGCTGTAAAAGATGGACAGTTTCTGGGTAAGAAAAAATACTTTGGCTGAGCATGTTTACAACTTGGAAATATTTAATCCTTAATAAAATAAAGGTTAACCACTCTGAAACTGATAACTAGAGCTCAGAAACACCAAGGCTGCCTACAAAATACTGGCATATAGGTACAGAAATTCTGTCTATTTTTTAATAAATTTTATTCAGTCCTCTGAATGCTGATTTGTACGAGGAGGCTAGGACTGAAAGCACAAAAAGCTGTTTTTAGCTCTCATTCCCTGGGTGAGGATCAAAGCAGGGGCTACACAGACCCCAGTAAATGGGGCTTATAAAAAATTAGGATGGGGATAGCCACGAAAGCCAGAAGTACATATCTAGCACGGAACCCTCTGCTCAGTAGGCATATGGTTCCTAAATTGTTCTAAGCGGCTTAGATGCAATAATCCTAAATTACACTAAATGTGTTGTAAGAATAAGCAAAGAGGATATAATACTATTTGAGATTGCTGAAAGTTCAGCAACAGGACAGGCTATATTCACATTTTACAAGTGTTTAATACCACAGAGATGATCCAATATACCTTGACTATCTAGGATTCAACAACCCCTTGATTTGTGTTGTCACCCTGTATTTCAGTATATTTCATGACAAAATACAGAGCCAAAGGAACAATTCACTAGAACTACAGAGTCAGTTTCAAGTCTTCATATTTGGGCACATAAATTAGGTTCAGGTTTTCAAAAAGGCTCACTCTGTCTGGGAGCTGAATACTTTTGAACTCTGATCACTCTATCTGGTGCTAAAAGTGAGCTGAGCTGAGTTTTATTGATAAGTTATGACCTGCTTATTAGGGATTGAATCAGAAAATGAAAAATGAGAGTGTATGTGAAAATGATACCTAAATACTGGTAGTCTAGAGCTCTGAAGCATCCAAAGTAATGTGTCCTTCCACTAGAACATATCACAACTAAATAAAAGGTGGTTAATTATATAGAAATGCTGAAATTAACATATTGACCCAGAACAGTAGTTATTGTGAATAATAAAAAAGAGAGTGACAACTTTAACCCTCTCTTAGAATTACAGAATGCAATTGCATCCTGTACAGACTTTTTTAAAACTAAGTGTGTGTTTGATAGAAGCAGGTAGAGTTTGAGAATCCATACTGCAGCCCCACCAGATAACAAAAGAAATTTGCACTGTGTCTAGGATAAACAGAAAAAAAATTGTCATAAATATACTTGTAATGGGTAATTAGATACTTATTTTTTTACTTTCTCCAATGCTTTCTAAAGGATGCCTGATAGAAATTGGCTCTGTTTTCATTGGCTAATCCATATGTATTGTGGGACTTGTGTAACAGAGTCTGTGAAGTACATTTGAAAATCCCATCTCCCAAATTTATAGTCGTGGAGGTGAATTTTCTGTAGATGTTCAGCATTCACAGTATAAAAAAAGCTTTATTTCTACTTTTCAACTTTTTTTTATAAGTGATGAGGAAAGAAGAGAAAGGAAAGGAAAACTTAAAGTACACATTTCTAACTTAATTATTTCTTTCGTGCTTTACTATACCACTCTCCCACCTCTTATCTGTAGCTCTTTAAAATGTGTATTTGGGCATATATTTTCCTACTGCTTAACACCTTTGCAATGCTTTTTTGCCTGGTAGAATGATCAGATCTTTTACAAAAGTACTTTAGCAAAGTAAAGTAAATTATTTTCCCCAGAGCTGTCTGCTGGACTTGTCAATGGCAAAGTGTCATGTTGTTAGCAGTTATTTCCATGTAATCATAACAGCTTTAAAACATTTAGAAAGCCACTGTCTTCATTTATCAATGAAGCATTTAATGGAATGTTTTAGATGGATGCATGTGTTTGATGAAGGTTTTGGACAGTTACAGCAGTCTTAAAAGTTAAAAGTGCTTCCGTGTTTTTTATGTGACTTTACAGATCTAGAAAATCCTCCTGGAAAAGTCAGATTTGAGCATTTTAATGAAACAGAAAAACTAGAATTTATATTTTCCTCTGACAAAAAAAAAAGGTGTACATGTCTCCCTGTTTTACACATATGAGATGACATAATAAATTGTATATACTAAACTAGGAGAGGCTGACAGAGCACAGAGTGGGGTTATGTATGCTATATGTGAGTTGTGGGATATGAGCAGCCAAAAGCTGAGTGTATTCTGAAAATGAGAATATTCCAATTGAAGGTTATTGAAATGAGTCTGAGCGCAGACTACTACCCAATTCTTTTTACTGTGGTAACAGGGGATGTTAAGGCCTTTCTAGAATGGACCTAGAACATACCTGCTCCTTTTTGCCCCTCCAGCCATTGTGGCAGATAGGTTAGACAGGAGCTTGCATCATTTTACCAGTGATGTAAGTGAAATTGCACAGTCAATACATGATCTGTTTGGAAGCCCCTACATTGTGTTTCAGTGGTTTCAAATACATCACACCACTGCAGGAACACACAACGTGCCCATTTGACAGTCAAGCTGATGTACATTTGATTGAGTGTGAATGTGTGTTTACAGCACATTTCCCTTGTAGGAAAACACACTGGCCTCTTCTGAGAGGCACCCGGCTCACAATTCCTAATTCCAATATTTTGACAATAGTGGCCATACAGACCACATGGACTCCTCATACCGATTCTATAATTTTTTTTTACATTTCCATGAATCCATAATATTTGTTTCAGGATTTCTCTTAGACTTGCTCCAGATAAGCTAATGAACTTTTATTTTTATTTTTTGCTGACATTTTCTTTCCAGTGACGGTAGTTAAGCTCCTTCTAAGTTTACAAAGTGATATAAAACACTAGGAAACTTTTCTATTGTTTAAAAATTTTGCTTTCCACTTACGTGGGCATAATATAAAAGTTATGTATAAATAATATGCATATGATATAAATTTAACACATGACATTTCACAGGTTATATAAACATTCTTTATATTGCAGCATTGCTGGAGGGCGGACATCAAATATTGTCATTTGATCTGTTTTACTTTTTAATTTATAACCTTGGCCACGGGCAATTAATTTAATGGAGCTACGTCTGTAAGGAATCCAAGACTCCACATAACTCCAGGATTGCAGACTTCTATTCCAATGAGTTCTCTCTAGCTTCCTGGTGTTATCCTGTGTGATATGTGTTAACATATCAATAGTTTAAGATCTAAAAAAATCTTCATACTGACTTCCTCACTCTGGGCCATCTGTTGCCCTCAAATCACATATGCAGTTTACTTTTCCCTCCAGCTCTACATTTGTTTTCACAGTCAACTTGGGCACCAAATTCAGAAGCAGGTGATAGGATATAGGTACCCAAGTATTTGATTTCTTCTGAATTAATTATATCATTGTATTTTGCCAATGATGCAAACAGAATTCTCAGAATGAAAATCATATTTTAATCCCCTTGGCCAGTGCATCAAGTCAGTTTCAAATACAGCATACTGTTACAATACTTTTTTTTTAATTAATGCTGTATAATGCTATTAACACAGACCTAAGGAAAATATTTTTAAGCTCTTTAAAGATAAATTATGAAATCATGCATCAGAATTGTGCTCATACTCCCACAACGTTGCAATCCCTATAAACACAACAGCAGTGCGTAGGTAAAAGCATAGTCATTATACAGTTTGTAACCTTTCTCAGTTTAGAAAATATGGATTAGCAAGTATGGAAAAGAGCAAGCACAGCAGTTTCCTCTTTCGTTGATTCACTGTCATTACTGTGTCAGGTTCTTTGTTTTTCAAGACTGCCTTTTCCCAGCAAAGTGAAATGCCAAATTGCTCAAACCATGAGAAATAATCAGAAAGCACTACATTAATTTTAGACACTGAGTCAATTTGTAGTAGAAAGTGAGAAAAAAGGGCAACCTCTCCAATGTTAATTTTGTGACTGATTTTTATCTCAATTATATCACTAAGAGAAAGGGTAAGTTCTGCTGGAGTCTTCCACACCATCAGTAATGTGTCACTTTCTTGGAACTGAGAAGACAAAATGCAAACACATTTTAGTCTTTCATTAATTGAAGAGTAAAGATGTCCTCATAATTCGGTACGTAGCAATAATAAAAAATTAAAGCATATTTTTATTGCTACCAAAGTTTCTATGAAAGAAATGTCTTAATGTTCTTTTATATAGCAAGCAGTTAGGTACCCATAGTGGATACTGATGACACACTATGCACAATGTTACTAGTAAGAAGTTTGATATTAGAAACTATTTCTACAGCTTCACTTCAAAAATGACAAAAGACAAGTTCAACAATACGCTTGACACTCAACCAATATTTTTTTTCCCAGGTTAGTTCATCCATACTATTAAAATAAATTTGCTAAAACAAAGAGGTTATATGGGGAACTTACAATATCATTCTCTGCCAAGTGAAGGGAAAAAATATTTGCATAAATTTAAGAAGAAATTCTTCCTCATAATGTAAGTAACAACAATACGGACTACA
The DNA here is from genome assembly GCA_034782735.1 of Sagittarius serpentarius. NCBI lineage: Eukaryota > Metazoa > Chordata > Aves > Accipitriformes > Sagittariidae > Sagittarius > Sagittarius serpentarius. The sequence goes on from JAVKLA010000001.1 coordinate 34,341,613, forward strand.
CAGACATTATGTGTCACCTAAAGCATGTGAAACTAGTTCTAATCAAGATTTTGGGGTAAGAGCTTTCTTCTGTTAGTTGACCTATCTCCAGAAAAAAGAAAAAAAACCAAACCCAACCAAAGAATCAACCAATCTAAAAAGCCCAAATGCACAATTTTTAATTTAAGACTCTTGTAGGAGGAAAATGGCACTGGTTTAAAAGGCAGGAAAGAGAAATCCTCTTTCTGAGAAGACCTTATCAAAGCAGCAAACTACAATCCCACCTCACATCCCTTCTCAAATTTCTTTTCACAACCACCTTACTTTTTTGTTGATAGGATGCCTTTAAAAGCAAGCAATATTTTTTCTTGTGGCAGATTTGCCTGTTTCATAAGGCATTCACTTTCTGAACTCCTGTATTTCACGACTTAAGGCTTCCCAGCAGGAAAACTGAGCTTCTGCCAAGTAGAAACTGAACATGAATCTATGAAGTAGCAGGGCAGAACGCTCAAAAGTAAAACCTTTTTTTTTTCCACTTTAGCAAATTTGCATATGTTTACAACCTAGTTAAAATCAATCTGATTAAATAAGAACATATCAATGACTCAGATGAATATGACCTACCTAACCTTTTCTGGAATGTTTACATTGTTTTGCAGCTAAAGTATGAGCTGCAAAAATTTGACAAATTAAAACCTTAGCTAAATCTATATGGCTTTTAGTGTCAATGAAGACTAACTTTCTTATTTCTTTAAACTAAAGTGTCTCTATTACCTCATAAGTATACATCAATTAACTATGAGCATGTAATTCAGAACAATATCTTATTGCAAGTAAGTGTAATCCTGCCTAATATCAATTCTCCTCTTGCTTAAAGCTATTTCCTGTACTGGTCTTGCCACTGTGCAAACAAAGTCTTAATCAATACCACAAGAAATCTTAGCCAGAGAGGTCAACCTGCCACAGAGAAAACACAGCACTAATTAGTGCTGGGAACACTTTTCCTTTAAATGTTTTATTTCCATTCAACCTTGAAAAGAATCTGATACAAAATTAAAGTTAATTTAGATAAACTGCTTACATCACCAAAGCATTATTATTGCTTTGGAAATTATATTAGCAGAAAGAAATTATGAGCTAAAAATCTTTTAGATGTTGGTGAAAGCAAGATTTCCTTCCCTTTAGATTGAGATGAAATTCAAGAAGAGCCGTATCACTGTTCTGTGATTCTCCTTCACTCCCAATATTTAGGTTGCTGATTTCACCATACATCATAAAATGTATGTTTTTAAAATGTTCATTTCTTGGAAATTAAACTAGATTCTAAAATTTTAAAGCATTATAGATAGTACTTGTGGCGTAATATTTGTATTGCACACTGTTGATAGGACCTCAGACTGAGATTAATCCTGAGGGTTTAAAAAATAGATTTTTTGGCTTCTCCGTCCACAAAGTTTCAAGGTATAGCCTGCATGCTGAACAAAGCTAATGTTTTAGGCCATCCAAAATACATGTGAATTGTACGGCTTCAACTGATTTATCTACAGTGAAAGAAGGGTAGATGAACCAGAAGTGTTTCTTCCAGTCTGCCTAGCAGTAAGAATCATTCCCATATAGTGCTACTATCCATCTTGATTGCATTCCTTCAGGTAAAATTAATATGCAGAGTGAGAGCTCATGTTCACCTACTTAGTTTTAGTGTCCATGATTGTTATTTGAAGAATATTTGCCCAGCCTCTGGAAATCATGCTGTGTCATTACATGTAACCGCTGGCTACATATTCATTATTTCTCACAGTGGATTATGTTAATGCTGCTCTTTTCCAAGTAGCTCCATCCACTCAATTTTCTCAGGCAGCCTTTTTTTCTCTCTAGCAGTAAAGGTACAGAAGAACATCAGTCTCAAGATACTGCAGATAGCTTGCTGAAGGTATTCCATGTGCACTGGTATAGTTGGTGAATAACAGGGAGCAAGTACATACCTGCCTGAGTAATCAGGTTCAGTAATGGTGTCCTGTTTGGTGTTAGATCCAAAGAAGGACTGAGCCAAACGAGCAGAGGAACTTTTCTTTTTTTTTTAAATCTACTAATATAACCATTACTTTCACTAAGGGAAAATCAATTCTTGAATTGCCCAGATAATAAATATGCAAGTATTTCAGTATTTCACAGCCAAACTCTACTCTCACACTGTGTGGGCAGCACTATTCAATTACAAAGGATACAGATGAAGAGTATGATGTGTCCTGAAATGATGACAATTTGATTATTATTGTGTTTGATTTGTAATTCTACACTTTATCACTGAACTTCTATTTCTTTTATAAGGCCTATTTTAATGTGGTTATAGAAACCCTTGTCTCAGCTCACCCAAGGCAGAAAATAGCATGTAAGCCTAAAAGCAATATTTTTGTTTTTTCCACCAAAATTAGAGACAGAACATAAGAAAAAAAGAAGACGTCTACAGTCTGTCCTCCATTTCCTATTGAGTCTTTGTATTCTGAGATATTGAGACTGCAGTTTAGCAGATCAGGAAATAAATATCCTGATGTGATCCTTTTCAACCTGAAAAGATACTTCATGAAGGTAGATTATTCTTCAGATAAATGTTTTGCTAGCAAAATATTTTAAATTCAGCTGTGAGGGAACGACTCCTATCAATTTGCAGAAAATCTGTTCATTTGAGGAGGGAGAGAAACATCCTTCCCTTTTCCTCCAAATCTGGAAGTTTTATTTTCACCTGTGAAGGCAAATATTTTGTTCCTCCAGTTTGAAAGGACATTTTATTTCAAATTTTTCATTGATTTAATTTCAATACCTGAAATAGCCGCAAAATATTTTCTTAGATTCAACAGAAAATTTTGTTTTAATATTAAGACACAATCTTTCTTTCTCTTTCCGACTTTTTGAAATTGCTAGTGATTGGATGCCCCTGTTTCCCCAGACTACTACAAAAGATTCAGCAATTTAGCCAAATGTTGTCATCATTTCCAGCTGAATACTTTTCTTAACTTGAAACCATCCTGATGGTGTTCCTGGGAAACTTTCTATCTGGTATTCCTACTCCACAGTAGCTCGATTAAACAGAAATATGCTATTCTGGACATTGTCTCTGGAGAGCAGAGGTGGAACAAGGCTTATTTGCAAACATCTTTTCCCTCCTGAGCTTTCTTAAAAACTCAGGGGAAACCTCCATGGACTCCAGATGGGCTTGGCCACCATCTTTGCAGAGATAACTCCATTATTTAAATGGAAAAATTAGAGGAAAGCAAACAGATCATAGGTGAAGTGGCCAAAAAAAGCACTTAATATAAATACGTGGTAAAAACTCTGTGGAATCTTATCTCCCACCTATTTCTTCTACTAAAAGAATGACATTTGGGGCTCTCTGAAACATCTCTGTGAATCTGAAGTTCACTCAAAGAAAACAAAACTGCCAAAAATCTTAAAAGGTAAATGTTCTAAAAAGCAAGCTGGTTTGCTTTGCCATTTGAAAACAGCTACTTTTTATTTTTAATTTTGAAACTATATCTGTAGCTAACCATTTTAATTATTTCCAAAAAACACATACTTTGTCCTGGGTTGAAAAACAATTTTCATTTGTCCAAGATGTTTATTGTTTTTAACATTATTATTTCTCTGGAACTTTTGAGTACATGCAGGATAACTCATCCTCACCTTTCATTCAGCCAGAGGATCCCAAACCAAAAAATCAAGATATGTCTTGTCAGTGAAATGTGACTGCCTCTGATCAGTGATGCTGATTTTCAATTTAATATGTACTTTCTACCCATAAAGACAAGAGCTTCATTGTTCTTATTATGCAAGGAAAACATTTACTCAGTATTATGCCTAATCAGTTTTAATTGAAGTATACATAAAGGATCTGTCTCATATATGAGGCAATTATTCCTATCTAAATACTTTAATAGTTTATAGAAAAAATTATACATAGCACAAAACAATAAATTGACAAGTCCCATAAAAATAAAATGTAATTTAAAATAAATCAGAAGCTATAGCTGATTTCCTGGCATGAATAGACTGGCATCAGTGTTCTTTAAAAAAAAACAACAACCTACAACAAACCCATAAAACAAAGTAGCTGGAAAATTCAATCTTACTAGCACTGACTTATCAAATTAATTTCTTTCATTGAATTATGAGATAAATTTTGAATAACTGACCTTTGCTAGTTTTGTATAGAAAAACATCGCAGTAAAAATAGAAAAGCTAGTTGTTACACAGGGAAATATCCATACATTATGTTTCATTGGGAAACTTCAATGAGATGTACATGACTGAGAAGAAAGTACTGTTAGGCTGTGTACAAAAAAACCTTCTGGACCTGCTGTTAGTTTCTTTCCAGAACCCTTACATGTACATCCTTGGTTTACAGTAACCTTCTGATTTCATTATCGAGTTTGAGACTTTGTATGACACTTAGCCACCTTATATACAACAAACATGGTATTTTTAGATGTATACAAACATAAAAGATAAACTGAGCAGACAGTACAATTCAAGCAATGTTTGCTAAACTTCAGTATAAATATACTGATCTTACTTACCTCAGCAAAATTTCACACGGATTTGAAGTCTAAAAAATTCCACCTTCCATTTAGATAATGTCGTGGTTTAACGCCAGCCAGCAACTAAGCACCACCCAGCCACTCACTCACCGCCTCCCCCCGCACCACCCCAGTTGGGATGGGGGAGAGAATCAGAAGGGTAAAAGTGAGAAAACTCATGGGTTGAGATAAAGACAGTTTAATAGGTAAAGCA
>JAVKLA010000001.1:34354311-34391849 GCA_034782735.1 Sagittarius serpentarius
TCTTATCTCAACCCACGAGCTTTATTTTTTTTCCTGATTCTCTCCCCCATCCCACTGGGTGGGGGGGAGCGAGTGAGTGGCTGCGTGGTGCTGTGTTGCTGGCTGGGGTTAAACCACGACAGCAGCACTTGCATCTACTGCAATACTGTAATGCAACACCGTCCTATCAGGTTGGTAGCAAGCACCTTCAAGGTCAGAAGCAACGTGAGCAAATTGAAGACGTGAGCATGATGTACACAAAAGGAAAGTAAAAACCTTAGTAATGCTTAAAAGAAACAGAGCCACAGCCAAAACCAAAGGAACTCAATAGCCTCCCCATACTCATACAGCTCTACATTGATTTGGTTGTCTCGGTTTTTTTTTCTTGGAGTGAATAGAAGTCTGCTAAGTCCCATTCCTTTAGGTATATGGCCACCAAAGTAAATTTGAAATAACATTTCATATAGAATGTTTGCAAGAATAAAAGGTTTTTTTCCTTCCTTCAGCAATACGCTAAATAAAACACAATAGCTAGTAAACGCTACAGAAGCAGCAGCAGTGCTATCCTTATCCAGCGTCATACATTGGAAAAGAAACAGGTGCTCTAGATAGTTAATTGATTGTTAATTGTATCCGATGCACTTACCATATTTGATTTGTCATTTCAGTAGGTGAAATATCTAGTCAGTTGTTGACTTTATAAACAGCATAATGTCTTTTCTATTGAAAAGGACTCACTGTATTCATACAGTATAGTTACAATATTTTCAGCAATATTCAAAAAAACTTAACCGCAATTTCTTATGTCAAGCCTTTAAGGAAAGCTTTATTAAAAAATGTTACAAATTGAAAACAGAAATACCCTGGTAGCAATTCCTTTGCATTTTCCCCATTCCAAATCATTAATAAATGTCATCAGTTTAGGGTAGCAAAAAGATCTTACTTTTATGTATGTTAGCAAATGATGTTTCATTGTGCCTAAGAAGGACTGGGTTTACATGGCCTTGTTCAATTTACTTTGGCCAAGGTTCCTCTGATTTGAGGATTAGTTGAAGAAGTTTGTTTGACTAACTTCCTCAGTCAAAAATGATGAATGTTTAAGAGGACAATTTTGTAGACTAGTGGACAAATGATGAGATTACAAAACTGCAGAATAACCAAACATCCCATTTTTGATGCATAGGCAGAATTTGTTTTCTTTTTTTTCTTGAAAAAGTTAAGTAATCAATAGGGAAATATGATACAATCCAACAATTTGGAATTTAAAGAAAAGCCAAAAACCTCTAAAGTAATGTTTTAAGAGAACAACAATATCTACAATGTGATCAGAGCCCATATCAACACTCTGAATGAATTTATTTCAGAATAAAGTTGTGATTTGCCATATTTATTGGTATGTTGATAGACCTGCAACCATTCTGGTTACAGCTGAATTTTTACACTGCCCTTTGCAATGTAATCTGATAAACATATACGGAGAACTGGTAGGATACCTCTCAGCAAAGCAAGCTTGTACCAAAACCAGGGGAAAATAGCCTTTATTTGTTAAGGGGTTTGGTACTGGGCCATCGATACTCATTTTTCCTTGGACATAGCAATTTTAAATAGTTTGAAACAAAATGTGATTAGAACAACAGTTCTAATCTACAAGAAAAAAATTGTTAATTCTATTAGCACTTACTGCATAGACTAAAGGTGGGAGAGGACATGAAGAAGCAAGCACTTAGCTAATAGTATTATGCTTTTTCTTTAGAGAAAAGAGAAACCTTGCCCTACAGATTTTTTTTTTTTCCTACTTGTCTTCAGTGTGGTAGTATCCTAGATATCTAGATTGTTATGATCATTTTTCATATATGCAACAGCTGTGAAACAGTTTAACAGTCATCAAAAGATTTAGCATTTAGATATGACACTGAAAGGTCAGAATATGCACAAAGCAAGCATGGAAGAGGTATGAGCTAGACACCATGAAGGTGGAGTGTAAGACTCAGCAAAGTATGATATCATGAAGAATAGGAAAAGTAACTGGAGAGTGAGCAAACAGTGTCTGAGTGACAGAGAAGACAGCAGCTTTGCAAGTGACAGACACTTAGAAGCAGATGCAGCAAATATCCTACAAGCAGGCAGTATTATCCAGGTGAAATTTTTGGCACTACAATGGAACAATTAATTCAGTCAATGCTCTCAGTGAAGCAGCAGAAGAAAATCAGGAAAGAAATAAAATACAGGAAACTAAGCACAAATAGAAGTGTTTACCAACTTATTTTCAGTGAATATTTCAGAATCATGCTGTAGCTAGTGGAAAAGAAACTTCAGAATGCACAGCATAAACATTTTATTTTTACACTAAACAAATACATTTTGGAGTCACTGAATCTTTGTTGTGTATCTAAGAGGTAAGGGGACTCCAGCCACAAACCAAGTTCTGTCCCTTACTGTCACTGCTAAATGGAAAACTTTATCTAATCAGGAACCCCACTGGTATAAACCAGACTAGCTCCATTGATATTAACGGCATTATAATGATTTACTCATGAACAGATTGATGCATTGAATATTTGAAAATACTAGACAAAGAATCTCTTTTCCTAGGAATAAGCATGACTGAGTAGTTCAGCACTTCCAGATCCCCAGATGAAACTATCTACATGTCTGCAGAGGCTCTGAGATACTCTGTACAGTGTGATGGGAGTAAGGAATTAAACACAGTGCAGAACACAGTGGCTGTGCTTACATATCTCTGGTTGGTGCATATCCACTTTCAGGACTATTTTTATTTCTCTTTTCAAATCATAACCGAATCAGCTGACAAGCCAGCGATCTGTCAAGAATACATACAGCAACTTGTGAACACTGTGACATGCTCTTATGGAAATAAGATTAAGTTTCTGAATAGTCTATCAAACACACTCATTGTGCATGCTTTGTCCCCAGAAAGCACCCTGGGTTTTGCCAGCCACGACTTTCCACTTTGCGTTGACCGCCTCTGTGTAGCTGGATCATGTCTTGTAGCACGACAGCTGAGCTCTGAATGTTACTGAGCAGAGGGGCACCGTTGCAGACACTTTCCTTCTCTTGGTAAAGTCACAGAAGTCCGTAGACTTCTGAAATACTTCAGCACAGGATGGGCTTTTCAGTCTTGGGGATAAGGCAAAACCTGCAGCAGAACTGGAAAGGGCCAAATATTCAGCAGCTGATAAAAACATATATTCACCCCTTTTGGCCAAAGGTATAGCTAAGCAGGATACGTTTGTCGATATACATAACAGTTAAAAGGCCTGAGAGGATGAATAAGAAAGGCTTCTCCCAAAAAATGAAAGAAGTGGATATACTTTCCTCAAATAAAAACAAATTTTATACACTTACAGGAGAAACAGTTAGAAGGGACCTAGTGATAACTCACAGCTCTCACTGATGGTATCCTGAAAAAGAAAACTGCAGGGCAGGGAATTGGTTCAGGGCCTATTTGGTTGCATTTCATTAGGCTGGGAAAGGAGATGCTATAAATAAAGCATCAGATCAATATGGAGGTATCTCCATATTATCCAAAAAAGTGTGAGCCATGTTTTGCTACTTGAATGGGCTAGTAGAAATTGGAGTTAACAGTTTCCGAACTAAATGTCCAGGACTAACTGAAAGTCTAAAAGTGACAATAGAATCTACAGAGATTTGGGGTTATTCAGGACAGGAATTATAGTTCTGTGCATAGCACAGCACCTAATCCTGCCACTAAAACCAATGCATTGTGTGACTTTGGAAACTGCTCAGACTGAAAATATGAAAGAAACTGTAGGTACTTAGAGGATCAATTTTCACCTGATTTCAATATAATTTTACTGGCTAACTCCTTGAAACATTAGAAAAAAACAGCCTAAAAAAAATTCCTAATTGACAGTTGGAATATGATGTTTAAGCAGAAATTATTTTTCAGTTAATATTCCCACTGGGTTTGGGGTGTTGTTTGTTTGTTTGTAGTGGTGTTCTGATGAATGATGAGTAACAGGAGACTATCAGTACTTGGCATTATTATTGTAGACAGAGATAAGAAAAACAGCAACTGCAAGACTCATTTTTGCTATTGTTCCAAATAAAATTTTAAATTATCACAGAATTTGCATTTGTCTTTAAATAGCAAGAGACTATGGCACTATTTCTGTAGTATAGTCTGATGATCTGACACCAAGCTGAAGGTGTTAGGGCTATAGATATTCTGACTTCTATTTCTAGTCATTGTTTAGTAAAAATATTGTAATTTTATCTTTTTAAAGGAACAGATTTATAGTTTAGGAGAAGATAAATTGACATGAAGATTTGAAAAGTAAAATCTAAAAAAGGATTAATTCCATTGACATTTTCAGGTATCATAAGAGACAACGCTGTAAAGTTTCAGATATTTAATTATTCATGGCAGCAACAGATGTTGGTGATGCAAATAAATAACAATTAATGACCTTGAGAATATTCCACCCACAATTATCTTTGTTGGAGTTTTTTCTATATGCTTTGTAATATAATGTGCAATTAAGTAATGAACAAGGATTTACAATTTGATCATTACTATGTACATAAAAGCCTCTTAGGAAAAAAGTTATAGGAACAAGTATGCATACCCCACAGTATAAGCTATAAAATGAAAAAACACATGCTGTGAAAAAGTTGAAAGGGTTAGCCTTTGAGGGAGACAAATTCACTTGCAAAACCGAAATGATTATAATATTCTAACTACTATAACTGCTACTAAAAACTGGCATAAAAAAGGCTTATGAAGTATGTCCCTTTGCAGGAGAACAGAACTGGGGAGAAAAAGACCAAAATGCAGTAAAGCACTTTTCAAAGGAAGAATATAAAAAATCTGAAGTATCAAGAGGTTGCAAAGTAAAGGAAGTCAATATTTGGAAAGAAATTAAATTAGAACAACCTAGCTTTGATCTAACAGACTGGTGTGAGTGGCTGATGAATTCCTTAAGTGGAAAAAAGCATAGTCTAGTAGGTGCATTCAAAACAGTCAGTTAACAAAATCAGATTTTCATTATAGAAATCACAATTTACAATTGAACACACAAAAAACAATTGTGTAAATATATCTTCGTACTCTTGAAACAAGTTAAGTTCAGCTTAATTCTGGTTCATCTGTTATGTTACTATGGAAACAAGCAAAAAATATTAACTTGTCAATCTATAAAGCTGTGAACAACTACAGATCACATCCTGGTCCTGGGATCATGACTCTCAACAAACCAGAACCACTTCAGTTCTGAATGTAACTGGAAGCAAGTCAGAGCCTTCTATGGTGAATTGCATCAGAAAGAGGAGTAAGACCCATTGGATAGCGCACAGTACCATGCAGCGATTTCAGTCTTAAAGGTTCTAATTTTGTTTATCATCCTGCCAGAATTTCTGACCTAGGACTTTTCATATATTATTTTCAGCTAAGAATGCTATTAGAAACAGCATGAAGATTAAACAGTTAATGCTTGTACAAAACTTAAAAGAAATAATGAACAATCTACTGGTTTATGTTATTCTTATAAAAGATGTAACAGTGGAAAATTTACAGATATAATCTTACTATAAATTAGTTAAAATCAAATTATTAAAACCACATTTTTTTAATATTTAGCCAAATTTTAGAAAATAGTTCAATAGATAAAAACTACTAATAGTTTAAATTACATACATGTATTTTTAATAAATCACACTGAGATAAATCATACATTCCTAAACTTAATCCTCTGTTTATATCCTGAACAAGGATGGTTTCCTGATATGGGACTGTGTTGAACAAACACTAGTTTCACCACCAAAACCAAGCATTTCCTGGTACTTCCTACAGAGAACTGTATGAGAACAAATATGGTTAGTCCTTTGTAAACACTGATTTTTAACATCTGGTCTATTAGCAATATGACCATTAACACAGGTTTACACTCAAAGCAATTTGTTAGTTTAGCACCTCTCATACATGACATCTTTTGAATACATAGTGATAATTGACCCTATTTGCACTTAGAAATATCCAGTCTTCACTAAAATACAGTAACATGTAGTTTGTACCACAGCAATGAATGTAATGTTTGTTTTTAACTTTCAAGGCTGATTTTAATGGTTTTTTGCATATTATTTAAGAGTCTTTTACTAGTAGTAGTTCCACGGGGAAACACTAGCATAATGTGTATCAGTTTCTATAGTCCTGAATTCTTGTTTTTGTCTTATAAATATGGCCATCTGTTATGCATAAGGTGCAAATTTCTCCTATATAACATTCAGTAATCTTTCAGTATTGTTCTCCATAAACTCAGGAGGAATAATGCAACCTGAACCAGCACTTGCACCTCAGCATTCTCCCCAGCCACACACAATAAGGCAGATGGTTAGAACAAATCCCTTATAATAATAGTTCTCCCAGTGCTAGGTAAACATAACAGTTGTAGTACAGTGTTACGTCAGACAGTAAGAATTGCACTTGCATTTTATAAACATTTGGACATAACTCATAGGCTTATTACCAAACAGCTGATATTAAAATACCTTTACACAGTAATTTGAAATGTGCACACAGAAAATACCCTCTGTTTTTAAGATGTCCCATTTGAAGGTACATGACATACCACATTTTAAATACCAAATCATACCAAGTGCATTGGCAATTTAGCTCTCATATCAAAACTGAGGAAGCTGAAATCACACATCTTCCAGCAACTGGACAACAGTCAACCATTTTATGTTTCCTGTAAGAGTTAGTATTTCTGGTTTTTAAGTCAAAATACAGTGAAATAATATTGTTTCCCCATACTTAATAACAAAATACAGACTCACCCCTGTCATTCATGGAACTTGACTTACTGCATTCAAGTGTCCATGGCACAGCATTTCATCAGAAGCAGGAAAAGTGTTTGCAGTAAGTTGAAACAGGGCCCAAATTTTTGGGATAAGAAATATCACTGAAAGAAAGTAAAATTATTGTGTGTTAATATCTCCTTCTGAAAGAGATAGGTAATTTACTGTGTAGATAGATATTTCTGAAAGAACAAAGATTTAAAAGCTAACTTCCAACAAGAAGGCGGCAACATTTGCTTTATATACTATATCTGCATACAGACTAATAGCAATGAAAGATTGATTTTAATTGTAAATTTTATATTTTATGTGAATTTTATTTAACATTAATTATGGTTGTAAATTAAAATGTTAATGCAAATTATGAATTGTATCAGGAAGGTATGGAGTCAGAATTAGAAAGTATATGGTGGAAACCTTTAAATTCCTCAACAGAAATAGCATTATGAGAAATGTTTTTATTATTGCCCTAAGCAGATTCTGTGGCATTTCAAAATAATATATTTTATGTGGAAATTAAGTAAAAGGGCTTTTTTAATGTAAAAAAATATAGTTCAAAATTCTAGTCTGGTATGTAAGAGATATTTTAAAAGTATATTTAAAGTACACATAATGGAAACTCTGATGGAATCAAACCAAAATGGACATTTATTGCCATTGAAAATCTTGAAAATTATTGTGAAAGTAATTTGTCAGTTTATTTCCATTATCCATTTAAATAGTATGGCAGAGTGAGTATATTTATCATACTACATGATTCAGCAAAGATTATGATTTGCACAGAAGTAATATCTGGCTGAGTAGTTAAGCACCTTAAATACTTCTGTGTTTCTTATTTATTTATTACAATCTTTGAAGGATGATCATGAGATTCAGATTTCATAATCATTCTTCAAAGAGAGTGGTTAAGGAGAAGTACCATTCAAACATACATGGATTTATAAGAGTAGGCTTTTTATTTCCTAATAATAAGCAACCTGGTTTAATTCACAACTCATGTTTGGGAAATTTATATTCTTCTAAAGTAATTGCATCCATATGAGGCAGTACTGATATGTGATTTCAAATAAGAACATTTATTATTCATTGTTCATTAATCTTTATTATTCTCTAAAGCTAATGATTACTTTCATCTGAGTGGGAAGGGAAAAAAGTAATACCATACAACATCATTCATTCATGAGAAATAAGAATTATTCATCATCAAGCAATTCATCATCTATTAATTTACAGATAATTTACTTGTCAATATTGAAGCCTTACACATACAACTTCCAAAAAATAAAACAGAAATAAAATTAAAATCAGAAGTTCATGTACCGAAAAAAGAGGGGAGTTGATTTTTTGCTCAGATCTGCAGTGATATCAACTGAGATGGCAAGCTGAGAAATAGGTTTCTATTTCACTCCCAAGATCTAGGTAGTAGAAGTATATAAAGGAAGCATTAAAAAATAATTTTTGTGGCAGAAATAACATTTTGGGGGGAGCAGGAAGTTCCCTAACTTTTTAAAATTTATTTTGAATAAATTAATTGGAGCAGAATTTCAGTATTTTAAAACTCAGTTAGTTTAAACTCCATTGCAAATGGTTAAAAAAAAACCAACCACACAAAAAAAGCTTATTTAATTTGATGGCTTCTATTCCAGATATTGGGCAAAATCTAGCACTGAAATGTTCATTTGAAAGTATTTAAAATAGAGTCATATTTTTAAATCCTGCTTTATCTGCCCAACGAGCCTTTTATAGTTCATGCATATGTTTGTCTACACCAAGTGCTTGTCAGCAAATCAGAATGTAAGCCAATACACTGGGAAGAAAGAAACACAAATAATAAATGGTCTACTGAAAACTTCTCTGACCCCTGCTAGTCCACTCCTACTAAATATTTTTATCTTAGTTTCCCTAGTATTCATATGCCACTCAGCCAGTGCTGACTGACTTCCATGGGCGTTTTGCTTATGAATTAACACCAAAGAGAACCCCTGTGCAGAGACATGACTGATTATACATAATAGTTCCATAAGCAGAGATAAATTAAGACAACTACATCGGTTTGCTTTTTTGATGCTCCGTATGTTCAGATCTGTTTATTTTGCCGAAAGCAAAAAGCAATTTCCACCAGCAAAAGTGCTGTAACTTTGAGAAAGAAATTGGAAGACTACAGTGGTAGGCAAAAGCAGTACATTTAACTGCCTCTGCAGGATACATGCCCAGACACCGTATTAATCAGCTCTTAAGCTTCTGCCGTAGAAATACAGTCTCCCATTGCTGGAAATTAAATATTTTTTTTTTCTATGAGCTTTAGATCCTTAGTAAAAAATAGCTTTTCTTCAGTATTTCGACGTGACTGGAGAGACTTTTACACTGCAGCACATCCTCTGTTTCACATGTATTTCCCCACTGGAGCAAGGGTCTTCCTGAATTCTAATGAGAACAACATTTCAGAGTTTATCCGTGTTATTTTGCATTATTTAGGATAACTCTGGACAATGAAAAGTCTTAGTGGTTCCCATGACAACAACCTTTCAGTTACTAATCCTGAACATATGGCTGGAGTAAAAGAACATTTGAGGGAGGTGCAGCACTGGTTACATGAAGTCAAGCTAACCTTGGGGATGGCTTTATAAAACTCCTTCAACCAGCGGAGTGTCCCTAAGGCTAGGGGGACTTCAAGCCTATTAATTAGTGCAAAAACTTCTCCCATTTAGTCTAGCTGACAGATTAGTCCAAAACTATTTTCTACATGCAAGAAATTGATGTTTCTTCAGTTGCCTTCCAGAATAAATATAGCAGAGAGTCCAGTGCTAGGAAATTTTGATAATAGGTTGGCCAAAAAAACGTGTTTCAGGAATGACTAATACAATTGTCACAGATAACTTCATCTAAAGATATAAGCAAATCATTGTTTGCATGGAAAGGAAATATCGTGTCTTACACCAACTATTATAGCTGGAAAAAAGAGGTAAGCATTTGGTGCACTAAATCTTTTGGAAGACGAAATTGAGTCTGTCCTAAGTATGCAACAGGTGTCCTGGCCCTGTGCTTCACTGATCTATAAGCCTATGACTCTGCAGTTCATATGCCTTAAGAAAATGCTTCATAAAGTTATACGTTTCTCATTATGAGTATAGCAATTGTCACCTGGACTGCAAGGCTGTATGGGGCATTTATTAAAATACAAACTGTTAAGCTTGAAAAAAATAATCTTAGTTTTTAGCTAAGAATTGTAGCAGACCAGTATCCTCAGTGATTCAGGCATCTAACGCTAATCAACTAGTTACATAATCTTATCTTTATCTAGAGGATTTGATGATCTAATATCATCAAATATTGATGAGTGAAAGGGGATCTGAAGTTGAATTTTCCCCAAAACACAGTACTCTTAAGAAAACATTATATCTGATCTTTAAATGTGTATCGAGGGAATATAAATACTTATTTTTTCCCCCGTTACTGTCAGGTTATTTTCTAACTGATGATCAGCATTTGTAATTCACAGTGAGATTGCTGTCAATAAAAATCTTTAGCATCTCGGGACTTGGCTCTGAAGGAGTGAAAGCTCTGAAATGTTATTGAATTAAATGATTGTCCTGGATTTCTCATGATCATCCAGCCTTTCATTGTGATGGAACACACAGCACATTCCTGCAATCGGCGTTGCATTAAATCTTTCAAACAGCAGACATCAAAGTATTGTATATAGAAAACTTTGGCTGAGAATACAATTAATTGTATTAGTTAATTTGGGCCTTTTATATTCTTTTTTTTTTTTAACTTAAGAGGGAGCAAGCATAAAGCACAATATTCTTGCTCTATATTTTTTGATGCAGAAATAAAACTGCAACAGACTTTTCTGAAAAAAGTTTGCAACCCCAAAGGTTGCAAAGGTGAACATAAGCAAAGAAAAGATCATAGCACATGACTGCCTGCATAGCCAGAGACTAGCCGTGATGATGCAAGATGCCCTTCCAATTCTGTTTGAAATGTATTTATCCTAATTGAAACATTTTAATTACATAAAAGTACCTCTATTTCATGAAAAATGAGAAATAAGTAGTTATCTACATTAGTGTAGTGCATATTAACATAAAATGTTTTAACCTGTTGCTTTAATTTTCACTTTGCTTAAAGAAAATGCAAGCTTCTTTTATCATGTTTGTATGTGGTATACTCAGCCTTTAAGTATAAAGAGCTAGTACCAGTGGTACAGAGTTAATAGAGAGCCCTGTTAAGTTATACTAGCCTATTGCAGAATATTATCATCTTGAATTTCTGTGTACTATTATGCCTATGAAATAAATCTATTCTGACATTTTTATTTAATCATTTCCAGCTCCAGACAAGTTAGGTACTGTGGATTATCCTGACCACTTAGGTAAAACAGAAACACAGGTAGAAGGTCTCTGTTAGTATCCAAAGCCAGTGCATGTACATGTGTATCTGTATGAGTTGCCTACGCCTAACTTTCAACACAAACCTACATTTAGGTGAACTCTGACAATGTACTGATATAACTACAGTTAAAATGGATCCCTTATTTACAAAGCACTGGTGGGATGTGATAATTAAAGGCATAATTTATTTCTATATGAGCCCTTCAAAGTTAATTTATCTACAAGAAAATTTTGAAAACTTTTTCCTGTGCCATGTCAATTCCAAAGTTTGAAGAACAGAGGACTATGCAGTTGAGTAAGATTGAAAAGAATGGTCCCCCTTTGCTTCCCAGAATCACAAGGTTCTTTTTTCTTTTTCCTTTTTCCTTTTTCTTTTTTTTTTTTTTTGGTAGTGTAATCTCTTCAGATTACAGGAAAAAAATTTAATGTATCCTGACTGTAAATTATGCAGCTATGTCATCCTGAATCCACATAAAGTATAAAGCAATAGCTAAGAGAGTAAACTATCCCATTTACTTCAACAGGTGCTAACAGAGAGGCCAGTGATGATAATTTAAATGTCATTGTTCATCCAAGTACTTATTGCAAAAAAGAGAAAATATTGTAGAGAATTGCAATAGAGAACTACACAAAAACTAAAGATTATCCTAGATTAAAACACAGAGAACATCAGCTTTGTCAGCCTGAATATTGATTAATCTTATTCAGTCACATTAAGCTAACTCATATGAGCTATGATTGAAAAATACATCCAATTCTGACTGTCAACACAAGAATACAGACAAGTCCATTGTGAGCATTAATTTTGAGAAGCTTTTTAATATCAGCTAAGACATCACCGCGGCAGGGAAGGGGCATAATGGGTTTGTTTTCCTGATGGACAAAGCAGGTTGCCAGATTTGGGGAAATAGTGCTGAATAGAAATGAATTAATAAAACCTGGTATTTGTTACTGTAATTGCCTTTGATGGAGTAGGTTTTTCACATTCCAGAACAAAAATTAGAAGAATTTGCACCATATTCCATTGGGCAATAGTGCCAAAATGGGTTTGCATTCAAGTTATCACAAAGTGCATGCAGAGACAAGATTTGTCAAAACATTTTGAAATGTGTGATGATATCTCTAATGCATGTCAAAGAGGTATTGAACTATGACAAATAAAGTTAAAAACCATGGGCTCTGTTTGATGTGCTAAAATGCTGCATACATATCTAAACAGAATCTTCTATTAAGCTGATTGTCTGCATGACTGTCACAACCAAATATAATGTAAATAGCAGTTTAAAAAATCTTTTAAAATAGCTAAAACCAAAGATTTGTTAATAAAATCAGAATGCTGGGATTTAAAAGTATCTTTTCTTTTTCTTCAGTCACAAAGATTCCCCATTTGAAAAGTTTAAAGTGAATAAAAATTGTAGTTTACAGAGTTAATTTGGAAACTGTTGGCATCATCTCTGTCATTTATTTAACATTTCTTTGCGCATAGTGTTGTCTTTTTAAGGTGACAAGATAGAGTAACAGTATCTGAACATTTTGTCATTTACATCTAGTCTTAAGATACAATTACAAATACAAATAGTATTCTATGCCTATTTTAAAAATGTGCATTTGGCATGTTTGACTAATCTTTTTCATCCTCCTTTCTCGTCAGAAAGGTCACTGCTGTGTAATGGCGTCTTTTTTCTACCATCAAGATAGAAAGCAGTTGGAAGAGCTAGTTTTATATTTTCTTCTGGGACTGAAAAATACATCCAACTGCAAATTATTTCTTTCTATGATGCACAGTTTAGACTGTTTACTACATACAAACACTGAACCAAGAATATTAATATATGACATATCAGGGAAAATGTTATACTTTATATAATACTTGCAAGAAAGTTAGAAGTCTATAGGGGATCAGAGTCCTTGAGGACATAATTCTAATTTTTCAATGGAAAAAGTAGAGAAAGAAAATTTGACTCAAGACTGACTTGCATGTGAAGACTAATGATCAGAGCAGGAATACATTTATAAACTGAAATAAAAATAAATCTGAGCCAAGTGTTGAATACCTACAGGAACATACCAAGGTTACATTCCTAAAGAGGCTCTCTAGGAGCAATGGTACCTCTGATCTCCGATATCTCAGCGTTGATCCCCAGGACCCAAGGAGACTGTTCTGCTTGCTCTCTCCGAACATGATAAAAACATGATATAAATTATTATTTTCCTGAAGATAATGACTCCTGCTATCGATATATTGGGCTAGATTGAACTGTGGTCTGATATTTTGTGACTATTTCATACTATTTTCCTTATGTCTCTATTTCAGCATCTCTCTTGTATGCATGCTCGCATAATATTGCATCATGAATTCTTGGGGGCAGATCCTCAGCCACGTAACATCTTTCTTATGCTCTTGTAGCTAGCAAGAAGTAAATTACACTAGCAGGGAAGCTATAGTTTCCTCGTGTATGAGAAATTCTTGATTAGCATAAAAGCCAGGCAAGTACCATGAATTCAAAATAAAACACAAGAATAGACCATTCCAAGAGCAAATGGAACTGATGGCACTTGCAAGGGAAGTGTACATTTGACTTTCAACACACAGCTGTTTTTCCGTATTACTTTGTGCCTGGAGGCTCCATATACTAATTAGGTCTGTATTACTTATTACAGACATGATCAACTGAACCCAGACGAGAAACTATGTTTTGAAGTCTAAAGTAAAAATTTAATTCCAAATGTATCAATCTTTCTGGGATGTCACTTATGTATACACACTGCACTGAATTTCTAGTGTCAACTGTGACTTGTAGTTCATTTTGAATCACTTCACTGAAGCAGGATTTCATAGATAACAGACATAAGACTTTCTTCTGAACTAAAACACTTCCTAGTAACTGTTAGCATGAAAATTTATCATTGAAGAAAACCTTAATTCAAAATTTCATTTCATTCTACTTTTCATTTAATTTTATTCATATTTTATTTAATTTTACATTGTAGGTGACATTTCATTGTCACCTACAACATCCCTGAATCTTTGGTTCATATATACTCATCAGTTTTTCAAAGACTGTCAGTATAGAAGGCATTTGGTACTGGGTCTTTTTTAATTCTGCCACTTCAGCCAAAAAAGAAGAGGAGAATATCAGAGTCCAAGATGAAACACAAGAAAAAAAAACCAAAAGCCCAACAGAACTGCAAAGAGAAATCTGGTCCCACTGAGAAAAGTTTCAAAATGTCTGCTTACCTGAATGAAGCCAGAATTTCATATTTTCTATCTTGCATAGTCTATTTTTGAACCTTGTTGGCCAAATATATAGAAAGCATATCTGGTTCTCTATTAATGTCTTATCAAGGTATGAATGGGAATGTTACAGATAGTAGAAATAGATTTTAAATTCCAGAAAAGTTACCCACCATATTCCTTCATGAACAAGACTTCATGAACAAGACTTTCTGGGATAAATATTTCATCCGTCATTTGGGTTGATTTTCAATAAAGTGAATCAGAATTATGAATAACTTGGGCACAGTTATTTGCTCAAGGTTGTCTACAGCATTTCTGGAGAACCTGCAATTAAAACAAGGAAGTTTCCTGTTAAGTCCTTGATATAACCTCTAGGAATACTGGAAAAACTTTAATACTAATTTCATTTTAAAAATAAGATTCTTTAGGGCAACGTGTTACTGAATATTCCTATTATCAATTAGAAGAGTAGTCACATCTCTATTGTTGGCATGGACCTTCATGAAACAGGTATTTCTGATTATATCACTGTCTCTTGAAGGAGCTGGAGCAAAAGATCCTGCCCTAAAACATGTTTCTACATTAGTCCAGTTGTTTATATAGTGCTTTCACATATATTAACGGTAATCTGCCATGAAATTTTCAAGATGATCAGGCAGGAATTTCTCTAAAAACAAATCTGCATTTGGTTAGATGATGAAAATATTTAATCACCTGTGTTTTAATTTCAAGCTGCACTAGAATCTGGCCATAACTGTTATATCATTCTCCTTAAGGTACAATTGGAACTTTGTACTGAAACTCTCTGAAACCATTTGAGAACCACTGTAAATTATTAACGAAAGAAGGAGCTGCCAAAGAACACAAAAAACAGGTTGGCCATAGAGGAAAACCCTCAGGCTTTGAAGATGGCCATGCTTGTCAGCTGAGTCTCACAAGTTATATATTTTTAATGGAAATGCAAAATTCTTTTTTGCACAGGGTCAGGAAAGTGCAGTGTCTGCCCATCTTATTTACAAGTAACATCTTTTGTAATAAAAGAGATTTTGCTTCAACAAGAGATAACATTTTCAGAAGACAGCAGATCTTTTTAGTAGGCAAGTCTGTATTTTCTGTTTCCTTATCTTTTCCACATGTAAACATATGTGAGCAACTGCTCTATGTATTGTAAATATGTTTTTATTCTTATAAAATACACAATCATAACATAATTCAGATTTGGAATTGGTCTTCAAACCTTTGAAAGAGGAGGAGTGTTTGTTTTTCATTTACAATTAATAAAATAATTCTATCTTATCATTTTTTTGTCTAAATTTATAAACTCTGGATCCAGAACCTGGCTCAGGACTATCTTGTGCTTCTTCTCTGTCACTAATTCCAGTCAAAATGCTATATTCTACACAGCCATAGATGAAAAAGCAATGATATGATATAGGTGATTTTACTCAGAAAATTTTGCAATACTTTTAAACCAAGTATATTCTGTATTGGCTCACTGTTAAAAGTTTTAAAGACTGTAACAAAATTATAACCATGTGATGAAGCTACTGATAGACAAGGAGTATTCTTGAAAATCTGTATTCTGCTCTAACACACAGCTTTGTTTCTATTTCTTCTAAAGTTTTAAACATTTATGGAGCTGTGACACATTTACAGCAAGCAAGCTATGCACATAGGTCAAGTACATAGGTCAGGCACCTAAAGGCAAGTACATGTTGCTGTTTATGATGTACTAAATCTAAGAAAGTGAACATGTTTGGAGCCTTTTTGATGGTTAACGATCCTTGCCTTTCTCAATTAGAACAATGCTACATAACTGAAGGAGAGTGGTATATTTTTATTTTCTCAGGTCCTTCCAGTAAGAATAAGGTATTTCCTTTTCAAAAGAGGAGCAACAAAGGAGCAGCAGCCAGATACAAGCTGCAAATGTTTCACTTACTGTAGAAAGAATATGGAAAAAAGTATCCACCCAAGCAGGCATATACCATTTTGAGAGAACAAGCAAAACAGGCACTTATGTGAAGATGCCTTCTTCCTAAATCCAGGAAATGTATGGAGTAGAAGAGGAATGGATTCCTTTTAGAATAATATTTACCACATCTACTTGCAAGTAAAGTATGCTTTTCCATAACTGAAAACTTTTACCTCTGTGAAACCAAGGACCTGGAGCTCTTTTATGAAGGTCTGTCTGGTAAAAGACTATATATAGGTGTGATTATTGAGGAGTAAAGGTCAGGCTTTGAACTACCTTCTGGCTTTTCTCCCAGAGCTAAAAATACAACCCATCGCAAGTGACAGAGATTTTCAATTGTGATATTCATTTATAACTTCTAAGCCTGTGATATTTTCTTCAAATCAATAAATCTATATTTAGTACCCTAACAGTAGAGAACAAAATGTGTATTTGCTGGAAAATAGTTGCATTTAAATGCTTAACTAAAAGTGGCAATCAGATACATTCAAACTAGCATAAAGATAATACATATACAGGAGCATGAGCCTATTTCTGTGCAGAACAACCTTACTAGCTTCGCTTAGCATTACAGGTATTAGGATATGACACTATGACTTTAATGACACAGGGGTACTGTTACAGTTCTTGACAAATTTCCAATATATGAGATAGCTAACAGTTAATGACTCTCTATCCCTTGCCCAGTAGCACCTGCTGCTAGCAAATATTCTTAGTGTATAAAGTAAAATGCAAAGGTAACATAATTTTTTTAAATTTAACACTACTGTTTGTGACAGATTTGTTAATAATTTAGACTGCAGCAGTCCTCAAGTACTGTATTACCCACTTGTTCACAGATTTTTTTTTAAATATCTACGCATTCCATAGGTATGATTACCTGACTGAGAAATCATTTATGAACTAAAAAGATCAATTCAAAAATTCATAAGGTGTGACTAGTAATTTAAAATATACTATTCTGAGGAAAAAGAAATCTAAAAAAATCTACAATATTTCTCCGTATTCAAAAATTTCTAAACATATCCGCTTTAGAGATTCCACAAATTGGGAGCTTCATACCATGGTATCTTACAGTTCCACAGGCTGAGTGTCCACTGTAAGCTTCAAGAAGGAAAGGTACAATTCCTTGCTGTTGCATCAGGGGAATTAATCTGCAACTTCTCTGTGTTAGGAGTAGCTCACTTCTATTTATTCCATTCTAAATGGTACCATGTCTTTAGCTACTCTTATGCCCTTATTTCTAGGATGGGAAGCTGTGGTCTTAGAGAGGCTGCCCTTATAATCATATATAACCTGTAGCTTCTAAATAACAGCAGGTTTTCCACAGCAATCCCAAAGATAGCAGACAAGAAAAGAACATTCTTCTCAATTTTTCAATTACTTTCATTTTTTGTAGTCAAATTGTTGCAGCAGAAAAGCATACTCCAGTCTGAACAGCAGTGATATTGCATAATGCAATGCAGATAATATTTAATCATCATTGACACACTAATGAGCAGGTAGATGGAAATAACCATTGACTTGCTATTAATACCATAACAAAGGATAAAAATAATCCCTTGAGTTTATAAAAAGTATTGGGAAGGATGGGAAAGCTGACTGAAAAGCAGATTTTAGAAGGTAATTCAGTTGCAACAGGAACATTAAAGTTGAAAGAATTTCAATGCCATCAAGTCCCATCTGCTTCTATTGCAAAGAATCACACCAAATAATCTGTTTTCTAAACTTACTAAGTTCCAACTTAAACAGAATTAGGGTTCTTGGACCAACTCCTTGAAATGCTGTTTCAGAACTTGATTATTTCAATGATTATGTACCTTTATCTAATTTCCAACTGAGGTGTGTACCTGAGCCATTAATAACCATTGCTGCTGCTGGTGGTGTTGACTTTGGCTCAAATATTTCCTATGTTATCTCCATGTGTTTCCATACAGGACTTGTCTGCCCCCTTAACCTTCACTTTTTAAGGCTACATATTAGTTTTTCTTAGCAAGATAAGCCTCTCATTCTCTTGGCTACCCTTCTCTGCACCTATGCTGATTTCCATTTAATTTTCTTGAACTCGAGTGCCCAGAATGGTAATTAGCATTTCAGACAAAGTATGAACAGTGTCTTGTAAAGTGGCATTCATATGTACTTTATGAAATGCATTGTAGGATCTCATTTGTCTTTCACACAGCTTGTTTCCTAGTTAGCTGCTAGATTTGAGTATCACCATCATCAGTTTATGTTGGAAGATATTATTCATTCCAGAGGACCTGAGCAAAACTACTTTACGGATCTAAAAGCTGTTCCAAGATCACAAAATCCACTTCCAAACGCCATTCATTCCATAGGTTAGTATGGCACCAGTACACATTTGTGAATAGTTCTTCAGGGCCATTTAGATACCTCTTTAATTGAGGTTTTAGTAATCATAGCACTCCTCTTTACACTGTCATACCTACTTCATTGATCAATGCAGGAAGCTTCATAAATGTAGATAAGGTATTTTCCAGACACTTTGTAATTAGCATTGCAAGATGAGCGATCACCACTGCTTGCCTGACAGTAGTTTCTTATAATTTATAATGTCTTGATATATAATGCATATCCTGTAATGCATTTCAGCCAATCTGTAACTGTCACAGTCAATCATCTTGGAACAGTGTCACAGTATGAGCTGCTTTTAAATCTATAGTAAGACTTCTCTTTCAAAAATTTGTTGTATTACAGTAGGTAACATTGTTTTACAACCAGGCCTGCATAAACCCTACAGGATTTCACTGAATAATTGTTTGTCCCTGGCAGGTTTCTGTTCTTAAAGGCTAGGCATCAATGAAAGCAATCAAAGATTCATTCAAAATACACATTTTTCTCCTGTTAGTGGAACATGACTGATGTCAACAACTTCATTATAAAATGAAAGTTCTACACTTGCCTAGAAAGCAGTCGAGTTCAGGTTTATAGCTGAAACTTTCTGACACCTGTTAATATTATCATTTAAGGAATAATCAGCACTGCCTTGGCTAAAACAAAGGTAATCATATTGCAGGCACAGCTGATACAAACAGCTGAGGCAATATTTAAGATGGAGCTTAGAAGAATTTGCCAAAGAAATGCCCAGTGCTGGCGAAAGAATTGATCCTGTATAATCTATTTAATAAGGTACTTAGGACTAACTCTTTCTGAAAATGAATCTGTAACCATAAACAGCTTGTCATTGATGCTGAAAGAATGAGTCTTGTCCTCAGCCTGCTTCAAGTGCTTATTCTTGACCCCACGTTACCCCGTTACACAATGGGATATGTGTCCCTCTAGTGATCTGGAATAGGGAGGACTATTGAGTTAATACTAGCCAGACAAAAAACAGTTTAATTTTAGTTCACTATGGTTTCACACAGTCACACAGTCATCTGTACTTGCACAAAGGAAGGGGTTGCATAAAGTGGAAATTTTCAGTCCAGGACAAGCCAGGACTACTTCTGTTTGCTGAAACATTGGCTTACGCTGACATAAACCTTCTGCAAAATTTAGCCTTTAGACACACTGCCTCAAACTGCTACTCATACAGTGACTGCTCTTTGAAATTGTTAACACTGTAAAGTAGACAAAAAAAATTATTTATGGAAAATCTTTTAGTAATGAAGATACTTCTGAAGATGGGAAACTGTATTAACTACCAGCAATTTCTAAGCAAGTACTCACATATAATGATCATAATTATAGTATGTAATACTTTAAAAGTTTTTTACATATCATTTACAAAAACCTCACAAATGTGCAGAACTTATACATTTCACCAAACGTAATTCCTTTCCTGTCAAATATTGTATAAATATGACAAAGAATTCTCTTATACCAACCACCAGAAAGAGTGTGTGATACACATCTTTTCACTGCAACAATAATCTATGTTCTGAGAAGCAGCAGGCTGAAGAAGTCAGTACTTACTTTCCTAGCCTAAAGGAAACACAGTCAAACACTCTCATGCTGCATCTCCCTGGAAAATGTATACAACCTTTTTCTCATTACTAGAACTGCTGGGGACAGAAATTCCATTCCAGTCGGGACTGTGAAAGTTTGGAATGTACCTTTATTCTGAGAAAAAAACAATGAAGCTGGAAAACTTACACTTTCTGGGAAGAAAAGTCTCCCTCAAAATTTTCAGCAGTCTACCCAAAAGTCTTTTCTTGCATTTTAATGGGGTTTTATGGTGCATTCTATTATATTTTGTGTATGTTCCTCTTCCTTCTGAGCAGAAAAATTCTCATCATGGACTCACAGTACCCACCTATCATCAGAGAAAAACAGCTTTATTTTCTGATCTAGAAGGGATCTGGAAGGCAAACTGGGCCAGGGTGTTCTAGAGATGTAATTCTAAATAATTACAGTGAGTCTTAGCTGCCTAATTCAACCTACTTTCAATTTTAACACCTTTTCAAGGTATAAAACACACTTGGGAAAAAAATGGGATTGATCAAACCTTCAAATATTTGCTGCTATCCTTAAAATCTCTCAAACTTGCACTGAAACTAAACAAATCTGTATAGATTTTATATGAAGTCATAAATTATTTCAACCCAGGATGCCTCTGTTTCACATACAGGCTAGTGCATCTGTGAGTGAATTTGATAACTGGGTATTCCTATGCTTTGTCAGTATATACAGATGGCTTGTGCATACAGGCAACCTGAAGTTTCTCTCCTTTCACTGTCACCAGTCTGCAATTTGTACTGGCTGACCCTGGGTACTGGTTTCATCCATCTGTATCTAGAATCTTCCTTCCACTTTTAAATGTAGCAGAGGAGACAAACAGGTTATCTAAGAGTGGACCTGGAGTTTTGCAGTACAAAATTGGAGTGAAAACATATTTTAAAGAAAGAAAAAATGACACTAGATGGAAAAAAATGCAAATCTAGGCTAAGGTGTGGTGGCAATAACATGAAATAAGACTGATAGGTATGGGATAAAAGTCTTGATAAAAAATAAAATCTTTACAGTCTCTGTGCATGTCTGTATGTCTGTTTGTCTTACAAGCAGACATCTCTGTCTCAGCCCTGCAGCATCAGTTTCAGCAGTGGCTCCCTCGATCATCAATTTTCTTCTGAAAATTCCTACCAACCCAGCACCTTGTCAGCTTAAGCTGGTGTAGCAATTGTAGCCATGGGGTTTCTCATTTTGCTGTACAGAGTAGTTCTCAGCACTGAGATAAATCACAGTGGTAAGATGCAGGCTGCTGCTCTTCAGTAGCATCTCATTGGAGCTGCTCCAGCTTTAGAGCAAAGGTTAAACAGTTTGAAAAAAGTTAAAGAGACACCTTTCTTCCAACTATGCAGCTTGGGTTATTTTGAGGTTTTGGCAGAAAAATAATTAACTTCCTTTCCACACAGGAAATTACTGTACTTCATATTAAAACAAACAAAAAAATCTTTTCTATCTCAATGACTTGAAGTGACTTTATTCTTTCTTGCACAATATCCACGCTGTTTATTTTGAAATAAGACTATATATTTTTTAGTTGGGTAGTTATTTTTCATTATCCTTCATTTGACAAGAAAATAAATGCTCTTACCCTGGTTTTGTACATTTAAATAAAATAAAGTCCATTTACATTAATTTTCTTGTGGCAAATTACAGTATTCATTTCTTCAGCATTGTGCTGCATTTTGTAAGCCTCCTTCCCCCAAGCATCTCTATAATTGCTTGCTGTTGAAAATATTTTTAGTTTCATTTGAAGATGTTATAACCAATAGTCTGTATATTGAATTAAGTAATCTTATGGTTAATAAAACCTTATTACAATAGGCTTTTTAGCAGCAGTACATATTAAAGGAAGTCTAGTGAAAATGTGGCATTTAACTTTCTTAGCCTAATCGAGTATGTTTTCACTGAAGCAGTATACTAATAGGCAGGAATAACTATCAACACATAGTAGTTTGGTGTCTAATTTTCTTCAACTTCTGCAGCAAAATAATTGAGAATCAGATACCAGATTGCCATTTCTGACACTTAATTCCACCTTCAATATACGTTTGGGGTCATATTTAGATACCAGGGTAGGTGTGAAGGTGGACAGAGACAGGCAGATGTTAAATGGGATTTCCTTCTGTCATTCAGCACCAATGGTTTCTGAGTAGTTATATGGACAGCCTAAAAGAATTATAAATTCCATTTAATTTACTAGCACTACTAGAGTGGGTTTTTTTAAACTCTTCTAGTGTTGTTCTCTTTCTGTACAGGCTTTTACAGTTAATGAATATGTAAACTGAGTCAGATATATTTCATAAAAAGTACAATGTATTTTTTAAAAGCAGCAGCTACCAGATGCAAGCAGCTAATCATGCTGGTATTAAAAATCTTTCCTGTTGAAAAAAAAAAAAAATTGCTGTCTGGCTACACTTCACCCATGATCAGTACTTTAGGGGCTAAATGTGATTGCTTTGGTGAAAGCTATTTGTATATTTTAACCATATTATAAAACTAATATTTAGCAAGTAGTTATTACTTCCTCAAGTACTATAAACAAAACCAACTAATGCAAACATATAGTTACAGTAAAACATATGTTGGAAAGTAATTCCTGTATGTACAAAACCGAACAGAAAAGATCATTATGTGTGCCATATGAAATCATTGTGTAACACAAGTCTTCCAGTGAGCTACTGCAAGTCTGAGTTGTTGCATTTGTACACAGATCAACTAACAGTGGATCTTTTTCCACATAAAACTACATTTTGCCTTTATTCCTACTACACTAGCAGCTATCTAAATTCGGGCCCTAATCAGAGCATTCAGTCAGGGAACTCGGTCTTCACCTAGACTAAGTGATCTGATGGGCAGAAAGCAATGTAGTTTCTTTCTTGATCTATGGAAGCCAAAGCATTGGTAAGGAGGTAGGACAGGCTACCGCATGTCTGGGTCTCATCCCCAAGTACAGGAGTAGGTTGCAATCAAGATAAGTATCTGCCCAGGAAGGCAGCGGTAATAGCAAATACATTTTAGAAATGTTTTGAAGCCAAGTTCTGATATGGTTTAAATGCCTAGAGTTCAAGGAGAGAAGCCAAATTCCATGTCCTAGTTTATACTGTAGTTAGAAAGACTGATCTACCCTAAGTTATGGTGAGCCTGGACCATGTCACACAATGCATGAGAAAGGCGGCTGTGGAGCACCCCAGCCACTGAAGCACAAGGCTGGAGGGCAACTCCCCTTCCACGCTGGTATCTTTTGGAGGAAATCTGGTCAGCTGCAAGCTGCCCGAGAGGCAGAAAGCAGGTGCATATATTCTCATGTTTCTATTACTAAACACTCAGCATAGCTCATATAAGTCATGACTGTTTGTTTCTGACATTTTAAATAATTACCTGAGACAGGAAGCTATGTCAAAACCATCCAACATATGTACTTTGATAAGAAGGTAGAGCACTTCTATATTTCCAAGTAAAATGACTCGGCACAAAAAAAAATTTGCTAGTTTATCAACAAACAGAACAGTAGACTTTCTTGTTATTGCATAAATCAGAAAGAGAAAATAATAACAGAGTAAAGTGAGACAGAATCCTAAAAATGAATAAAATTGTGTTTGGTAGCAGTGGCTGAAAGCACTGTCTCACAAATGATGTGTTGTGACTTTACCAAACCGTACTTCCCCATGTTTGTCTGCTGTTAAACACAGAGGAGCTGTAAGCAGACTTTCATATCCACTGACCAGTCAAGCAGATTATTCTTAGCTATCACAATAATATAAAAAAGCCAACTACAAGTGTAAGTAGGAAAAAATACTCATGTTTTCACAGTCTGAATTCCTTCACATTTCCAATCAAGACTGTTAAATGGCAAAGGCAAAGAGCTGTTGAAGGATTAAACAGAACTAAAGGACGGCAACATACAGTCACATATGCTTATGGATATTCAGCTCAAACCATCTGCTGCTTATTATGTGGAAGTTGCTAAATATGATATTGCATCATAGCAGAAATTCTTAGGGACAGGGTATTGACTGTTCAAGACCAACCTGTTAGAAGAGGTTCAAGCTGTGTAACAAATAAGGAAAAAAATAATCCACAGCATATTTAAGAATTTAAGACAACAGAAAGATACAAAAGCAATTAGATGATTTTACCAGTTAACTACCAGTCACTGAACTGTCATTACTCTATTGTAATGGGATGTTCAGGCAAACTCTCCTTAGCTATCTACACCATTCATTAAAATACCACTTCTAATTAATTTCTAAGTTCTAGACAACATACTGTGAGTCCTTTCCACTGAGGTGATATTTTTTAACTTTTAAAATTATCTATACAGGTAGTAGGGATGTGATTTTAAAGCCTTTGCTAGTACCTTGTACTGTGTACTGGCATATATAGGATTGTGAGAGGCTAAGTACTGTTATCAGTTCTATGACTATTTTATTTCCTAACATGTCTCCAACTTTTCTGGGAGAAGGACCAGGATATACTTTTGTTCTAAAATTCTCCCTTCATTCAAAGTTTAAGACTTAGTCTGACAGCTGAAGAACTATCAAGGAAATTTTTCTAACTCCATCTCATCTAACAGATGAGAAAATTCATTAGTGCAACGGATTTGCAAGATAATTTTCATTTCTTTGTTCAGCAGCAGGGAAAAGATTGGAGGACAAGGTAGATTACCTGTGCCACCATTGTTGCTTTTCAGTAGCATGACCAGTTTTCTCACACTGGCAGAAAGCACAGACGTTATGCTATCCCTTAGGGGATATTCCATCTGTACAAGAGGCAAAATTTCAATGTATCTTGACTGTATAGAAGAGTCTCCTTGTGTTTCCTGAGGGTGTGAATAAAGCTGAATATTTCTGGCAGATGAGAGCTGGAAAGGAAAAATAATAAATAATTATATATTAAATAGTGCTGGACAACATAAACCTGCCTTGTGTGATTCAGAAAAGGAATGTAGAGTTACTCACATTTTGTATTTTACTGCGTGACAATCACAGATATGCAGTATTCTGTTCTAATGCAGGCACAAAGGTATGAAGAGCTCAGGACTAGAAGGAATTATACATAATTGAATGTTTACTACGAAAATGTAAATTGGTCCTTCTCCACATTAAATACTGCACCAGCTTTCACAAATTAGGTACCTGCCTAAGTCATTGCAGGGGTACATTTTAGTTACACACCCACACCATTCTAAGAAACTAGGAAGAGCTCTGCCACGAGAAAAGAAATACACATCAGATGATACAAGTCCAAAGCACCCTAGCTGCAAACTCGAACAGAGTCCATACAGTGGACTGGAGCTCTGACAGTAACACTTTATTTATAACCAAAAAACAGTGATACTGACTCTTCATGCAGGTTGGAAATACAGGCAACAACAAAACAGAAAAAAATAACTTACGAATTTTGCTCCAGGGAATAGGATAGGATTAGTGAGATGAGTAGAGTGCAAAAGCCCTTTAGCAAAGTATTGTATTCCTACCTTCATTTCTCCACCTTCTAGAGTATTACATCAAGACATAACCCATATGATACTTCTGCAGGAACAGGTCTGAAGACCGAAATTAGTTCTGAAGTGTTACATACTATTCTCAGCATTTCTCAGCAACAGCACTGTATATCAGTTATAGGGCTCCTAGATCAGATCTGGATCTATATAAATGTTTTATCAAATAATACAATATTAATTGAATACACAATTTCACTAATAAATTATTGCCAGACATGCTACAGAATGCTGTATACATGACCTCCATTACAATGTTTATATATTCCAGTTTATGAATACTTAATTATAAAATAATCTGTAATGTACAAAAATAATCAAACATGTATATAAATCTCACTGATAGTAACTTATAATTAGGAAAAGTAATATCTATTATATTTTAAATAAATTTATAAATATTCCCTTTATTTAAATTTTTAATAGATTTTCAAAATTTGTACTGACAATATATACACATATGTTGCTTTAGGCTACATATGTTAATTTAGACTGTGCAAGCAATACACCTTATTTTCTAATTTATAGGTTTCTGATACTAGTCTTTGGCTTTTGTCACCTGTTTTTACCAATTTCAATATTTTATGGTATCCTTTCAATTGCAAGTGTATTCCAACAGTGTAGTTCAGACAGAAAAAAAAAAAGGAAAGAGTCTTTTCTTTTTTTCCCCAATATCAGTATAGCTTTAGTCTACACTGTGGGCGGCATATAGTGGTCTTAATCTTCTGACATACTTTGACTGCAAATGTTATATACCACTGTCTTTACAAGACATAAATACACACTCCCATCAAGTCAGGTAGACAGGTGAAAGAATGAAGCTTTCTTGCATGCCAGTATCTGTTTGTGGGCTTATGCTACTCAAGAGCTTGCATAGTTCTGCTACTCAAGGCTTCCTGTTCTAGGAAGGCATTACATGGAGAATTGGACTGTAGTTCCACATCTGTAATATCACTGACATGAGCAGGATTTTAGTCTTTGCCAAAGCTTGGCATAGACTAGCATTTCGGATATCACTTGTGGTGGTAACAAATTAAAACAAGACACATATTTTATATTGCAACAAAATGGAGAGTAACATGAACTGAGCTTTGTATACTGTCTTCAATGTCACCAAATGACAGAACTTGTTAAAACTAAAATCTGCCATCTGAAGGCAACATAAGGAAATTTAATTTTATCAAATAAAAGTTGAATCACTGAAGACCCAGCCAATCAACTACAGCCTGAAGTCCTCTAAACAAAGCAAAATCTTTATGCTTCAAATCACTACCACAAAGGTTAGTGCACAGAAAAAAACCAGACAGATCACCAGCATTAAGGACAAGAAAATATCCTCTCTCTCTGCCAGGGGTTAAGTAGCAGTTTTCATCCCTCTTCATGATGAATTCTTTGTGAACTGCTAATTGCTCAACACCTACCACATTGCACTTCCTGAAACAGGAATGTGTGCTCCGGTAAGGATGCTTTCCTGTACATTATTACAGGATTTAGTTACAGACACTTTTCCCTGCGCAGGATTACATTTTTTTATATAGTTCTTGAGTCTTACAAGCCATATAAATGCTTCACAGAAAAATAAACAAGCTTGGTTTCAATGACTTGAGTAAGACTTGGTTTTCACCTCAAAAATCTAAGCAGCTTATGCAGGACACTTTGTTAAATGTGGCCTTTACTATGAAAAATAACCCAGCTGCTAAAATGACCTTCATATTCTTCTGAAGTGTATCATTACCTGGTGTGGTAACTCATGTGGCAAAAGCAGAGCCATTCAGCTGGACTTCACTAGGCTTGTGTAATAGGATCTAAGGGCCCATCTATATAGTCATTATCGTTTGAATGTTAAAAATTTGCCTTCAATTTGCCTTCTGTGCATATGAAATTCATCCTTGTCCAGCTGGTCAAAACACATACATCTCATGCTAGGTATCTGTACAGAGATGTATTTCACTTATGATTTCTACAGTTATGGCTGAGAGAATTTCCCCCTATCTAATAGTGATGTTTTGGTCCCAAGTAGAGAAAGTCAAAAGGAAAATCGGGCAAGAGGCTATTCAAGACCTCTATTATAAACCATTGGAACAGAACAACTATATAACATAGTCTAATGTGATGATTAAAAACTTGCCATCAAACAAGAAAATTATTATTTTAAAATACAATTTAACAACAAGTGAATGCCAGCAAGTGCCTAAGTAAGGATTTTACTACATGCTTACTAACATCTTAAAAGAAGCCTCATGGGCAAGTAATATCCTTTTCAGATTCTTTAGGGAGGAATAACCATGAAGGCATTGCTATGTTCTATTGTACTACCCCCCAAATACTTCTCTAATGGGCGTTTAAACAAAGAAAAATAATAAGATACAAAATGCTTCATTAAAGTAACATTAATTTGCAATAGCAAATTCCAGCAAAGCACAGAAATTGAGTTGGGTGTGCTAGCATGCTAACATGACTCATGGATGGATTAGCAGAATATATTCCTAGCTGGATCTGAACTGACTTTTTATTTTTCAGACACACTTTAATCCTGATTAATGCTTACCTTATTTTAGGCAATAGGCTTTGGCAGGGAAGAGAGAGGAATTTCTTTTCTTTCTCACTGACTTTTACAGACATCTCAATCTCAAATGCTTCCTAGACTTCCCTTTGAGCCTGAAAACTGCTGGCTTGCAGGACATGTAGTGTTCCTACTCTTTTTTCTCATGTCAGATTAATTTCTGCTTCCATCCACCTCTTCAGTTCCCTTACCAGTTATGGTTTAGGGAGGTTAGCCTCTCTGCTTTTCTTGGGTGTCAAATGGCAACACAGGTTTGAGAGGGAGTTTCAGAAGCCCACCACAGTAAAAGCACAAGATTAGCCAGAACACACAACAAACCTGAACACAGGAAAAATAATATTGCACAACTTCAAAAGCGTGTGGACAAAGTGCATTCTCTGAAATGAAAATAATTTTTTCCTTCCAAAGAGTATATATAGTCATTCTAGAGTCATACTGCAGATGAGTTGAGTCTTTCTGACTTCAGAGTTCCCCAAGAAAAGGCAACAGCCTGAGAGTTTTACAGTGAGAGAATTTTCACCCCCTACAAAACTGTTTCCCTAATTGAGGGATATGAATTTGGACACATTATTTACACTGTACGGCACAGGTACAATATATTAAAATCAGTATTTTGCAGCTAATCTCAGATATGCAAACTTTATAAACCTGAAGTAGGCCCAAAACACAGTGCAACTCCAAAATATAGTCTATGTAAAACCATCTATTTTAAAGCTTTTTGGAGGGGAGACAATTAATAGAAAAATTTTGTTGTTAATAAAGACATTCCAAATTTATATTTTCCCATTAAGAAGAAATGACAACAAACCTTTAGATTTATGTCAAATCAATGTAGATGGAATATTTTAGTTTTCTCAGTCATTTGAAGTTTGGTTGGTTTGGGATTTTTTTTAAACATTTCTACAGTACTTCGCCTATTCTAAGAATTACTCACTTATAAGGTATCATGAGAGATACAGCATGGCCAGAGAATCCAGCAAACACAAGGAGGGTATACTATAAATGAACTATGACTTACACCTGCCACTGTAGCAGTTTAGTATTTCCAATTTGAAAGATTAAGTTTTCACAAAAAACATTTACATTTGTTACTTTCATTTGGTTCTTTTTCCAAGAAAAAGTCAAAATTTCTCCCTAGATAACTTTATGAAAATTCTAAATTAGTTAAAACTCTCACAGGAAAGTATTTCTGTACCAATTTTTCAACCAGTCCTTAGCTCAATTTGGAATCTCAAAAGTGAGATACAAAGCAATTGTGAAACTGATTTTGAAAATGCACAGCATGGGTGTGAAATCCTCTTTCACATTTGTACAGATCAAGAGCAACTCATTCAAGATCTGTGTTAGTGCAAAGAAAATCAAGCTCGTCTTTTAGACACCGAAATTAATTTCAAAAGACCTTGAACTGCCGCATAAACAGCAGCAGACTTGGTTTGATACCTCTTTGCCCAGGGGCACAAAGCCTGATTTGCTTCTGAGTTAAGGGAGCGCTACAGTTTCCTTATATCCAGATTTAGAGGGATATATGGAATGTCCTGTAAAGATAAGCAAAGAGACATGAAGATAAGCAGAGTAAGCACGTAGAGCTGTATGCTGAAATTCAGGTACTCTGCTGATCAACATGACACAATGACATTCAGGGTGGGTACAGCCATGATGCTGACTCAGAGTGTGCCTCACAGGGCTGTTGTGCTGCAACAAAAAGGTGGGGGGCTTCAGCTACCTTTCTATGCCTCTCTCACAGTCAATGCCTGATGTAAGCAGAAGTGAAAAAAGAGGAGAGAACTCCTGACAAGTAGTTTTTCAAAAGCAGAAAAAAGCCAGGGCAGAAGTTCAGATCTGACTTCAAATTACATGTTTGCACGGATGGATTTTTTTCCTAAATATTTTTTCCAAGACTTAGTTAGTTTCTCTTACACACAGGGGGCTTAGTAAATATTTCAGTTCTTCCACTGTCATTTCAGATATCTGCACAAAGCATAAGATTCTAACTGTAATGTCTAAACAATATAAAGGTAAATAAAGTAATATGCAAATTACACATTACTGACAATATCCAGCAGGACACTTAAGTCAATGGGACTTCTCACAAGCTAAAAAATTGTCATCTACTTAAGTGTCTGGTGGAATCCCAGCCAATGGGCTTCATTATAGGCTTTACGGGTTCTATCATTTTGACCTTTACTGCACAGTATATTTTGCCCTTCTTGTGGTATTTATAACATGTTCTATGCCATACTTGCAAAGGAGATTACCACAGATTTATCTACTGCAATTAGAAAAGGATGAGCTTCCAGTGGACTGTAGTCATTGCACTCCACAGAAAAATGCATATTGTATATATTTAAAAATTATCTTTAAATAAATAGACTTTTAAAATTTGTGGTATTGTCAGAAATGACATGAATAGACTGCAAGTTACACGTTTTAATTTCTTGAAGTAAAGGTGACTCAGTCAGCACATAAAATCTGCAAGACTCATGAAGTCTTTCACAAAAATAATATCATCTCAGGCATTTAAGAAAACAAAAGTGGAGGTTTAGGTCTGATCATTCATTTTACCATCTACCAAACTTAAATGTTACAATGAAGCTACAGTGTGAAGTTTTGAGTGTTATTTTCTGCACTCACGTTTCTCATTATTATTTTATTATTCTTCATTGTTTTCAACTGCTCAGTCCTGCATATCATGAAGGAATTATTCAAGAAACCATATAGGGTATTTAACTATTGCCTATTAGGACCAATTTCCCTAAGATGCATCTATAATCTGTAAAAGAAGATAACTCGGAATACCTGAAATTAAGTTTCATTTCCAATCCCTTGCCAGAAATGCCCACTTGTCTTATTTTCATGAATAACATTGATTCTATGCAAAACTCCTATGAAGTTACAGCTTTGGAAGAAAATAGTCAATATAAAAATTCAAGCTGAACAATTCAACTGTAAACAATACAGTTTTACAATAAAAGGTGTCAGACAATCTTGACCATTGATTACAGTGTTTCACATATAAAACACGTGTGTGTGCTACATATATTTTCAGTATGTGTAAGTTCAAGGGGACTGAACAGCTAAGACACTGAAGCACTTAAAATCATCCCCCACCAATTTACATGAGTCAATTAACTACATGTAAGTCACACATTCATACCTTTTAAGTTCCATAGAAGCAACAAATCTAAAATGAGATGCTTGGATAATACTAGTAAGACGTATGTTACTTAGTTGCTGAGGGTCATCAATTTAGCAAGTTCAAAGATAATCAGTGCCTAGAGTTATTAAACTTCAAAATCAACAAGGGCTGAAGGCAGCAAGTAGACTATTATGAGAGAAATATGCTGTGACTTATATTCGACAGGACTCTGCTAAAGGATATTTTCAAGACTCGATACATGAAGACTTAGCATCAACCCTTTTTATTCTTGATCATTAGCTAGGATTTCATTGCAATTCAGCCCATACAAACAGAGCAAAATCATAAGCTATTTTTATAGTTATAGATACCTAAATAAATTATGAAATTTGTCGTAAGAACCAGCACATGGAACACACAGTTTGACAGAGTGGGCTGTGGCTGTGGACACTGCATCATTTTGTATTACGAATTCCATTTTGTACTATGCCTGAAGCATGTTATGTCTCAAACAGGTTACTGTAATGCATTTGAAACAGATGCCCAAGGAAGGCTGATGGACTCTTACAGGAAATTGAAAGCCAAGATGGCAACTAAAAGGCCTTAAACTCAGAGCCTCAGTCACTAGTTTTTCTACAAAAAGGTTCATGGGTGGGATGAACATGCCAGAGCCTCCCAGAAGAGCACATGAGCCAAAGTACAGTCTTTCTCCGAGCAGCAACCAATTTTTCATCTTCCAGAAAACATTAGGAAACATATTTCAGGAACAATTTTATCCATTTGCAAAAGTATTCATTTTTGAAGTGGTTTTGCCTTAGAAATTCCTCTACTACGTCTATATTTCTTCCTTTCCTGTGATGCCCCAAGGAATAAATCAGAAGCCAAGAGTGTGATTGTGTACTGTAGAGTAACATTTGCCAAGAGATGCTAATGGATCGACAGCCTAATAGGATCTCTGAGGAAGCATGCATAAGTGATAGAAAGGAAAAGCAGCAGGCAGAGCATCTCATGAGGGAGAGCCTGAGTCACTAGCTGTAGAGTCAGCAGTGACAGGACTTTGGAATCGCCCATTTTGATGAAGTAGATTGAGCCTGGATGTGTGCTCTGAACTAAATGCCACCCAGAAGCAGTTGATAAGAGAAGCACAATTTTATTTAGCTGTTTAGTCAACAATCATGTTCACCTTGAAAAACAAAGCTGGCAAAATAAAACCATGCTAAGCAAGCTGGAACACTATGTGAAGACTTTCAAAAATCCAGCCCTCTAGGAAGGATACCTTTCCAGTCCTCCTCCATTTAGTGTTTAGCACATGAAAACTTTACTCTGGGGTCTGTCAGTAGTCTGTCATTAATATTATTCAGCACTGACCTTTTTTTTTTTTTTTTGTAGAATTTGCACTTCTTCCTAACAAATAGCAATGTGTTGCTATTAAACTGTTTAGGTTTAGATACTCAGCTTAGAAAATCCAGCTCACTCTGTGGTATTGCTTACTATTTTTCTAGAAAAAACCCTACCTAAAGATGTTCTGGATTGCACTTAGACTATTTTGCCTGAAGCAAAGTGGGCAAATGTCTTCCATCCTGTCCATTACAAACAGCAGGGTTACAGCACACACACGCACACATCCACACAGACAGGAAGTCACATGAAGAATTAAGTAAGCATTCGGTCCTCAGCCATGTCCTAGGGCAAGAGTCCAGCAACTTGTGGGAGGGCACCATGCCAGCCTAACAGATGGACGTACATATGGGTAGTCAGGACATCATGTGAAGCCATCGAGTATGGATACTGAGGGCATGATTCCAACCTGAAAGCATGAGCTTTCTGTGAAGGTTAAGGGGATGTTAAGCTGGATTTACTTTCAAAAATAAAGAATAAATTCCACTGCCATATCCGGTAACAGTTATGCTCCTAGTTAATCAGGTGGAGCTGTTGGTAGCTAAAAAGAGCTTTTTTCTAACAGAATTATTATGAGGTAAAATTTTAACATTTCACATGGGAGATTTCATTCTGACAAATAAAAATGTATTATTTGCGGGGAGATGTAGTTAATGACAATGGTTTTGCACTGGCAGTGCTTTGACCCTGCATCCCCATCTGGCCTGTGCCTTTTCCCTAAAGGAGACAGGAAACAGCTACTTGAGCAGGGAATGCAGCCCAGATAGCCAAATCCATCCTCCAGCAACCATTACTGGGAGGGTCAGAGTTGGAACTGCTGTCCTCTCCTGATGAGGAGAGAATGAGAACAGATGCACAACACCTCCACACACATTGCCCTGGAGAGTACTGAGCTAGCATTGCTGATGCATCTGAGTGACAAACAGGCATGCACATCCCACAGCCGTCTGCTGCTACGCCCATCAGCCGGAGAAGGAAAGAGGTTAGGAGTCATGCCTTGTGAATTTAATTCACTGCTACACCACCATAACCCAAGGACAGGCAAAAGCGTGGCGCTAAAATGTGATCCCACCTCTTACTAAGGTCAGAAAATTGAAATCTGACTAGATCATGAAGGGCTTTTAAAATTTTACCAATTGACTAAGCACCGCACATGAAATTTTATTCCCAAGTACAGGGGAGAGGCAGCATCTTGGTTTATGGAGCACTGTGTATTCAGAGCAAAACTGGGCCAGGAAGCATTGAATTCCTCTTTCAATTGAAAGGAGATATTCAGAAGAAACATTAGAACCTTATGAAGATGAATACTACATAGGTTTTGTTGATTAAAAGGACTTGTCTGTTTCTTCCAGTCTTGATCTAAAAACGTAAAGAGAGAGAGAACCACTGCTTCCTCTGATGGTTCATTCCAGAGGATACAGCTTGAATTATCTGCTTTCAGCTTCCAGACATTTAGGTTTTTTCTGCTAGACTCAACAGCTCCTTAGTATTCAGCACTCTTTCCAGGAAGTTACTGATTGCAATGCAGGTCACTTCTCAAACTACTTTTCACTAAACAACAAAGATTGACATCTTTAAGATTCACACCAAAGGAATTTTCTGAAGAATGCTATTCCTCTGCTCTTTTTTATGCCCTCTCCAATTTTTCAATGTCCTTTAAGAATTCAGATGCCAGAAAATGTATGCAGTAATACAGTTTTACTCTGCCGAGTGCCATATGCATAGGGAAAGGCTGACTTCTTATTCTACCTCTTCATGCAGACTATGCTCACCATTCTTACGGATTATCCTGTTATTTCTTTTGTGAGACAGTACCTTCCAGGATATAGCTACCATTTTTTAGTTTCAACCTGCATGCCCTGGTTCTATAACTGTATGATTAAATTTACTATTTCAGAGTGCATTTGTTTGCATTTAATGTCCCACTTACAGAATAATCCAATTTCTTCTATTTTGACTCATTACCATGTCATTAGCCACTTCGCAACTAGTTTTTGAAGCATCCATACATTTCATAGAAGTGATTTTATATTTTCTCCAGATCTTTTCAAAGCAAATTAATGTTATTGTGGTCATTTCTGTGGACTTTCACTAGAAACTGGCACTGAATTGTAATTCTCCATTAATGACTTTTTGGAAGCTCTCAGTCAATTTGTAAACCGCGTAATGAGCTTTTTATAAGTATAGTGCTATTACTTTATTAGAATATTGTACAGCAATCAGTAGAATACCTTACAAAAGCATATGTCCGTAATGGCTACTTTGTTGTTTTTTTATTCAAAGAATATAATCATCAAATCAGATTTCTTGTCCGTTAATCATGTCTGCATTACCACACTGAGTGACATTAATT
This sequence comes from Sagittarius serpentarius, assembly GCA_034782735.1. NCBI lineage: Eukaryota > Metazoa > Chordata > Aves > Accipitriformes > Sagittariidae > Sagittarius > Sagittarius serpentarius. Next base: position 34,389,651 of record JAVKLA010000001.1, read on the forward strand.
ATATTCCTGTCAGGTATTCTTTATTAAATTAATCTAACATCACAATTTTCATTATTTTGCTTAGAATGGATGTCAGGCTCACTGCCATACAGTTATTTCAACCACTATATCCCTTTTATGAATGCTGGCACAATATTAGCATTGTTCCAGCCTTCTGGAACTTTGCCCAGCAAGATTTGTTAAGAGGTTACATCAGAGTTGTAGACTGCTGAGTTGTAGACCTAGACCTTTGATTAAAATTGTTCCAAGTTTGCTGATGTTTTGGATCCAGCAAAGACTTACCACACTTCAGAAATATTTCTTAAAGGATCTGTCTGGTTGTTGCATAATTATTATCACATACTTATTAACAAGTTTACCACAAGTGTTCTTATTGGGATTTGTATGGACTTTCACTATTAGTGGAATTATTTTTTGCTTAAGGTAGTTACATGTCTACTTACTCTCCTTAGTCTTGCTCTGATGTTTTCACATTCCTCTGTCGATTTTCTATTTTTCATACCTCCTGGTTTCCACAGATGTGTATTTACTTTCTTATTTCTCCATTCACTATATGCCTATTAATTCCTATTTGTTACCTTTACTTTTGCATTTAATGCAGATGGACTTGCAGCTAAGATTTTCAGCATCTTTGAATCATTACTTTTTTGTTATCTAACATTTTCATTAAGAATTCCAGTTTTTCATTCATATATTTCTCTGATTTCTCCTCCCAATTATTTTCACTTATATTTTTCTCAACCGTAGAAAATTACCCATTTAGAAGAATCACCATTTTACTGCTTGGGATTGTTCTTTGTCTACACTGATTGCAATCAGGTTATGAAAACCACCCCTAGGGCAGTCATGAACTTCTAGTCCAGTAAGTTATTCATATTTATCAATTCTAATGAGATCTTAAATTAAAAATACATCATGTTGGGCATGGAGACTTTCCATTACAAAACTTTTTTTTCTTTTTAAAAAAATTCAGTATTTTACTAGTGTGTTTGACAAACCTCCAGTACATAGACCTCCCACGACATTTATTAATATGCATTCAAAACCCCATGATTTTGTGTTATCAAGAACTCCAGAATACCACATCCCTTTTAGCTACTTTTTTTGTCCTAGGGGGTTTGTATCCACTTGTTTTATGATCCCAGTAGCTTGACTACTCCCATCAGCTTTCAGGATTGGCTTTCTGACTGATGAGGTTTTCCAGATCATCATCTTTGTTACCAAGACCTCATGACGGCTTTCATATAACAAGAATCCCTCGTTTTGTGTCTGTCTGTTCTCTCCCTTTCAGATACATTTTGCTGGATTACAGTTAAGTGCTATAATGCATACACTATGACTTTACATCTGATGCTGTACATGATGATCCTTAATTTTTTTTCTACAGGTTTGGGTTTTGTGTGTTTCTAACTGCTCATGATCCATTCTCTTATAAAGCATCAGGAAGGGTATGTTTCCATGTCTATGATTTTCCAAGGGTATGACTTCCATGAGAAAGGCATTTATATTTAGAAAATGGTACTCCTTCCACTTGGCCAATAGAGCTGGATGCACACTGCACTTGTGAAAGTTTGCACCAATGACAGCACTTATCTTTTGCCTCAGGGGATCTGCTGTTGATCTGTTTTTCTATATCACCCTTCATACTGTATGTCCATTTAATGCCTTCTTCTTTTTGATAACTATTAAGAACTGTATCACAAAAAAACCCTTAATCTCGCTGAAAGGTCACAGTGTATGTGAGAACAGAATCTGCATCACTCTTTTACTTCATAGTATATCCTGGACCAATACCTTGGACAAATGAAACAAATTACTCAAATGGAGTTCTGGCTTTTTCTTTTTTTTTTGCCTTTTTTTTTTTTCTTATTCCATTCTGCTTTGTAAGGTTATTCAATTGGTTCTTAAAATAGTTTATGTAGTTTAATTTGGGGAAATAAATGAGGTTACTTTCACAAAAACATCTTAATCTGCACTTTTTCTGCAAGAGAGGCAATATTCAACAAACCTGAGGGCCCTTTTCTCATGAACATAATAAGACATTTCTCAGTTGAATGCCCAGAGGTGCATAGCTTCTAATGAGAGTTTAGAAAATAATAGCTAGGGGGAAAAAGAGAAAGAGAGAGAAAGAGAAAGAGAAAGAGAAAGAGAAAGAGAAAGAGAAAGAGAAAGAGAAAGAGAAAGAGAAAGAGAAAGAGA
>JAVKLA010000001.1:34391949-34443088 GCA_034782735.1 Sagittarius serpentarius
AAAGAGAAAGAGAAAGAGAAAGAGAAAGAGAAAGAGAAAGAGAAAGAGAAAGAGAAAGAGAGAAAGAAGGGGGGGGGGGAGAAAAAAAGCATCTTGTTTTAGCACGTACAACTAAATACATGCTAACTCGTAGCCAACTAGCTGACAAATAAGAAATTAGAACCGTTGTCAGCTAGTTGGTTTTTGTAAAGATTTATGTTTAAGGTATATATAACTTTAAAATCATCATATAATGTTTGTAAATGGATACTAAAGCTCTGTAGTTCATTTTTCTGTTAAAAAAATGTCAGAGAAAATGTGTCTTACAATTGTTTTCACCTTCAGCTATGCATCTGGTATTCGTTGAGTACTACACTTTAAATAAGCTTACTGAAAATGTGAATGAAAGAAGTCAAAGCATTTTCACAATGAAATCTAGTTGTTTTCAAAACTATTCTAATTACATGTAATTCCACTGAATTAATGTAATCGCTACTGCTATGACCTTTCCTAATTAAAAATTCTCTGTCTTGACACAGACTGAAAAATGAATGAAAATGACTTATACTAATATGTAAATGCCTGTTAATACAACTGAAAACATAGTATAACAAACTCATTTATATAGTGCTTCATTATTATTACTTGGGCTAAGTTACTACATTTTTTTCACCTACCTCTTCAATTTCAGAAAAGAATCCGTTATTTCATCACTAACCCTTCTCAAGTGGTACTGATCTATGTCCAATGACATTGGACATTCATAATTTTTTATTTTCTACTATCACAAATTGGGATGCTCTGTGTTTTATGGCATTACGTTCTGGGTTCTCTTTTGTTAATAGACATAAAACTCTAGTCAAGTATATACACATTTTACTACAACAAAAAGCTCTTATTTTAATATGTCCTCAGCTCAAGTGTATCATGCATCTGAGCAAACAATGGATTTTCTATTCACTGATAATCCTGAAAATTATTTTTTTTTATATCTTCAGTGAAACGAGCATTTCAAAATATCAATTTTGTCTCACAGGAATATATTTTGCAATGTAGAAAAAAATCACTTTTCGATATTGTCCTTTGAAAATGACTAAGTGAAACATTTCAGTTTCTCTCTTTCTAAAATAGCACTGTTGCTTGCAAAGTTTCCCTGTAAAAAAGTTTAGTTATGAAATTCACCAAGCGTAGTATATCTTACATTCACGACAACTATATTACAAGCGTCCATAAAATCAAGCATTTATGCTAAGAAAACAAGATGAAAACCATTGGGCTTGCCTCATTCACGTAGTCTGTAAGATCTGTAACACAAAAGAATGAAAAATCCTCCTCAGTTATTCAACAGTCAACTTGCAAAGAGTTTACAGACTTAACAATTACATTTTTTTCAGAGATGTAGCCCTTTGTGCACTCTGCCCTGACCTTCCATGGGTGACTGCTTAGCATCTGGTAATACACTGTGTATGGTGCACTCAGAGGCTTTACATAAGTGCAAGGAACCAGGCACAAGATGCTTAACTGCATATGCAGAGACAGTAATTCTCATTAACAAGTGAGAGACATTGCTTTTCAGATGCAGCACTACTTGCTGTATTCTTCTGGAAGACAAAGACAACATGTAATAGAGATTTTAGACTAAGTTTAGGGCCTAAATGATTCCAAGTAACACTCATGTTTGAACATACCAACTTTGCAAACTGCCAGTAATGAGAACCCATCCAAAAAACAATTTCAGACCCAGCTTTCATCTGACTATGCATGTGCCAGAATGTATCTCTGAGAAAGATCAGTCTGAGTGTTCAAGATTGACTGTAGGAACTGGGCCTCCTGACTTCAGTCTGTGCTCTACAGGAACCCCTCTGACAAAACTCAAATGTAGTTCTAAGGTGAACTGAGACAGAAAGAGAAGAGCCTGTCTTGCAATTTGCGCACCAGCTGTGGTTTCCTAAAAATTATTCTGCATGCAGCCTGGAAGCTAAATAAGTCTCTACCCTTCCATGTACAAAGACTTTTCAACATTTTCCACTCTATGCTCTTTTCTTGGTCTCTACAGACAAATAGCATTACTGCTTGTTTATTTTTAATTTCATTCTTCTTTCCTTGCCAAATACTCAATTGCTGTACATCTTCTGTACATGTTCATATATGCTTAAACAACAAAGCACTAGGAAACTGTCCTCCCATATAAAATGTGTTCAGCATTACAATTAATCACCATAGCTCTATTAGTGTAGGTGTAGATATTATAATTAGGATGTTAGCAATAATTGTGTCAATGCAGTAGCATAAGAAACGCTGCAGCAAGCAGTTGAACAGTATTTATCTGACTATTGAATTATATTATAAATGGGATTAAAGGGAGAGAAAATGAGATATTTATATAGGCCAGTCCAATAATGAACTTGTCCACAGCCTCCAGAGGGTAATTTTTTTCTTAGTTTGCTAGTTTAAAAATTCTTCCCTCACCTCTAAACACTTTAAGTTAATACCTTACAAAACCTAAATCAGTCCTCTAAATCAAATCTTAGTATCAGCGACCATTTCAGGGACAGAATGAGTATCTATTTGATATGGAGGGTGGAGTGAAATGTCAAAGGGAACAGGTCCCATTTAATTACTGTAAGCTCCCTAATAAATATCAGCCAAATATACTCTTCTTGTCTCTACCCATCCCCCTTAAAAATAGCTATTCAATTGAAAAGGGATATAATACATTTCAACCTGCCATCTATTTTTAGTTGTTCTCTGCAATGAATCTTTTAAAAGAGACAGTCATACAGATACATCTGCAGCATGTTTAATGGGAAGCTTGTGAATTCCCCATTCTTGCCACACAAGGTAGCTTGTTTTCAGTCAGGTGGAATTGGAACATGGTGACATAAAGACACAGCTCAGAAGATACAGGTAAAAGATAAAGAGAATTGTACAACCCATTACCCAAACTTCTGTATGGAAATATACTAGACACCTTTTAATAGTGTGGGGGTGTTATCTACCAATTTAATTGTGAAAATGGGATCAAAAGTTTCTTTGTGTTACCCTTAGTTTCTTCATTCATTTCTGGTGCAGCTTTGGATAAAAAACTTTTCTTTTTATGCTTCAGGCCTACCACCCTTAGAAGAAAATAAAATAATACCTGTACACTTTGAAGGGCAGCAACAGGCAACGTTTGCAATGCCAGTCTGGGATTCCTGGAATAGATGCTCTTTATGGCTACAAATATTATCATCTTTAGTCTTAGCATCAGGTTTCCTCCTATTCCTCATGCGTGTAGCTACATAACAAATGGGGGGCAAGGAGGAAAGGAAGATCCAAGGGTAATTCTTTTCTTTATAGCCAAAGTCTTGGCAAAATTTAAGTAGGGTCTTTACAGATCAGATGTCTCCAAAGATCTGAATAAGTGACATCAAGTGCAAAGATGTAAAGAGCTGTAGGTAAAAACAGACAGAAATACTGGTCTGATATTTCTTTCATGGGGTTGTTACTGAATTGAGCAAGTAGCTATGTGGTACCTGTCTCCAGTGATCTGATTCTACATCACTAAGAGCTGGGCAATTTTCTCAGGGCAGATTCAGTCACTGTTCCACTCATTTTTATTATATAAACAGGCAGACTAAGTTATGAAAATCTGTTAGTAAATAGTTTTAATGGACACAGAAATGGGCTTGAAAAGGCATTTGGAGCCTTTTAACATAACATCATGTGAAATTCTGCAGGATCTTCACATGAATATTTTCAACATAACACTATAGGAAAAGAATTCTTAGCATGATTTGAGAAAAAAAGCAAACCTTTCCAGCAAGTCCACTGAAAACAAGATTCCTTGTGACATGCTGCATTATTCCTGGCTTGTGCTAGAAGAGAAACACAAAGGAATAGATTTTCAGCCCTTGATTGGTCATGGTGAGTCCTCACATCACAATACACATTATCTTTCAATATTTCACAAACTGGCTTTCATTTGAATATTTAATACACATCCCCATTGCAATTGTCCCTAAATGCCAACAAAAGCTCAACCAAGTACCCTGTTTGCTTAAAGTGGACCTCAAACCTGAGGTAAATAGGCTTCTGAATTTTAAGCATAGAAGAAAAGGATTTTCTTTAGTGACAAGTCACAGAAATGACAGAAAGCAGAGCAAATATTCACTGGGTACCACTTTTCTTGCCGTTTTCTTTTCTTTGTTTATAATCCTTCAAAGATGCAAGATGCTTTGCTTTACTGGTCTCATTAGTAAACTACAACCAGTCATTTTCAGGTGTCATACTTCTGCACCATTCACAGCCTAATGAGAGTACTTGCTTGCTAAAACAAGGTTTTAACCTGTTTGTTACCAGAATCATGACAACATACAGGAAAAAAGTTTTGGTTTGCTTCCATTTCTTTTTTAAAATTTTGGCTTAAAATAGATATGGAACAACAGGGAATAAGGTCACAATTCCAGATCACACATGAAGCTACATCAAGTAAGGGTGTTCTGCTTATCCTTAGGGCATTTCAAGAATGCAAGAGTCTTATCAGCAGTGTGCAAGAGCCAGCCTTATTTCACAAGATTTTGTATCCCCCTTCCCACCTTGCCTTCCATCTACCACACAGTCCCTGTGACTCTACCACACTGGTCCATACAAGGAGCATGACCATGTGCTTTATCTGCCAGCATTTCGTGACAAAATAGATTATCAACAGCAGTCTGGGCCACAGAACAAGACTGGAGTTATCAGCATTTCATATGCTCCTAAGGGGCTTGTTACTACTTGCATTTGCCATGCTGGGCATGGTGGACAAAACCCACAGCCTCAGCCTTCCTGAATGTCCACACAAAGGAGGACAATCTTTCCTTTCCCAAGACCAGGGCATACATTTAATTTCATTAAATTCCCTTTACTTTCTGCCTGGACAAGTATTGCCCTGGACCTGAATAAACATAGTAACCAACTTTCCGAGACCAGCCCCAGTCTGGAAGAGGTAGAGAGAGATGCTTCTTTTGTCCATTAGGGAGGAAGAGAATATTGGATTTGGGGAGTTAAGGAGTTAGTAGAATGCTGTGTTTTGGCTTCTCATCCCAAAGATGAAGACTCTGTGAAGGATGGGCAAAGTCAAAAGAAGGTCTTCTGATATTCCACATTAATTCTCCCTCAGATTATCACTCTTTTCCTTCCCCAAAGAAGTTCTTACTAACATTGGGAAATCCTCATGAGCCATGCTATGATGAAAGGACAAATAAGGCTGTAAATACGAACACAAGATAACAAAATGCCATTGGTTATGTTTTATTACATGATGTTCTTTGTTCTTTGTATTTATGGCAGTCGTCTCTTTCTTAACCAAGGAACATTAAGTTTCTACTTAGTATAACAGTGATCAGACTCTAATAATGTCAGAGTAACTAGTCAAAAAAGAACCTTTGGAAACAATACATATTTCCCCTCATTACTAACAAAAAGGGAACTATGCAGCCTTTTCTGTGCTCCTTTTCAGTAAAATGCTGATAGAATTAAGACTAAGCTTAGTACACAATTTAATACAAAATGTATGTAGTTGCATTTCTACTATAATTGATAGTTTAAGATTTAAAATTAAGATATAAGGTATAAACTATGTTTGTAACTAATACGTTCTAAGTTTGTGCCTCAGAGAGAAGGCATTTTGAGCATGCATTTTGATGACAAAACATGAATCATATCAGGGGAAGTGGAGGGTAGTTATTTCCAAAATAAACATGCTGATTATTTAATAAAAGTGTAAAGAATATCCAGCTTCCTTCTCTTGTGCCTATGTTATCATAAAATTGTCACATTGCAGAATTCCCTCATTCAGATCTGTCTCTAATTTTTAACTGTCTTTGGTCTTGTTCTAGTAGGCAAGCTGATGTTGGCTCTTCCTTTGTTCTGTTTTGATTTATTCCTTCTCACCTTCAATTTTAATGTACAGATACCTACACTGGACTACTTGTAGGGTGGAACAGTAAAAATCATAATCCTAGAAAACTCTTGTATGAGGTCAACCTGTCCAGAAATTTATATATACACACAGAGGACATACTCAACATCTTTCTATAGCCTTAGTCAGTTGTCCACAGCAGCACTAGTAACAAAAAATATCTTAGAAGTCATAAATGCTTTAGCACAGGGAGCCAAGTTTGGTTCCAAAACATGTTGGAACCAGTCACAGCCCCAGTGAAGGCAGTGCTCAAATTTGTGCTGAGATGGGGGAGTCTGAATTTTTTAATGGTGAAATGCAGATAGCAACTGTCCAACTCATTCAGGGCAACAGGACTGCAGAGCCATCCTGTAGAACCATGGATTTTCAAGGGTCCCTGTTGTGTGAAACAGGGGGCTTCTGCAGAATTAGGACAATTACCTAAATGCTGCAGTGTTTTATTTTTCAGAGATCCTTTGAGCTTGGCATATGTATTAATTGTATTGTCCTCTCCCAATTGCTCATAAACGGAGCTATTACAGTTCAAATAAATGACTGCAGTATCTAGAAGGCGCAGCCTGATAAAAATCTATCCTAAAATCTCTATAGAAAATCACTGGAAAGGTAAAGAGATTTTATGAACCAGATTAATTGGTTTGATGTGCCTGCTTTGTACTGCTCTCATGAAGCAAGTCAACTTTAAACACTATGCAGCCAGATATTTAAATAAGCTTTGCTTCACCAGAATTGCTCAAATGGTGCAATATATCCTTATATAATCCTAATACACCCTAAATCTTTATTTCTTAAATATTTATTGTCACTTATGTATACATTTTGGCAGTTCATACATACATGATATACACATAGTATACAGGGGAGCGGAACCTTTTCTTCACATATGGGTATTTTGCCACTAATCTAACTAGATGGAAAAGTGGGCTTTAAAATGCCACAGACAAAAGAAAACAGACCCTTATAACCATGGAATTCAAACTGACCAGAAAATACCCAGCTTTTCCTCTTTATCACCTTCAGTGATGATAACAAGAGAGCACAACTTCATGATTAGTCCTCAAGAGTAATCTTTAGAAAATCCAGATATATTGCTGGATATTGAATCTATTAATTATAAAGGTATCATTTTCATAATTATTCTGATTATATCATCCACTTGCCCTGTGCCGTTAGATGAAAAATGCAAATTCCAGAAACTTCATTACAATTTTTATTACTCATCAGAAGCATTTCTTACACTTGAAATATTCAGTACAGAGACAAAACAGGGAAAACATGCTGAGTGCAATGAAGAGCAGTGGAATGCCAGAGTGCAAATACTGACTGTTTATAAACAAGCTACTTCGTAATATTTTTTTATTGCCATCGACTTCAACAACTCAAAGCTTATCTTTTGAATGTGCTAGTATTCTTTCTTTGCACCCAACCCTTATTTTTCAGTCACACTAGGGTCTTCTTTGTTATTTTGTATTTCCTTTTTGCCATTTCAATAGAGATAGATACTGATAAGTGTATAGCAGATAACAGTTTCTGTACTAAAGACAAACACTAACAGTGACTGCAACAGGCATTGTATTTTGGTTAAGTTGCAGAATTCTGATTTCAGTCATTCACACAAAGGAAATACTCTATGCCTCTTAAAAAGCCCAGTATCTTGGAAAAACTCCAGACTAATGAACTACACTGGAGTCATTAGCCTGCTGGTGCAATTGGTCTTCAAAGTAACTATGCTGAATTATACCAGATACTAATCTTTCCCATTTTTTATTCCCAAAATATTTCTACATATAGCTTAAATTTTTAACCCTGTGCTCTTTTTGCCATGTTCTTAAGCTGTGGACTGTTAAACAGCTTCTGCATCTCCTCAGAGATGCGAATCCCTAGCTCCAGTACAAATGAGGTTTGTAAATGCTTGAAGGTGGAATGTTCTCCATAAACGGGAGATAGTGTCATTACTTAGCACTGTGGGAAGCATTTCAAAAGCTGAAACACCCTTGCTTTCAAAAGCAGGAAAATTTTTAAAGAAGTCTGAGGCTTCTTGTAATTTTTGTTTGCAAAAATTGATAAACATTTGATCCACTGGAGTTTAGTATTCTTCAAAGCCATGCACACCTCAGCCTAGCCCCATTTCCAGTCCTTTGTGTTAAAGGTGTCTGATTGGGGGATACCTGCTCAATCTATAAATCTGCATGTCAAAACATAGTCTATATCATGAAATAGTAAGTAATTTCTTCCAAGTGAATCAATAAATATCATTTTGACTGTTTAAACTCAATATGTATTCTTATTAGTTGGCTAAAAACACAAAGATTATTTCTAAATTCTCTTCAGACCCTCTGTTTAACCAGTCTATGTTGCAATGCTTGGCCTGCAGCTGTTCTATTTTTAGCTCTAATGGAACAGTCTTAAATTGCTTATTTTCTGTTTACTAAAGTCATTGAGCTTGTAACCATGGCAACTGTGGCAAGTGCCACAGCTTAACTGTTTTATTAAATGGATTGAAGGTACAGCTGCAAAACTTGAAAGGCCAGCACGTCAATTTTATATATAGCTCAATCTGCCATATATACCACATTATAGCAAGTACTACATTAAATACGAGGAGCCAGAATCTGATCTTGGTTATAATGATATAAATCTTTACTATCTCTCTCCTCAATGGCAAAAAAAAAATATTGTTGTGTAACCCAGATCAGGATCTGTTTTTGTCAAATTGCACAGCCTGTCAAGTTTCAGTGATTACTGCATTTGAATGCATAAACTGTGGATGATGTACATTGAACCAGTCCCTAGTTATCATGGAAAGACACCATCTCACAGTTGTGTTTGCATGAAGCTTTTAGCACATTATTGTATTGCTTGCAGCAATGTTCTGTTAGGTTAATAGAAGGAATTAAATCAAAACTAATGACCTTGTCAAATGAAACTTTTTAAGAGTTATACTGGAAGAATTAACACAAAGAATTCTTTAAATCTCTAATTAGGCATTTGAACAAGAACACCCTGAGTACCAGAGGTGTTGAGAAATTACACCTTCTGTTCATTTCAGTATAAGCTGGGTATGCTCCATATGTATGAAAACCAGGATACTTTCAAATTCATACTTCAAATTGTATATAACAGTTAAGTCAAATACTTCTGAAGATTATTGAAAATTATTATCACAGTTTAGAAGTTTTTTGTGATAGAATATAAAACCCCATAGGATCAGATAACAAGTATCATTTTTAACACAAACCTAAACATTACACAGCCCCCCAAAGATTGAGAGCTATAATAAGAATAGTGATGTATTTACATCCATAAATATTTAATGCATGATTCACCCTCTTGTAATAGAACCAAGAGCTTGAAGAATGTTTGACATTTAGAAGAATGGGGTTCTGCTTTCTTTGCTAGTGTTGTGGTTGGAACTGTGTTCACATTGCTACTTTTGGTGCTAAATGTCTCCATATCACAAGTCTGTCTAGATAGGTACTTCCAGTGAATAAAAAACAAAAAGTAAAACTGACATTTTAAAGGAGAGATCTTTTGGAAGAGGTAATAATCTAATAAATTATTAAAAGATGTATTTCTTTCTATTAAAATGTTCCTGTTTAATTTAAAGATAGCGTGCTTGATGTTCAATCATTAAATTCAAAGAAATATTCTTCACTATCTGTTGGTGTAACTGGAATTACTGGAGTGAAAAAATAATGAAGTTTCCTTTCATTTATGTATTCCTTTCTTTTTTTTTTCTCCATCTACAGGATCTACCTTCATTTGCAACACCCACATAATTCCAGTGAAAAATCAAGAGGGAGTAGCAATGATGTTTATTATTAACTTTGAGTATGTAACAGATGAAGAGAATGTGGCATCTCCTGAGAAGTGCAAGCCAGTATTGCCATCCAAACTTGTAAATCGTAAGTTACTCATTAAAAGTTCTCTGCTTACCTCTACTCTTATCTGGGAGAGTAATTAACCTGGCCAATAATGATACCAAAGAAATGATGGAATCCCCATTGCCTGACTCATTTAAGATAGAATTCAAAACACTAAGAAGTTAAATGTGGTGAACCTGTTATAATGTTGGCAAAATAATCTATCAGATCTTTGGTGGTACTAACAGCATGGATCTTGTGAGTACTGCTAGGAAAGATAAATTCATTAAAAGTATAATATTTCACAGAAGTGCATTACTCTTGACAAAAATTAATTATGAACAGAAAACTGAAAAAAAAGCATTATGATATCGCCCAAATATTTCACCTTAGCCTATTCAAAATTGAATATTTGTGTTTTCCTTTCCAAATAAAAAATAGTTGATGGAAGGTTTGATTAAATTAGACTAGAAAATGTAAAATGTGAAAAAAAAAGTTAAAACATAATTAAATATCCTGATTTTATCAAACGGAAGTATTTAGATTGGCTTGAAGGATGTGGAGTTTTTTGGATATAGAGGGAATGCTTTTGTTTTCATTCCTCTCTGGAACATAAGTATTGTCAAAATCAGAAAACTCTACACAAAACAAAAGCCCACTTCTTATACAGCTAGCCTGTGTAGCTTTCTCTCCCATTATCTACAGAACGTGTGTTCTTTCACTGACCTTCACTTTGTGCAGTAACAGCACGTGATCCTTCTGCTTTGCATCTGCACTCACGTAATCTGCTCTTACTACAAGATTTCCCAGAACACATCGCCATTTGTACAAGCTCTTAGTAAAGCACAGTATGCTCTAACAGTGAGCATTAACACGCTCCCCTGGCTGGCTCAGCAACAGTTGGAAAATACCTTTTCACAGTGTAATAATCTTTAATGTTAGTACGATAAAGGGACTTGGAACCTAAGTTTTCTGATTATTAAATCAACACTTCAGCTTTCTCTAGAGAGGAGATAAAGACCAGTATGATCTTCATTGCGAGAAGCGAGAGGAGCTTTCCCAATGTAAGCACTATGCACGACCTGAAGTGATGACATGCCGTATTGTTTTTTCTGCTAGTTATGTTGAGAAGATTGTAAGGAACAGGCCTGTAGCTGTGTATATAACAGCATTACCAGGTTCCTTCTGATGAAAGCAGCCTTTGCCATTCTTCATAATCTACACTTTTTGCACTGTATCTTCTGGACAAAATGCATAGGCTCTCACTCAAAGCTCTGTGACTATCAAAAAATATATAACCAAGAAGTACACCCATAATACTGCCAAATCATTCACATTTTTTAAAGGTTGAAATTTATTTATTTAACTAATTGGAATACTAAAAAATACTATTTTCATTAAGCATGGAGAAAGAGCTCTGACTGAATCACTCCAGATGGGCCAAAGTATTTCCACTCATGTCCATATAACCCTACAATGGCAGTAGATATAAGACTGTGGAAAGGCAAATTCCCATTACTGGAAACCAGCAGTCTGCAATAATTATTGCTCATCAAATATCACATGTTTTTAAAAGAGCCTTTGTAAATTTTCTATACAATATATATTTAAAATCTTGGGCTTTTATACTTCCTTTTCTTATTCTGTTTTGCGGGGGCGGGGCTGTAAATAACCAATACAGCAGTATTTTTCATTTTTCTTGAGCTATCAGGAAAATACTTTTTTGTAGTAATATTATGGTAAAATTGCCATTAAGGGGTATCAGAAAAAATAATAAAATTGCATCAGAAAAAAAATTAGTAAAATTACATCAAGTAAACCCCACTCATATTCTGTTTCTATTTCAGGATGCTATGATTTTGTGAATTTTGAACACTTTACTTCCTGGTTTTAAAAAACAATTTTATAACATAAATAAAATTGTTCACCTGATCCATGCTTAATGTGGTTTTATTGACAAAAGAGAAGGTAAAATACCAATTGTGGGGGGGTAGGGGGAAAGAGCTTCATGTCCTGAAAAAGAGCTTTTTGTTCTGCTATCTGCAATACTTCACTGTACATTTTCAAGTGTTGTCACTGGCCGTATTTTAAAGTGAAAAGCCGCTAAAGAGGACATCCACAAAAAAGCATAGTCAAAACATCCTTCTCTTGTTTTACAGTATTTAAGCCTGACATACACAAGAGGATTTCCTTGCTGAGAGTTCTTGAAAGATTAATAGGTGGGGCTCCAAGCTCAGTGCATAATAGGGAAAGATCAAGGTGCAAAAGAAGGCAAAGAAAGGTGACTTAAACCATTCTTCTGCTAGCAGGTACAGCCAGATGCCAGAAACTGGCAGAAACCAGAGCAAGCACATGGCTGCTCTTACTCCTACCTAGATGCTTGTGGTTTCAGAGCAGACTGTTACGTGGGCAGGATGGGAAGAATGGTGATATACAATATGCTACACAGCCAAAAATTCCTCTTGGCAGAGAGGATTCTCAAGAAAGAGGCCAACCTGTGCAAAACATCCAGAAATAACTGCAGGATATTGTGTACAGTCCAATGGTGGATTTGAATTAAAACAAACAAACAAAGGCCTTGAAATTTAGCAAAGGTGGGGAGAGACCAATAAGCAACAAAAGAAGTCACCAAAAAGGTGGATTGTTTACCAGTAAAAACATCTTTTTTTAAGTCTTGTTCCCACCATAAGAAAGGCAAACAGCAGATTCTCTAGGAGGAAGTTAGTTTTTCATCATGTTACTCTATTTAGAACACACATCAACAGGTAAAATAGGTGATATGTTTTCATTGGATCACACACAAGATGGACAGTAATGGGTCCTGGTTCCAAAAAAAAAACCAAACAAAAAAAACAAAGAAACAAAATCCCTTCAAATCCAGCAATCAATTTACAGAATAAAAATAGAGAGGGAACCAGCCATATAACAAGTGCAATACATCTCTGACAAACAACCAAGATAAGCAACAGCTAATGAGAAAAGACAAAAGATTTCAGATTGCATTAACATCTACTACCCAGAAGTACACAGATCATGAGAGATTTCTTTCCAGAGCTTCTTAGATTGAGTTTTCTCATATTAGAATGTCTTTTCAACATGAGAGCAAATAAAAATCACTGAGTCAGATTGCAGGAGAGAAGAACTGAAAGTGAATAGGAAAAAAAAAAAATTACACTTATTTTCCTGACCCTAGAAAATAAGATAACTCTTCTATACTATCATTCTTCCTCTAATTGATTTATTAAGAGTTGACATCAAATTTATCAAGTGTAACTTTGAAAAACCTTTCCTTTTTCTAAAAGCATCTATCCTGCTAGCTGCAGCCAACATTTTTGAACAAGACTGCTTACCACAGTGCTCCTCATGACTGAAATCTAACACAGTGTAACAAAAAAGTATTTCATGCTGTACACAAAGTGCATTCTGTTTTCAAGGGCTCTAACAGAAAAGAAGGATTCCAATCTGCTAAAGGGCTGAGAGCTCTCTGCACAAATTAAAGACCTACGGAGGGCAGCTGACATTTGCTAGGTTGAGCTCAGAGACTACATTTAGTTTTGCATAGGCAGAAAATTAAAAATTTACCAGCTGAATACTGACAGATATTTTAAACTGTTAGTAAGTTCTTTGGGTCAGGGATTGTCTTTTGTTACATGCCATTATGATGGCTAACACAGCTCGGTTCTGATTCACCATTGGGTTTGGCAGATTATGATAATAATAGATTATTAAAAAAAAATGGTATGTTGCCACGGGTTTGATGACCACATTTGAGTATAAATAGAATTCTTTCTAGTCTGGTGCTCAAGAGCTTCTATCTCAAATGCAGCAAAAAGCTGAATAGGCAGTAATGTGAAAAGTGAAGATACTGGTTTCAGAATAGCAGTGCAAAAAAAAAAAATCCTTTCAGCTGATCGTTTTGTTCCCTTTATTCTTCCTTGCAAGAATTTATCACCAGTTCTCTGTGGCAGTCTGACCAGTGTTTGTATAAACAAATAGCTAAATTTTGGAAAATCCTAGCATGCACCAAATCTGTAAAGAACTACTAAATCACAGCCAACTGATTTTTCACTCTTTTCTGTTTCATTGCTTTTGTGTTTTGCCACAATTCTATTTTTCAATATATGCCATTTCATGAGTAAAACAAAGGAAGTCTTTATTCATATATAATTATTTCTTTTGGGGGGAAAAAATTATCCCAAAACATTTTTCATATCTTTCTGTGTAAACTTCTAACCAAATTTATTTAATACTACATCTGTCCCATTGTTATATTCAGAGAGGTGAGGAAATTTCTTCCGTAAGCAGTTATTCCATGACTGGGTGACATCCTCTTCTCCAGTGAGGTTGTATTTGTACAATGTGAAGTTAAAGTGAGACTTAGAGAAACTAATTTCTGCTATAGATGTCCATTTATCATCCAGTCATTCTTTCTAAATTTTATCTCATTTCCAAAGATAGGAATTCTGTTCGTTCTTACCGCAAGTCTTTCCTAATAAGTTTGTTTGCTTTTTGCATTGCCTTTTTTTTAGATCATGTAAACGTTTTATAATTCCAGAAATTAAGTTCTATACCCAAAGGTAAAAACACTTAACTTTACCTCACCTCACTTTATTTGTGAAATGTTTGAAGACATAAATATCTGCTTTTTAACTGAAAGGATATTTGTTTAGCATATTAAAGTGTTAAGATCAAAAGTTTTGAGCTACATAAGCCCTAAAAAATGGATTTTACTCATACTATAACAGTTGTTATGGACTGTTCTCTGTCACATGTGGTAAGACACTAACATTTGCTTGATTGTCACTGTGATGATAAAAAATTATTCCCAAAAGTGTTGTTCATAAATTTTCATTAATCTAATCATTTGCCGAAGTTGTATAAAATTTTCAATACCAACTGAAATAATGCATAAATAATGGATATTTAGCAAGACACTTTTAGAAAAAGATAACTCCTTCCTGTTAGACTCACTGTAAAAGAAAAAATATTTCTGTAATTTTCTACAATGAACGAAATTAAGAAGAGATGTGATTTTCTACCAGTTTAGCAAAAAACCTCAGTGAATACTACTAAATTATAATTTAAATTTGTCTACTAGTAACAGTTGTTAACGAAAATAAGATGAGATAAGAATTCCTGTACAGTGTGTTGTACAGACTTCATTAAACTCTTTATAATAAAGTGTTAAGCTACTATAACATCTGTACATAAATATGGCTTTTAAATCACTTGTTGAGGAAAGGGAACGTAAGTGTCCAATTTTATTCCCAAATCTGTCAAACTTTCCAATTTGGCATGTTCACCCACTCCACTAATTTGATGAGGAATTTTTACAGAAATTTACAGAACTAGTGGCATAAATTAATATTTGCTCTTGGCACCTGATTTTGTTCTTCAAAGCTGTAAAATACTTTGTGCCCATAAAGCTAGTAGCTGCAAAACGTCAAAATCAGTCATGACAAAGATTGAACACAGAGAAAATCAGCAGCCATTTCACACTGAAAGAAAATCATAGATTTGAGGATACTGACTTCAATATGAAGAATGTAGCTGTAATTTTTCTACTCAAAGTAGACCATTTGTGGGATTGTAATGTGCACACATGCACAAGATGAGAAAAACCTCTTGGAACATTAATTCTGGGTTGTCTTCATTGTCTGCCCCACCTAGAGCATTCTGCTTTTTTACTGACCTATAAGTGCTTTTTCTAACATTTACTCCACTCCTGTCTAACACAAAACTCCTATTAATATGTAGGCTAAAATAGCTGAAGTCAGATAAAGTAACTTTATCATCAGTTTTATTCATTTAACTTCAAAACATTTGGACTAGCTAGAAGTACTAACCTATACGCTTATACTAGTTCCCATATACAGTGTTCATTACCTCATGGGAAAAAGCCCAGAAAATTATTTGATTAAGCATATAACTGCATTCTGCTGAAGAGGGATATTTGAGGATTGTCTTACCGTTTTAGCACTTCAAAATCTATAAGCCTATTAAAGACACCCTGGAATAATTTCTTGCATTTCTTCCTCTAAAGGAAATGAGAGGATCAGCTATATATTCAATAAATGCATACTTTTTGGATAAGATTCAAACAAAATGAACAGGCCAATAATACTCTTAAAACAGCTAAAACTGTAATCAGAAAACATTTCAAGCAAGGAGATTCTTCAAGGTGCTTCGCTTCACCCGGTTTGCCTCTATCCTAGTTCTAGTGATGGAGTTACATCTCAGGAATAGATCACTGCATCCACTGAAGTTACAAATAAAACAAGCACAACTGAAATTCAAATCAGGCCTTTCCTTTAAGTCAAAGAGTTAACTCCAAAAATGGTATTTGTTTTCCTCTGTGTAGAGCACTTTGCTATATAAGTAAGCACAGTAGTTTAGTGAGAGGCAAGCATATTTTTTTTCCTAAACATAACTGGACAACAACATTGTCATGAAATATTGTATGCTGTTTGATGCATACAAGTTTGCCACATAGAACATGGCACATATAAGCAATAGCAACGCCCTGACTTTGCCCAAAATGTTATGAGAAATTTGTCCAGGGTCTTATTTTTACCTGTACCACTGGGAGCAAATTCATCGTAAGTGAGGAGCAGTCAAGAAAAATTGTGTCCAGGAGAGCAAAGGTTTCTATCTAGCCAAACCAGCAGCATAGTTCTGACAACCCCAGTGTCAATATGTGTATTTGTCTGCAAGGTAAATTACAGTGAATGTTAGGTAAACTGAGAGAGTGTTGAACTCTTAGAAAAGGAATATAGCCAAACAGCAATCATCAGTCAAACACAGAAGAACCTCTGGTACTTTTAGCTTCAGTGCTCCACAAATACCTAACTGCCTAATTAACAGAACAGCCATTGAGATAAATAAATTCTATTAGTCATCTTTTACAGACAGAGAAATACAAGTGGGGTGGCTATATTTCTGTTTCCTCATGAAGGTTACTGTTGAGGCTCAGGTTAGAAAGGAAGCCTCCCTAGCTTCTAGCCACTCTAATTAGCTGTTTGCATTACAGCCTCTCCCAGCTAGGATCACAGAGCTATTATGCTATATCTTGTACAAACATTCAATAAAAAAAGGCAATCTCTGCTTAAAGAGATTACAAACCAAAAGGAGGGAATGACACAGTTTTCAGTAGCTTTCAGTGGAGGTGACTTGTACACACCGGACAGGAAAAGGAACACAAGTTGACAATACTCTAGCCGCTCAGAGATCCTGCAAATTTTCCTTTCGCTATTTAAATAAATACATAGTAAGCAGTAGAAGTGAGTATGAAAAGGATTCTTGGATTGAATTAGATCCAGGAGGTTTCTTCCAGTCCTATATTTTTATTCATTTTTAACAAGTCTTTTCAGGACATTTAAAACAGGTGGGTTCTGTGAGGTAACTCGAAGGCTAGGATAATGATTTTGCAGTCATCCCACTTTATAATACATACCCTCAAGAAAGTAAAAAGGCAGTGAGTTTTGCATCATCCTGTGATGGAAAAGAAAGACATATGTCTGTTATTCGTAATAAAAACTTGCACAGAGAACTTAACACATCTGTGCACTTGTTAAATTGAATTAGAGATTTTAACCTTGAAGAGGAAGAAATCAAAACTATCAGGGTATCTCAAGCTTAGACAAAGAGGACTCTACTAGATAGCAGAAAAAAAATTCGAGAAGCTTTCAGATAGACACTGGTCATAAGGAATATGTTTTGTTATTTACCTTATCCAACATGGAGTAGACATTATTTGAAGGTAAGCAAACAAAATAGATCTATAGATAAAAATAAGGGCATTTACCATCACCGTGTCTTATTTCTTGGGCATAGAACCCTATCATTATTACTTGATTGTATTAAGGAGCATAGCACCCAGGCAAGTTGGGCATTTCAAAGACCTGAAAGCAACTGGCAAAGACATAGTCTGAGGAGTTCTTCCCATGAAGACATGAAATAAGTGAGCCCTATCAGGAATATGAAACTTCTCTAAGGTCATACACTGAACAAGTGTCAGTGAATGAAGCCTATTCTTCCTAAAAAGATTATAAGTCCTTCAACTTTTCAGTAAGTTTCTTCCAAACAAAATTGGCATTTCCTAGCGAAGAAATGGTAACTAAGAAATTAGAAGAGGTTCCATTTCATGAGAAATAGCATGTTAGTCTGGATACACCTCTTCAGTTTTCTGTCTGAAGCATTAGCCAACTTTAAAACTTGGTAATTGGAAACATATATTCATCTATGAGACAAACTTAGTAATTATCAAAGTACTTCTTAATGGAATAGTTCTTAAATTTTCCAAATAACAAGGCAATGTACTTTTAGAACAATTCTTCTGCAGATTACATATATTGCATATGAATTCAAGCTACCTGAATTTGCTTCTAAAATGTGTGGCAATTTGATATTCTACCTTCTTTTCTTAATAGTCTGTTTATTTTTTGAATCTGTTTCTTTTTAAGCTAAAGCTTTTTGTAAATCTAGTTTAATTGCATTTCAGATGGTAACAACCTTTCGAGTGGCTCTTCTTCAGGTAAATCTATCTTCTAAAATTCTATCTACTAAAGTCCTTTTATTGCTTTGTTCTGGTTCTATTATTTCAAGATCTCATTACATTTTATATAATTCTAGAAGAGTGCAAGTCAAAATATGGCTCTTGCTCCCACTCTCTGAATACATGTTTCTGCAAAACTATAGATATAACAGCTAAACTATTAAATTTAGTATAATTATATGACATATAAAATCCAAATGTAGTGATACTTTTCAGCTTATTATCACTGAAAGTTCTTGTATGCAGAGCATAAAAAAAGTTTCGGTTAATATATGAGACAAAACACACTGTGGAATTTGGTAGCAGTATATAAATTCAGTGTTACAACATAAAGGCTTCCTGTCTTAGACAAAAGCAATATTTTTTTATTCTATGAAGTCTGGCAACCCAGGTGATGAAGAGTTGAGAATTTCTTGAGTACTTGTTTTAATAGATGGAATGAATTCTTTTTTCCAGCTACTAAAAAACCCCACCATATTCTTAGCTAGACAGCAAAATATTGTGCTAGTTGACAAATTCTTTGCATATATTTGTTGTGATGCTTGCTATTTTATTTCATTGCAGTTATTTACTTTTTTCTTCTTTTCCACTTTTAATTATGTCTAAGAAATAAAAATGCAAGAAGTAAAATCTCTTTCTGAGAGGACCAAAAATTCTTTTTTCTTGTGGCTCTTTCACAAAAACACTGTAACTCCTATAATCTTAACATAATGAATAAGATCTAGTAAAATGACATCTCTATCAACATATGGGAAGAAAACCAGACAGGTAAATGTACAGGTTCATATTAACATCCAAGGATATAACCATTCTGTCTTTTAAGGGAGACCCTGGGAACATTCAGACTAAATTCACTGGTCAACCATATACAGCATAGCCCAACATGTAGCCAGAGACTTCATTCCCTTCCTTTCATGTTTTGACACGCTACCTCAGAGGCCTAAGTGTAGACAGGAGGATCTGGAACCGTATTATTCTCTTAGCCATTCTCAATAGTACCTTTTAGGAGAAGAATAGCCTGAAGACAAAAATGTGCCATCACTAACAGAGATAAAACAGCTTTCTCACTTACAAGGGAACATAAAGATGATTGGTGTTGCTAATACTGATAGAACTCCAGTGCAACCTTAAATTTTAGAGAAAACAAAAAGAAGAACTGAAGTGCCAAAATTAAAGTAGACCAGACCAGAGGACAAAAAAATGTGTGTATGCAGTATCCGAGAATTACAAATTTAAGCTTCTAAAGTTAATAATTGGATATGCCTTCCTTTTCCTGCCTGAAAAGAAATGAAGATTATTTAATGAGCAGAGCAAGAAAACAATCCACTTATGTATGCTTCTCTACATCTGGGGGAAAAGAACTGAAAAAAAACGTAATTGGCTCTTGCTGTAATTCTCTGTCCTAAGGCCTGCTGAGCCCAGACCAAAAATAAGGCAGCACCACATGCCTCAGTGTTTGCATAGAGTACATTCAAATATTTGCTGCTATTTTAGACTGTCAATGTTTAAGGATTTCTTTTCTCAAAAGCATTTGTTTCCTTCAGTCTGTTGCATGAGCTGTTAGATGGTATT
Organism: Sagittarius serpentarius; assembly: GCA_034782735.1. Taxonomy (NCBI): domain Eukaryota; kingdom Metazoa; phylum Chordata; class Aves; order Accipitriformes; family Sagittariidae; genus Sagittarius; species Sagittarius serpentarius. Next base: position 34,411,859 of record JAVKLA010000001.1, read on the forward strand.
TCCAAGCCTTTGAGCAGCAATTCAGTAATTGCCTGTGTCTGTATTTCTGATAACCTAGATCCTGAAAATTCCTTGACAGTAGGCATACAATGATCAGAAAATCTTTCAGCAAAGAGCTGACTTGTGCTCCTTTTGTGAAAGTAATTTTGCTCATTGTTTGGGGAAGTTTCAGAACAGCAGTATTGTTGAGTCAACCCATGCTCTGGAGGACAGGCTGTAATAATTGACCTATCTTACCCACCCGTGTGAAGGAAATCTCTCTCTGTTTAGAATAGGTTGATCTTTGTGGATATGTATGTTGTATTCTTTAATCTTATATACTGGAAAAGTAACATATGTTTCATATTATAGCCAGACCAGTCATCCACTCTGATAAAACAATCCAAGACTTGATTTTCTTCAACACTCAACCACAATTAACAGGTTGTACCGGAACATGGGCAGCTCAGAGTTTGGTTTAGCTCTCAGCCTATGACAGGCTAGACATTGTAGCAGGAAATAGTTCTGACAGTTTCTACACATCACTTATTTTATCTTGTGCAAACTTTTTGTGCATTTGAGATCCTCTGATTTGATTTTGGAAAGTCCAAATCTAGAGAAGGTTAAGAGTCTAATAAATTAAATCTAGCTCCCAGGTAGGAAGCCTGAGACCAGCTACCACTACTTTTCCCTTTGGTTGACTGACCTGAAAGCAGCTTCAGATACTGGTTTCTGGATAACTATTTCTCTGCATTAGCATGAAAGTAACAATGCTACTAGACATGCCACAAAAACTAGCTGAGCAATTCTTTGAGGAGCCATCATGACATCCCGGCTTCTATCTCTTAGGTTTATCCTTCTGTAGTGCTCAGGATAGGAAACCAGGAACCCCATATCCATTGATGTGGGCTAAATAGACCTTGCGATACACCACTGAAGAAACTGTAGTGAAAGTAAAGCTGCCTCAGTTGTAGGCATTTCTCTGACTTTGCCGCTGTGTCTACTGTGTAAGTACACATTTTCATCACTAGAAGTCTGAGGAGTACCTTCACTGTAGCAAGGCAATAGTCAGGCCAAATACCATTTCCCTTCCTTATTACAGAACACTTGCACAGAACAGATAGGGGAATTGCTCACCACACAAGTGTATTGGGTTACTAAAGAAATCCTCATTCAGGTATGTTTTTGCTGGAATACTCCATTTTCAAAATGAAATTTGTATTGATGGGGCAGGAAATTTGCAACCATGACCGTAACTGTTAATGTCATTTTGGAAAAAATTTTCATTTTTCTTTTTTTTTTTTTCCCTGCCACAAAATTCTATATGATGGTGTTTAGTGTTTAAGAATTGCAGTTTTCCATTAATGCTAACATTTCCCATTTCAATGCTTATGGAAAAGCAAGGCTATTAATTTTTCTTATCAAGGTAGGCTTTTTCCCTATACTTTTTTCACACAACTATTAACCAAAACATTTTCTTTCCTTGAATTCTAAACATCTTCTCTTTTGATCTCCCAAAATATAAGACAGAAATAAAAAAGGCTTTCAGAAGGCAAGAAAAGTTGATTTGAATTTGGGACTTTGGAGATAACTACATCTGCAAACAGTTTATCTGCAGTGCATTTTTGGACTGAGTTCTTCTATTTAGAAACTCTAAGGGTTAGCTGAGATGGCACAGAGAATAAATGCAACCAACAGATTAACTCATTTGTAAATTACTTATTCAGTGAAGTAAGGTTTAAAGGAGGAGGTGGAATGTAAGCCTGGAATTGTGACTCAGACTCAACTGCTTTCCTCAATTGCTCTTAGCAAGCCACAATTATACAAATCTCTGACTCAGCATTAAGAACTTGGCAATCTAGTCTTCAATAAAACATATGGATTTTAACGTAACATTATCCGTATATTTATAGTAAATAGCCATTTGCATCTCAAAAATGTTTTAGTACTGTAAGCCAAGATAAATCTGCTCTGACATCATACCTACACAAAGCAGGGGTTGCCCACTTTCAAACAAAAGATTTTTACCCCATAAAAAGTATGCTAGCAAAGCTTCCACTTCTAGTCTATACTGGGACAGCAGGCCTGGGGCCATGAATTTTGCTTCATGACAAATTGTATTATTACTGAGCTGAGCAAGGAAATGTAATGTAAACTAGACAATTCTGAATGGGCCTCCTGATAGCTTTAGCTGCAGTGCTGCAGGAGAGAGCTGAATGTTCAACACATCATATAGCTCATTATCTACACACTGAAGAAGAATAACAATACTCCTCCTATAAAGAATATTCAAATTAAAAAGCAGGAAATAGGGATTTTAACTTTGAGACCATTTATTACCGTTTATAGAAGAACAGCAAAAAGCTACTCATTTAAGTTTTCTATTTCATTGCCAAGAGTCTTAGCAAGAAGCAAAATTCTCACTGAGCATTCTTTCCAGCTGAACTGCAGTTAGACAGCTAAATCAGTAATGCAGTATAACATGGTCATATTAACTTGGTGAAGCAGAAAAGACCATCTGCAACACCATGAATATGACTAAAATAGAGTGCCAGTAAAAATCCTTTAACAGTGTCTAATGCCAGAAAACCTTATGAATGGTATTTTTAAGAAGTTCAAAGTAATTGATGAAAAAAGAATTCTAGTATTTGTTTCAGTTTTGATGCAATAAGCTTTCAAAGTTGATTCATAATCTGCTTTACATCTCAATTCTACATGCATTTAAAAATAATAAAACAATTTTATATGTATTTCACTAATTTCAACTGTAAGCAATTTGTTCAAGTATACTTAGTAAGTTGGAAGAAATATGCATGTTCCCAAGGTGCACTCTGCTGAATATCATTGTGCAGATTGAAAATTGGCACCTCTAGCTGATGTTTAAAACATGCATGACTCTGGTTTTATGTAATAGAGATTTCTATCTACTGTACTGTTGTGTGCATATATGCATTAGAGTAATAGATTCAATGCTAAATATTTAGAATTCAACAAGCTTTTTCAGAAATTGTCAGGGAAAAAAAAGGAAGATTGTTACATGGGTTTATATTTTAAAGTAGAGAAAAAAGGGTGGAAATAAATGGCCAGATTTCTAAATACTGAGATGTTATCAGTAGAGTCTCACAGGTTCTTTATTATTTAATACATTTTCAATTACCTGGATAACAAAGGTGCAAACAGTGAGGTGAGAATGTTTATGGATGTCACAAAATTATTCAGAATATGTTACGAGATTTACAGACATATCGTGTGATACTGAGTGGCCGAGTGATAAAACAGCAAATAAAATTTTTTACAGACATAATAGAGACTAAATTATCTGTTACCAATCAAGAAAGAAATCTCTCAGCTGTTGTGAAAATATCTTAAATTAGCACAGGCCAGGAAGATAACTCTAAAAGGCAATCAAATATTAGGAATTATACAGAAAGGAACGAAGATCAAAACAAAAAAACATTATGTCACTACATTGATCCCTGAGTCTGGGATTAGCTCAGGCCACTGTCAAAAATGATTACATTAGAAATGAAAAGGAACTGAGAAGAGTGAGAAGGATGATCAGAGGTAGACAATACAGTTATATTAGCATTCTTCAGCTTGGAAAAGGGTATACAAACAGGAATGGAACAGATGTATGAAAAGTTATAAACATTATTGAGACTATAAAAAGGGAGTAAATATTAGCTATTTTTCATATCATAAGAACTAGCACACACACCCCCAAGGCAACAGGTTTATAGCAAGCAAGGGGAAGTACTTTTTCACAAAGGTATACTAAAATTATGGAACTGTTTCCTATAGGATGCTTTGCAGATCAAAGTATAGCTGTGTTTCAAAAGCACTGAGACAAATTTATGGAAGAAAGGTACACCAGTTTGTGGTCTGAACACAACCTCCGGCTCAGAAAGTTTCTGAACTGCAGATAGCCGGAAACTAAGTAAATTTACTAGGAGAACTAACACAGTGTAGTGGTTCTTAAAGTCGTTCTCCATGTATGCACTACTGGAAAATATCAGAGGTTAACAGGGTGCTAGATGGACCTGCGCTGTTGTCTAGTGTAGCAACTTTAACTCTTACACAGGTTTTCCATTAAGAAGAGGGCACTCTTATTTTCATTCATTTTGAATTCAAAGTAAATTTAACACTAAATATATGACATTCATTTTAAAATATTAAATGATTAAGCTGTGCCATCAGTTGCTCTACACTTACTGTTGGGCATAGGCATCAATGAAAGACTAGCTCAAAACATTTCAGTATGGGATGATAAATTTCAGTGCTAAATATTAATGAACGTTAGCGAGCTACACATGCTGGCGATTAAAACTGATGGAAAAAAATGAAATCTTTTCCCAAACAGAATTTCTTGTCCCAGTAGGAGGGAATAACAAGACATTTTGAGATGTCCTCAGAGAAATCATTTTGCTATTGATTCACTGTGGAAAACACTCATGTAGCAAAGTGATGAGTGACAAGAAGCTATTAGATAAGTCAGACCATTTATGCAATGACATCTGATGATTTCCATTATTTCAATTATTTTATTTTGTTAAATTGTTTACTATATTTTCTGTACATCAGAAGTCCCTGTGCCTCCATGTGTGAGTTGTATTACACAATACCTTAAAATATTTGCTATCTGCATTTGGTTTTTTTTAGAGGGACAGTCTGTAGATTTTACAGTTCTTCCCCTGAATTTTCTTTATTTGCACCATATTTTACACTTCCTCTCAGCTTACCGTATTTCTTACCATTACACAAAGTTGTTAGTTTTCCACACACTCAGAACAGCCTACCCTGCCATTCAATATACCAAGCCCAACTAAGCCCACACCCATGCAAATGTACAAAAGATAATTGCGTTGTATAGGTGCAAATGAGGCTTGAGAGCTGTGTCACTGTTTTTAATTCCTTCATGTTCCTTTCTTTTTCATTTTAAACTCATTCAAAATAAGTGTTTCATTTAATCGTAAAATGTAAGTATTGGAAAGGATTGTGGCAAAACAATACACAACTTACTTTTTTTCCTGAAGGATTAGCAATGTTATCTTCCTGTTTAATTTGTAGCCAATAAATCAATAAATCAGCAGTACACTTTTAAGCACATGGAGTTCCACTAATAATAGAATCTACAAATATCTATTTCAGGATAACAGCTACCAAGCAAAGTAGTTTGACGTGTTCTAGCAGTCTTTTATAGATGCATAGATTTTTAATTTAGAAAGGACCATCAGAACAGATAACCTTATCTCTTTTAAAAGACCGTAGAATCAATGCTGCTATCCCTATTCTGAGCTCAATAACTTATGTCTGACCGAAGTAAGAAATCCTTTAACACCATGACTATAACAAATTTACAGCTATATAATATTTCCATATTTATACATTCCATTGCTAAGCATTATAATTTATTAGGAGTAGGTCAATTACTTATAGCTATTATTATGCATTCCGACTGTGTGTGAAAAAAACAGATTTTCATGACAAGAAACTAACATGTAATATTTTCTTCTTTTGTATGTATTTACATGTAGGCAGACTTTTTGGATTCCGGGTACCTGGATTAAGACTTTTAACGTACAGAAAGCAGTCCTTACCACAGGAAGACCCTGATGCAGTGATAGTCGATTCATCTAAGCACAGCGATGACTCAGTGGCGATGAAGCACTTTAAATCACCTACAAAAGAAAGCTGTAGTCCTTCAGAAGTGGATGATACAAAAGCACTGATTCAACCCAGTAAATGTTCACCTTTGGTTAATATATCAGGACCTCTTGACCATTCATCACCTAAACAGCAATGGGACAGACTTTACCCCGACATGATACAGACAAGCAATCCACTAACCCATTCCAGATCAAAGGAAAGCATTTGTAGTATACGGAGAGCGTCTTCAGTACATGACATAGAAGGCTTTAACGTCCATCCCAAGAACATTTTTAGGGACCGTCACGCAAGCGAAGGTATGGTAGAAAGTCAATCAGTATTCTCTGATGTACTAAGAAAGGAATTATTGCAATTTTTTGTAGTAACTATCACCACTTCGTAAGCAAAACTAAATATAAACAGCTGTATACATTCAAAGGCACACTAAAAATATTAAGGGCCCAAATACGCCAGGCTTATTTACACTAAATACTGCTTTTCATGTCTAAGCAAACCAATAAAATCATGGGGAACTCTTAGAATACCATCTCTCTTCTGTATAGGGATACAGCAAAATCAGGCCCAACATTCCTACAGCTAATATTGGTGTTTGGGGGGGAAAAAAATCAGGTGATCAAGTTAAAATTGCATGCACAGTTGTGTCCCATACTCATATATCAGATTGTCTTTGACCGTATGAAATCCTACTTCACAGACTGATCAGTTTATTTTTCTTAAATCTGTAATGAGTACATTGTATATTCACTGATCCAACACCGAAACATGCTTTTTCTATCACACTGGAGAAAATATCCTCAGCAACTCCACTGGAATGCTTTGTGTAATTCTTAGTGAAATACTTAGTGAAATGGTGAAATGTTTAGTGTAAAATTCATGTAAGTGTGATTTTCTCTTTGTGTTAGTATATTCTTGCAACCAGCAACATTTACAAAGAAGTTTCCTCTGTCTTCTTTTTCTACTGTCTCTCCTAATTATGCAAAGTCATGGAGTGTGGTCCATGATTTCTTGTTGGAGACAGGGAGTTTGAGAAACTTGGGAAACAGCTCAGCAAAGAGAGGTTTGAAGCCCTGTGAATGGAGAGGCACCTTTGAAACTGGCTTTCACAGAAAAGTGCCACATATATAATGCTTTTGCAGCTACTGATGGTCTAATGACTTGAATTGCATACTTTTTATTCAAGGCAGATGACAAGGAACGTATGGGGAATATTTTAAGATTTCAAACACGTCATAGAAGATTGTGTACAGGTTCATAAATCAGCAACAAAATGAATTTTCATTCTCAGTGATTGCCTGTTTTTCTCCTATTTATTGATCACAAGGGTAAAATTCCTTTAAGTTCTCCTGTCTTTTGGAAGGTCCACATCAAGGGCTCTTTGCTTTTGTACATCTCCGAAAATAAGTCTGAATGCTCCTCTGCCACCCAGATTATATCCTAGAATAGCAGAACTAATTATTCCTTCCAGTTACTCTTCCTGTATTAAATATAATGGGTAAATACTTCTTTTCTCATTTCTGGTTTTTTTGGACTCTGATTTTTTTTGGTTCAAATAAACCTGAAAATTCAATTAAATCCATCCTAAACCATACCATTTTGCTATATTTCATGTTCACATTCAAGCCAAGATTTCAAAATCAGGATGTGGAGGCAAAAAACTCCAAGGTCGAACCTTGGCATGTCTTTTGGACATTGCATAAGCTTCATCTTGGTTTCAGCTTCCCCAGATATTTAAACTAACCTTTCAAATAAAACATATTTAAAGATATCTGTTTTGTCAATTTCTATTTTTGGAACTTATTTTCATTAAAGCACTTCCCAACTGTTCATTCTTCATATAGTTATATGATGAAAATTTGTAAAAATCAGTGTGAATATTAAGTGTCTTTGGTTATGGTGGTACAAAGCTCATGCAGAAATTGCCACTTAATATTTGCTGCTTGGAGGAGCAAAAATTTCTAGCTTCATTTCACTGAATAATATTTTTCAAATGTTGAATACTAAGGAAAATAAATTTTACTACGAGGACTCAAGAATCCATTTGAATTCCTACGGCCTCTCACGTGATGTGATCATTTTACAGTGTAAATAGATAGAACACTGCCACTCTGCATAAGCTACAAAACAGTAGAGAATCTGGCCCTAAGTTTAGGTCTTACATACGCATTCTAAAAAAGTGCAGCAGAACAGAGGATGGCTCTAAGAATTGCAGTAGAATTAGTAACCCGTCCTTGATGCCATCTGCTTCCAAGCATATTAGAATTTGGCACCTTATGCTGAAAAGATGTTTAAATTTAGGCAGCAAGTCCTGCTTACCTTACTTAACAGTGAGCCATAAAACCCTGTTGTTGGTATAAACTTATCCATGCAAGTTAGGCAACTAGGGTTCAGCCTAAATCATCTTCTCTGGACTCACAGATTCTGAGCAGAAGCTGTAGATACTGTACTGGAGAATGTAAAGCCCTAAGTAAAAGCAAAGTACAATAAGTAAAAGTAGACTAGAGTGCCAATGGGCTAAATTATTACCCAAGGAAGCATAAGGTTTAATATATTTCCCATTCCATTTTTGTTTTGTTTATTGAACCTAATAATGCTGAATTTTCCTGAATCCACTGAAAACTACTACTCTGTCTGAAAATGCAATTCTGAATTCAGATTTAATTTTTTTCCACCTCTTCCTCTTCAAATAATATTAATTGAATCAGCATAACAGAATTCTGACAGAAGAGAATAGCATTATTTAGCTCAATACTAACTACAGTAATTCGCCCATGGTCAAATCTATTTCTTTGGAAGATAACACAATTGATAATATAAATTATTTCATGTGTTAAATTAATTTATGTAGCCTAGTTGTCTATTATTTTAAAATTATTTTAGCTGTGGCCATTATATCCTGAAAATTATTACAGTAAAAATGAAATTGAGAATTTAAAATTCATTTGAGTGTACTTAATTAAATTCCATTCTAAATTTGCCTATTTGACAGCAAAAGCAGCAGGGCAGGAACTGTGTCTTCCACCCACCACCCAAACTCCAGCCAAGTCCTTCTCACCTGAAACACCAGCAAACCAGATTTTGCAAGCAGGTACAGGTTCACAGGGACACTTCGGAAATTTTATTGTCTTCAGAAAGTGACCTCAGTAACATTCCTGCAGTCTCCTGAAGAAACAGCAGGCTTTTGAGCCTAAGTCAGCCTACAAAATGTGCATTACTGCTACAGATGCCTGGCACAGAAAGGCATCAGGCTGAGAGGAACTAAACACTGCCACACACTGTGTGGCTCTATGTCCCGTGCTCCTCAGTCCTCCAAAAGCTGAGGAAAAGCCAGAGGCAGCAGGTGTGACATGAGGCCACAGACGAGGCCCAACATCACCTCTGATTCCCCTCACAGGAGGGGGCCATAGCCTTTCTCCAGAGTGGGGCTGAAGTGGGCCCTCTGCAGGGACAGGGCTGCTGCTGGAGCTGACAGGAGCACAGCCACCTCAGCCCTCAGAGGTGGCCTGTCAGCGGGGGACAGCTGCGAGTGAATATCAGTTTGAGCCCAATGCACCTTTGAAAGCTGGCAAGCTGGTCACGGTGGCCAGCAGCGCACAGGGGCAGGGCCGCATCCTGCTCCTGGCCCCTCACTCCCTGCCAGCCACGAGGGCCCTTGCCCACCCTCATACCCACTCCCAGCGGCTGCAGCTGAGCAGGGGGCATGACACGAAGGGAGGGCAGCCTGTGGGTCATGTTGTACACCCATGAATAGGGGTGGCATCTACCTATCCACCTGTGTGGCTTCCTTAAAATAATTTTAAATAATAATAATGACAACAATAATAATAACAATAATAACAATCATAATATTCTCCCTAAAGAGGTTTGATCTCATGAGAGGATTCAGGGCTGGGTGTGCCTGTGAGGACAGAGAGCTTTGCCACTGTTACCTTGTGGAAAGGCACCTAAGAGCTGAAGAAAGGTTTAAGGTGTATCTTTCTCCTCGGTGTTTCTCCAGTATTTACTCAGAAAGGCACTGCTCAGTTTGCTGCCATGGTAAAAACTTTTCCTCCTGTGAGTCCTGGGCTGGTGCGGGGCCTGGGGGGCCTGTGCAGGGCCGTCTGTGCAACCCCACACCCCACGCAGCCAGCCGGCCTGCGCTGCCAGCCACAGCTGTGGGTGCCTCAGCCTCACTTAATTACGTGTGACTAATTACCCCTTCCTGGGTTACCATTTTTAACCTCCAACCCAGCACTGGATTTGTGGAGAAACAATTTTATTGTGTTACTGTTAAGCCAAGTTATCTAGAGCTAGTCCTACTACCTGCTGATCTACTCCAGTTTTAGATTCTCTCTCAATTGTCAAAGTGACTTCATCCTGACTAAAAGTCTACACAATATAACCAAGGTGCAAAAAGATTTCAATTCAAACCACATACATATTTTGAAGCAATATTTTCTGCTTTTTCTGATGTAGATTTTAGTTGTCTTTTTTCTCTTTTTTTCTTCACTTTTATTATGCTGAAAACCAGATAATGGTCGCAATGTCAAAGGTAAAGTATACGTCTAGACTGTACCTTCCAGTGTTTCAAACAGCCACACTTTTTGGCATGTTACTTTGCCTGCTGTATGAAATGTTCAAAAGCAACATTCTCATGCTGACCTCTCTAGGGCCAGGTGCATTACTTATATTTGTTAAACACGTAGTTATTCCCTTAACTGTTGTCTCAAAGCACTAACTACCAATCCTTGGAAAAAGTGAAGGCATAGTTAAAACAGTCATTTGACTTAATTATCTGTTAATTCAAAAAAGGAAAGGAGGGAGATAGAACGTATCACATTTATTTAACTAAGTGCTGTTGTCCTTAAGCAGGCAAAATTTCTGTTGAAGCTACCAGGAGTTTTACCTGTGAAAGGATGTATAATCAAGCGGGGCTGCTAACAAACAATCTATTGTTATAAGGTGCTTAATTTTCAGTTAACTATCTCAAAAATAAAATACTTGATGATCAGGAGCCTTGTGGAAGTATCTTCACTTATTCCTCTTTTGTCTCCTTAAAACTAGTTTCACGTTCCTGGATGGCAGGGGGTATGGTTTCAAGCTTCCTGTAGTATTAAAATGTGCATGCATGAACTTCATTGCCAATTTCATGTTTAAATAATATTCAGTGCAGTTACAAAATTGTTTCTATTCACCAGCACTGAGCTACATCTTTTAGAACCAATCTGAACATAATTCTTAAGTGACTTCCTCCATTTCTAGAAAACAATTACTAAAGCTTTCAATTTAATTGCAATATTTGTAGCTATGTCTGAAAACTGGTTTGTGACTTCATGCATGATGCAAAAAGTGTGTGTACTTGGTAAAGTCTTCTCTCTAAACTGCATGCAGTGCATGACCTAGATTCTGGAAAGCAATTCATGGACTATGAAACCATTACATTTGCTTCATGTGTATGTTGGCAAAATCTTGGGGAAAAAAATGCTGCTTCTGTACTGTAGAACAACCTTTATAAATGTATTTACTGCTGGTGAAAGATGATAGATTGACAGCTCAGGAGAGTGAAATCATTTCTCAATGCATTGTGTAAGCAGGGACAATGGAATCCTACCACAAAAATGGGAAGCTCAAACTTAACCTTAAAGAATCTCCTTTGTAGGGTAGGCAGAAGCATGTCGTTCTCCCTGCTTATTCAATTCTTGGCCACTCTGCTGAAACTGTCAATCAGGGTGCCAATTAGTGTCAATTGTGATTATGATTTGTTGTGGCCCTCTTTTTCTGCTTCCTGCAGAGTATAGTAAAGGTCCACTAGCTGTCAAGTATCAGCTCAATTGCTGCCAGCCTGGGCTGTACTTATGCTAGTAATGTCTTTCAATTAATTACCATTATCGATGAGGTACAGATATACTTTTCATCACTTTGTAAAGCAGACGAAGGTGGATTTAAAAAGCAAGGGTTTAGTCTCACGTGCCAATCTCTTAAGTCTAATATCACACGCTAGGGCATGAGTCTTAGGTAGTGAAGGAGACAGTAATTCCCTTTGGAATAGAAGCAATAAAAGATTTAAGTCCCAGAAAGCAAAATTCCAATGCAATTTAAGCATTAATAAAGTTACTATTAAAAAAAAAATCTACTATCTAATCATGGATTTGCCTAAGCTCCCTTAGTTTCCTCTTAGCTTTGAGTTCCTTAGGTATCCAGAATCTTGTTCATCTGAGAAGTGGCCCCAACTTGATACCCCGCTTATGTCTAGGAGTACTCAATATTCAAAAACTATTAATTGCTACAACTATGTAGGAAGTAGAGCTGAAAAACTGCAGTCTGGCCATATGTACGTAGCACACACCAGCCAGATTAGCCACTTCACTGATCTGGGAGGAGATTGTGAGCCCTGATTTATTTAGAACACCACTTTTTAATGGACTCATGTAGATGATGTGAAAGAGAGATTCAGGCCCTGCCTGAGCCAAAAGGTGTTCAAGCACAATATTCCAGTTCCTTGGTAGTGTCCTCAGTACCAGGCTTTTTAGCATTCCTTGTGGGAGAAAGGTAGTGCTTTCTTTCATTTTCCAGTGAAGTTTTCTACAAAGAATATACTAGGTTCATTGGTCAAAGGCGAAAAAGGACTGATTTTGTAGTTTAGTGGATAGAGCACTCACCCACAAATTTTTGTTTATCTTACATCAAATGATCTTTGGACAAAATACAGAAGGAACTGAGAGCAGAACCACCAGATTGATCTCTCCCAGGGGAGCACCCGAACTGTTAGTCTAGAGCATCATGCCCTCCCTTGTCATCTTGAATTCCATTCTGCACAGCAGCGCAATTTGAAATGGAGTAGTAGAGGATTTCTATCTCTGGCCCAGATTAACGTGTAATTAGCGTGAATTTAGGAGGTAGAAAGCATATGTATAAATCTTTTTAAGCTAAGAAAGCAAATTAAAAGTCTGGTTTTTCAACAAGCATTCTAAGCCAGGTGTAAGGGAAGACCAGCCCTCACTTAAAGAATTTTACCAGAAAAAAAAAAGGAATTCAGCACTGCCTGAAGCATTTCCCCACAGCTGTCCCCAGGCAGCTGGTTGCTTGGAATTTCACTTGTTCGCACATTGCAAATACAACCCAGCTGTTCCAGTGTTGACTCTGCAACATACCCCATAGGCCTAACTTTGTTCCATTGGCTCTTCCTGAATCATAGCATCCGTTCTCGTTTCCCTCCCAGGAAGACAAAAAAACTCCCCCAAAAACAGTAAAAGAAAAAACATCACATTGTTGCCCATACTAGAATTAGGATGCAATAAGGTTCTCACGTGGATCTAAGAAATACCCTTCCATCCCACACTTTGGATACGTTGTTAGTGACTGCAAGACTTGGATTTTTTCTTAAATCCATAACTGACTGGATCTAGCTCTTGCTGTCTAAATATCTTTATAGTTCTTTTTTCCAGTATTATTCTCAAAAGCAAAGTTTCCTTACTATGAATATTTTTGGCTGCTGGACCAACTTTATGGTGACAGTACAAAACAAGTGTACTGATCAGTTATATTGCTTTCTTGTTGTACAAGGAACTCTGTCCAATATTGAAAAGAATAATTATAATGGATATGTACCTCATGAAGTATACAAACTCCATATTTTTTAATATATCATGATGCACTAAAGTAGTATAAGATTTTTAAGTGTATAATAAATACTCCATTAATATTCTACATATGGGTATCCCTATTTTTTCCAATATTTTTTTGGTAATGACAGTTGAAGAAATAAATTTTGTGAGTTTGTGATAGTCCAAAATTAAAGGCTTTTAGGACAGTATTAGGTTAATATTTCCATTAATTAATTATGGAGTTACTTGATGAGTCAACAGTGGTAGAGCAAGGGTCTGCTCAATTTTCCAGTTTACCAAAAGGCTTTTTTGAACTACCATGTAAGCATGAGCAACAGTATGAATGTGACAACAGAGCCTTTGCTTAGTCCAGACACTTTTATATAATCTTGTGTCCTATTTTGGTTTTTATAAAAGTCTTTATATTCAGCCAGAATTATAATGGAGCATACCAGCATACCCAGTAGCATAAAAACAAGTAATGCATTATGTACTTTGCAATCCATTGACTTTATAAAAAATATTGGGGGCTATATGTAAAGGAAATATCATATTTACATCCAACACTACATTTGATTCTCATTAGCAGTAGAGTTATTTTTAAAATGAAGATAATTTTTACTATTAACAAGTAGTATAGTAAAAAATAGTTTTTAACTACCCTTTTAACATATCCCACTTAAACAATAATGATAACTTATTTCTCTGCATTCGTCAAATACTAAATATGTGTTCTGATTTTTCAGGGCCTTTTAATCATATCAAGTCAAGTCTGTTGGGATCCACATCGGATTCAAATCTCAACAAATACAGTACAATCAACAAAATTCCTCAACTCACATTGAACTTTTCAGATATCAAAAGCGAAAAAAAATCTTCATCTCCTCCTTCTTCAGAGAAAGCAATTATTGCACCTAAAGTGAAAGACCGAACGCACAATGTAACAGAGAAAGTTACCCAGGTAAGGTAATACCCATTATTTTAGTTCCTTTTCAGTTTTGTGGAGCCAATTATCAGTGTATTTAATAAATTGTTACTCTTTTCATGAATGATTTGGATATCTCCAAGACAATTTGAAGGGTTTGAGCCATTACTTACTGTACCTCCAATTCAGTTGCACATGAGCTAATTTACAACATTAGATGATACTGCTAACAAACAAAACTTTTCAGCTATTTTCAATGGAAAAAAGCTGTAGTATGCACCAAGTACCCCAAATAAGTCCACTAATTTCAGTGATTCCTGTCAGTCATAAATGTTAGTTTCATTCTTTTTTCTTTTTCTCAGCTTTATAAATTGCTGATTAGTGCAAAGCACAACATGATAACAACTGGTAGGTGATTGTGCCACTGGTATAAGTATTACAGTTATGCCTCGTGATTTGTGTTCCAGTTCTTTCGCTTTTCATAATGCTTTTTCCTGTGGGTATCTTTTCTATATGTGTACATCAAAAAGGCTGTCAAAATGAAAAGCAGATACCTTTGGACTGGATGTGTGATATATTCTGTCATACTTGGGAATGAGGCATACAATTGAAACAAAACTGGAAACAATCCAAGATAGAATATTTCTTCACTCTAAGACAGATACAGTGTCCTCTGAAGGCAACAGAAGTTTTCAGCTAAATTCAGTATTATTATTATTACATTTGTGTCGTAATGTCGTGTGGAAATTGGCAAGGACAGGCTACCAGTGTGCAACATACTGAAAAGAAATATTAAGACATGACAGTATCCCTAAGAACTTTTATAGTCTTAGTAAGCAGAGGGTTGGGCCTTAAATGCCCATCCACTGACAGACTGAAAGAGGTTAGAAGTGCTTTGTATTAGAATGCAGACAGAGATTCCATAAAGAAGATCTTGCCAAGAGTAGCTTTTGACTTACTGCTTACCTGCCTTCCATAGACCAGACTGCAGCTTCTCGACTTTGGTACTATGCCAGATATTGTCCATGCTCCTACTCCCTTTGACGGACATAAAAAGGAATGAACTGTACACCTTTCTGGAGAAACAGAGACAAAAGTTCTATCAGTTCTGTCTTGAGATCAGTTCATGCCTAAAAAGAAATTGGATTTTTATCTTTCATATATTTTGTCTTTGATAGCTAACTTGAATCTGCAACCATTGTACTTTCTTCCCTGGTCAGTTGTGAAAGATTTAATCTCTTCCGGATGCATTTTGATAGGTTTTAAATTATTCATAGTAGTTATACATAGAAATCTTTTCGCAGATAATATGGCAAAAAGTCAAGTTACATTAAAAAGACTAATTTTTATATGTTATGTAAGCATAAGTCAAGCTTGATTGTTTTGTTCAAAATTCTGACTGGCTAATTAGTGCCAGAGCACCAAATTTCTATGTCTTAATGATACTGTTACGGGGTGGGGGTGGTCTTATTCTCCAAACAACTTAGATATTATGAAAAAGTCTAATAGAAATGGCTTGGATCAGCTAAACCTTCCAGGAACATTGATACTAACGAAATTCAAAATTAAATTTGAAATGCTCTATAAAATCTTTACACTCCAGAAAAGACTTCCAATTTAATCTGACATTCGTTTACGTCCTTTTCAAGAACTATCTCAACCAATGTGCAGAGGTACAATTTGTGTAACAAAGTTTGATAATATACCATTCATCATAATTGGAAAGTATTCCTCACAGCTGTTCCTTTTACTCTTCCTGTCTTCAGTTATCAGTGTTTTTAGTTGCTGCTGCAGCCTAAACTCTAGGATTAGGTGCAGGGAGAAACTCCTAAAAGGTATAAATAAATATAGGTCTACTGAATTTGATAGTCAAAAATCTAGTTAGCTAGTTATTCCTGAATTAGATTAAAAATAGACATTTAGAAGATGAAAGTTTCTAGTTTTAATCCTGTTTATGTTTCTAATCCCCAGTGATTTCAGTATGTTTTGTAAGAGTCAGCACTTTGAAAGTTCCACTGCATGTCTGCCTGTAAATCTCGTTATAAAACTTTTCATAGGCCCATAGAACCACTCTGTACCTGCAGAATAGTGCAAAAGTGGTTTTGGAAGGCTTGAGCACAGTGTTGAGAAAAGAATACGGCAGAAACGTCAAATGAGATAATTAGGATATGCTCATGCTGGCACAGTCCTCTGATATGTAAATCTGTGAAACAGCATCAAAAATGTACAGAGGGCAATATGACCTATTTAATCTATGGGACAATATCAGTAAAAGAACAAATGAGTATAAAATGGCCGTGGTAAGTTAAAAGGTCACCGTTAATCAGAGTAGTGACATTCTGAAATAGTCTTCTAATAAAATGAGGTAGGGCAGGAATTCTAAATGTCATTAGACAGAGCCTGAGAAATGTAGTAAAGGGACAGATAACACAATGTGCTTTTCTGAGATTGCAAGATTTGGTGGCATGGAAGGCCACTTCCAGTCACATATTGCGCCATTCAAACATCCATCCATCTCTCTCTTTGTACTCCTTATTGTGTATCTCTCTCCCTTTCCTTTCCTCAGCTTTGCTGAGAAATTTGGTCCTACTGCTATAACCTGACATTTCCACTCCTGTGGCTCCTCTCACTGCGCAACTCAAAATATAGAGACATGGACTCTGGTATGCTCTCACTAAGGTATCAGTGAGCCTCACAGTTGGATTACTGCACTCTGAATTCTCTCATGCATCAATAATATCAAACCAAGGATCAGCATCACAGGACACAAGAACAAGTTCTTCTTTCCAGAGATAACAGCTGTATGACTTCTATGATATCCACAAGCCGGAGAAGTAATTCAGGTAGTGAAGACAGTGAAAAAGGAGGGGATGGCACGTAACTACCTACACAAGGTAGAGGAATAATAATGAATAAAATAAATGAGTCATGGCCATTGTGTTTAGAGGAACTAATACATTTTCAGGAAGCATTTAAAGAGTGAGATGCTTTAGCAGTAATATTTTAGTAGAATAAATTAGGAGCAGATGGGAGAATAAAGTTTAGAAAATAATTTCAGAAGGAACAGAAGATGTTGTGGGACAGTGGTTGATATTTCCAGTGAAAAATATGAACTTTGAAATGCAGGTGGAGAAAACACGATTTCACCACAGAATTTAATAAATAAATAAACAAATAAATAAAATCCTCAGCATCTTAGGTTTTAAGTAATACAAATAAATGAATCTCTTCAGAAAGAGCTAGGTTATCAATTCTGCTGCAAAGACCCTTCCAATATTGTCTTACTACTTAACAGGATTGTTCAGGACATTATGTAGAGATTAAAATTGCCTTAAGATATAGCTTGCAGTGAAGTGCTGCACATGTGATGGTCCTGAATAAGTAGATACCCTGATCTCTTGGCCTTTCACCTGGGTCTTCACTGATCAAAACTCCTTGTGTAATGCTGAGTAGCATAACGTCTTCTGGATGCCTGCTTCTGCATAACATTGCCTTTTACTCAGAGGAATAGCCCAGTAGTAGCTGCCAGATAGCCCTTATTGAAAAACTGGCATTGTCATATCCCAATGTAGATATTTGTCACTAAAATTAAATTTATGTTTCCATTCCACTTTACTAAAAGATGGGGGGGGTTAATGTTTCACATTATCATTTCTGGAGGTGCTAAGCTAGAGTCTCTTCCAGAAGAGTCTCAACTTACTTTTTTCATTATTTATTTTTTTGACAGTCTGTTCAGGGAGACAGTCCAATTTCTGCACTCTTTTGCAATGACAGGATCAGTTGGGGTCCTGACACTGATTGTTAGAAAGAGACAAGTCTTCCCAGAGGCACAAAAAGTAGACTTTTATTAAAGAAAGCAGTGGGGCAAAAATTTTACATCTGTTTCTGAACATTTTTTATGAATTCATAAGGGGACTTCTGGCCTTAAAATTACAGCATGTAGAGGTGCAACAGTAAGCAATTTTACCATTTGTTTAAATACTGATTTATTTTACATCTTCTTACATATCCAGTTCCCACTGAGGTATGGCTCCAAAGCTGTGAACTCTGTTGTGAACAGACTCAGAGCAGTATGAAGATTAGAATAGTCAACACCTATGCTTATTTTCAAAGAGATAATTCCTGAATACCCATAGATTAACACTGGCAACAAACTGTAGCTGGCCCAGTTAATAAACTTATAAATTACTGGTCTCTTTATTGTGTTGTTTAAGAAAAACTGTTTTGTGGTCCCTGATCATTGATGTTCAGAGATTATTGATCCCCTTGAAATTCATCAGTCTGTTGAGATATAGCATGTGGTTGAAAGACCCAATACGTATCTGTTGTTTATGATTTGTCTCAGTAGCTGACTTACAGGAAGGTAAAACTCTATGATCTTTAAACTTCTTGTAAATAATACTTTTCAAAACAGTTTCATCATCCACCCACCTGTAGGAAATATATATACCCAAGCCAGTTATATGGCTGATCAAATAATAAATATATCCTTGACAGGCTACACGGTTAATTGGAAGATTGTAATCTGATTTGCAGACAAGCTGAACACCCACAGCTCTTCTGAAAGTGGAGCTCTCCATGAAGGGGGGGGTCACATATGAAGTGATAGACCTTGTAGTTTCACTGCATGTTTTTGTAATCTGGTCGGACTCTATTCTATCAGCCCCAAAAGATGTAAGAAATTAGTAACAATATCCCCCAAGGCCAATCTCAGCTGCTGATATAAAAAGAACTATTACATGATCATGACTTCAAACTGACCTTCAGGTTTTCAGGCTAAAAGAAGACTAGTAGCATCTAGGACAGAGAGGGGCAATATAAGACCTAAAAATAAACCAAATTATTGATCTATACATTTTCAGCAGTCTGATTCAGCTGACACACTGTGCTGTTTACAACATCATGCAATAGCATACACACAAACAACATTTCAAGGCTGTTCATTTTGGAACACAAGCTGACATAAAGCAGAAAATTCTGAATTAAGGGGAAACAATTTTGTTATGTCTTCCAATTACACAGCAAGGCATATATGTAATAATGAAATTGGGGTGTAAGCAGAGCCAAAATTGCCTAGTTACTGTATGGGAAGTTTAAATTACTAGTTTCTGCTGAAGTAAGAATCTTCTTTTTTCTATTATTTGTCATTCCTGTTCTCAATGATCAATTGATATAGCTTATACAGGAATTACTCCTTTTGTTTACAACCATACTTAGACACTCATGCAATAAAATTTCACCTTGTATTGTCATTATATAATTAGGCTTTGTAATTACTATAGCTGTAATTAAAGAAATAGTATAAATGTGTGCAATTTCATTATCATTTAGAAGGTGTGAGACACTGTGTGTGAAAAGAAGAAAAGTAGAGAACATCATGGTGATGGCAAAACCAATAAAAATGCCCCGGTCTCAGGATAGTCACTCATACCTGTGCAAAGATGTCACCAAAACTGGAGAGCAGGCTTTTTTTGTACCAGAGCAAGTAGCTATACAAAGTGCACAGAAGCAGAAAATAAAGCCCACTGTTTTGATCAATTTCAGAAGAAAATACAGCATTTTCATTGGAATTACTTGCTATTGCATCAAGTAATAAAATGGCCAATATAGTTACAGATTCACAGCAATTGTGAAAGATAAAATATTCCTTCCTTCCAGTAAAGCCTCTTCTCTTTGTGACAGCTGAATAGGCTAAGGCATCTGAACTGCTGCAGTGTTTTGAGAAGATTTTACAACATATGGTAGAAATGGAGCAGTCGGAAAGCCCAGCTGCTTTGAAGCGTATAAGCTGGATGCATCCTTAATTAGTCCATGTCCTTCCCCCAAGATCTACTCTTCTGAAAAAGGGATTGCCTGATTTTGCTGAGTTGGGAAAAAGTATCCAGTATCTTCTGTGAATTACACTTTCGAGTAATCATTGTTTTGTGTGATCTCTTTGTTGTTACTGCCTTGAACCAAATACTCCATGATCTGTTCTGTGATGCTAACATGGAATGGAGCATATAATTTTCTTTAGTACTAGACCATTTTCCAAAGGAACATTCTTCTTTTGATGCTAATAAGTGGAGGAAAATAGGCAGACACAGGCTTTCAGACTGCATTGTAGTTTGTTCTGAAAATAATTAATTTGATGAATATGTTAAGGGTAAGAACTAATGCCCTACAAAGCGTGTTAAACTGATCAAAACCAAGGTGTAGACAGCACTTAGGCAAACCTCATTTCTCTAGACTAGAGCACTGAACCCCCAAACTCCAGCTTCATGGTGGATTGACCTTGGAAGTTCTAAACTTGGTAGGTTACTCAGTCGAAACCAACAGTTTTGACACCCACCAGAACTGTCCCACCATGAACTGCAGGAAGTCAAGCCCTTGCTCTGCCCCTGTCAAGCCCCACTGGGATTCAGAGAACTGGCAGAGTCCTCTGATCCTCTTGGCATGCACAGCCTGAAATAATAACTTTCACACATGCAGTTACTTGCCATAAAACAGCCATGAAAGGAGTCACAGTCTCTCATGTAACCTTAGAACCGTAAAAAAATGTAGTGTGGAAGAGACCTCTAGAGGCCGTCTAGCCCAACCTCCTACTCGAAACATCATAACTTCAGTTAGATCAGAGTCAGGTGTTACCATGTTAACTCAGGAAACAGTTTCTATGTTTAGGTCAGCGTAAGAATATACTTTCCCGGAGAAAATCACCTAGCAATAGACAGCAATAGCAGCTGGTGCGCAGAAAGAGGGAGGGAAGAGGGCAGAAAGCTATGGATCTCATGGGCCGGAAAGCTGGCATTTTACAAGGAACACTACTGGTGTAGCTAACATTTAGGGTACTCGCTTAGAAAGAGGCAGTCCTGGGTTGTAGTCCCAGAGTTTTTTGCCTGTTACTTGTCTTACGTAAGTGACCATCTGATCACAAATCCACAGAAATAACACTGGGCACCAGGGACTCAGACTCAGGGCTCCCTCCCTCCCTGTCTGAGTGCCCTTACCCTTGATTGAGCTGGATGCTGAACTCAGTTCTAGTGCCAGACATCTCACATGTATGCACTCTAGTACCAATGTTGGATCTAGCCACAAGATGTCATAACTTGGACAGGCAATGTTTAGCATTTACCTGAAATTACATATTCACCCCTATTAAGAGTCATTTGGATCAGACAAAAAATACAGGTATGTCCAGCTAACAATTTTATATTAATTTCTTGCAAGTAATGAGTTTCCCTTTCAGTGTAATACTAGCTAATACACAAAGTGAAAATCTAGTGGGTAATTTGGAAGATTAACTTTTTCAAGGAAATAGTTAAGTTCACACACACCACTAATGAGAGAAACTGATGAATAAACTAAATGTGAGAGCAAAAAGTTCCTGCAATTTGCAGCTAATAAGGTGATGATATAACTGCTGATAATTATAAAGCAGTTATCTTCTGCTGCTGATTAGAGACCAGGTGACCTTAAGCATATAAAGGAGAAATAGCAGCAAGGCTATTACTCTTTTGGCTTGTGCAGGGGGTAGGAGAGAAGCATGTAGATTGGTTAGTTTTGATGTATTGGCAACTGAGGAAAATAATTTCTTGTTAGTGTTTGGGATTTTTTTCATAGGATTAAAAACAGTAAGAAGAAGCAAAGACGATTAAGCCCAGTCAGCACAGTATGTTGTTTGATGAATTCTGAATGCTCTCAAAATTAATAAGCCAAATGAGAAGGTCATTCTTCTCATCTATTATCTGTCATGTGTTAAAACTTGGATAATACTTTCAGCTTGTAACTGGTAACAGGATCAATAGAGAAGTGCATACCCAGAATAGTTCAGAGATAATGCTTTTAAAAAAAAAAGGAGGAACACTCCTTAAATTGTATTGAAATATTAATAAAACCACAGTAAGGGAAAGATCAGGAACTAGCTGTATGAATCAAACAACAAAGGGTCATTGAATCCCAAATATTATGTTTATGAGATTGTGTGCTAATCAGCATGGTAACATGTAGTTGCAAAGCATTTCTTGAGCTTTATGGGTGGTATAGGTGACACTGAGCATAAAATTAATGAGCATAGCACAACAAAAATCTCTGGAAAATATTTACTAAAAGGGGCTGGTTCAGGCCATCTAGAGTGTAGAAATATACTATAAAATTCAGTCTGAAATAAAGTACCTAAATTGCATGAAGATTTAGCTGATATTCATAGTACACAGAGAAATCAGAGTTCCTTCTTCCTGATATCAGGGTGGCTTTGTATTAGATTTATCTTAGGTAAGTCTGTTTTTCTTTGACAGCTGAATAAATCTTTCATTGTAGCACACTGTGGAATTGTCTTTAAGGTACTTCAGGTGTATTTTCAAGCATAAGTTTTTTATTCAAAGAATTGCCAATTTTACATTAAGGCAACATCTTTTTAAATATGCAAGTTATATTAACTACTTTTCATTTAATATCTTGGAAGCTGGCATGAGAAGGTATGTTCAGCTCCAGACAGCCTGTTCAGAATTCTACTACTAATAAATGAGAAACATTTATTAAATGGAAAGAAAGTTCATTTCACAGCTTTGCATTTTTTCTAATCTAAGTATCCATCTTCTTTGAAAATGTTCCACTTTCTAAATTAATTCTATTAATTATGAAGAAACCTACTCTTTTTTGAAACAAAAGAACTGCTGTATGGTATGGTCTCACATCTGTGCCAATCTGTTCTGTTCGGAGAAGTTTAGTTTCACTGGGTTTGTAGGTGGGTTAACAATGGAAGACTATAACCAAAGGAGGGTAACGCCTTTTGCTGCAGCTTAGTCTCTAATAATGTTAGTTGCTGGGTTTCGGAGCAAGAAATCAGTGTCTGCATCTCATGGTCATCCTGTAGAACTTGTTAGAGGCCAGCTAATTTATTTTGATGGATTTTGTTAGGATAGCATGCAGACTGCAGCCTCCTTCCAGATTTTCAAACAAAGCTTGAAAAATAAGTTTTGTATAGGATAGTAATTTCCAGATATATTATGCTGTCTGTTTTCTCTCTTATTTACACCTACAATATCAAGTAAGCTAAGGAAGCTGCAATAGTGAATGACCCATTCGGCAGTTTACACAATGTGATAAATTAGTCTATCTAGAAAACAAAGAATATTAAGAACATTAAAGCTTACAGTCAGGCTTCTATCCTAGATATTTTTTCCACTGGATTGAGCTTTTGATGCCTGCAATCATACATATGATCAGCCATAGTACCAAAAAGATTCCCATATCTCCCTTGTTAAATGCATAAATAAAAGGTCCTGTTCTCTCCGGAACATGAGCTTCATTTAGCACAACACAGGTGAAGCAGAGCTTCTCAAGGAGTTATTTTTGGCTCACTGATGCTGTGCTACCACATTTTTGTTACAGTACCTGAGCAGCTAGTGAAGAATCATCAAGAAGGTCCTACCATGTCTTGCCACAATTCCCCAAAACTAAAATATGTTTTTACATCAGAAAAAAAAGAAAAACGACTAATGTAAGATCCAGCTACTGACTGAGGAAAAGCAAGTTTGTCTGCTCAGTTCTCCATGGTCACAACTCCACCCTTTTTCTCCTCCTAACCAGTATGAATTGAACGGATAGCTCTCGAAATCTGGATTTTGCTTTCATGGGTTGCTTTTGCTAGTGAAATGTGATCTGTGTCATCACATTTTGTGTAAATGTGTATGCAATCTGTTCCACCTCCCCTTGCCAAATGGCATTTTGGTTGGAATGTTACTGACCAAATTTGGTAGAAGGTTGGGTAATGCACTAAACTTTCCTACAAGTGCTGTGAAGAGAGGAACCTCGGCAGAATGCTAAGACTAAATGTCTCCTTTAAGTGAACAAGGTTGGCATATGCTCATTAGGCATAAACACTGGAGAGCCACAGGGGAGATGGACATTTCTAAATTAAGTTTTTGCCCAGCTACCAGAGCATTTTCAATTCCAGTTCATACCTTTTTACACGCTAACGTGTCTAACTACAAAATGCAAATTTTCTAGAAATTAAAGTTTGCTTATTTTGCTGATTATGGAAAAAATATTTACCATGAAACTGAAGGTTAAACTTAAACATGAAAGTATGCGTAAGGATCTTCTCTCCCTTTCTCCTTTACTCTTAACAGTGACATCAGTAAGTACTATGGATGTAGCTGCTTCATTTTCACTCCATGCACTTCAGATATTCTTACAGATTTTATGTTCTTCTTTAGCTGCATCAAAATGTTTGGCAGCTAACAAACCAGGCTAAATGGATAATAATGAAAAATACATTTTTCATAAATATTGTGAGGAAGATGAGATAACATCAACAAACATAAAATCTACTTTCTTTTGTTGTCACGCCACGAACAAATGATAGAGAATATTTTTTAGGTGACTAAAAACCACAGCAATAAACGACTAACTCGCAGACTCTTTAGCATTTTGAAGGATAGCATTCTGTCTTCTGAAATAATACCTCGTAGTGAATTTTAAAGAAGAAGGTTACACAACTTTTAATACATATTCTGGCATTAACATTTGCTAAAAATAGTCAGTTGTTAATATCTCCTTCGTTGATAATCTGTATATCACTAATTTAAGATTTAAAGTTCGGTAAAGCACACTCAGTATGTGTGTATGCTTCTAAGTGTTGCTCTGATGATGCATTACCCACTAATGTGAAAGTAATTACATACTGACTGGCAGCAAGAGGGTCCTGAGGTTTAAGATCTATAAGACATTTCTTAATTTTTTCATAGAAAATAACGGATGGAAAATGAACTATAAAAATACTTCCTCTCTTTTAATATCTATCTTCATGAGAAAATAAATGATAGGTTAGAGATAGTGAGTTTTCTAAATTATTACATGTATTCAAGTCTGGTGAAACAGTTTTGTTTGACAGTAACATCCACATAAATATTATTTCTATGAAACCTGCACAATTTTACTGAACAAACATGAGAAGAAGGGTGTTCTACTGCTTTAATGTCATGGTATACATAACTTTCCTCGACAATTTGAAGATTTTGGGTTGCTGTGTATGTAAATATCTTTAGCCGAATAGATTTACCTAGTTATTTGATAGTCTTATGAATATGTGGCACTTCATGGCCTCAGTCCTGTAAAGCGCTCCTCAGCACTCCCAGGAAGTCCCAATTCTCTCAAATCCAAGTCAGATTTGGAAGTTTTTGTCATCACTGAGCAAGGAAGTTACCCTATCAAATGGAGACTAATTGGATGACGTTTCTTGAGGAATCTTTGTAAATTTTAAGATCAAGAATAGTTTTGTAATTCTTTTCACATGGAAGGTAAAATTACTTGGTAATAAGGCCTGCCTCTTTGCTTTGTATTGCAGTATTTGTTGAGTTCTCTGATGTGCTATTACATTTCTGGAGGTTTCAGTTCAGTGTTCATGGGTATCATTATACTTACAGAGTGCAAGCACTAGTGAGTCCAGTAATTGTTCAGTACAGCTGCTATAATTTCAAGGCATCAACCCAATCACTGTATGCAGATCAGTCATGTCACTGATGGGTACATATACAGCGTGGGTGTGGTCTTCAGCCATGGGATCCAATCTTACATTTTTTAGGTGTTTCATCATATGTTTTAGATGACATGAGGTAAAATATTATTATTGCTTATCTAAACACCATGTTCATGAGTATAATGAAATGTATTTTAATGACAGCCCTAAATAGAAAATATGGAGAGGAGAAAGATATACAGAGAGAGTATTTTTAATTCTAAAAATACTAAAATACAAATTTGTGATACACAGAAGGAGAAACATGAAGTAAAAGATTTTCTGCTGTTCAGGCTGATCCTTATATATCTACCCCATTTTACAGTTATACACTCTAATTCATATATTTGTATCATTTTTTAGAAGTGTCTTCTAAAAGAGCTTCCATTTCCAGCTCAAATGCAACTTGCTATCACAGTGCTACTAAGGTTGAAGCTACAAAAGACTTAAAACTTCAGCCAAGAGGGACAGCAAAGAGCCGTGTAAAACCCTGTTGGCAGCATACTACTTGCTCAGTATTGTTTCCCACAAGCCTTCCCAAGGCTGGAAAACAGCATTTCTCTCCTCTCTTGGAGGAAACAAGCAATTTGAAATAGGTGTTTTGAGGTAGGCTTGAGGTCTTTGCATCTGAAAAGGTTTGCAGCTTCAGCTACACAAATTGTACACATTACAGTGCAGGAAATAAAAGAGGAATCAGAGGACCAGAAAGCAGCATGAAGGCAGCAAAATATTCACCTGTACCAGTGAATCCATATCAAAAACCTCAAAGATGTTATTGTAACTAAACTACCTAAGGCAGAGATAGAACAATTCAACCAATGTAACTTGAACAGTCATGACAGCACTGTTACACTCATAGGTGCACAAGACCTTTTTAAATCAACATCAGTATATTCCTTGTGGATTTTCCAATACTAAATTAGCAATTTTTATGGCAATATATTAAAAGGTTATGTCTAGATCTCAGAATTCTTTTTTCTTAAATTTTAACACCACCATACAGCGTTAATGTTTAACTTCACTAAAATTTTTTGGACATTTATTATAAAAAAGAGTTAACACTAAACCAAATAGATTCCACATGCCACTTAAAATTTACCCATTTTTTTTTCTTTCACACTAACTCATTGCCTACCAAATTGCAGCACCCCCAGAATATTGATTTACTGAATATCCAAAAAATTTCCAGTGTTTCTGCATTTCAGTTAGGTTGAGAATGCCACAAAGTCTGTCTTCAACTAACTCAAAAAACTTTTATTTAGTTGCAGATTGACTTCTGGAACAAAAATTATTAAAATATGCTCAGATAAGCTTTCAGTTTTTCAGGTTCAGCCATCAATAACAGAAGTGCTCTTTCAATGCCTACCTAAAATTACACTTGGTGAATATGTGGGCATAGGAAAAAAAAAAAAAATCTATTGTGCTATTTCTGACCCTGGAAACAAAGAAATATTGAGCCTATTGTTTAAATAAGAAAGGTTTATATCCTCTTGTATATGAAGTCCCAAATGGGAAACAAATAGGACAGGCAAGGACAAGTCATATTTTCACACAGCAGCAGATTTTCTTTAACAAAAGCTTAACTTAAAAAATATGGAGGACATTAAACCACTGTGTTATAAGACCTCATGGATATACTTCAAACTGTCTGATAGAGAAAGTTAAGTATCAGCACAACATACAAATTGTCATGCTACATAATTTTAAAGCGTTTAATACAGACAAAAGAGTAAAACAAGACAAGTACTAACATTAACCACCATTAGTATTTCTTGGTTAAGAAGCTGTTCTTTAATAGCCATACTTTGAAAAACATGTAAAAATATCTTTTACATGTAAAAATGCCTTTTAATGCTAATGTGTGAAAGCAGTATATAATGCTGTGTTTGGAGGGTGCACTAAATCAAAAGCACTTCAGCTTTCTTTCAGTACTGGTGTAATCTTATTGATTGTTCATGTCAGCATCAAGGAAGATAGTCATCAAGATGACTGAAATATGTAAGACTATTATAGTCTTCTGGGGATTTAGGTAATGCCTACCATCAGGGAGCAAATGTTGATTTAATTTCCATTTGTTCAGTAATGCTTGTGTAATATTTATTTTTAGGTCTTTTTAGATTCAGACATCTCTTCAGGAGGTCCAGTCTATAGGTGTCTCATGGTAACGGTATGAATAGAGAAGAAAAGGGAAGAGATGTCTTTGCTAGTTATAGTTTGGTAGCTTCAGTAGAACTGATACACAGGAGAAAAGAGAGTTCCACAAATCTAATGAAATCTCCAATGCAAAATCATATCCTCTTTTAAAGCTGAAGTAATACTGCTTCATTTTTCAAACTGCTCTATCATTTCGATTTAAGGTTTACAGTCATGATAAAAAGCGTTAGTTATTACAGGAATATGGTTTTAGCTTCTGTGTCTGCTTCACATTTTTCTTTTCTTTTGTTTTTCCAGTTTTTGCTGTTCAATACTGGTTTTTGCCTTGTTAATAAAGATATGAAAATTAGTTCAAAACTACCTGTTAAAAGGAGGAGATTGTACTCAAGATCTAAGGGGTTTTGGATTATATTGTCAGTGTTCATTCTGCACCATAAACTGCATCAAGAGCAAACAGGAATAGTAATTTAGCTTTACTTCAACTTAGGAGATGCTACCTTCCTTGATTTCCTAGTCACCAACAATAAAATTTTACAGAGTTAAAAACGCTGCTGGAAAAAGTCTTTATTCCAAATAGCTTTTCATTTTTTATGTAATTACTTTGAGGTCATTGAGATTAACCTAGCCTAATAATCTATAGAAACCTCCTATAAAAACGAGGCAGCTATGAATGTTCTCATGTCACCTCTTGCCTGTGTTCCTTGAGAAAACAGAACATGCTTTACATTTCATTAATGTAATCACCTTCCACTGTTAGATCACAAGTATGTATGATTTGGGCTTTCTGATTCAACTTTGAAGTGTATTTGGATTAGAAGATCTGAAAAGTCAAAAGTTCTTCCGAATTCCTTCCTTTTGACTGGCTACAATAATGTCTATAATAGAATTATCCTGGTTCCATTATCATCTTGTTTATATTTTCATGTAAATTTCATGTCTTGGCTGCTGAATACACTTTATACAATAAGAAATTTTAAAGATTCTTCAGTCTCTACTCATAATAACGATATTCAAGTCTCTCAGCATACAAGGAGCTGACATGTTGCTAGATTTGCTACAGCTTCGCTGGCTTGAAGATGCAGGAGTGATCATCTATTCATCTGTCAGGGCTGTGCACCTAGCGTTGGACTGAGCCCAGCAAAATATTGGCAGAATAATATTTTTTCGTGTCATATAGCATTTCCTAGACATAAATCATTTTAACATTATATTTCAATGAGTGGACTGGTAGCATCTTCCATAGTTTTAAGCAAGATATTTTATGGGTGAGATAAATGTTTATTTTAAAGTCCCCAGGTAATTTGGGACTATATTTATAGTTTGAGCTTTATTAAATGTTTATTAAATTCTTTTAACATGAAAGGTGCTATGCAAGGGCTAACCTTGTTAGTACAAGCTTTACTTTAATTCATCTGTGGCAAAAGCAGCAGTGACAAAAGACTATTTAGTGCTGAATATAACTACATCATTTAAATATACAGTTCATGAGACACACTTTGTCATGAGACATAGGACAGTACCTTTCTGAAAAGCTTTGCACCCATCAAACTTCCACATCTACCTTTTGTGTAGATATCCTCACTATCCATCTACCTTACAACTGCTGGGTTTCCCCCCACCACATATACCTCTTATTTTGCAACCTGTAAACGTTGCTCTTTGTTCAAATTTTCCAGGTGTGCGTTAGTTCTGTCCATCATGAAAGGTCTTACCTAGATTGTGAATATGCTACATATTGTTTGTATGAGTGTACATTAATCATGTATCTGCTGTTTGTTTGGAAATATACAGCAGAAAAATATTGTGAATTCTTAGTGAAAGTGCAAAAGGTCCAATGCTTTCTCAATAATTTGGTTATAGCATCTGGTCCATGCAATCACAATATGCTCATGGAAAGAGTTCAGTGCTTCTTAAAAGAATTAGGCATGCTTTCTGGTTGTTCTCCGTGTTCATGTGCTTTACACAGCTCTACAGTTGCTTGAAGAGCCATCGTCCAGCATATAATAACCCTACCCCACACTTGCTCTCATACAGTGCTAGAATAGCTAGGAAACCATACTGTAAATCCATGCAGTGGTTTGACAGAAGTATTTCTTTAACAATTCATGGTGTAATTCATAACAGATGGCTTATATTTATTATTTCTGTCATGTTTAATTAATACACTATTATGCTTCTTTACTTTGTTCTAGTTCTTTGGTTTTTACTGTATGCATTTGCATTCTTTAATAATTTTATATTGAAAATGCCTCAGAACAAACCTTATGAATATACATGTGATACACAGCAATATAGTTCTCTCAGAGTCTCTTGAAACTGTACAGTTTGTGTAACAGATAACAAAAATAAAGTATTTTCATGCAGGAAATAAAAATAAACTGGAAAGTGTCCCCATTAAGTTATAAATTCAAAATTAAAAGAAGAGGACAAATATTTGTGTGAATTAATCTTAAAAATAAAAAGATTCTGCTAAATTTAGAGGAGTAAGAAAGATGATAATTCATTGCTGTTGCATAACAGCTTCTATGAATGCTTTCCACTTGTTATCCTTTGCAAGATGCTTTCAGTTTAGTAGGTAAATATTATTCTTTCTACTTGACAGGAGTTAGAGAGGTTAAATGTCAGCTTGCCTAAGGTCACTGAGAAACTTGATGGCAGAGACCAGAGTATAATTTGCAGCTCACCCAACATCTTGACTAGTGTTTTGCCTACATATTCTATTTTATAAAAGAAATTGTACAGGGAAGAATCTTTGTGTTTCTCCACGAAATGTCAAACGCTGTTGCTGCATGTGGTGCTGCAGAGCCTATAACAAGAGTTCGCTACACAAACCAGTTATCCAGTGAAGCATACGGCCAATGTGCTGCAAAGCACGTCAGCCCAGTTTGGCTTCTTGACACTTCACCAAGAAACGCTATGCAAAACAAGTTTTTTTGGACACAACACAGGGCAGAAATGTTACCCAGTACCAGGCAGGCTTTCTTGAGGGGAAAGATGTTAGAACCATCAAAAAAAAAGGTAACACCACAAACAGTGTAACACAGTTTAAAGTGATAAAGGCTTACTGAATAATTTTTTTTATTATTATTATTAATTGTCACCTGATAGTACCTCTGGTACATACACATCCTTTCTCCTTTTGCTTAACAGAACAGCAGCCATTAATAAATTTTCATTCTTCTTAAATATCTTTTCTTTCAATTTCAGTGAACTACTGTGGTAGGTTGACCCTAGCTGGATGCCAAGTGCCCACCAAAGCCGCTTTGTCACTCCTCCCCTCAGCTGGACAGGGGAGAGAAAAGATAATGAAAAGCTTGTGGGTCGACATAAGGACAGGGAGAGATCATTCACCAATTACCGTCACAGGCAAAACAGACTCGACTTGGGAAAAAAAATTAATTTATTACCAATCCAAACACAGTAGGGTA
>JAVKLA010000001.1:34443879-34476555 GCA_034782735.1 Sagittarius serpentarius
CCCCGCTACCAAAATCTCGCCACACAAACCCAATTCAACTACTGTTATCTTTGAGAAACTAAAAGCTACCAAACACTTCAGAAAGATAAGTCTGTCTAAAACTATGTGGATTTATGACAGTTACTTTGATCTCACTCCATATTTTTCTGGGTATCTAATTACAGACCTTCTATTAGTAAGTGCCACCTTGAACTTGTGGTCTTGGAAAGTGAACGCATGAACCTAAAAGAGCAAAAGATGTTCATCAGCCTTATCTATATGAAACACCTGAAGCAAAATTCTGAGTCAAAAAACGTGTTTGAATGAAGAGTCTTCTAACTTGCAGCAGTGCTGGTTCGACAGTGAATGGGATAAACAGGAACACGCAGGAAAGGTTGAATTTTAATCAGGGTTCTTTACTCAAAGGCAAAATACAACACAGTTTATTTAACTTTGAAATTTTCTCATTAATAATAGAATAAATCTTATCACTGTTGTGATGCACACCAGTGTAATACTGCTTGTAAAACACACCAGTTACAAACACATTCTTGCTTTCACCAGGAAAACCAATGTGAGATGGTATTTCATCAAGGTTGAATACCCCTAAATTTTTTTAAGAGAAAACCCATTGCAGCTAGTATGACTTTTGCTACTTAGCATTATTGTCTTCTCTTTAGTAAGATGCAAGGAAGCTTGGGTTTCTCATCATGTCATGTCCCCAGGTTCAGAGACTTTTTAACATTGCAATACTTTAGTCTTGTCCCAGTGCTGCTCCTTACTCTTAAAAACATTTCATTCCCTAAGCCACCTGTTTTACAATCCAGGCTATAAGAAGAGTTTCACTGTCCAGAAGAGAGAAGTTAATAAAACGTCTTTTCACTAACAGTGAATTTGACAACTACTATTTTAAGCAAGTGGAAATAGTAAAGGTCTTTTCAGTGGATTGCTAAGTACACTGAAGTCTTCCATCTAGCCAAGATGGCCAAGACTGGCCAACATCAGCAGCCAAGCCTTGCAAGGCTGTCACGCAACAGCAAAAGGATAAATTCACCTCATATTCAATCAGTCTCTATTGAAATTGCCAACATGAAACCCAATAATGTGTTTTCTTTTTTTTATTTATGCGTAATTGTGATTATTTTATTTGAGAAACAAAGTCCTGTAGTCTTTCTCTTGATCCAGAAAAAAAAATAGTTACATAACAAGTGTTTGTTTTCACTTCCCATTGCATGGGAGTAAGCAATGAAGAAATGTAAAGTTCTGTATCACATTATGAACATGAAACTCACAATCATCAGTCAGCCTCTCCTGTTGTGTGTGTCTAAGAAACTAGCACAAAAACATTGGATCCATTTCTGCTACGATCACTTTTATACTGCTGTTCCCTCATTTTGCCCAGTAGGCAGGGGTTTTTTTACTTTGCAGTTTCATCTAACTCAGTCTAAACCAACCTAGGAGTAAATGTAACTAATATGAGAATAGGAGCCAGATTTCAGGGGAATAAGTCTAATTTGCACTATGTGTTGCTCTGAAGTGATACACACTGGCTGGAATTTTCAGGCAACTGCAAGCAACATGTGAAGTAAGCTTTATTGTTCTTGTTTAATCCATTTCCTTCATTGTCTGAAAATTCAGCAGGAGAACATTGATACAAATTTTATAAATAGCAGTTCCCTTGCCACATATACTCACACTGCGCTCAAATCCTAGTAAAACATTCTTGTCAACTCACCAGGTGGGGGTCTGAAAGTATTAAGACTGCTTAAGAGACTAAGCGATGCCTATGCTTCAGCTTGCTGTCAGCTAGTGCGTTTAATGCATAAAAAACCCACTAGCGCCATTAGTTAAATGCAAGTCCTAGTTACAATATAAAAAATAGATTAACAGCCTCTGCCATCACCTCAGCATGGTGCTTAATGGCTGCTTGAAGGTACCATATAATCTTTTGGATGGCTTAATCGTTTCTTTCTCCACAGTTCAAAGGAGAAGAGTGGTTATTAACCCTGGTGTTCTCACAACTTTTTCAGAGTAGAATTTCACTGAATAAAAAGTGCCACCTAGTTTACTAAGGAAAGGATCTAAGGTTTATACAGCACTGCTGTTGGAAAGTTAAACAGAAAGGAGTGTGCTGACTCTTACAGTCTTACAAGATTATGTTTGAGGAGCATGAAATTCCTCAATCTTGATCAAGCTGAAATCTCAAATCCTAAACTACTTACTGCTAAACAAAAAGCAAATAAAAGCAGACAGTGTTGCTGACAAGGTATTTCTCCTTCCAGTCATCATTTCATTTCAGTATAATTATTCGTTTTAATTACTCTTGAAAGATCTGATTCTCTAAACAGCATTGGTTTTAATTAGCAGGGGATAAGGAATAAGTAGAAGTAACTGGTGGAAAATGGGTATAAGATTTCTTGAATATGTCACTTGCCTAAATGGGTAGTAACTGAAGGTTGTCACCATCTGATGTTTGTTCATTGGTCTGTGTAAAATGAAGTGGTGATCTGAGTCCCATAGGATTTGGAGAGCACTTGCAGCACAGAAGGCAATAATTAACATCATTGCTGACAGTCTCTATAACTACGCCACACATTGCATGGGGACAAAAATGTAATTTAGCTTCTTATACTTAAAGGTTTTGTTCCTTCATGTCAGAGTTCAGTCAGACTGAAGGAGCAACCAAAGGAAATTTGTTTTATCTGGTGCCCATACTATGCTTGTTCTTTGGAACAAAGCAAACATTTCAGCTTCTAGAGCCAGCAAATCAAGCAGTGCTTACAAACATAATCCCTTCCAAATGAAATTGAAATCCAACTTAGATAACACCAACAGATAACAAATCCATACTTTTAAAGGAATAATAACAAGCTTTAGGCATTAACAAAAGTAGAAGTGAAGCAAAAGGCAATGCTTTTGTGGGACCCTTCTTTGTCACGCCTTTAGCTGTACTAGAACTATAACCTGAGTGAAACTTGTCCGTGCATGAAAGTTTTCCACACCACAAAACTCAAAGTGGAGATAACTGTCAAGTACACTCACAGATCTTTCTCTAACTTTTTTATTTCTGGTTGCCTAAACATTTCCTAATGAGAGTAGACTCTTTTGTAGTGAATTTAAGCTGATGATAATAGATTTGCTTTGGGAGAAAAACACCACATCACTGCAAGAGAAGTCGTTCACTGCCCATAACAGGCTGGCAAGGTTACTATGTGGTGGATAAATGAATTGGCAAGGTTACCATGTGGTGGATAAATGAATTTGATGACATGCTTAATTATGCAGATTTTATGGACCAGATATGCCACTTAATGGTTGCTACAGGGAACAAGAATCAACCTACTGTGTAAAATTGTCAATGAATTTATTGGACCGGGCAGAGATCATGAATTTCACAGTTTAGTTTGCCAAAACACCAAGTAATTGAAGCTTAATCCTCAAAACTACAATACAGTACGTTTTAAGTTTGTCCTGTATTTTCTAAGTTTACTGAAAGTAGAAATAGATACACTGCCTGATTATTGACATGGTATATTTCTTATTCTAGGTTCTGTCCTTAGGGGCTGATGTTCTACCAGAATATAAACTCCAGACACCTCGCATCAACAAGTTTACTATATTGCACTATAGTCCTTTCAAAGCCGTCTGGGACTGGCTCATTTTGTTGCTGGTAATATACACCGCCATATTCACCCCTTACTCTGCTGCCTTCCTTCTGAATGATAGTGAGGAACGGAAGAGGAGAGAGTGTGGATATTCTTGCAGCCCACTGAATGTTGTAGACTTAATTGTGGATATTATGTTTATCATTGACATTCTAATAAACTTCAGAACAACATATGTAAACCAGAATGAAGAAGTGGTAAGTGATCCAGCAAAAATAGCAATTCATTACTTCAAAGGCTGGTTCCTAATTGACATGGTTGCTGCAATACCTTTTGACCTGCTGATTTTTGGCTCTGGCTCTGAAGAGGTAAGCTTAAATGAATAAGAAATCTTAAATCTTAAGTTTTGGCTTTACTAAAATAATCTGTATATCCTAACATATTTTTTGCTTGTCAGTTAATAGGCTGTTTAGTAGTTCCACCCCATGTTTTAAAGTTAAACTAAAATTAAATCTTCTTTAGTAGAATAATGTAGAATATTAGCTTTCATTGACAGGAGAACAAGTTGCGCAATTCAGCTAGTATTTTTCAATTATACCATATTTGATACTGTCTTTACAAATAATGAAATAAATATATCATGTATGAAGGATTTGTTTAAATGTTTTGTTTTAAGAACTGCTCCTTTGATTTGCTGCTTGCTTTTTAAAAACTGCTCATAATGCATACAAGTGTTGTGCTGGCATTAAGGCATTAAAATAAATTTTCTCTGTTCAAAATCTTTAGATCAGACATTTACTCAATGTAAAACAGATTAGTGGTAGTGCAAACTATACCTGTTAACAAAAAGATTTGGCTGTGGTCCATTTTATCAAGAATATGGACTCCCAAAAGAAAGAAAAAAAGATTATATGGGATTAACCTTGCCAGACATGACTAATGTCCTCACCTTCTCTATACAGTAGGTTAAAAAAGTGTTCGATATATGCATCCAAAAATTGCCCAAAGGTGTATAAAACATACACTATGTTCTAGATGCCTGACCCAGTTCTGCCTCCTTTCAAAGAATTTTATTTATTTAATTTAGGAAGGGCTAAAGTTATAACATATTTTTTGATGAAAATTGAACTAACAAGTACAGAACTGGGGTTTTTTGTGATGCATAGAATACAGAAGTTTAAAAAAAAAAACCACAAACCAAACAAAATATGATCCATTCACTTTTCAAAGGACACAAATCCATTTCTTAAAAATACTGGTTTGCACATACTGACATAAGGGAAACAGGCAGTTTTGTTGACCATATGTGCATCTCGTTAATTGAGAAGAGAAAGGTGAAAACTACAAATTAATCAGCAACCTTTAGCATGAAAATTTACTGATCTGACTGTATGCCTGTGTCACAATACAAAGAATGCAAAAACATTTTCATTTAAAAATTAATTCCTTTTTATTAAAGTCATTTGCTGTGACAGCAAATGTTTTTATGTCCACCCCAAAAGCCTGGTCTGAATTCTGAGCATGCCCTAGCTATCCTCACAAATTACGTGTAAACTCAATTAAGTATGCCTTTAATGGTCAGTATAAAACAACTGGCAGATGCCTACGTGCACCTTGAGAGTCTTGTGAGCATATTCAGTCTTAAAAATTTCAGAAGTAGGATGAGTATCAGTCATACTTTTCTTAAACTAATTTTCTTAAATTTTATATAAGAATGTTTTCCTGTCTCCTGTACTCTGAAAAATCATTGTAATAACGTGGTCTAATTCAGCAGTCATGGAAATCAGTAGTAACATTCCTAATCAATAGAGATATTCCTACTAATTTGAACATGAGTGTGCACACTCAAGGTACATGAGGAATCTGGAGAAACATGTAGGTAATAGCATGGAGTAGAAATAAATTTTGTTAAGGGAATGCAATAAGAAGAGAGAGAGTAACATAAAGGACAGAGGGAACATGTTAATAGTTGTCTTATTAAAAGAAAACTTTTCTGTTCAGAAGGTGACTAAAAAGCTCAGAGATTCAAGAGAAACTTTGATCGCCTTTTGCATTCGTAATCTGTGGTAGGTCTCAGTCTTTCTGCAGATTTTTTCTGTGGTTCTGATAGCACAGACACATGAAGGACAAACATTTTGATAATGGCATTACTTCCAACTTGGAGCACATCATTCCCCTTCAGGTGTGGTCTGCATCCCTTTCTGATCACTGAGCACTTGTCACTGCCAAAAATTATGTTCAGTGATTGGAAGTGTGGAACATCAAGAATTACAACAGGGACCAGTTCCAAAGTTCATTGAAGGAGTGCTCTTTGGATTTGACCCTGATCATCATTCTTCCACACCTCCCCGTTACAGATGTCCTTAAGATTAAAGTGCCAGGTGCTAAACTGGTGCTAAAGGGATAATTTTAACATAAGATAATGTTACAGATTAGTAGCAAACAGGTGCATTCTGGCAGGTGAGTACACAAATAGAAAAACTTGGAACAGAAATTATTGGACCATGTAATGACTTTTTCAGTATTGCAGATATAAGTAAATTAATTATTTATTCCCTCGAAACCTAGTAATTGAACAGTTTCACAATCTGGAAAAACTAGTTTGTTTACCCAAGCAGTAATGAAACTACAGATTATGACCAGCTCACCATGCCATTGTGACTT
The DNA here is from genome assembly GCA_034782735.1 of Sagittarius serpentarius. Lineage (NCBI taxonomy): Eukaryota > Metazoa > Chordata > Aves > Accipitriformes > Sagittariidae > Sagittarius > Sagittarius serpentarius. Next base: position 34,450,128 of record JAVKLA010000001.1, read on the forward strand.
CTCTCCCTCATTCATGGTATTGAATATGTCAATCACTTTTTCTAAGCTGCTACTTACTGCAGTTTTGCTTCCTACAATGCTAACTATAATATTTCCACGATGACCCCTTTTTGATAGTTTAGCAAGAAGCAAGCATAAAACTGTTAGAATGGAGCATTTTTCATTTAATCGAATTTTTTCAGTCAGAAGGGTTATCTTTTTTATGAAATAGCTCTTTTTTGTTATCTAGAGATCCTTCAGATAAGATCCCCTACGAACAATTGTATTGAACAGTCTTTTATTAAACAACATAAGCTCCAAAGAGAGCTCCATGTGTGCTCACCCAGCTTTAAAACACCTTGATATCAAACCGAGTCTAGAAAGGGCAGGAGATAATAATCCAAATACCACATGCAGCACTACCTGAATGCTTCTATTTGAGCCATACTTTGTCAACCATAGGAAAGCAGCAGAGTAAGACAGTTAACTTTCCAATTCCTAAAACAGAGAGCTAATATAATTTTTTTTTCTGTTCAGACTCAACACAAAATGATAATGGCTGGTAGTAAACCATTCTCCTTTTTTTGTGTGTGTATTGTAAATGTTAAGTGGCATCCCTGATACTTGGGAAGATAAAAATAATGAAGTAGATGGATTTTTTACTTTCTGTTCTTTTGGTAGTTTATTTTTAATCATTCTGCTCAGCTAAGGACTCTGGGTTGGATTTTAAACAAACAATAGTTGCAGTGGCACGGCTCTTTAAAGCACACACATAGGTGATGTGCATGTACAAGTGGAACATTGCTTAAGATTACTAGATATTTTTAGATATGTGCAATTAAAATAATGTACTTTTTAATGTATTGATCAGCTTTTCATTTCAAATATAGGTATGTTGTAGGGAAAAATCAGATGGATATATAGATGACCAGAGTTTCTTCCCTTTAGTCTAGAACCTACTGCAATAAAACATACAAACAAGTGATGGTAACAGCTTCAGCAAGAAAATTTTCATATTTATAGTTTTATTAAATTGAGGCCAGAGAGAACACTCAGCTGAAATATGCAGAAAAGCATGAAGCCTTTTGCTTTCTGTTTGAAAATAATAGTGATCAGAGCTATTTTACAGAACATAATTAAAAAGCCTATCAACAGGAAAAATGCTGCCTTAGAAAATAAAAATAAATACATCATGATGTATGTATCCAGCATACTCACAAAATGTAAGAGTGAATGTGTCTCTATTGGTAGCAATAAATCAAGAAAATAGATGTGTTTTGGCTAAAATGAAGCCATATAAATCAAAGTACTCTTGTTCTTCTCTTAATTTTGACATCTTCACTTCACTGCATTACACAGTGTATCTGTTAAAGCAAACTGAAAAGAAGAATCCCACATTTCTAGAACTAGTGATTGAACCTCATAGTCCTGACTGCATCTCCACTGATAGAATCAGTACTTTACCCCCTTCGAAATTAAAATATACTTGAAAATCAAGCTCAGAAAACATCTCAGGAAGGGAAGAATATAGTTTCCTGTGCTCAGTTTAGCAATTTACTTGGAAAACCTATTCCAGTGAATTTCATCTTTTACACTGAAGATTGCACAGCTGATCATACAGGCAATTTGCCTTTGCATTAGCAACTCTGTAGACTGAGTCCAGGATGATGCAGCATTAGGGTAGAGTCTCTGGAAATTATTCAGGTGGCTGGCTAATATCAGAGAAGCATTTAGTGTCAACTTTTTCTTCATTTAATTGTTTTTCAAGATGAAGCAAAGAGGAACCCAGGCACTGCTTGAGCAGGTAGTTATTCGTGGGCCATTTTGGTAGTCCTTTATCAATGGCAGTTGAAATACCAGTACCCTGCTATAAATAAGAACTTTTGGTTAGTTGAAATATTTTTGTTTAATTGCTGTTTGTACTAGCATTTTCAGTATCATGATGCATACAGCATAAAGATCTTCAACAATGACAGTGCTCCAAAGATGCTATTAAGGCAGTGGAGCATACACTGAAAGGCCAAATTCTGGCATGTATTAGAGATTTTTCCAAGAGAGAGAAAAGAGTTAACTATGCTTGATGCTATAGTACTTATATTTAATAGATTTATTTACAGGCTGCAAAAAAGGTAGAAGGTTGATGAAATAGATTTATTTACAGGCTGCAAAAAAGGTAGAAGGTTGATGATGGTTTTAACGTCAAATGTAGGTGGCAGGAAACTACTGAGAAACTGAGGACCTTACAATGCCAAGACACTAGAAAGGACCCTATAGCAGATGAAATACTGTGTGAGCAAGTGCACATTAACGCACTTTGAAAGAGACAGTTTGAGCTACTCATACACATCAGTGGGTTATTTGGTTTAAAAAACAAAGAAATAAGAGATAACATAGATTTATACATTAATAATAAGGACGTTATGAAGAAAGAAAGAAAAAAACCCACACAAAAATCTAGAGAAAACCTAAGGATTTGGCCATCAGTGAGAAAGTCATGAGTCATAAATGGCTTTTTGCACAGGCAGAATACCATATATATGCAGATAATTAATTAGGTGATACCAGCTGCCTCTTCCAGTCTGATAGAATAATAACTTCTGAATGATACCCTCTGCAATCAGATAGACTGATGCCCTCCTCTTTCTAATCGTGCTGTAATCAATTGCTCTCCATCAGGGCCTGAGAAATTGAGGTATAAATTAATCTCACAGTTAAAAAAAGAAGACTATTCAGAGTTAAGGATATCCGCTTGTAATATATAAGGATTTTGTAAAATAAATTCAGTGACCTATACATAGAAAATGTAGTATCCCTGAACTCCTGTTTTTCGAAGGTGATTTCTTTCTCCTGGAGAGAAAATAATTGATCAACTTTAGCCTTTCTCAAGCTTCTTATTAGCAGAACTGAATAATTATTAAAAAACAAATAAAGGTATCTTCTATGTGGTTACTTAGCTTGTGGAGAGAACCATGTAGGCATGAAAGAACCATTGTAGGCACAAGCTGTTGTTTATTTTTTGTGCTATTACTAAAGTCAAAACAGAAAAAAACCAATTTTAATTCAAACCTCCCTCCTGTACTATAGCTAGAAAAAATCAAAAGGCATTTTTAAAGGCCAAATAGCACAATAAACAAACAAGGCAAAAATATCAAAATTACATTGGCTATGCTGGTTAACAGAATGTTAGATTGGCAGATTGGAATATATAAATAGTGCAATGGAGAAATCTAAGCTGATCTTTTTTACTTTTCTCTATTTCTTTTTATTTTCAACGAAAACTTAAATTTGGGGAAATAGAATGTCTGTTTTGGCAGAATCTATTTAAAATGGGTATTACATTAAGATCTTTATCTTTTTAATAAATCTTACTAATTAAAAAACTTCTTCAATGTATTATAGGGATTTTAGATTCTGAAAGTACTTAAATATGTGTTGTGGTCCTAATGAATTCCATTTTAGGAAAACAGTTAAGTGCCTTTCATAAATGGAATACTGTTTGCACTGAATATACTATAATGGGGAGAATGATCCTGTACCCATCTTCTACCAGTCCAGATTCAGATTTTCAGTAGCTATGAGATTCCTGTGTGCTTCTGGCTCACAGTAAATGCTGATACCAAAAAAAAAAAAAAATTTAAAATCCTGATGAGGGTATCTAGCAACTCCTGAACTTATAGTTCAGCTGAGAAAGCTAGGTATGATGAAAACAGAGCAGCAAGCAATTCAGACAAAAGAGTAGCATCTATCGGATTGCTATTTGCAGACATTAACTTTTGGCACCAGAAGGGGTAAGGTGGGTAACTGAGAGAGGAGGACCTCTGCCTTCTTGGGTGCCATGCAGAGCAAAGTATTCCACCACACCAAGGAAATTAAACTAAAAGAGGGCAGATTTAGACTAGATATAAGGAAAAAATTTTTTACAATGAGGGTAGTGAAATACTGGCACAGGTTGCCCAGAGAGGTGGTAGAAGCCCCATCCCTGGGAACACTCAAGGCCAGGCTGGACGGGGCTCTGAGCAACCTGATTGAGTTGAAGGTGTCCCTGCTCACCGCAGCGGGGTTGGACTAGGTGGCCTTTGATGGTCCCTTCCAACCCAAGCCGTTCTATGATTCTATGATTCTATGACGAAATTACTTTGCATGAGGCATAGTTCTGACACCAAGTACTTCTGTCCCTGACCAAGCGAAACATGGGAGGTGGACTGTTACTGTGCAAAGGCTACATCTACACTGAGAAGTGGACATTATGTAAAGGCAATCCAAAACCTATGGATCATGCTTTCCACCTCTACTGCCAGTTGTATTTTAGTGTCAAAGCCTCTTCACTGTGTTAAAGAAAATTCAAACTCAGGAGTTTCTTGATGCTTCAAAGCATATCTAGTCTCACTCATGCTGATTTCACTGTGACGAGATGGAGATTGCTTGTCCTATACATCTTCCACATACTCCAGAGCGCACAGTGGTGCAGTACCTAAGCATGTGAATGACACTGAGCATGCGCAATATTAGCAAGTCTTATCTTAAGAACGGGGTGGAACACTGTTGACATATTTTGGATTCAGAATCTACCTTCTGATCTATTTAAGGGGTACTGTAAGAATATGCTGCCTCTTGCATGGTGTAGAGATAGGACTATGTCTGTAACAGAATGGTTCCAACACCCCACTAAGAACAAATGTTAGCTTTTCTCAAGATTGCTCTTTTCCTTAAGGGATCATAAATATTGAAGCCTGATCTACCTTACCAAAAAACATGTAACTAATGGCAATATTCACATGCTGAAGCTCAGCCTAGGCATAGCTTTTTGAAGGATATGGTCTTTCAGACTGTTGAGGTCACAATGAATGAAACAGCCGCATTTATCTGGCAATGAGACATTCACCCTGAAATTATTCTCTGTCATGTTAAGTTGAACCAAGGAGTGTTACCCTACATTATCCTCTTGCTCATTTACTCAGAAAATATGAACAATATATTGATCTGTCCACTGTCAAATGCAGCCAAGAAAACCTCTTTTTTTGTTCCAAGAGCTTTGGGATTTTTTTCAGAAACATGCTAAATGCCAGGATTTAATAAAACATAAAAACTAGTCTAGTACTTGTTGAAAGAAAGCTTTAATGTGACACATACTACCAGCAGAATGCTTTGTAAGGCTCAGAAAACTTTTCCAGTTAAGTGTTATGTAATATACATGCCTGTTAAAAAAAGGAAGAAAAAACTTATTAAAAACTTATTCAGTCTTGACATTTACTGAATACTTTAATATATGTTCAGACTTAATGGAAGGGAAAAGGTAGATGAGTTCTTTTTGAAATCAAGTAGTTACTATTTACAATGTTGTTAGTCTCTTTTACAAGGAATTATCAACTATGAAAATGATTTACTGATTGAAAATTTTTTACATTACTAAACTTTAAATTCCTTTGAAAAGATCAGACCCTCAAAGAGGCTGCAATGAGTCATAGTGCAGGTCTGCGCTAAAAAGCTTGGAATATATTCCAGGTTTATAAATGACCCTTTTTTTTTTTTAATGGTATAGTACTTTTATTAGTGGCTTCTACCACTATACCTGTAGTTCCAGGATGAAAGATGTAAAAAGAAGATTAATCTGGAGTCTGGTAACAGTAACTTTTCCATGATTTTCTGTTCACAGTGGTTCATCTTTTACCTGTATAGTATTCTGACCAATACAAACAGGGAAAAGTATTTGCAGAATAAGATATTTACTCTTTGGGACATTTCTGCCCTATTACTTCTCTCTTCTAGAATATGTGTGCCAGGGCGTTGCAAGGAGTCTCTAAGTTAGGATCAAATATAGTCACACAGCTTTCTTCAAACATCATAAATACTTACTGCCTACAAGGCTAGTCATATAACTATGAGTAGCTCCAATAACTTAACAGACTTCATCATGCCAAAACATCATTAATCTAATAGATCATTTAAATCCATTAGGGTGGATTGAAGAGTCCAGATCAAGAATAATATTCAAAATGAAAGGGTATTCAGAAGATAATGACAACTTCAATATGTCTTAATTTAAAATGTGCATTTCGTATTGTTTTCTTCACTGTTTTTATTTAAAAAATGATGGTTTAAAGAAAACGAAATTAAGATTACATTGAAATAGGTTAATCTACTGGTTTTGTTGATTCTCCATAATAATGGAATTCGCACTTGTATATTCATGCTGACTATTTGTGAGAGTACCTTTGCTAACAGCAAAAATCAATTTCTATCTTATTTTTACAGACAACAACATTAATAGGTCTTCTGAAGACCGCTAGACTGCTGCGTTTGGTGAGGGTAGCACGGAAATTGGACAGATATTCAGAATATGGTGCTGCAGTTCTGATGCTCCTTATGTGCATATTTGCACTAATTGCACACTGGCTTGCTTGCATTTGGTATGCCATTGGAAATGTAGAAAGACCTTATCTGGCTCACAAGATTGGCTGGTTGGATTCTTTAGGAGAACAATTAGGAAAGCATTACAATAAGAGTGATGCAAGCTCTGGACCATCCATCAAGGACAAATATGTTACAGCACTTTATTTTACCTTCAGCAGTCTGACAAGTGTAGGATTTGGAAATGTGTCTCCAAACACCAACTCAGAGAAAATCTTCTCCATCTGTGTCATGTTGATTGGCTGTAAGTAGTTTTATCTTGTTATTTTTTTCATTTTTTCTCAGTGTTTGAGCAAATGACTTAACAGTCTAAGATAATAAGATTATAAGCATGCAGCCGGAAGGGCAAATTCCTAGGGAAAGCAACGTTATATGTGAAAATATGCTGTGACTCACACAGTGTCAGGAAGTAGTCAAGTTGCTTGACTACTCAAAATCTGTTATCCAAACTGTCAGAAGTTTTGTGTTGTATATCAGTGCCTGTAAGCAAATCCTGTATAGGGTAGGACATTGAGTAGGAAATTGAGTTTTGAGTGGGTTTAGGAAACTATAGCCCATAATTTTTGGATTATCATAATTACATTTTATTTGTTGATTTAAACCCTGAACATATAAATGTATGCGTACCTTCTTAACCCTGCCTTTTGTTCTTAACTTGTACTTAACCTTAGTTCCTAGTTCTTAGTTCTACCTAAGCCTGTAAAATTAGATGAACCTGTCTTACAACACTAAATTCAGGACTACAAATCTCCAAAGATAAATTACCAACTTGATTACGATTTAATATTTAAGCCTCATCTGCTGAGTTGGTACTGATACAATCAAATCAATAAAATCTTCAGGTAAATCAATTCCACATCTCTGAAAATGTTACTAGCCTCATCTGAGCTGTTTTAAATATGAACTACATTATAAGAACTGTTGCATCATCTGCAGAACCCAATGATATGATTTAAGTAAGTTTTGTTTCTATTTTATCCAGCATTAATGTACGCTAGCATTTTTGGAAACGTATCTGCAATAATCCAAAGACTCTACTCGGGAACTGCACGTTATCACATGCAGATGCTGCGAGTAAAGGAGTTTATACGCTTTCATCAAATCCCCAACCCTCTGCGGCAGCGACTTGAGGAATACTTCCAGCATGCATGGACATACACCAATGGCATTGACATGAACATGGTATGTTGTTCTAATTTTCAGGCATGGATGCTGAGGAATAGATAAATGCATGAAAATTTAGAAAGAGATTGTCAGTCAGCGTTATTTATGAGCTGTAAAAGTACAAGCTTAAGAAGGTGGATATATAGCCATTATTGAAAACCAAGCCATTACAATTTTGGCCCACAAACATTTAACTGCCTAGGTTATTACAAACTAAATCAGAAATCTGAACTATCACTGTGCATAGGAAAGCTTGAGAACGGCAGTTAACTATTACTAACTTAAGACAAGAAAAAAAATCATAGGTTTCTTCTTTCAGACATAGCTGTTCCAGAATTTTTTTGTTCTTTGGCCTGATTTTCCACTTTCAGTATCAAACAAGAGTACCTTTGTTGGTGTCTATACAGTTACTCTTCTATAAAGCCCATGGAACTCAATTCTTTTTCAAAATCCTATTGTGTAATCTAGAACATGTATATTGGGGGTGGGTGGAAGACAGGACCAGGCAGGTGAATTAGCTGCTCTTTTCAGAGTGTAATATACTAATGTTGTAGTCTGAACAGTAGTTCGCTTGCATTCACAACCACATAATTCTGCACTGAAAGTCAACGTAATACTACTAACCATTTAGCAATCCACAGAATCTCATTTCTAGGAAGTGGCAAGGTACAACACTCATATTTTCTGTTCTTGATTAAAAAACTGTAAATACTCCTTATATAATAATATATTATGTGGCCAGCTAAAAAGGAATAACAGTCTGCTAATGAGCAAAAGTAAGCATCTATATTTCTGGCTTATTTTCTGGAGAAAGCAACATTTTTTCTGAAATTTGACATAGGTCTGAAGACACTGAGACCATTGTGCATCTTAAGGATCTGTGAATCTGTGTCTCTAGAGGGATGCTTTCCAGAGCTATTCTGAGTTATAGAGACTTTGCAGAGCTCTCCATACAGTTTACAAGAACAAGAAAATCCATACATTTTTGTAACAATTTAACTAGAAATCAACCTCCAAACATAAATTCAAACAACTTCCATGTGGTATCTGTACATACGTTTGTGAATGACTGTCAGAGTGGTACACTTCTATGCAGTAAGCAGAAACAATAGTCTTGATTAACAGTTTTTATAAAGCTGAATCACTGACAGCTTGACTTTATGGTTACCATTAAGTAAAGCAGATCTTAAAACACAACAAATTAAATATATTGGGCTTCACCTCCCACTTCCATGAGTGTCCCCTCCAGAGGGATATTATACCCAGCACAGGACAAGGATACTTGTGTAAACCTCTGCCGGGGATTACTGCAGTGGAAGGCAGCACCAGTAGCTTCATCCTGCATGGCACTGAATGGCCCTAATTCCCTCTGATGGCAATGGGATTGTGGTGTACTCAGCACTTCGCAGGATCAGGCCCTTAAGCTGCAGGTGGGTGCAGCCTAAGACTAAAGTAGCTCATTGAATTATTTCTGAAGATATTACAAAATCATGTACACCTTAACCAATTCATTACCACTGATGGATGTACTAAGAACACCTGTTTCACATGAAATAGCAATTAAAACTGGATGTTGTCAGGTTAACTTTGCATAATGCAAGAATTGGTGTACTGTAATTAGTCTCGGATTTGTCATTAATGTGAAATATTAACTAAATGGATTAAAAAGCCCATATCCTGCAATATGATTGTGAGGCAGTATGGGGGCTTTGTTTTAAATAAAATGTGGAAAAAAATCAAGTTTAGTATCTTGTTTTGTTATATTTTATTTCTTATTCTGTTCACAATTCTATCCCTCAAGTTTTATGGCAGTCACTTAATTTTCTTAAAAAGTGAGTTTGAATATATTACACATAGTGCAAGGATAATATAAGAACTGTGTGATTTATATTGTACTTATGAAAGATTTATCTCTTTCCTGTCTGCTTCATACCTAAATACATGGAATAACACCACCCACTGGTAAGAGCAGGAGGTATTTATACCCAATTTAATTCCAGTATAAAGTGTGGAGAATATCCATGTTATCTGTCGGGTTTAGAGCTTGTTCAATGCTTTCTAATTTTAATTATAACTTTTTGCATGATGAAGGGGAGGATAGCAAAGGGAAATAATCCAAGTAGAATCAGATGTGGGGCAAAATGGTTACTAAAAATTAGACATTAAGAAATGCTAATATAACCACATTTATTAATCACTGTTTTACCCCACAACTCAAATCATGCTTCTCTGCCCAAGAAAGGTCATGTGCATATTGGTTTGCATTAGATAGCTGCTCTGTAAGAATGTCACTGACAAAGTTGCCATGCTGATCGTTCTGCATTTTCCTTTGCGTGAATGCTCTTAGTTCAAACCATGTATGCATGTTAGCACAAGCACCAATGAATTTTTCTTGGCTATAAGCCATGTGCATATGAGATGTACTTGCATGTGGTATTAACTTAATTTTGCATGAAATATTTGCATTTACACACCAAAGGGCTAATACTGTCCTCAGACAAATGTGTTTGACTCCTGTCAATATTTACTGGGAGTTTTTTGCAAATATCTGAAGGCAGAATTTGATCCAATGTCTTTCTTTTTCATTTCATGACTGAAAACTGAATAAAATTCAAATATTCAGTGCTCTTTCTCCTTTGAAATATGAAATGCATGAATAATTTACATTTTATATATATATGTACGTGATGTATACACATACACATACTCATATATATATATAAAATAATATTAGGTAATATGTTTCAAAAGATGCTTTTAATTGTCATCAGTAATATACTTACGAATTCAGGGAAAGTGAAAAAAAAAAACCCACAACTTTTAACCTCAGGAATAATACTGCACTAAGACTAAATAAACTTGATTTCCTAAACAAAACCCTACACTTTATACTGAAAACCAGAAGATAATACTTTATGCTCATTTGAAATGGCTAAACTTAAAATTAGCTTTAAAGATCTGCAGGTGAAATATGCTGAGAACATTGTTTATTTGTTAATTTGTTCCGCTCTGCTTCATTTCTACATCTCTTTGATTATGTTTCATTGCATAATGTATTTTGATAAAAACAGTTGCATATAATTATGCATGGACTGGATAAACAGGATTTGGGATTTATTTTAATCTGGATGAAAACCTTGAATCTATAGAATAAGCATAATTGAAATCATATTCCTGTGCTATATACTGGCAAAGTTAAATTACAAAAAAATTATTTACAGTGTATACTGTTTCATGAAAGACGTCACCAGTCCCAAAGATTCAAAGGTTTTATTTTTATTTTTTAAAGCATCCTGTTCTGTTTTTCCTAAACTCTCTTTGTCTTCTTTCCCCCCCTTCATTCCAATGTTATCAGCTCAGCACTGATAATAGCATGCCTGTGATGCTTATCCTAAAAAGATGACGTATTTAGTGTCTGAGATCCTTTTTTAAGTTATGCATGTATTTTTTACAGTCCTCCCCAACTTCTTTCCATGGATCTTCTGTGCATCTGAATAGCTTTATTGGTTTATTTTACCTTTAAAAAGAGTTCAAAGAAGTAAATAACTGGGACTAGCTTTGGGAAGTAGTTAGCCAAATGTACATATTAATTAAAATTTTGGATATGGAACAGATGCCTTTTTATTTTGGGTTTTACCCAGTACTGTGAAAGCAGAGATCAATTCAGAGTTTTTATGCATAAATTTTATGAACCTTCTGCAAGCATCCAAGCAAATGGTTGATTTTACACTTGTGATAAGTTGTCTTGGCCACAGTAATCATGCAAGTACAGCAGACCACACACCTATCTTGAAGGTTCAGAGCGAGCCATGCTGCTGTATCAAGTAAAGGGCAGGTTCACCATTGCTTTGGTAAGGCTTCTTTTGTGAGAAATTGGCCACTGTGAGAAATTGGACACCCACTACATTTGCTATTACTGCTTTTCCTCCCACCGTGATCGCTCCTTATGACAAAAACAATTCTACCAATAGAACTATTGCCCGTAATATCTTTGAACCAGAGAATTAGAAAAGTAAATTAAAATTTCAAAAATAGCAAGAAGTTCCTTATACTATCAGAACGGTAATTCAAATTAGAAGTGTTTGGAACAAAAACTAGTAGTAATTGGTTAAACAGAGGGAATATGTAAGCATGGTGGAAAGTGGTACTGCTCTTTGTCTACATGTCATAATGGAAATCATAAGACATATAAGCCTATCAGAAAGTACCTCAGATATGATTAGCTGTAAAGCTATTCTTTCATTTTCTATAACAAGACCACTTAAAAAACATGAATGCCTACATTTAATTGAGTTACAGAAAAGAAGACCTCATATTAAAAAAAAAAGACTTTCAAGAATGTCAATCTGTTTGCAAAGTGATCCTTTATCAGTTTCTCACTGCATTGTATTTTGTGGTCTAACGTCTCAAAACCAAGAGCAATTAACAATTTTCCAACTATCATTATATTTTTGGAAAAACATGGATCTGGTCAGCTTCCAACTTCTACAGACATTAAACTTTTCTGTTGATGAGGGAGTCAATAGTCTAAGAAACTGAAATAATTTTCTGTCCTCCTCACACAGCAATATATCATATCTCAGAGATCATCTTTCAGATGTTCTCAGAAACTGTAATAAGATTATAGATGAAGACTGATCCACTGCAGCTCCAGTAATTTCAACATAAAAATGTCACACAAATCTGTGTCATGGCAATGACTGAAAGCAAAAGATCCTAATTCGTGATAAGGTTGTCAGACTTAAATCTCATTGAAAGGTGAATTAGCTCATCATCACACACTGCTTCTCTTTCAACTGTTGTAAGGACTTTCTTCATATCCTGGGGAAAAAAAAATCTGACCGCAACATTTTCCTGTATGAAGAAGAGAAATCATCAGAAATAATCCTTATTCTATGTGGAGACAAAGAGCTGCTGGAGCAGAATTATCACCACCTATGACCTTGTTCAAACTTTTCTAAATAGTGAAAGCCTTTGGAAATGTTTTGGCCTTCTGCTTATAGAAATAGTTAATTTCTGTAATTAATTATCACAGAAAAAGTAAATTCTAAATTCTTTCTAGAAATAGAACCAGGTTGAATTACAGAAACTTTTAGCCTAGATGAAGACGTTATTAAAATCTGAGAGTTAAATGTTTGTGACAGAACTAAATCCCGCACTACTCTTTCCATCGGAGGGAACTGCTACTGGGGGACAGAGATCCTAATTCAAAACCTATGCAGTGCAATTTGTGCAGCTAAAGAGTCTCAGATTATTGCTAAAATTAGGTGGCAGAAAGATAAAAATTAAAGACATAGGTTATTTTACCAAATTTATGAATTACTATGAATTAATTTCACTCATTCTTACAGAACAAACTAAGACTGACAAAATGTTAATTTTGAATATAAATCCTTACTAGAGTGAACCCTCCAAGGCATGGGGCTTGCTCTCTGTAATTAGTTCAAAATGTATTTTTCAAATTGTTCAAGAACTTTATTCAGCATTTAGTGATGGCAATGTCAACATATGCTGAGATCAATATTATGCAGATAAGATCCAAACGGAGATTAAGCATGCATGGTCTATGACACAAAGTATATTTATTCCCGCCTCTTCATACCCTTAGCTGCTCAGTTTTTTTGCTGGGTTAGTTTTTGCGTGGATCAGTTTCTCAAACCATTTCACAAGGACAGATCAAGACAGGGCAGGAATAAACAGATAACATGGGGAAGGACCAGAATTCCTCTTTCAGTTTATGCCATCTTAAGTTGTCAGATGAACTTGAGAGTCTACCTTTATCTTTCCCTCTATATACTGGATACCTGCCACTCATAAATAAGTTTGATTCTAGGACAAGAAAGCCTTAGTCAAAATGAGTTTCAACACAACCCAAAGAGACCGACAACACAGAAGAGCCCTCTTGTGCTCTCTTCAACTGCTGCCTGGCATTTGATGTTTGATCCCACCTATATTTCAACAGAGAAAATATATGACAGGAGATCATATGCAGAATTAAAGGGATATCTTTGACTGCCAGACTGCAGGGACTGGAGCATCTCTCATACTAGGAAAGGCTGAGAGAGCTGGGACTGATCAGCCTGGAGAAGTGAAAGCTCATGAGGGATCTCATCAATGTGAATAAATACCCAAAGGGTGGGTGTAAAGAAGATGGAACCAGGCTCTTTTCAGTGGTGCCCAGTGACAGGACTAGAGGCAATGGGCACAAACTGAAACAGGAGGTTCTGTCCAAACATCAGGAAACATTTTTTTTACTGTGAGGATGACTGAGCACTGGCACAAGTTGCCCAGAGAGGTTGTGGAGTCTCCATCCTTGGAGATTATTCAAAAGCCATCAGGACATCGTCCTGGGCTACCAGCTCTAGATAGCCCTGCTTGAGCAGGGAGGTTGTACAGGATGACCTCCAGAGGTCGCTTCCAACCCCAACCATTCGGTGACTCTGTTGGCACAGAATGTGGTATTTCCATGTTTAGTGACAATTATTGTAGCTAATACCCTGATTTGCTTCGGCTTGGATGCTTTCTAAATATTGTATGTGGGACAGATGTCAACACCTGTTCCAGAACTGAGGATAGAAAATCTAAAAATTGTCATGAATCGTATCATTTATGCAAACAAAACAAAGTTATCATTCCCCCAAACATTTGCTAGTTGTCTGAGGTTAGGGCACATAGATGTCTCCAATTCTGTTGTTACAAAAGTGTCTGATACGTGTATGACTGACACCTTGTTGCATCTTGAAAAAGAGAAGTTAATGAAGCTGGACTCCCTCTCCACTTATAAAAGACCACATTCTTCAAGGCAATATGAATCATGTCCCTACTATCCTCACCAAACTTCAATCACTTATTCCACATAAAACGTTTTACTTCTCTCTGGAGAACACTTTCCTCCTCTCTAAGCTTGCCAAGTAGATAAACCGATTATTTGACGTAGAATAAGTTTTATTCCAGACAGGAAGAGATGACTGAACTTGGACTTGATAACTATCAGTGAGGGACAACTGGAGCCTATGGTCACAGCACCCTAACAGTTTTTCCTTTCCTTTTTTTCTTTTTTTTTTTTTTTTGGGGGGGGGGGAGGCTCTTTTAGATCTGTGTCTCTTGAATTATGCATGAGTTCTGATTCTAAACATGATCCTAACCATGAGAATCCAAGATTTTTCTCACCAGGGCCTGGTGGAATCACTATTGAGGAGATACTGAGTGTAACAACAGAAACATGTCAGGAAAGAATGGAGCTATTGAAACCCAAACCTGTATTCAAATGATTTATTAATTTTGGTTTTGTCATTGAGAATAATGATATTTAAAGAGCAATTCTAACTTTATAATTTCCAAAATTTTATTGTGAAAATGATTTTATTTTTGCATTACCTAGCCTTGCATTCATATAATTTCAAGATTGTACTGGCTTTTAGTTCTTTAGAAAAGTGCATTTTAAACTTTTCTTGTCACATTGGAGTGTGACTTAAATGTGTTTAAAGACTCCAAAAGCTCACAACAAATGAAAATAATTGAAATGCAATATTCAGAATTTTATTATTTTTAAGGTAATCTGAAGATTTTGAAGACTGCGTGGATGATTTTCTAATATTTAGAGTTGTCAGTATGTGTACACATAATGTATTGATGTTGACTACCACATTATAAGAACATAATTTTCAATACAATTATTCCTGCTCTACAGAGACAATCAAACATTTCTGTAAGAATCAGATACTTCCTTATTAACACAAGCTAAAAATTGATGACTAAGAAATACATTCTCAAAGTAATTGAAATCTGAATATTAGGAATGTACACGGAGGCTTGGGTTTTCTGTACGGCACAACATAAACCTTAATTTGGAAACGTCAAATTCTGTATAGTGTCAGCTACTGGACTTGGATTAAATATCTCACTACATACAATGCGCGCTATATGGTAAGCTCCTTTTAGTAATGTAGTATATAGCAGTTTTAAGAAATCTGTCTTCAAATCAGCTTCTTTCTTGCATTTCTGAGCTTGTATTAGTGGAGTGATCTCCAAAACTCCATTAGAAATCGATGTTCTTTGGGCACCTGTCTTTCTTCTAGACATTTGACAATTGTGGTATTAAAGAGTAAAAGTTCTTCCTCTCTGATGTATAACAACTATTTTAGAGTGTAAGCTCCATGGGGCAGGGACTTTTTAATCACAGATACTTGAACAGGGGCTAGTATCTTTCAGATGTTATTGGCATATAAATAACTACTAACTAATATGCAATGATTTTAGAACAGTTTCATGTTAAGTATAAACTAATTATCAAAACAGTTGTTTCTTTAAAGAAATACCCAAAGTATCTTCAGAAATATAAACCAACATACATGGTCTGCATAGTTTTTGCTTAATGGTAAAGTACAATCCCTTGATAAATGAGATAAACAGAAGCTGATGTGAAAAATGAATACAATTTATGCTAAGGCTGTGCTCCTGATTAACAATTCAAATACCTTTTCCTGTAAGTACCTCTGAATTGAAAATATATTTCCTATTTTGCATCCTATAAAAAACTGAGCTCTTCTAAATTATATTCAGATAGACATATAGCAAAAAAATTAATTCAAAATAGGTCTTTTTTGCTCACATAACTAGAGAACAATTTCAAAATAAACAACTGTAATTATTCTCCACCTGTCTCATTGACCAGACATATTTGGTTATCAGTTTGTCAGTATCATTCAGTAAATAAGTCACTACAACCCACAATATTTTTATTTCAATATAATTACATTAAAATAAAAAGAGTAATTGCGTACTAAGCTATTTCTAGTGGTGTGATAGATACTGAAAACAGAGTGGCACCACAGAAGCTTTTCATTTATCATATTTTCTTTTGCTTATTGTTGTTGAATGCTGGCTTTTTCTGAGGATGTATAAATTTCATGTGGTGATGCCCTATAGCTCATAAAATTTTTGTATATATGTGTGTTAAAACATTCTGTTTGTTATTTCACAGCATTGATTTCCATTAGCAATCACAGAAACATTCCAACTTAGTTAAAGGTACTAATATTACATTTGTAAATCATAGCTTGGCTTGTGGGGACAGAAGCCTCATATCAGAAACGTGTTCATTTTCTCCACCAGCAAGGGATATGAGTTGTGAATATCTTGATGCAATAAGAGTGAGTGCACAGACCTTTATTGTGCCAAAGTAAGAATTAATACAGCAACGAGTGAATGCATTTTGGGTATATTTTTTTTTCTGTGCAGGAATATTTACATGTTTGTAGAAAAACAGTGCAGAGGATAAACAGGAATCAATTAATAGGCTGCTCTAATGGCAAAAAGACACATCCTGTTCACATATTCGTAAGACTGGTAGCATCAGTTCATGTTTTGTCCTTAGAAACATGCAACAGATGTAGCCAGTCCCAGGGAAAGCATACGACCCGTTAACATCATTGACAGCAGCTAATAGGATTTAACGGGAAGAAAGGGTGGTGCATAACAATGTGTCAGGCCCACTCCTTGATGTAGCGGGCAGTCACAAGGTGGGCAGCACTCCCACAGAAGTCAGTAGCAGATATGTTTATTGATTCTAGAAGAATCAGAGGTAATATGATCCTAGACAATTTAGAAAAGCTCACAAATAATGACCATGTTGTAAGTAGCCCATTTTTTTACTTCTAAACAAAACTAACATGTTACCATGGTACCCAAGAGGAATCCCGTGGTTCTACTTCAGGCAAACTCCCATTGTTCTGAGTGAGACATGAACAAGGACCATAGCAACTAGCCCTGCGGTTTGCTGAACTAATCATCTGCCTATGCAAATCTGCATAACATCATTGTTTCAGTGGCACATGTCGCTTTTTCAGATAAAAATCTAAGTCCTACACTTACAAGCAGAATATATTTTACATGAAAATCCCATTAAAATGCACACTCTCTGAAAAATATCTGATCTTGTTCAGATAGCTCTCATTTTACAAATGTCATGGTTATTTCAGCAAAAAACTCTCTTATATTAAATGCAGTACTTTTAAAATTGATAAAAATGAAACAGACATATTAGTCCAAATAGGTGAAATTCAGTCAAGACTCTCCCTTTAGTTGTCTTATTTTACTGCAGTATATTCATTGATATAACCTGACACCATTTCTTGCAATGAAAGATATCTTAATAACAAATTTTGTAGCCATTACATACATTAGTACATTAGTATTCACATTGTACAAGCTTTGCAATATAGATTACACTATTCACTTCTTGAATTGTAATACTCTGACAGCTCTTAGCACCACCTCTATTTCTATGTCACTTTTTTCTTTCTGTCCCGGAAGAAAACATAAAAATTATATAAAGCAACTTTCATAGCATTCACATGAAATCCTTATGCTTGTCTTTCCAGGTCCTGAAGGGGTTTCCAGAATGCTTGCAAGCTGACATTTGTCTGCATCTCAACCAAAATTTGCTTCAGAATTGCAAAGCTTTCCGGGGGGCCAGTAAAGGCTGTCTTCGAGCTTTGGCTATGAAATTTAAGACAACACATGCACCTCCTGGAGACACTTTAGTGCACTGTGGAGATGTTCTCACTGCTCTTTACTTTGTGTCAAGAGGCTCCATTGAAATCCTCAAGAGCGACATTGTTGTAGCCATTCTCGGTAAGTAGATTACCACAAGGCATGTTGGAAGAGTCAGGGAACTGAAAAGAAATATCCATTGTTGTTCCTGGGGAAGGAAATTTGTAAATGTTTTTCTCACTGTTATTTAAAATCAAGCAGAGAAATAATTTGTTTAAGGAGCAAAGTCTACATTACTGCAATAATTCATGTGCACCAAAGAGCCCATGTCCTTGGATATCTAAAATATATGAGCAGGAGTGAGTCAGATTTATCCCTAAGTAAGTGGTAAACTGCAAGTTGAGGCAAGCAGGTATCGAATTACTCCAGTTCTGATTATGCTGCAAGAACCAAAGTTGAGGATACCCTTTTCTTGTACAGTGTGTGAGAGTACTTAGACACATGGACCCCCTATATGCTAACTGGAGAAAAAAATCTATCTAGTTTAGGCATTCAAGATGTCTTCTAGAGGTTTTCAGAAATGTCTGCTTCTGCCCACTGAGCATATAGAAAAGGAAGAGAATAACAGATTAATCTGATTTAGATTGATACTTAAGTGTAATAACACCAGTGTTTCCCCTATATTTCTTAATAACACTTTCTTTTGTATAGCATGGGGAGTTCCTTGTTTTCTTTCCCAATGAATATGACTCAGAACAATGTTCAGTACAGCTGGGAGCTCACCTGCAGCTGGTGGTGGCTCTTACGTTGAACCAACAAGACTTCATTAGCCTCAGCAATTTTAAAAGTAAAATAACTAAAACCCTGCCTAATCAAGACTACTGATTTTGTTCTCCAATTTAATATCAGGTAATAAGAACACAAAGAATAATTCAGTAGATGAGTAAGGATTTTGCTGTATGGAAACCTACACCAGCTGTAACATCAGTCATATATCCTCCTTTCTATTTATCATGCACTGTAAGAACTTACAGCCAGAAAAGTAGCTGAAACAAAATGTGGACTGGTAGCAGTATGTTGCTACTAATCCACTTGTGACTGATTATTCTGCTAGTACTTTGCAGGGCGGATATGCGAACAGAAGTACAAAGGTGTGCCTACAGCAACGCTTCTCTAGATATAGGCTGTGTTATCAAGATAATTTGTCATCTCATGCTGTTGTACCTCATCAGCTGGGCCATCTTTAAGCACAAGCAAAGTAGGGAGCATCCAAGTATAACACTGTGAGGTTTTGCTTACCTGTGTGTCTTCTCCTGATTATGAACAATGTGGTTCATCGAGGATTTCATCTCTTACATCAAAAACCTGAAAATTTCTGTAGCACTCACCATCAGGAAAAACGGACAAGTTTATGAACTCATTAATTTCTTCCTGGACCAAAGATGCAGCCTGGTCAAGTTCTGCATGTTATGCACATCAGATCCCTGCGCTCTCACACTGCAGCAGAAATCCAGGTATTTGCAGGGCAATGCCACTGTATCACTTCCAGCCTACAGCTCCTCACACCAGCGGACACAGTTTGGAGCCTCACTCTCCCAGGGAATGGTGGTCCAGACAGAGAGACAGTCGTGCACAACTGCAGCCAAAAGGAACTGCTTTCTGGGCCCACATCTGCTACACAGTCCATGAGGCAGGAGCCTGCCTGATAGCTGGCTCCAGTCAATGAGTCTGTGGTATCTTGAAGAATCTGTTAAGAAAGACTAGAAGGTGATACAAATGAAAATTACTCTGCAATGCAATCACACAGAAACCTAACAAAGATTATCAATACTTAGCCAAACATTTTTAATTAGTTCCTCTTTCTGAAAAACCTACACATAGATATGGACATAAAAACCACTCAATGCTTTGTCCTCTGGGGTTGAAAAGACTTCAGTCCAACAGAGATAGCATGGATGAAGTTTCCACCTTTAACAAGTATTGCAACTTCATCACAGAAATCAGAGTTCTGAAAAATGTGGGGTTTGTCCCCTGGTTTTCCTCAACTTGTCAGCACTATCTGATGCTGCCAAGTAAGGTGTCATCAGTACTGACCTGACAACAGTAATTCTGTGCCAAATCCTTAGAAAATACAATGGCTGTGGACCTCATAGAATCTACCACTTCTTTCAGCTTTGCGGACAAGATATAAAAATAGTGCGCTCATGTCAATAGTCATATTGCAGAGAAGGTATTATGTGCTTTGAATAGGGACCTCTGCATTCATAAACATTAATGCCGAAAGACGTATTTGATTATATTGGCTAACCTCTGTTATATCACTGACGTCTGTTACATTTCATACCTTTAACTATCTGTTGTGTCCAATGAACTGTGTTTGATGAAAGAAAAGCAATGGGGTTTGATCTGAAGACATAACAAGATGAAAAAGTGATCACTTTTCTTGGCAGTTTATTTCCATAGTTAATCATTTTTATTGTTAAAAATGTGTGCTTTATTTCCAGTATTAAATTACCTTGCTTCGATTTCTTCCTATTGGTTCTTGCTATGCATTCCTTATTATATTCCAGAGGCATTTAGTACAGAGTAATTTTTCCTCTCTAAGGATATATGCAATATAATCAGGTTACCTCTTAATCTTCCTGTTGATAAGCTGAACAGACTATGCTCTTTAAGATCCTCACTGTAAACCAGCCTTTAAATTATTTTTTGCCTATTTTAGCTGCTTGCCCACCCAGTTTCAGCTTCCTTTTTGGAAAACAGAGAAACCGGAACTACTTGCAGTGTAAAAGCCACAAACATTTAACAGAGAGGCAAAATCACCCCTGTATTCTTTTTTACCAGTCTACTGTTTCTCAGTTGCTATGACCACTATTCTTTTCCTCAAGTGTTTTTCTAGTTCCCCTCCAAAACCCCCTTTGCAGGTAAGCCCTGCAACCCTTAGTTTAGAGCATATTTTCACTGGTCTATGGCTGCAAATGCTCTGCATTGATGAAGGTTAGGTGCAGATTAGGGGAAAACGAGCAATTAAATAGAGATGACAATTTTGGCAAATAGGTACCACGAATGTGTCAACATTGATGGAAAGAATTGCAATAGTATCAAAACAGAGGCAGCTATGTTTAAAGAGCCTCTTCAAAACAACTTCTGCATCTTGGAAGATTTGCATTTCCTCTGAAAAATATAAAAAGCCATTTTCTACTAAAATATATTTCAAGTATGGTCTGTTTCTTCATGTAGTTCTTAACAAAATGAGATTCCAGGCCAGACAGGTCCTGGACTCTACTGAAAAACAGAAATTAAATCTTTGTCATCATAACAATATAATTTAAATGAGCAAATAATGTTTTTACAAGAAAGGACATAGGAACCTGCTCTAGTCATGCTGTTTTGATGGAACTGAAGAAATACTGTGATGAAACTAGATTTTCCTTTCTCTTAGTCCAGTTGTATGCCCATGTAATTTCATTGATTTTAATAATTTTGCTTTTAATATCTAATAATAATACTTTTTATTTACAACAATATATGTGCAGTGATAATCTGATTGTATCACTTCATGTAAAATCAAGTATTCTACACCATTATCATAAAGAAACACATCATTCAATTTATTCATGTTTAAAATAATAATCTCCATCTAATTTTCTTTCTGCAGGGAAAAATGATATTTTTGGAGAGATGGTACATCTTTATGCAAAACCAGGAAAGTCAAATGCAGATGTGAGAGCTTTAACTTACTGTGACTTACATAAGATCCAGCGAGAAGATCTACTAGAAGTTTTGGATATGTACCCTGAATTTTCTGATCTCTTCCTCACCAATCTAGAACTGACTTTTAATCTGAGAGATGAAACTGCAAAGGTACATACAATAAGTGATTTTTTTTCTTAATATTGGGCCAAATCTGTCCCACAGTAACAAAACTTGAAAATAACAATTGAAAACCCTAGGTTAGCAAAATTAAAAGCTAAAAGCCTAAGGCCAAACCCTATTTTAAAAAAATATACTCGCCTGATTGCTCCTACTGAAGTCAGTTAAACTCAGCAGAAGTCAATTAAATTAATCAGATGATGCTAATCTAACAGCATTTGGCTCTATATTTAAATAGTATTAAAGTTTCAGCCAGGGGAATTTTTGATGTTATGTTAAAGCCATGGAAAATATGTTTTTTTCAGATGACTATAGCCAAAGTCACCACAGGGGGAACTTTTGACACCAAATATAATCATACAGCTATAAAATAAAGATAAATCAGATTACCCAGATTCATTCTGTGTCTAACAATCAAAACTATTTAATTGCCTTTCAAATATGAATTGCTAATTCTCTTATCTTGGAGTGCACCCTACCTCCTAGGAGACTAAGAGCATACAAGGGACTTGCCAAATTTCACTCAGTCTTCAGATTTGCAGGGATTTCTTGGTCTCTTTTTCCCACAGTGACTGTCCTAAGTGTCCTCTTTTGCACAGATTGCATCTTCAGGAAAGTAGAAAAATTACCAGTGTTTCCTTATTTCAAGCTGCCGGGGTCAGTCTGAATTGGGAAAGAAAGGGGAGGTTTGGCCAGAAGGGGAGAGGGGAAAGGCTATTGCCCAACTTGTGCTACTGGGGCTAAAGCTCTCCCTAGAAAGTTGCAGGGTACACCAGCCCTGGCCACCAAACACGGACTACACTGTGCATAGAATGACTAGTTTACATTTCATTACTTCTGAGATACTGCTATTTTGTGGCTTCTGAGTATACTTTTAAGGAAAAACAGGTTCAGTGAGAAGGAGATAACATAATTTTGGCCTCAAAGGCCTTCTGAGAAACAAGGAGACAAAGAACACTAAGTTTGGGGCTGTAAATGATAGGGGCGTCTTGCTAATCACATGTGGATCTTTAGTTTAAAAAGTTAAACCAAATATAACTTCTGACAGGAAATGTCACTTCTTTTTATGCTGAGCCTTTTTTTAATAACAGGTCATTCTGGAAATGAAAGACCAATTCTATTCTTTATTTTAAAAGTCATCCTTTTATGTTTATTGAAAAGGTCATCGTTATTAATTACATGTGAAATACAATACAATGAATTTATAGTCTAGTGATAAATTTAAGTTAAAACTGAAAGTCCACATATTTGAAAAGCTTCCTTGAGGATAAATTCACATTAATGATTTTAGTCTGAGCAATTATTTCCTGCAATTACATTGTCATCAATGTTTTATCATTATTTTTTCCTTAGATCTGAGAAAACTGAAATGAAATTCCATCCTTTGTGTTA
Organism: Sagittarius serpentarius; assembly: GCA_034782735.1. Taxonomy (NCBI): domain Eukaryota; kingdom Metazoa; phylum Chordata; class Aves; order Accipitriformes; family Sagittariidae; genus Sagittarius; species Sagittarius serpentarius. The sequence continues at coordinate 34,473,438 of JAVKLA010000001.1, forward strand.
TGGTGTACAATACACAAAGAAAGTCCTCACTGCTCATGTTCCTTAGAAATTTTTCAGTTGTTATTTCTTACTGCTGTACCAGCCACTGAAAAAAAAACACTAGACTTCACAGGGACAGGGAAGGGAGCACAGACTCACCCATGCCTCTGAGCTTGCAAAATCAGTTTTCTTTAGCAATTGCACTTGCGTTCCACTGTCTATTGCAATCCAGAAAATCATCCCCCAAAAGAAGTGATGAGCACATTCTGATCTTCAAAAGATCACTGAGATCCAGATTTGTTACCTGAATAATAGGTGCTTCTGTCTCAACTTTCACTCCTCTCCTCGTATTTATGTAAAAGTGCCTTTTTCTTCCTGCAGTTATTCAACCAGTGGGCCACCACTGAAGCACCTTACCCACCAGGTTTACAATGAAGGGAATAGAAAAAGATGTAAACACTTCCCACTTCTTTCCCTCTGCCCTTCTCCCACATGCATATCTGCTTGCTTGAGTGAGGGAAACCTCACTAGCACAGGGAAGGGAAGTAGGCTGAAGCCAATGCCATGGGTATGCAAACAGAGCATAACTGGTGTTATATTTGCTTATTTGTAAATTTCTTGGGTTTAAGTAAGTAGAAAGAAGAGTTAAATTCATCTTGTATTTATTATGGCACCTTCTATAAGATGAATACAAAAAGACAACATTGTGTTCTGCTGTGGAAATAAGTATCTGAATAACTGAATCCCATAGAGAGGAAAGGAGGGTCTAGAACGGGAAAATAATGAGGGGTAAACTGGTGTTTGTCAGCCTCTATTATCATTACCACATAGTTAAATATAAATCTAATTATCATCAGTTACCACATTACTTCTTGCAATAGTATACATTCTCTGTTAGAGATTATTTAATTTTTTTTCATTAATTTCTCTAAGATTATTTAAACCACATCTGTGCAAGTGCAGGAAGCTGATAACACATGAACACTTGTCTTTACATGTAAACTTATTATCAGGATACTTTTGTTTCACCATCAGGTGGTGATGTTGTTGATTTTGCTCAATCTGCATGAACTTTTTAACATTAGCATTGAGCAATACCATTAGCTGGGGATGAAGAGGTTGATGCAGACTGACTTGTGTAATATTGCCTTTCTTAAAGCCTGAACATGATTAACAGTCAATCACCTATTGAAAACCTGCTCTCTTTAGATGGGACTAATCTGTCATTATGTTTCATATTTCATTAATCAAGTCTGACCTCGTAATAAGATCACAAACTACTAATGATACGGATGGAGATAACTGCAAACTACGAAGACGGAAATTGTCCTTTCAAAGTGAAATAGAGAAAGGTAATTAACTTCATTTCTTACATTAGACAGCACTGCTTCATTATTCATTGGTATTTCACTTGGTAATTCTGGGTACATTAGGGTCCCATGTTGGCTGTTACTGTAGCAGCTCTTGAGAATCCAGCTGAGCAGCAAAAACACTCTGTGGATTGTCCCATATGTGGTTATATATGTCTAGAAGATATCAGTGTCACCCTTCCATGAATTCACACCTATCAGTGTGGAGTTGTTCAAACACTAAGCTACCTTACTGCCTTTCAGATATACATACATATATATGTATATTACCTCTTAAACAGTATCTATTTTCTGAGACACCATGTTTTAAACTGTTTGGAGAAGCTAGTCTATTGGATTATTTATTAGCAGCATTGATTTTATTTCCTCAGCAAAGTGCTTTGTTGAACTTGATGCTAGGTAGTGTTTCTCTCTGGAATTAAAATATTTTGTTTTCAGGACACAATAGATTCACCATAGTCAGATTTTGATTCATATGGTAATGTGTAAATGGTTGTCCTGGCAAAAGTTCAGGTAACATTTTCTGTGCTTATGTTCACCTTAGAGGTTTTGGGGAGTAATCCTAATGAGGGAAAATTCAGTGAAATATTAAAATATGTCACCAGTATTCAGTACTGCTAAATACCAGGAAGTGTAGATAGTAGCTGTGGTCAGACAGTAACAGTCATGAAGACAGCTAAACTAATTCTCGCAGGATTTTCATTTTTATGTAGGGAAATCACAGTTCCTTGAATAACATTACACTTTTATGGTCCAATGGTTTGTCTGACAAATTACTGTTTCTGATATGCCTGTATTTCACATTCCACAGTTAAACCCTAATCCTAAATGCAGCATAATACCAATTTATAGAGTTGCAGAGTAGCTGATAATAAATGGGAACACTTTAAACACATAGCAGGTATAATGTTCGATGAAGAAAGACTTTAATCCAGAGCGTGGCTACTCAGAACAATGACATTGCTGTTCAATCAAAGAAGCGTCTTTAGGGCAGGAAGCCAAGACTGACAACAAATCTGTCAGGAAAATGTCCCCATGAAATATTCAATCTGCTCTTCACAAAGAATCTGTTGACAGAGGCGCTTTGCCTGAATAACCTTCACATTTCTTATGAGAAAACATATGCTGCCACCTAGACAAGATGGAAGTGATCTTTCATGTTGTGCCTGCTGCAGAATTACAAATAGGCTCCTCAGGTGTCAATGTGGTACCAAGACCCCCAGGCTTTTACTACTTCTTGCCCAGTAGATTACACTGAACATTCTCTTGGAGACATTTATTTGCATTACTTTTGAAAGAATATAATTTCCCACAGTTTTGTCTTTGAAAAAAAAACAACCTTGCACCATTGGGGAAGAAGAGACAAGACTGGCAACAAGCTCCCTAGTCTTGGTAGACTGTATAGTATCTGGTAATGTGTGAGTTGGACAGAAGTGTGGTACATTGGAAGTCCATCTGAGGAGAAGACGCAATTGTAAGAGTCCTTTGCCAAGAACTGAGTAGACTTTTGGCCCACTGGCTTACTGCCCCTCTCTGGTCCCTGTTCAGATTCTCTGTATGTTGCCATAGCCACAGCAGACACCTCATAGTCGTAGACCTTCAATGTCATTTTTCTGTGGCCCATCCTACATCCTGTAAGAGGTTGTAGAGTGCAGGAGAATAATGGACTTCCACAACTCTATGAGAGTTATAAAGCGAAGCCGTTTATTAATCTGACTCCAGCGGTTTATATACTTTTCATGCCCGATCACGCTCCCAAAGGTTACATC
>JAVKLA010000001.1:34476655-34502414 GCA_034782735.1 Sagittarius serpentarius
TACGCAGCCTACTCATACCATCTCTATGTAGTCTTTCTCAAAACAATGTCCGTTAGCTTCCAGAAGGTTTCCCACAGTAGAGTACTAGAGGTTACTACTGGCTTCTAAAGTAATATTCTATTGATTTCAACACTTAACATATAGGAAGGAGTAGCATCGTATTTTGATCCAGCATAGTGAGTCTATAATGATAAATATTGGGCGATGATCCTGCAGAGTGCCTCAGAAGAACTGGTGTAGAAAAGATAGAGTTACTGAAGACACAGCTGGCAAATGCATTTCTGGTCACAGTATTCTTACAGATAAAAAATGTGTTGTATGATGACATTTATCATATTTTTATTTCAGAACTACACTTTGAATAGGATAGAGACACCCAGCATTCTCACTTTTATATTTTGATGTTTTACATCTCACTAAATTCTTACTAATTTGTAATTATTGGGGGGGGCATTGCTCATGAAATGGTCTTCTTGCTGGCATTCTTTACTTTCAGCTGTTGACCTACTAGCATATTATGCAACTTGAAATTGTATTGTTTCTATCTTTAGTGTGATCATCAGAGATTTTCTCCCTTTTGGAGTGCTAAAAATGGGATTGTGTTATCTCGGCCTTTAGTTCATGCTAGCCTGATTTGGATCTTGTTGCCATGGTAACTCTTCCTGCACGAGTTTTGTCAGGGGTTAAACAAAATCAACACAGCTCTCTGTTACGCGTCGGCAGTTATTACTACTACTTTTCCAATTCCACACAAGACCTTCTCACTCCACCTATACATATTTCCACCATTTCTTACCTGTGTCAACAAAAATTGATCTTAGCTAGTGCAGTGGGCTCTGCCACAATGTGATTTTAAAGGGTACAAGGCTACTTGAGGGACCAGTGTGTTCTCTGGTTTCCAGAAAGGACTGCAATAGCACAAGAGGTCCCCTGCAAAAATTAACACACACACTACCTAGCAGCTTATTCTTGCTCTCATCCAAAAGAAATACATTGCAGGTCGTTCAGAATAATGGATGATATTCCTTGCACAGGTGCAGGTGCAGCCTTAGCCAGTTGCCATAGATGCTTGACAGTCAGCCAAGAAACTCTCTCCATGACTGCTTAAAATAAGCAGTATTCCTGCCTGGCAGTTCCAAACAAAGCTCTCAGCTGGGTTGGCAAGTTAGTCTCCTGCTGAAAACGGGGACAACAAGCTGCTCCATCTACATTCAGTTGTCTCTTTCAGCAGTACAGAATACAATCCTTTCTTTCCCATTTCTCATTTTCCTCTAATAGTTCTGTGGGAGTTAGCTAATTTCAAGGGAGATACATAGGGGCAAGATGTTTCTTTTGCTCTGCTAGTTCTGAGTGCAGATCTATTATCCCATGCTGAATGAGACATCACTAGAGTTGGTTACATCAATATGAAATCCAAACATAGCGGTGAAAAATGCAAAAGTTACAGGCAGAGTGTAAGTAAGCTCACTGAGAGCTTGAGAACTGAGACTTTGAAAAGACTTTTCTGGAGTTCAAGCATTATTACTTTTGCAAGCATCTTGTTTAACTTCTTTTTGTTAACGTTAGCTCTAAAATCTTAACCTTCTTCAGACTGTTCCACTGTCCAATTATTCTCATTAAATGATATTCTTTGCATTTAACTGTAACTAACTCATGTAACCCTTAGCTGAAGGCTGTCAAAATTCTGGACCTGTTCTGGGCACTCACACATAATTTTCTTGAAGCCCTAGAAGCAATCAGGTATGAAATCCTTCCCAGGGAGAAAACTGGTTTTGGTCTAAAACTGCACTTGTTGCATAGCCAAATCATAGCCACCCTTTGTTCTTTTGACAGGGCATATGAAATCTTTCCATTATATCCAGGTTAATTAAAATACTAGCTAATAAACCAGCATGGACATACTAACTGGGAATGTAATGATGACCTCACTGAAATAAATCCTTAGTCTGGATTTTTAGCTGTGATCAAAAAACAAGAACATCATCCCACAGACTCTAGCTGAGGATGATGAGAACTCCAGGGGAGTTATATTGTTAAACTAGTAACCGGAGATTCAGGTAGCTAGTGATACTTAATTTTTAACTTTTGTCAGCTGGCCCAGGGAACTCGTAACAGGGAACTTTTATTTCCATGGATGTGATTTCAAAAGGCCACAAAAGAAAGTTCTTACAAAATCTTGTTACACAATTATTGCATGCACTTGCCCATGTTGACACAGACTGTAACAATCAAGTGGGATATAAAATGCATTTTGCAGTGTTTCCTTTTTAGCATATTGTTAACTAAGTAAACTTACGTAGTACTTAATTTTAATTTGAAGAGTTATGCTTCTTGACCAGACTTTTCCAAAAGTATCTACTGATCTATTCTCAAAATAAGCACAGAAGCCAGAGCTCTAATAAACTTCTAATTGAATCTCGATTAGTATAGCTAGCTTAAGTGTGCACTGCTTTTAGGTACTACGCAGGCTAAGAAGCCAAACCATATTAACATAGCTTTGTTACTCAAGGTATCCAGAGGCCATGGCTGGCAATATAGAAAGCAAGGAAGTCTTTCAGGAACTGCCTGAAATCTTTCAGAACTCCTCCTAAAAGTATGAGGTGAAGCAGTATGGAGAGAATGGGGAAGCACTCTCCTGCCCCTGCTCTCTCCTATTCTTGTCCCCTTCCCCCAGCTTATTTATTTAAATGCTTACTTTATAAATAGATGACTCAGCCAAGCACTGTGCTGTGTCCTCAGTAAGAAAGTAGGGTAAGAATCTGGACAAAAATTGAAACTTTTACTTAACTGTGTTAAACTGTTAGTATTATGCTGATGAAGTTTGCTTAGGCTTAATTAGAAAAGAGTTTCTAATATTCAGCCAGAGTGTCAGGTGGTTAAATGACCAGGAAACAACTAATATCTTGGCAAGCATCATACGGCCTGAAACAAGACCTCATGTCCCTGAAATCTTACCTTCAGCATGAAACCCCTAACAAAAAGTATATGGTCATCAGAGAGCCCATCACTGCAGTTTTCCATCTGCTCCTATTACTGTTATTGCTATTGCTGTTACCACAGTGCCTAAGGAGCCACCTCAGGGAACTTCCACAGAGGAGTCTGTTTTCCAGGAGTTGCTCCCAGAGAGGCTGTTCCCAGAGGCCACATCTGATCGAAATGTTGTATGCAGTCACACATACCCATAGCCATACTTCGGAAAAAAAAAAAAAGTAATAATAGTACTACAGTGAAAGCTGAAGTCCTTGTAAAAGAGAAGAGAATTCTGAACTTGATAGGAGAACTGCTTTGGCCTTTGCCCTGAATCCCTTCTGAGGTTCATGTTTGTAATTCTTTGCTTCTGATTTTTTAAGTATAGTATTATTTCCTGAAGTATAAATCAAGAATTGTCCTTCCATTATTATCTGATTAGCATTAAAGTTGATACAAAGCCAGACAGAGCAAAGAAAATTCAGAGATAACGCTGTCACTCCATCCCTAACTTATCTCATTGTACTAAAAATGGCACAAAAGAGTAAATGAAGGATTGCATATTCACTTCAACTTTGAAATTCTTGCCTTCTGAAATGTGTCTCAAATTCAGTTATTCAAAACTAGCTCCTTTCTTAGTCCATTTAAAAAAAGGAACATGGATCCTTATGGAAAAGTTACCCAGTCTTTAGTCCAGGATCATGGGGGGAGGTTTCAATATCTGTTGCTGTTCCCCGTTTCCAGAATCATCCAAAGGTTCATAGCTCAGAGAGGAAACACAGCAAAGGACACATTAACTTACCAAACTCTCACAAGCAGCACTGAAGCAGAACAGTAATTCGAACAACTCTTTCAAGTACAGTTCATTTCCTCCACCATCACTATCCAACCTACTGAAACCTTTCAGCAAAATTGCCAGGACTTGCTATAATGGAATTTCACTAGTTGGTATCTTTAGGTACCCCAATGAAGACTTAGGAGCTCCCAAATTATGAATGAAATTGGAATTAAAGGAATCTTCTATCATAAAAATAGTTGCGGAAAATTAAGAACTTAAAAGCTTTTTACTACTGAGAGGAGAAAATGTTTTAACTTTCCTAAAATACCACCAGTAACCTACTTTTCCTGGGAGAAGGAATCTTCCTGCATCAGTTTCTAGACAGACATCATTTTTCCTTGGTGTTAGTCAAACACCACACACACATCTGACAGTATATTCTGTAAGTAAGGCATCCTAAAGATAGGTGGGAAATTTGAAGGGAAACATAATGAGCAGAAGTGAGGAAGAAGGAGGAAAACAAATGTGTGCTGAAGAATATAAGGACTTCCACACCCCATGTTTCAGGAGCCATTGTAAGTCTTTGTCATTTCAGATTTTGAGGTCTGACAGGTCTACAGACATCTACTGTACCAAGGTGCTGAACAAGGACTTACAGATAGACAAATCCATGTGCCTGGTGGAACTTCAGATAAATCCTTTCTACCAGCTTAAGAAATGTCCCTAGAAATATATGTGCACTTTTAAGAATTCTTATCTTTGCCATATTCTGAATATGGCCAAGCTTTTATATACCTGTATCTGTTTCAAAAGATTATTTTTAAGCCAAAAAATCTCTGATGGAAAGAATCTATTTTCACTTGTTCTTTGTTTCACCTAAGTTCTGCTGTATATTATGCTGTAGAAGGGCATAACTATATATGATGTTCATAGAAGGAAAAATTGTAGAAATGTAACCACTCCTCATCTTGTCATAAAAATCTGGCACTGTTGCTACATTAAATTATTAATGAATATATGAAGACTTCAGGGTTCATTACATTGCTCTTTTTTATTTCTAAAATTTATAATCCTGTAGTCCTCAAATGTGAAGAAATATCTTAATCACTGAGTAGGCACTGTGTGCTTTACTGCTTCTAATTATAACTAAAAAGCTGTAAATGTAATTTTCTGCTTTTAATAGTGAATTCCAGTGTAACTAACCATCAGAATACTATATGATTATTTACATTAATAAAAGCAAATAAATTGTATGTGAAAGGCAGCCTTTATGTTAATTCTCTCACTGTACTAAGCATTATTACTGTATTATATGTGATACATAGATAGTTGTCCTGTTCAGAGACCCTGGCTACACGAAGTGGGCTGCAGATTTTAACAGTACAGATCATTTTCAGAGCTTTAGGACCAACCACTTCTGACCATACCAATTTCTATTTTTTCAGCTTTCATTTGGAAAATGTTTAGATCTGAACTTCTCAGGCTGTCCGATAGACATTTTGCACAGCTTTCAAACTACTTTTCTTTCTTCATGCACACTAAATTTGTGATTTTTCCATACAATTTTCATGCACTAAAACCCATCCAAAAAGTAGGTAAGTTTGCTAGTACTAATAATTAGACATCCTGTTAACTTGAATAGTGCTATAATCATCAATGATGTTTTACCAAGGAGCAAGAAAAACCTCTTTTTATGCTTCCTTATAACATCAAGTTATTAGTTATAAGGACTTTATGATTAAACTTTCCTTAAAAGTTTTTGCTTTTTTCTATACTATTTTGTCCTCAGGGATGTATTGGTAATGTGCAGATGTTGGAGCAAGCTGTGCTTTCAGCAGGCACTCAAAAATGTTTATGAAGGCAGCACTTCTCAGTTTCCCTGATCACCAGTCATGACCTGAGATGATCATGATGGCAATAGAAGACTGTCCTGACAACGGACAAATTTCTCTTCAGCTGAAAAATGGTAGAGTGCTTTGTTCAAGTTGTTCATCTTCTGGAATGGACCTTCAGATGACCTTTCCTGGGATATGTTCCTTGTCAGGACATGAGTTGAGGCTGGTTTTGACAAACATCCAGATGTCACGATATGCAGCGTCAGAACTCTGAGGCTGAGTATAGGCCAAGTTGATTCTGAGATACAAGAGCTCAAGAAGTAAAATTCAAGATTTATAAATGTCTTAGGTTTGTTTAAGTGAATTCAGGGTAAGTTATAGTAATTTCTGATGTTTGAGAAAAGTTGAATATCTCTATAGACAGTCTTCAGACAAATTTTCTGGTAGTGAAGGTGGAGTAGCTCTCATTTCAAATGTTGCATACAAAATGAAGTCCAGAATTATATCTATTGCTTGTCATGTATTTGTAAAGATTGTGGGGATCACGTCCTTCTCCCATTGGAAAATAAATCCGCTAAACTTCTTCATACTATTTCCCATAAGACTGTTTGCAAATCAGTACAATTTTCTCTCTGAAGATTTTAAATTCACTCAGATGTCAAGCCGTTGACCACAACACTTTGAGTGCGACAATCCAGCCAATTCCTTATCCACCGAGCAGTCCATCCATCAAATCCATGTCTCTCCAATTTAGAGACAAGGATGTCATGCGAGACAGTGTCAAACACTTTGCAGAAGTCCAGGTAGATGATGTCCATTGTTCTTCTCTTATCCACCAACACTGTAACCCCATCATAGAAGGCCACCAAATTTGTCATGCACACTTTGCCCTTAGTGGAGCCACGTTGGCTGTCACCAATCACCTCCTTATTTTCCATCTGCCTTAGCATAGTTTCCAGGAGTATCTGCTCCATGACCTTGCTGGCCACAGAGGTGAGACGGACTGGCCTGTAGTTCCCCGGGTCTTCCTTTTTTCCCTTTTTAAAAAGGGGGTTATGTCTCCCCTTTTCCAGCCAGTGGGAACTTCCCTGCACTGCCACGACTTCTCAAATATGATGGATAGTGGCTTAGCCACTTCATCCACCAGTTCCCTCAGGACCCGTGGATGCATCTCATCAGGTCCCATGGACTTGTGCACCTTCAGGTTCCTTAGACAGTCTCTAAAAGAGCATCAAGAGCTTTTCATTTTTTTACGTCTTTGAGATTTTGCACTTTTTCAATCCTGTTTGTGGTATTGTATTTAACATACTATCTGAAATGCTTGGTCACTGACTTTTCATTCCAAGTATTTGCTGCCTGTGGTGCATGGCTGGGTACATAAGGCATTTTCTGCTCTCTGACAAGGTAACTGACTTTTTTAAATTAAAGAGCAGCTAACAAATAGTCACGATGACTAGCAAATAGTTTGTTCATATGTGGGAAAGACAGATTGACCACCACAGGAATATTTGTGAATATCACATAAGAAAGAGCTAATAGCAGTTGAACCAAAATACTTGCTGGGAATCTGGAGATCTGCAGACCTTTTGAGCAATAAACCATCCCTCCTTCCAAGTCACAGTGTGCATTTCAGCTTACCAAGGGACATACTTGGTGTAGCATAAAGTAATATGATAAGTTTTTTCAAAGGAAAGGGAAGATGTCACATCTGCTGAACAGATTTATAGTTATGCAGATCATGTTAATGATAAGGATTATCTGTTTTATGGTTTGGGATATAAATTGCTTTCTGCAGGGGTGAGGAAGTCATTCACCTCATTTCCTGCACAAAATTGAATTTGTCTAGGCCTATTATGGGACTTTTTATTGGATAGCTGAAAAAAGGAGTAAAAATTTGCCACCTTCTGAAACACTAGGTTACACAGCTAGCCTGATTAAGTTTGACAAATCCCAGTTAATGAAATTACAGTAATATTAAACAATGCTGCTCCATGTGTAATATATTACTGACACTTTCACCAATATTGTTTGCAGCAGACGAATACATTAAGAGAAAATATGTCTAGATCATGTAGACTGCCATTGAATAATGCAAAACTTCAATACTAAAGGCTGACCATGGCACACAGAAGAAACTTATTTGATCTCTGGTAACCATCCCACCAAGCTGGATTTTATGCCAGTATTTCTGTGAATCTATGTCATAGCTGTATTTCATTGCCCTCACAGCAACCCTGTTTCTTCCACTCTTTTGCCAGTGCAAGTGCGAAAAGCAGGACACAAACCTGATAATTACTATGAAGACTTTGGAATTTCCAGACACCAAATGTCAGAGGACATTGCCTCTAAACTTGGCAGGCACCCAAAACACATAACAGGCTAAAACGAGTCCCGTAAAGAGTGCAAATGATGTTTGTACATGTTTGGTAAAGCAGGAAGTTACAAAATAATCGTTTTCAGCAAAACATAGTTTCTAGCAATCAGAATCAGAATGGAACTTGTCTTACTGGAAAAGGAAGGAGGGGATTTTTTTAATGTTTACATTTGTTTTGCAAGCAGAAAAGAAAGGAGAGAGAAACCTTTAGAAACCTGGAGTCTGTGTGATAGAAAGTGAACTTATCCATACATACACATACACAGTCAGAAAACTCTTCTTTTCTGGAAAATTAATTCCAAACCAATGATGGGATTTCATTACAAAAGGAGAAACCAGAGAAATTCACACTCTGAATAAAGCACTACCTAGATATTATTTGTAACATATTTCTACTGAGCTACAGAGCCACTGCTAAGCTGTTGAGCTGAGGTACAGAGCTTGCATCATCATCATGTCCTGAAAAGCCAATTAAAAAATGCAGTTTCCATTTTAATTCCTACTCTAGGTGCAGAGTATCACAGGATTATTCTCCAGACAGAAGAATCTTTAGCATCAAATAAGAGTCTTTTAAAAGGAAAACAACTTCTGGCTCTCTGAATGTAGCCAGATGGCTAGCAGATAAAGCAACAGCAGTAAAGCCAAAGATGCATATTTTGAAATAGATCAGCTGATGAACAAATCTTCCCTGATTCAATAGGCAGGACCCTACATTCAACAGATCTCCACTTTCCTTGTAATGCCAGTGAGTTCATTATACCTGGACAGCATTTGCAAAAGAATATGTTCTGTTGGTCTGGTATAGATGGAGAGTAAATGCAGGGATATCAATTGAATTACCTGGTTCTATGGCAGTGTAAGTGTTAGCAGAATTTGGCTTCTTGTTTCTAGGTATTTTAGTATTCTATGAATATGACAGATAAGACAGTCTGCTGTACTTCAGCTGCTATACAATTTTTTTCATTAGAGTCTCAACGACCTCCTCTTAAAATTAGTCCAGTGATTTGTATTCCACAGGGTGCTCATTACAGCTACCATTAGTGCACAAATTCTCATGCACATAAAAAATTACCCTAAAAAATGGCAATTTTGAGATTTCATTAGGAGGTCTTTTTCACAGGTTGAAGTCAGTCAAGCAGTAAGTAATTAAGACAATTTACTGTAGCGTGACTGTATGTATTTCACTGTATATTCCCACAAAAAAAGCCATGGGACACATCTACATTAGAATTTTCTTATGAAGCTTTCTTTTGGTTTTTGTACTATTTTGGAGATGACATTGGAGAGAACATAGTACTTGACTCTCCAGTCTGAGCGTCTCCCAAGAGCTTTACACTGCCAGTCAGTTTGCATTTGTGTTGATGCCTTTGCAGTATCAATCACCAGTATTGCTTATAGCTAGTAATCCTGCTTAACAAAAGCCAAATAAAGTCAGTTCAGTCCAGGTCTGTGTTAATTGCCCTTCAAGACTCTAGAGGGTATAGTTACAGGAGGCCTGCTTTGGTATTGGTTTTATTTTGTTGACCATTCCCTGACCTCACTGCTCACTGATGTCTGGACTCTTGCAGAGTGCTCTGTACAGATATTGCAGTTTCTTTATGTGCAGATGAAGAGGATTAGATGAGGCCACAGTTTCATTTCCTTGTAGTGACCAGAAAACAGAGAAGAAACCTAGGGAACGTACTAAACATTGTATTAACCACTGCTGTAGGCTGTAAAGACTACAGACATTCCAGAGCTATGTTGATTAGCAATTAGCACAAAGCAGATGGGAAATCATGCTGTCTCCCCAGGAAGTTAATGCAAACTAGTTACAGTATTTATATGTTGTTGAGACTACCCTGCTAAAATGTGTTTTAAATAAATAGCAGAACTGGAATTATCCTGACGTTTCAGTTAAAAATAAGTAAAACCAAATATTGAATTGGAAATTAGATTCAAGTTTATGCTGAAAAGAGATCAGGAGTTCTCTGTATTCATAAATGATTGTTCTTGGGTTTAAATCCTATTTAATTTTTACAATGTGTTTTTAAAGGCATCTGCTTTAAATCTAGTTTTATTTGCCACTTCTTAGAGAACTGAACCTGCTGTTCCTCACTACAGACCTTGAATGTGATTAATGAAAGATTCATTCTCAACTTGACTGGTGCTCTGCTACCATATATATCACAGCATGTTGTATTCTTTTCTTACTCAAAAGACTGGATGTTCAGAGAATTGCAATTAATTCTAAAGGCTAAGTAATTTGGGCTACTTTGGAAAGTTGTTTTGAGAGGATCCCACAAAGACAGACAAGGAACGCCCTTCTTTCTGTACCAATAGGGTTTCTCTTTACCATATCAATCCTAAATATAGGTTTGACAGTAATGAGCATGGAGAAGCGTGCTCTCGATTTGGGTGGGCCCAGACATTTTGAGATTGAGTCGTTGATTAATACATTTGCTTTTTCTGGGAAAAAAATAATCAGCAAAGATGCTCTTATGTGGGCATAGCTTAAATGAGTAGTTCTGATACTGAGTCTGACATCCATGACTGTTAGTTAGCCTGTCAAGACTGTGAGAAATGCCCAAGAAAGTGAGAAATTGGAAGAGGGAATGAAATAATAAATTAATTTTTTAAAAATTTGGAATATAAGGCTTTCTCAAATCTCATCATCACCTGAACAAAACATTGAGTAAACAGGAGGACTGTGTTGGATAAAACCTTTGCTGTTTTGATATAAGCAAACTTCTTGCATAATGATTTATGGTTTAGGGACTACAAATCCTTACTACATACATGCAAATGTCTTCTAGGACTTCAAAAGAAATACAAATCTCCTCTGATACAGGAATCAAAAAAGGCTTTAAAGTAATTTACTCTAATAGACAGTGAACTTCCTAACTGATATAATAAACATCTCCATCCTCAGACCAAAATAAACTAGAACACAATTTCATGAACTGCGTATTGCTGTATACAATTATTTCTATTTAACAGATTATTTCAAAGAGAATGATCAGAGTGATCCTGAACCCTCAGGGGACACCACCATATACTATCAGTCTGTCAAGAAACACTTCGAGGAGAAAAAAAGTGGGTCATCATCTTTTGTGTCCTCCATTGAAGATGAGCAAAAGCCCCTGTTCTCTGGGATGGCTGATTACCCATCTATAACAGAGAAAACCACAGAGGTGGACTTTGAAGAAATGATTCATGCCACAGAAGAAATTCTTATTGACAGAAGAAGCAATTCTTGCAAAGGTAATCTAGCTGTTGCTATTTTGTAAAGTTTGAGTAGACATCTTTTTTAGTCTGATTATCAAAAATCATTTTCTGAATGGTTCAATTGATTCTTTACACAATATTTACTCTTGTGTTTCCTGAAAGTTTAACAAGAAAAAATATTTTAGATCAAAAATTATTATTTCTCAAGACGATTAATGTAGTTTAATACACTGGCTGTGGGACTGGATTATAGAACCTCCAGAAAACTATTCCAGGCTTTGCTAATAAATCATCTTGTAACTGAACTGTCTTAGGAAAGTCACTTAAACAAACTCTTTAAAATTGTCAACTGATACTGGCCTTCATTGAGTGGCCATGGATGAAAACTGCACTCAAAGCAGTAAAGAAGCTCTCAAAGGGTGTTTGATATGCCAGGGTTGGGTGACAGTAAAAAATTGTAGATAATGAGAGCTAGATAAACCTGGTGATGGTTGCACATGCACAAAAAAAATATTTTCAGTAACTAGTTTCATTGTCTGTATTGACAAAGCACAAAGAACATCAAGCGAAAAAATATAATAGCTTAAAAGAATGCTATCCCATTTTGGTGCTCGTCTTGGTTAAAAGGATTGCCATTACATCACACAGAACAAATCCTGAGTTCCATAAGTAAAACACAAGAACAAAGATTTGAGCTTTTGTATATGACAAATGATCAGAAATGATTATGCAATCTCAGTTACTTTTACATAGAGTTAAATCACATAATTAAAATTACATCCAATATAATAAAATACTAATTTTCTTCATGATGTGAAGGGAAACTAATGAAAAGCCCTGGATTCATATACAATTTAAATATTGCTGAAAGTTCATTTGTAATTGTTTCAGTCAGAAGGGAAGAATTACCTATTTACTGTTTAATGCTGTTTTCCCCAGCAGTTTGTTTCTATTGAGGCAATTTAACCATTTAACCATCATTCAATAAACTTCAGGCTTTTAGACTATAACTTTAAACTAACCTAATGATTAATCAGGCCAAACAAAGTATTTTTTGCATCTCAAAGGTATGAATATATGAAGTCTGGTCTCCTCAAGTTAAGGCTATATAAACCTGCACCACATAAACTTGTTGCATACAAACTGCAATTGGAAAGCTTACCTTTCCCCTACCAATAGCCAGAAATGTGTCCTTGCAGCTATAGCAACGTTTTCCAAGGCAACCCATTGCAGATTTTATTTGAGCTAAATTTAGCATGTCTAAAGGTTACATATTTTGATTAAGACCACATTCTTTTTTCCACTTTGTAATCCAGCACTTCTGGTAATGTGGTTAAAGCTCATTACCTTTCTTGCAACTTTCATAAAAACTTCAAGGTCAATAAAATAAGATCAGCTTTGATTGATCTATGTTTTAAACAAAATTCTTACTCCTGCTATTAATTAGAGATTGATTATAACTTACCATAAAAGCAGTTATAAATGTAATGAAATTTTGAAATAAACTCTGCTTCTGTGTATGTATGTTTATAATCCTCATATAGTATGGCACCTTATAAATCTTGAATACAAATGCACTTACATAAAGCTGCTGCAATTCATTACCACTGTGACTGATACGTATTTAATTATCTTTTGTTTTGGTTTAAGCTTTGGTCATTATTGTCGATGAATGGAAAGACTATTAAAAATGTGTTGTATTATGTGGGCAGAAGCTGCATAAACTTCTCTCTCATAATCCTAAAATGCAACTTTTAACATTAAAACATATGGCTCTTTGAGAAGACTTGATAATTTTTCTGTAGCTGGTAATCTATATATTGTGGAAAAATGCTATTTTCTATTTTCACTTCGTCATTATTTGGGCTATAAGACTGATTATTGAACTGTTCAAGCCCTGGAAGACCATAGTTGGTTATAAAGTTTTAACTACTGTTGGGCTTTTCTTGGGTTACTCATGTATGTGGAAGTACCTGAAAAGATGCTTAGAACAATACAGTACCATAGAATCATAGAATCATAGAATGGCTTGGGTTGGAAGGGACCATCAGAGGTCATCTAGTCCAAGCCCCCTGCAGTGAGCAATCTTATAGCGTATTAACTTGCTTATAGTATATGAACTTACTTTATAATTTCAGTGCCAATTCATTTGCTTTGCCACAAATTGCATGTTTAATGTAATAGTCTACAAATACATATTCTGAGACAAAAAAGAACTGTGATTTCCCTGGGATAATCCACGGCATTGAAAAATATGTGATTTTTCTGAATGATTTATCGTGTAAAATAACCAACAACTTGGTTTTTAAAAGACATTAAAAAGCAGTGAAATGTGTGGCCTATACTTTTAGTTTCTACTCCTGAAATTCACTGCTTAAAAGTCCGCTGGATTTACAACACCCATTGTACCCACACCCATAGATTAAAATTTTACCCCCGAATTTGTCATAGTCTGCTCCCTTCACTTTGCTGAGACCTTTCCAGCTTCCTTGGACACTGCAAATTGTGGCATGTGTGCCTGCTAAAACCAAATTACGTGCTTCTGTGGCACCATTTGCCTCCTTCCTTCTGTTGGCTTAAGTGGCTGGGAAGCTGAACATGTTTCTGTGTAGCCAACATGAAATCGTCTTTCCTTTCCTTCTGCCCAGTGCATAGAATCAGTTACAGGTCACGTCACCTGAAATTCATCCTGTAAAGCTCCAGGAAACCTTCTACCTCCTGCTAACCAAAGATCCCATAATGCAGTAAGCACCTTTCTCTGATTAAAAAAAAGAGAAGAAAGTCTCCTCCTCCACTTGGAGTCATGCAGTGAGAGCTCCCCTTCCTGGCTAAATCTACTTGAAACACTAAACCTGAGCAGGAATTTTTTTTTTTTTTTTTAATTTCTTTACTTAGAGCAACACTGCTCAAAGATGTATTTGAAAAGGATTAGCTAATAGCATTTGGACAAACCTCTCACATGTCACCCACACTGTGGTTTTTTCTCTTTTCTTTGAAACATGGCTCTGGCTGCCATGGTTGCTTAGAAAAATTCCACAAGTGTGAAACGAATGTAACCTATGCTGAGTTATCAGCATGCAATGCCAAGAGAAGTGTTAGGAGAAGCTCTGAGCAAACGATTCAGGGACTGCTGAGGGAAGTGGGATTCAAATCCAACTGCTCATACAACAGAGGCTGATGCTTTATAAGCAGTCAAGGATTTTGTCCAGCTGTATGTTGAAGCAGCAGCCTGAGCGCAGTAAGAACTTTCAATACATCTTGTAACTTCATGTAGTTAAATAATTGCAAATACAACCCTAATGGGTGTTGTATTGAGCAGGTGTTAAAGTTTTAACAGCCTTTTTTACCACAGCAGAGGAGAATCTGAGTGGTACTGAGCAATTTTTGACTGTTTGCGTGACAACAAATTCACTCAAAGTAACAAAGGCCTGAGGCGGGCGGGGGTAGATGTAGAAAAAGCAGTCCAAGCTAAGTATGTCACCTGAAGGCTCTGCAAAGCTCACAGCAAGATCTTCATTCTATATCTGATAAAGATATGTGCAACTAGTATATCCCATGATAGATGATTTGTAACCTTTCACCAGCTTGGCGAACAGGAGAAACAGCCTAGAGCCAAGAATGTAAACTAATTAATACATCTACAGAGGTGTATATTAAGCAAATTGAAAGAGGAAGGAGAAGTAGCTCAAACCAGAAATCCAGGCAAAAGGAAGGAGTGCCCCTGTTTGGGTGGTAAGGTGCAGTGTTTGATCACAGAGATCCAAGAATAGGGAGGGACAAGAGGGACGGAATTTGGGCACAGTGGGTATAGGGTGAGACCTGGAGTAGTCATCATCATTTCTTTACAAAGGGCTGGAGATAAAGAAATAAATATGACTCATCTAAAGAGTGGTTTTAAATACTTTATGTATTGTATATACAATACATAAGGATTAGAAGGGTAACAAAATTCCGCAAGATAGCTGAAACTCTGCAGTAAGATCCTAATAATGTAACTGGGCATTTTTTAGCTTGAAATAAATTTATTTTCTCTACATTAATCCAAAATTTTATCTGCAGTTCAAACAGAAAAAAAAAATAATTATTTACCATGAAGCTTCATTTAATATTAAAGTGATCTCTGACTGACCAAGCAATGCTGAATTTTTCATTCTTTTAAGAGTCACAAATATTTAAACAAAATAAACTGGCACCTTTCACCCCACGGTACTGTAAGGGTCTCTGAGACACGCTTTACACAACAATGCAAGGGTTGGGTTGGAGACTAGTGATGCTAAAAGCTACGTCAATGAAAATAATTTCCTTTTTGAAAATAATAACCAGTATCCTTTTGCAAGCAGTATGAGCTGCATTAAATGACCTCTGTCTCAGAGAAAACATGTTACATTTCACCAGGCTTGTTAAGACAAGCAGTGTTACAATTATTGGTAAGAAAGGCAGCTAGCTGAGGTATGGCAACTTTCTCTAGAGGGGGCATTCCAATGCACTGTAATGCATGCCCAGCGCTGTAAATGCAATGCAGCAAGTCCTCCTTTTACACCAAAAAGCTAAAGCGTAAACACACGTCAATAGCACATTCAAGGGCAAGAGAAGAGGTCTTAGCCAGGCCTCTGAAGCACACAATCAAAGATATTATAGTGCCTCATTTAATGCATTTAGGTTAGAACAAATATTTCTAATTTCAGTGAATAACGAATTGCTAAAAACACCTTGAGAAAACTGGGGATTCATTGGTAAAATAATAGAAAGAAAACTAAAGAAATAAGAGCCATTTGGTGGCAGAACTCTGATGATGCTGACTAGGCAAAACTGCTTGTTTATCTACAGCTTCAAAACGTTAGCAGGGGTGTGACCACTTCTGTCTTTTCTTAAACGGTAGTAAGGAGCAAAGGGAGCTGTTCAGGCAGTGTGCCAGTGTACCAATTTGACTTTCAAGGTTTTGAGAAACATAAGTAAGTAGGATGCTTGAGGGGTGCCAACCCCTCTCTGACAGCATGTATATAAACCTGTACTTTGATATGTTTTGTTTTTCATCAGATATCACTGATAAAAGAAACTGGGAGCAGGAGAACATCCAGGAGTACCAGGACTCCCCAATCCAGTCAGCATTACCCCATGTCACATGGGGAATCTGTGAAACTGAAAGTGACTTTATATATGGGGAAGTGGAAAATCGATTAGATTTACTTCAAGAACAACTTAACAGGTAAAATCAGAGATATGACCAGAAAAAACATATGTGAAAGAGTACATTATGCAACTGGTAATAATGATGCTACGGGAGGAATGAATTTGCACAGGAAGTTTCCAAAAGCATTCAGATCTTCAGAAGTTCAAAAGTACAAAAATATGCCTTATGGGAATATCCCTTTGTTGTCTATATGTATTCTGAGGAGCCTAAATATCACCTAAGTTCAGCCTTCCAGATTCATGGAAAACCTGTTCTGGGAATGCTGGGTACAAAATTTTTAATTCATTGCCAGAATATTCATGTCACTTACCTCTAGGTACCCACATGAGCTACTCTGAATTGCCTTGCAGAAGAGCCTTTCTCCTCAACTGCCCATTTAGGAAACCAGCCTTTTAACCAAGAAGCTGTACTAAGGCACCTAAACTTGTTAAATTTAAATCTCATCTCACCCAGAATGCTGTTCCTAGATATTTACATGTCCACAAAATGGCAGTTTTCAGTGTCTTCAGTATCTGAAGTACCTTTTGTTTCCTGTAGACCCAAAGTAAATCAGCTCCCTTCCCTTGAAAAAGGATTACAGACAAATTTCCTTTTTGATGCTTTAACTTATTTTGCAACTGTCTCTATAATAAGACATGGGAGTACACAAAGGCAAAATACTTATACCTGATACAACAGAAAACAGATGCTTTCTTTGTCAGAATACATTATTACCTTTGCTTAACAAAATGTCTCTTCCTTCTCTCTTTTGCTTCCTGATATACTACTCTCTGCTGGCAGCTAACAGCATAGTTTGCAGCATCTTAAAAATATGGTTACAGAATTTTGATCCATCCTACGCTATAATTTACCATGTAATTTCACTTAATTTTAAATTGCCCTATGCTCAGGTCTGTGGCTTTTTTATTATTTTTACTCTGCAATTCCATTA
Source organism: Sagittarius serpentarius (assembly GCA_034782735.1). Taxonomy (NCBI): domain Eukaryota; kingdom Metazoa; phylum Chordata; class Aves; order Accipitriformes; family Sagittariidae; genus Sagittarius; species Sagittarius serpentarius. Next base: position 34,493,939 of record JAVKLA010000001.1, read on the forward strand.
CTTTCAATATTTTTCCATGACAAATACTATGACATGCACTCAGCCCTAATTATACTTTAGTAGCTCTTCATTGGCATTCTGTGCTGTATTTTTTAGCAATCAGTTTAAAGCCAGGTTAACTGCATATTGCTTCCTTCATCTACCATAAGCCAATCAAACCATAGTATTTTTCATTTCCGAATACTATATAGTACATTAAAAAGACATTTTAACATGTAAGCCTAAATTTCTGTAATTTCTAATTGCAGTAAAGTTGAGTAATCTAAGTAACTGTAAATGTCACATAACTAAACAGCTGCATGTTCCCCATCAACAGTGTGTAGTCTTTTGGTTACATGACTTTTCCTGAAATCTTAAGCTCTTGCAACTGAAGTTATATCTCAAATTTACCCATAGGTTTATCAAATTCTCATGCAAGTTCTCAGTTATTTCTTGAGTGAAAAAATAACACTGCTGCTGATAAACTAAGGTTTAAATTGTTATGGATTTTATTAAATCATTTTATTCTTTAACTCTTCTCATGTTTTTAAAGCTTTTCATGCTTTCAGGATTTTGGGCCTTGCTGGGTCTTCTATGAATGTAATAGACAATATTGTTTCCTGCTTATGTCAGATCTGACCTGCTGGACTAAAAAGCATGGTCACTTCTTCCTGAATTTTTCCATGCCAAGTTAAAGACTTGGCATAACACTCAAATCATTAAATGGATATAAAAGGCTGGAAAGCCACTGTACAAGGAATATGTCCCTCGAGCTATCTCTGTTTCTCCTCTTTAAGCAATTGGAATTTCATGGAGACTGTGGGCCAAGCATCTAAGGTTCTCCTGTTCGTTCATCTTTGGGTGGCATGACGTGGACTTGTTTTAAATTTTGGAGAAAGGAGGGAGAAGTTATGTATGTAATGATTATGAATAAAGACTACCAGAGATACTCTTTTATTTGAAGTACCAGGAAACTCCCATCAAGTGCTAACAAAGTCAGAAGGGAGCAATTTTAGAGTTAATTCAAAGCCAAAGACAATCGTTGATGCAAGTCCTCCAATGCTAAATCCCTTTTATTCACTGAGATGTTAAAGCCCAGGTTTAGCAGATGGAAGCTCTCTGGATGGCGGCATGCTGCCGCCGCTGCAGTATTTTCCCCTGTGGCGTCAGCATCATGCTTGTGTGAGATCAGCACATTTGCAAGTCGCAAAGAACCCCAGGGAGCTGAACAAGAGGGCGAGTAGGGGATGCTTGACTGTAATAGCCAGGTTTGGGCCTTTCTTTATGAGAGCTGATGCCACAAAACCAGCTTCTCCCCATAAAGGAAATAGCAGCATCCTAAATACCCTTTGGGCATACCTTTCAGTTTAATTTCATAGATACTTTTACAAATAAATGACACAGGCAATGGACAACACCAACATGATAAAAAATAGTAGCAGTGAAGCACATGGTGAAAGCAAAAATCTGTCAGCACAGGATCAGTTCTGCTGATGTAGGGAGTCCAAGTAGTAACATCCGCAACATTAAAGGCTACTGACAAAGATTTGTTTACTCTGTCAGGAGATGAGCTGCAACACAGAAGGCTGTATATCTGTATTACAGTCTCTCACAGCATGTCCTGTAGCCTTCCAGCAGCTGGGGAGGCACAATAGGCATTACCTATTGCTGAGTTTGTCACGGATCTTGGCAAGACCATCTGAAAATCATTTCAGTGCTATGGAGTTGTAAGTATGGACAACATAAGCGGCTCAAGTGTTTCAGAAGTCATATACAAATTTATGAAAAGGGAAAAAAAAAAGAAAGAAGCTACTCAGTTTGAAGGTCAGAAATGTTGACGTTAATTCTGAGGCCTGAATAAGGCTTGCGCTGCTGGTCTTTTTTAATGATCTTGAAAGCATCTTTCATTTTCTAACTGTGGAAAAACACAAATGTGGTTTCCTGCTTATTTCAGTCCATTGTATTAGCATTGAGAATGTCAGAATTAATTGTCAGATGCATCAGAAATCGTGTCCTATCCTCAGCCACTACAAATCAATTTCATTACAACGAAGAGAGTACGTGTATTCCAGTTAATGTCGATCAAAGACATGGTCCCCCGCGCTACTTTTTGTTGCAAACATAAGGCACAGTAATGAACTCATTCTTAATGCAGCAAAAAGATCAGAGACAAGCATGCAGGTACGCTCTGCAAAGGGAAGGGAGAGCCAGCAAGCTTTGGAAGGGCTCAGCACTCCCTCTTCTGTTCTTTCCCATTTAAGACATGGTCATGTCATAAGCAATAGTTTGCATTATTAACAAGCTGCAGGTCCCCCTTGAATGCATCTATAATCAGTATGTTAAAATATACCTATTCCCGACAATGAGTTAACTGATTTTGTGTTACTTCTCTAGGCTTGAATCCCAAATGACTGCTGATATCCAAACCATCCTGCAGCTTCTGCAAAGGCAGTCAACACTCATTCCACCTGCCTATAGCATGGTGACCGCAGGTGCAGAGTATCAACAGCCAGCAACCCGGGTCATACAAAAACTTCAGCCTGCAGCATCTATTAAAACAGACAGAAGTTTCAGTCCTTCATCTCAGGTGCGTACGTGTCCAATAAGATCAAAAGAGGTTTGCTAATCTTTATAGCTTATGATGGAAGAAATGCATACCAATCTGGGTGCTTGTTCACTATTTTAAGGAGTATGAAATTATTATTTTGACCTAGCACCTCCACAGTGGACTTAGATACCACAGTTTCAGAGGCCACATTTTCTGTGAGGGTTGTAAAGATCCATACAATGATCTTATAATCAGACTGATTTACTTAATTATCATGCTTTTCACAAAAGTTAGCGGAAATGACAAATACTAGTCATGGGTGTAAACCACGGACACTTTCCAAGCAGGAGACCTGCCTGCATGGGTGCATCTGCCATAGGTCCTTTTCATGAAGTCCTGAGAAGCACCATGACTGTTTTCCTCAAGGTACAGGCCAGACAAGTCCAGCTGATGCGGCACAATGGTTATACACATATGGAAGTGAGAGGGGCTAAAACCAATCTTATGTCCAGTCCCTTGCTACTGCTGGAACTATGAACATAGAGAGATGTGACATACCTGCATTTCCCAATACATGTTTTCCACCCCAGTTCTGTTCACGCAAATTCTGATGATTTTCCAAATTGGTTTGGGATTTCTGGAGTTTATCAGCTTGGGCAGAGATGTAGCGTATCATTTCCAAACGGGCTGCTGCATGTCTAGAAATCTCATATCCGTCACGTAGCGTACAACTAGTAAATCCGGCATGCTTGGCTGTGTCAGATTCCTCGTTCGTATACTGGAACACATACGGGCACAGTAATGCCACATCCAGAAGGCATCAGTTCACATGCATAAAGATTATCAGGGCAGCAAATGTGCAGCAGTAGTTTTCAGAAGTGTAAACCCACCGTGCATATACCTGCACAAAACCTATACACATATCTCTGAACAGAAGAATGGCCACCTTCTGCAAACCGGCAGGCGCACTGCACACTTCGCACAAATTCCGAGTTTAAAAGTGAAGGAGAACTGAGTGCTGAGATGGGAATCCAAATGGTTATAATGTTCAGACTGATGGAATTCCAGAGTTATGTTCTGAAACAAAACTGAAAATTCACAAATGTTGAAATCCATACTCTCAGATCGGGTCTCAAGAATATCCAGTCCTTGAGAAAGGACTGTTCATATGTGTATCTTGGTGTCATATGAGCAAGTCTGAGGAGAGGACAAGATACCCAGACTTCTACAATTAATCAACAGAATTGCATTCAATGACATCAAATCAAATGCAGTACCATGTAAAAATATTTCAGTACATCGCTTAATTTTCAAACACGGTTTTCCAGCGACCATCTGAATGTGCTAATTTTGAGCAGAACAAGAGCTGGGAAGCAACCGATTTAATTGTTACCATCTTGTTTCTTCTCTTCCCTTCCAGTGTCCTGAATTTCTAGACCTTGAAAAATCAAAACTTAAATCCAAAGAATCCCTCTCAAGTGGAGTGCATCTTAACACAGCCTCAGAAGACAACCTGGCTTCTTTTTTAGATCAAGAACGTAACCAGTCTGTAGAGTGTCCCCCACAGCATTGTAAAACTTATCTCCAGCCAATTAGGCACCCTTCCTTGCCAGAATCTTCACTAAGCACTGTAGGAATCTTGAGTCTTCATAGGCATGTTTCTGATCCTGGTCTTCCTGGGAAATAATACTTTTATACTATTACTTCACATAAAAATGTAAGTGCTTTTAATGGCCGTTTTTCCTTTTTTTTGTATTTAAAACCTCTATACTTGACTCAGGGGCTACAAGGAATATACCATTATATGCAAAAGTACTGTATATTTTCCTAAATCTGAAGCTTGTAAGGTAAAGTTGAGCAGTTCTGATGTAAATATATATATATACACACACACTAACTGTATGTTCCAAATGTAAAACTGCCAGCATTCTCAAGGCACCTTATATTTTTATTTTTTTTAAATAACATGCATGTTCTGAAATTACAGTTTACGTTGCATGGAGATTATCATTTACTGCTGTCATGGAAGTAGTATTCTACTGTGGATATGTCTTCAGAGCAAATAGGAGACCAATAACAATAATTCACATAGAAAAAACTCCTACCTGACCAAGCTAAAGTTTAAGCAAAATCTTCTTCTCACTCACTTTTGAAAATCGATTTATCTTTCTTGTAATGAGCTTTTTACAATAAATCACAGCGATTCTGAACCTAGAGAAAGAATAAGATAACCAAGTCTTATGGTTTTGAAACAATTAGGACAGAGAAACTAGCCTCCTACCAAACCAGCTGAAGTAGGGCAATGTTTTAAGAGACAGGAAAACTCTGCCACATGCTGGAAAGTACCACCATAGGTCGCATCCACAAACCTGCATTGATTGAATAATTTGTTTCCAGCACTTCTTTTTTTTTTTTTTTAAATTGCATCATAGAAGTTAGCTGTCATGAGCAGGCAGGTACTCTTCATCTATCACACAAACATAATCAAATGCAATAAATCTAATTTCTATATAATACAGAAGACTGTGTTCCTTTTGTTCAATACAAATTATTAACAATCTGTTTAAATAAAAAATACTTTACACATTTTTGTTTTATAATTATTAGGGTGGCTGTTTGCAGTTATCTGTTTTTACTGACTGGCCCCTCTACAATGATCCTAGATAGGGTATATATGTATGTGGACACACACATACACCACGCACACATTCCTGTATGTGTGCCTGTGTGTATTTTATATATGTACATATGTGTGTACATATGTGTGTATATATTTATATACACACATAGACACAAGTGTGTGTATATGCCTACATTTACATGTAGGAGTATAGATATGGAGCTATATATATATATATGTATATATGTAAAATCACTTTCAGGAACAATTGTAAACTTTCTTATTACAAAATGAGTAAGCTTAGCTTGTGTCCAAAGCTGACTACGTTAGAATAAAATTATTTAAGATCCGTAGGCTTTAAATACAGTATGTACTGTATGTGCATAATGCTTTGTGAATACTTAGATTTAATTTTATTAAAATATTATTCTGCTTCAAATGTTGTGTTTATTTTAGAAGGAACTGACCTTTTTATTACTGTTTTTAAATATTTAAAAATGTTCACATGGTTTTCTAATCTTAAAGCTTTAATGTGAAATTCCTCTAGGAAGAGAACTGGTTTCAGAAAAGCATGTAACCCAGCTAGTGGGGGAGCAGTTAAATTTTAATTAAAACCAAATTAAACCCTCTGTTCTAAACCAGTGCTACAGAGTAATGCAATAGTGGTTGACCCCCACATTAATAGATACATATATTACATGTTGGGGTCAGAATGATACATAACGGTTTTAGTCATATACAGCCAGTAGGTAAAGCCAAGGTGGCTGAATCTTCTCTCGTTTAAAATCAGTGTGAGTGTTGGGCTACTGAGCAAGGCTCTGCTTTACCTTTGCATAGGAAGATACAAAAATGAATTAACTGAATACCATTGTAAGTGAAAAGAAAAACCAACCCTTCCCATACATGATCAAATTTTCTTCTGCCTCATGCTACTGTTGATTGTTGAAAGATCCAAATGCAGCAACGTGCTGACTGCTCTTACTTCTACGACAACAACGGGAGGTCTGCAGTGCTCAGTGCCTTGCAGGATCAGATCCTAGGTGACAGCATCATTGAGCCAGTCAGAATCTCTGCCTGCATATATTCCATTGAAACAGGAGTGCTGAGTAACAAAGTGAAATAGAGTCTGCTTTTTTTTTTTTTAAATAACAAGTGTTAACAACTTCTGCTCAATTTCAGTCTAGTAACTAATATTAATGTCTGTTACCAAAAAAACAAGCTAGCACATTTTCTAAAATAGTATTTGTGGTTATGCTACATTTAAGAGTCTGGTATAAACTAAAAATAAAAGTAATGAAAAAAGTATAATGCATGAGCATTGCTTTACAAAATGCCTTTTGTGCAATTTCATCACTTGGTAGTTCACATTAATGCAAAGAGACTGAGCAAAACAGGTGGACCAGGGAAAGAGTGTCGGGGAAGAGGAAAAGCAACAACTATTTCAATTAGTCCAAGCGAAGGAAAAGCTCCATCCCTTACTCTTTCTCTTGGCTCAAAGAGGCTTTGTTCCTTCCCTTCTCTTTGTCTGCATTTATCAAGAAGAAAAATCTCAAACAGGGGCAACTAAGGGAGACTTTGCAAAGTTACGGAGATTCTAAGCTCCCTAGACATCTGCCAATGAATGAAGAAACACAACATAAAAGATGACAACTTGGTTGGCAATACTCTAGCTGCCCCTTGCCTGCCAAAGAAGGATCTGCCTTCTCAGATACCTTCTTTTCTTGTTGAGGTACACTGAAGCACATGAAGACCCACGCTTCAAGCTTTTTTCTTCTAGAGACAGGTACAAAACATTGGGTTTGGTAATGTGTTAATCTTCTAAACAGCAAAAATTGTCTCCCGTAGTTCTGGTTGGTTTTTTTCTGGGCAGGGTTCCCTTTACGTCCAGTCTGCTCCTAACTTGATAGAAATGGATCTGTGTTATCCAAATCAAGCTGGGAATAACGTAAGGGTTGTGTACTCACACATCACAATACAGAGCTGTAACATATCCATAGAGGCTTTCAGGACTTCAGGAGATAAGTTTTGGTCTTGCTTGTGCTTAGGAACACTCACCTTGGCTATTTACATTTAAAAACTGTGGCTAAAAGTATGTATAAATTATAACTTGTAGATACAGAGAAGTATCCTGGCAATTCAAGAATAGCTCATGTAGCTGAAGTATCAAAGCAACTGGGACAATCACTCCAAACGTGAGAGGTGAGAGTACAAATCAGCAGAGCTCTTCATGAAGTTCATTAGCTTCCACCAGCTGCGGGTCTAGCTCAATGTTTAAAGCAAACGATAGATTGTGATGCTTTTCAATATTTAAGCTGTGCAGCAACCTGTGCCATTTGCTTGTCCATCTACACGCACAGATTTACAGTGATACACCTAAGCCACGTGTCTTGACCTACCTAACTCCGCTGTTTCCAGGAGGCATGTGACCAATTGCATTGCCTTTCTCTCCTTTCGTGTTCCCGCTCTGCTCACTCAGCAAACACATCTTTTCTGGTCTCCCACCTCACAGCTGCTGCCCGTGGACGGACCTGTCTTCCCTTTTCCTGCTGCAGATTGTGTCCTAGCACTCTCCTCTCTCTGGTGAGCACAGGTCGCTCATCAGAGCTTCTGCGTGACTCACCAGCATTACCAGTAACATGCAAAAATCTGAGAAGCACTGCTTCGCGTGGACTCTGGCTGCCTGCTTAGGTGAAGCGACTTGAGTTTTGCCCACGGGCGAATTGTGTGTCCTCCCATTTCAGAGCTGCTGAGCTAGCCTGGACACAAATAGAATAGTGGGAGACTGCAATAGCAGCATAGCAGAAGGCATGATTCCTCGCATGGAAGTTGTACGTAATACCACACCTGCAGATTAGAAGCTCTGACGTTTCTATACTCTTCTGTTAAATATTCTTACACTGTGAACAGATGTCTACGCTAGTGTTTAAGCTTGGACTGTTCATATGTTGGCTTAAATCAGAAATAATTAATTCCAGCAGAGCCAGCAGTTACATGTTATCACATTTTTCATCAGATTGGGAACTGGGTCTAGTGGGCACCTCCTCTCCATTCATCTGAAAGCTCTGTCTGTATTCGCACACAGAATTTCTGTGGCATCAGGAGTGTAGTGGCATTTTCAATATTGCTGAGATAGCACAAAAATTGACTTTATTAAAGAAAACCTAAGAATTTTTCTCCGCAAAAACATCTGCACGGACTCCTCAAATGCACCACGTAAGTGTGATATATTCCAAGCCGGTTGTACCGAGAAATAACACATAGCAGTTTGTAATTCGTTGGCACACTGGCAATTTAAATCCCTGTCGTTAAATACTTTTTACATTTTGGGG
>JAVKLA010000001.1:34502514-34512832 GCA_034782735.1 Sagittarius serpentarius
GTTGGGGGTAGTATTATAGACATTATTTTCCTCCCTCTTAAATTTTTCAAAATCTCAAATTGATGGTATTTTGTCACAGCAAAAGCAAATGGCTTCTAAAAGGCTACAATTCCCAGAGTTCTTAGTTCCTGTAGAGCAATACAATTCTATTCAGTCACCTGGAATTGACTAAAATCCAGTAAAATTCTGACAATGACAGAAATGATGGAAATGAACAGACAGTATTTTTGAAGAAGCGTTATTAATTATGCTGACATTGTACAAGATTTTAGCATCTCCTGACTGTTAAATGCGAAGTTCTGCCGCATTTTGCTAATTAAGAGATTAGACACAATGCATTTCTAGGTAGCAAAGACTTAACTGATCAAAAGCCAAAAAACTGAAAGCTGCTGCTCCCAACGAATCTCACTGTTTCTAGCTAATGGCAAAGCTACTGTAAGACAGTCTTCTTTGGAAAAACTTAGATTAACTTCATCTCTGGACACTCCAAGCATGACTCGCACTTTCTAGTTATTTAAGGTGAAAAAAAAAGCCTGCATAGTTAAACTGACATCAAATGTTGATGCATGAAGCAGAAAAATCTGTTCCGCTCAATGCAACTGGTTTTTTTAGTTTTTTCATTCAGACAGGCTTTTAGAACAGGGCAATTCTATTCTTTTAGCATTCTTTCAACCTAGATGAAACCAAGCCATTAAAAAAGGTTTAGTGAAACATAGGATAGCCACAAGGGCTCAAAGATAAGCCTCATAGCCAGAAATAAAGAGTAGATATCAAAAGGTAGTATCTTTTAAGATCCAGATCCTTCACAGGTGGTTAGTGAAGACATGAGACAAGCCTAACGGAAGCTAACTGCAATTCAAACATCAGCATTTACTTCGCGTTTTGAAACCTCTAGTTGCCAGGTGTTTCCAGGAATGAGAAAGCTGTGGCCCAGCAGATGAGACATATGAACCCACACGGCAGGTTTTACGTTCCAGGAGGCAGTTGGAAGCAACCAACCACCCCTCCTCAGTTCCGATTCCCAGAGTTTTATCTCCTCTTTCACCGAGACTGACACTTCTGAGGCTCAGCACCCACAGCACTGAGCCCTTCTGAGAAGGAAGCAGCACTTGTCACTGAATCCTGTTACCGTACAGGTTAAACATTCACTGCACTACATCTGTTGCAGAATAATGAACTTTGCTTGTAGGAAATTGCTGCCAAATTTATCTTGTGCTATCCTTAGTCAAGTCCAAATTAATTCTGTTTAAGTCAAAGAGATAGCTGCCCTCCACTTCTTGACAAACAGAGGTTCCAGATCCAGTATGAGTTACCAGCAGTGTGTACTAAGGGCATCGCAGTGACGGACAAAGCAGGAAACGCTAACCTGGTGCCTGTATTCACTAACAGGAGCAACTACAAAGTGAATTAAAATGGGTCTGATACACAGGGTCTGTGTGCTGAGGCTACTGGTTTGTGGGTTCGGGGTTTTTTTGATTTTTGGTTGTTTTGTTTTATTTTGGTTTGTTTTTAAACAGTGAGTAATTTGTGACACTTTATTCAAACCCACACCATTACTTGCAGCAGCTCCAAATGGTTGCAATCATGCGTTTAATAAAGCTTCCAGAGTTGGGGGGGGAGGGGGTGTCCCCTCCTTTTGTGCACACAAACAAAAATGCAACCTCGATGCTCCCTGTTACTTTACTCTTACCTCATTATCACAAATGCAAACCCCACTAAAATACGGGGGGATGCACTTGCTTGATCTGTAGTATCCAGCAGCCATGCACAAACAGCAAGGGACCTAGTCTCACTTTCAAATTTAATGTCAAGTTTTTAATGAAAATACTGGTAAACTGTAAAATTGATTGAGATGGGAGACAGACTTGGTATGCAGCCATTGGCAGATTTTCAACAGCTGTCCAGACACAAAATTAATTTTTAAGTAGCTTCTCACTTACTTGGAATAAAAGGAGCATGCAGAAGGTCCTTTAACATGATTACTCTGAATCTGAAGTTTCCTTCATTTTTATTAGGAATGCTATGTATTTATATCGTACAGCAGTCCTGGTGTCACTTATATACTACATCTACTCTATACATCATCTTTTTTCTAGTCTTGAAAAGGAGTATATTAGATGGTAAACAGCAAATAGCTTAAGGGGAGAAAAAACAAACAAGATCCACAGAACAGATCACATATGAAAACCAAGACAACACCCAGTTTTACCAGCGATACTAAAGGAGCATGTCCCAGAGCTCGTAACTGCATGAAGGCATCACTACGGCAAGCTTACTTTTTCTCACTGTACCTCTATGTATGAGTAGTAGCTAGACCTGCAGTCTTAATGAAGAAATATTTTTCTTCATCTAACTATTTGGGAGTTTTTTAATGCCCGCTTGGGAAGTTCTTTGTTTATTAATGAACGCAGAATATGGCTATTCTCTTTGGAATGGAAATTAGATGGACCAAATTAAAGCCTCCCACAGGAGGCATGTGCCCCTTTTATGCATTATTTATATTTTCTATACTGAAACTTTATGATATTGTAAAGTTGGAAATACAAAGAAAGTTTTGAAAACTTAGTCTAGATAAATACTTCACTACTATGAGCTGTAGCAAATCCTGTTTGTGTAACAGGTTTTTGTATAATGCAGTTATATATAAGTTATTATTTTGCTTTCAGAAAAGATCTGGAAAACTGTTTACTGTACAAATAAAAGCACTTGTACACCTCGCATATATTCAGTATTTTATATCACCATGAAAACTCATTTGCAAGAAATCTAAATATCCACAGATAAATGTAATTCACTTATTTCAGTCATAAGCCACAGGATGTGAACGTTCATTTGTGATTGATTTGAATTTAGTTACTATAATGCAAACACCACTAACAGGGATCCAAAAAGGCTGAATAAATATCTGTACCAAAAACACTGAGCAAAAAAAATTTTATTTAGTATACTCATAACATCATGAGAATAAACCTAAAAGCGCAGGAGTACACAGGACACCACTCGCTGGCTTGAAGCACACAGGAGAGGCACAAAAGGAGACCTTTTCAGAAAATCCTATGCACACAGCAGTATCCGTGTATCACATTGACCTCCATCCCTCAAGAGATCCGGAAGCTACATCCATGTCTCCTCCCTCTAACTTTGCCAACTGAGGAATTTAAAAATTTAAGATAACTTCTAGTTACAAAATCTGCATAACAAAGCTGACAATTGCTATCCATTGAGGCCCAAATTTTCACAAAATATTTTGATCAAAAGTGCCGTCTAAATATCTGTCTTCAAGCCAGACACTTGCGTTGCTTGAGTCATTTTCTTTTAGAGAATTTAGAATGAATTATGGAATGGGTTTACCATGCAAGACCTATTCAGCAAGTGATTTTACTGATCCAACGAATAGCCACTGAAAGCTTTTGAGACAAGCTGAGCTCTTAGAAAGAAAAAGAGAAAAAATACCCAACAAAACCAAACAAACAAAAAACCAAACCAACCAACCAAAAAAAACCAACACCAAAAAGCCCCAGAACACCACACCCACAGATCTCCTTGGGGAAAAGCCTTAGGTGGGATTAAAAAAGATAAAACAGTTGAAGGCCATTCCAGCTGTATTCGAGTAGTATTATCTGAGCTTGCCTCACAAAAAACCCACTGTATTGCAACAAGCTGGAGCAGTAAGAAAGTTTTACCTAGAACATTTTGGGTTTTTAATGGAATCCACTAATCTAGTTTCTCAAAACCAGCAGAATTTTTCAGAGTGTGCCATCTGAGACAGTATGCCACTACTAATGAAAAAAACGCATACAGCATTTAGGGTATCTGATGTTTTAGTTGTATAAGCAAGCTACCCATTTATAAGACACAGCCTATTATGTATGACTATAAGCTTTTCCTTTTCATTAAACTCTTGAGCTTAACACAGAAATTTACTTGTCTGGAATTACACATGTGCAGATAAAAAAAAGCCATGCTTCTAAATATAGTAAAATGCAAAAATATTTATTACTGTGAATCATGCACTTAAAAATCAAAGTATTCATTCAAAGTGCATTGCTTATCAAGCAGGAAGGTTAAAAACTCTACTGTAGCTTCCATTCACAGCAGTTCTTCCAAACATGAACTTCTGACAGGCTGGTGATCCTCTTTTCCTCCAGCAGTTCAGCAGCCAGCATGCCATGGTGCACTGCAAGAACTAGAAGAGGAAGTAATCGGCAAGTCAGTGTCTGGAGACTTTGGAACTGTGACAAGTACAATTACACTAACCATCAGTGAGATTCAAAAGGAATGACCCACTTCCATCCTGACAGACGGAGGGAACCACAAGTTTAAATATTAGAATTAACTTCTCTACTAGATGAAAAGCATTCGCAAAATTGTATGAAGAGATAGTCAAGGCCGCTTTTGGATTTTTAGCAACAAAACTGATTCCTTAATCTCATTTTATAGCATTAGTTACAGCATGTCCAAAAATTATTTAGTCAGCTGAACAGTTTGCATCCTGCTACCTACGTTCTACCGGTAACTTCCACATTCTACTGTGGGGATCCAGCAATAACTTCCCATAGCAATAAAGCAGTTACAGCACTGACAAACAGGACTATTCACAGTAATAATCTGCAGTAGAACAGAAGTGCAGTGAAGATCAATTAAAGAATTATGCTTCCAATATTAAGATGCAAATTGAATTATATGTTAATACTAAGATAAATGATTTTTACAGATATTTTCATGATTTCCTTAGTTGCATGCATTAAGTTAAACACATCATCAGGAATGATGACCGTACCTTTATCTTAATTTTCCTTTCCAGAAACGGTGAAAATTTAATGGAAGCTCTGATTTCTAATGCTCATACTGCTAGTGGTCAGCTTAACATGAATGAAGCCACTCTGTAAAATTACAAAGTGCAAGACATGCAAATCAAAGACAAATAATGCACCTCCATAATCAGTATCTACACTCCATTATAAACACTCAAACAAAACTAGTATTAAAAGTTATCAGTTTCAGAGAATTTAAAATTTCTCATAATCACCAACAGCTTCAAAGTGATACTAAGATTCCACTAAAGTCCTAATATGTAAAAGGCTATATCCTACATTAATATCATAACTCTGCAAGTTTCTAATCTGAATACTGAAAGATTTTTTTTTAAAATTACAAGTTTGTAATTTGTATTATTTTTAATAATTAGTTTCAGCAATGACAGTGACCATGAATTCATTTTTTTGATCCAATTTAAAAAAGAAATAAAAAACATTCAAGTAGCCCAATACTAAAAACACACACCCCTCCCCCCCCCCCAGTCTGTCTACTACAGAACCAACTGATACATTAACTTACTATCTTGGAGCAGCCTCCTTAACATCATCATTTAATTTTGAAGAGTGACAGAAATAGATGAGGCATAAAAGCCCAGTCTTCTCAACTTTGCACCTCAGAAGGCAAGGCAGTGGTGGTAACCTCTCTTTAACATTGAGCTACACCTGCCTGGCTGCCATAGCAAAACACTTAGTATCTTATAATAATAGGTTCTGCTGATTCCAGACTGCATTAGATATCTCTCCAGTTTTTCGGCATCTGCTTCTCCATCCTGTAGAACAAATGCACGCATTTGTCACAGCTGACAATTCACATTTAACTTGCAAAAAATATCAGTAATTTTTAATGCATTAGATTACCTGTAGCGATACCTAAAATGTTCTTACATTGTTAAATAGTCACCATAAGAGACGAGCACCTGATCTAAACTGGAAGCAGTATGCAGAATTCTCTGCTTAAAACATATCAATGGCAGCGAGCAGGTAAACAGGTAATTAAACATCCACTAAACGTATTCAAAACCACTATGAAAGCTACAGCATTTTCTAATGTAGAATCTACATGTGAAGATAATCAGCAAGTTGATTAAAATTATGAAACCTTTGTTTTCAATACTTAGTACCAAATTGTTAGCATTTCCACTTCGAAATAATTAATAGATGCTTTTCCTTTCACGTGTCAGATCTTCTCTTGTTACTCACCTAGTGCAGGGATGCGAAGCAGAAACAGAAGCACTGAGGTCTAGAGCCTATGCGATTTAAAATACAAAGAGAAAAAAAGAAGGCCCTCTAATCTAAAAGAGAAGGTCACTCACCTGTAACTGGAGATCTTCCAATACATTACTTCTGCAGATGTACGTTCTTGAGAAGGTGCCCGTTGCCACCACAGAAGCCAGAACCATCTCGTAACCTGTGGGGCTGCACACATCACCTCTGTGAATCCTTGCCACCTTCCATTGGTCTTTTTCCCCATACTGAACTCCTGAATTCCCTGACTATTACTCCTTTTAACACGTGACATTGCAGTGGTCATATTATCATCTGTAAGACATATGAAAGTTAACACAGACTCTTGGAATACAACTCTTATTGCTATCTATTAACAACATTATAAAAATACCTACGGTATTTAATACTTCCTTTTATAAAACACCATGTAAATTTTCCAAGCCAGCACATCTCATACATATCTACAAAAACAGGTTTAGTCTCACAACATTTATGAGCCTGCCTTCCACTCTAAAAATTGTATGATCTTAAAGAACATAAATGTCAGATTTAGGACCTCATGTCAGAAGAAATACCTTGCAAAACACGCATCAACCCTTCTGGAGACTCCAGTTCCTTGGGACACTAACCTGGGAAGTTATACATCTGCACTATACTTTCCTAGCCAAGTTCCATATGCAGTACAGAACAAAGTTAATCAAAATCCTAGTCTCCAAAGTTTCACAACTGGCTTTTAAGGTTCTGTTATCTGCACTGAGAATTATAGTGCTAACATGTATAATAGGGTACAGCGAACCTAAAGAAGAAACACTATTTCAAGATGGCAGTGAGAATCTGAACGTGCATTGCCAACATGTTTTGATTTCATTTTACCTTATTAAACAGCAACATGTCTATCAAGTCTGTAGTACTGTAAACTCTGTCAACTATAATTACAATTGTTGTTGAAAACTGTACATCTTACTTGAAGAGGAATGATTATCACTGGGAACATTATGCTAAGATATTTCTATTGAAGTAAAAAAGCATGAAACAAAACTTTACTAGGGTTGTTTTCACAGCTGATTATATAGTTATATTGTTTATATTATCTTATCTGTCCAGCAATAGCACCACAGTAAGTCAACATGGGGTCAGCAGCAGCAGAGTAAGTACCAGCATATGCAGAATATCCAGAGCAGGCACCACGAGGCATATTTGGTACCGCTCCTGGCATTGGCTGTGCCATTGTCACTGGCATTCCAGGCCTGTATAACTGCAATACTTTGGGAGAGAGGAAAGAAAAAAAAAAAAAAAAAAAAATCAGCATCTTCACCTTGATAGCCTGAAATACTTCAATTTTACAGCAAAAATATACCTTATGCATGATTAAGAAATACCTGTTGCACAGTTTATTTCAAAAAATAAATCAATTTCAGACTCAGTCCTACGACTGGATTTATTGTTAAATGACCTCCATTCAAAGGAGTTTTGACACTTGGTGACAAAACAGAATAGTACAACTCCAGAAACAGTTTCACATGCCTTTGACTGCATTACCAAGGAAGCTTTCCAAGAAAAAAAAAAAAAAAGAAAAAAGAAAAAAGAAAAAAAAAAGTTACCATTATACTGCTAGGTTTTGTTTTGCTTTGGCCAGGTGGGAGTGGAGGTGGTTTTGTTTTTAAACAGATACCTTAAGGGCATTTGTGATATTGTTTGCAGGACACTGTAGTCATTATTTTAGACACTAATAATTTTCTTTTTAAAACTGCAGTTCTGAACATTAAGTTCTAATCCTCTAATCTTCCCTGCATTTGCTATTGGATCAGTCTTTCCTTTTCAGTGTTAAGCTGCTTATTCAGTCACTTATCTATGCCAGGATTTCAAAGCACTTTCTTTTTATGCAGATACCACAACAGGTGGCCAGAGTTCCCTTCTTCAGGCTGAGCAGCTTACGTATTTTACCGTGCTGATATGTTACCCTTACTTACAACAGCAAAGTAAAGCTTAATATACCTATATTTAAACACGAGATGTTTTATGCAAGCTTTAAGTGACTAAGAAAAATAAAATACAATCACACAGTTGAAGTTTTCCAGATATAATAATGCAAGGCTTGTCACGCCACACAATCACCTGGGAGGAACATCGGAGTTACAGCAATCAAAAAGAAAGTGACAGAACACAAAACCACGGACTTGTAAAAGTAAACACTACACTGAACTAGTTAGATCAGCAAGTCTTTGGGAAAACAGGAAAAGAAAGAAGCATGGTTTTTGTCCCAAGTTGCCAGTGTTCCTCCTCAGCACAGCTGCAAATGGCTCCTGCAGATCACATACAAAAAAGTATCTTTTTTATATTGCAGAAGCAGTCTCAGATCTATAGTCCTGAAGGAAGCAAAGCCCAACAAGCCATCACTGCCACTAGTATCATCTGTGCCAGTTTTGTAACAAGAATAATTTTCAGCTATAGCACCACAAGGCAATTTTGAAGGAACAGAACAGCCTTTAGGATCCCCAAATACACAGTGTCAATATTTACAGATTTAATTTTAATTAACAATGACAAAGGAGAAGCACGCAAAGTCCGCTTTGCTCACGAGAACTAAGCAACAAGCCTCTGTAGTGACTGTATTTACACTGAGTAGCTAAACAATTCAGAAAAATATTTTCATCTCTTACGCAGCAACCGAAAGTCCTTGAGCAGCTTTCCTTTTGCTCAAGGACACATAATGCAAATAGCATCCCATTCTTACACATTTCTCCTTCTGCTCTAGGTATTGTAAGCGCTTTCACATTTTCCAATGACTACTGCTACTGTTTCCAGCTGTATCATCAGTCCGTCCTACAATGCTGTTGTTACAAAAGGCGGGGTAGCGTCCTTGACCACCGTCGCCCCACCACTGGGCACAAGAACCACCAAAGACGATGCAACTTTTTCTGCATAAGGGCCACGACCACCCCACAACGGTATTCCAGGATCCGGGCAGTAGGTGAGCAGCGGCCCCGGTCCCCCAGGGGCCCCTAACGCCGCCGGCCTTGGCTTTATTCAGCACAGGCCACCCGCTCTACCCACCGGCCGGGGCCCACTGACGGCGTGGGTCGTTCGGCTGCAGGCGCGCAACCGCCCGCCTCCCCTCAGGCGCCCCCGCCTCGGCTGCTCCGGCGGGTGAGCAGGCCGGTTCCGCAGCTAGCGCCGGGAGGACGCCCCTTCCACCGCAGCCCAGCCTGCCAGTACGCGCGGCAGAGAAGGGCGGCCGGCCCGGCCTCACCGGAACGGAACCTCACCAGGAGAGGAGGGCAGGGCAGGGCAGGGCAGGGCAGGGTGGCCCGGCCCGGCCCGGCCCGGCCCGGCCCGAAGGCAGGGCGCCACAGGGGCGGCACTCGCCCCTCCAAAGCCCGGGTCGGCGAAGAGCGAGCCGCACCGGCCGCAGCGCCGTCGCCCCGGCAACGCCGGACCGCCCCCTCCCCTGCTATTGGCCAGCCGCAACCCCGCCCACCGGCTGGGCCCGCGAGCCCAGAGCCGCCGCTGGGAGTGGGCGGAAGCGCGGGGTCGGCCGGGCGTTCCCGCCGCGCTGCCTGAGGCGGTTCCGTTGCCGGCGTCCCCTCCGGCGGCGGGCAGCTTCCTTCTGGTAGAAGAAATCCCTAAACGTGGCTCCTGGAGGCGCTGACGCAGCACCCGTGTTACTTCTGCCTGTGCTTCGGCCCTTGCGTCTGAGCCGCCTCCTCAGCTGTCCGCCCGGACTTCGACGGTGGGGGGCTGGGAGCTGGCACCGAGCAGCTTCTCTGCCTAGCCGCCCGGTGGGGGAGGCCCTCTGCTCCTCCCCTGCCCCTGTGAGTAACTTCAGTCGCATCTGAAAGGGACAAAGGCCTCAAAAATCACTGAGTTTATGAGGCGTGTAAGCATCCAGCTAGAAGCGAGGAACAGAGTCGGGGTATTTGCATCATCGATGGACAGAGTAGGAGCACAGCCATCATCTGTGCAACCTAGCAGTAGTCGGAATAACCAAGTAGCATTGATTTTTTTTTTCCCTCTGTAAGTCACGGGTATCCTTTTAATGTCTGCAGACTCTTAGAACGTGTAAGAGATCGTTGTGGTATAAATAGACGGGGCCTGATTTATGACTGCTACATATCCAACTTGGGAAATGAAGCAAACATACAACCAACCTATCTACACACTGCACCCAAGTAACTCCTCCAGGCTCCTGAGGCCTTACAAGAAAGACCGATGTGTCATCCAAATAAGGTGCTGAAAACAGAAGAAACAGTCGGGGGGGGGGGGGGGGGAAGCAG
>JAVKLA010000001.1:34512842-34551866 GCA_034782735.1 Sagittarius serpentarius
CCCCCCCCCCCCAAGCAGTGAGGCTTCCTTCAGAAATCTGCCAAAGGAAACTTACATAAAGCAATAATAAAAAAGTAATGACGAAATAAGAGTGAAACCTGAGATAAGCAGAAAGGCCAACAATGAAATGAAAGAAAAACTAAGTTCTTCTAGAAAAGAAGCCTCCAAGTGAAGGAAGCTCCAGTGAGAGCAGAATGCTGTAGCACATCTCAGCACGACCAGCAGCTGAGGGCACGATTTGAATTACAGGAAATTTTAGGCTGGGAAAGAACCAGATATCTGGCTTCCTTTTAAAAGCAAGGCATTAAATCAAGGGCCCTGTCAAACCAAGTCCTGTATATTCTGTTGAGGAAACTCCCACTACTCCTCTGGGCAATACATTCCAGTGTCTAATTGTTTTTACAATGGAGAATATTTTTTCTAATACCTGGACACAATTTCCGCTGAAGAAATGTGTTCCAATTGCCCTTTGTACTGTGCACCCCTGGGAAGAGGGATGCAACTTTTAGGAGTTGGAAGACTGTGGTTGGATCTCCCCTGAGCCGCCTTTTCTCTGTGCTGAATAAACCCAGTTCCTTCAAATACGCGTCAAGCTCTCCAATCCTGTAAGCATCGTGTTGGTCCTCCACTGGACCCTCTCCAGTTTTTCACTCTCTCCCTTGAACTGTCCAGGACTAAAACTGAACACAGTAATCCAGGTGCTCTCTGTTTGCTCTACCGTTTAGCTACAAAACCTGAAACTGAGTCAAGGATCTTTTGCCTTACCTCGGAATCACACTGGGGTTCCCTAAAACCCCATGGTGGAAACCAAGCCTGCTCCTGAAGCTTGGTGACATCTACCATATGGGTGAAACCACATCTCGGGGAGAGGCCGTTCCATCAATCTCAGACTATCCAACAAACTCCTCTAGGAAGTTTATCACATGCATCACAACCCCCTGCTCTGTATGCAAGGTGCAATTCTTCTAACAAAAAAAAGCACAAAAAAGTATCTCTTTAAGACGTACCCAAAGTAAACCATTACAATACAGCAGTCGGCTTTACTTCCCTGATGGCCTTTTGTGGGTCTGTGTTCTGCAAAAAAGGCTTATCCTGCTAATGACTGCGGACCGCTCCGAACACCTGGGGTTACCACCGCCACCGGAGCGCCTCCCGTCTCTGTGGGTGCACGCCTGGAAAAGCCACCAGCGCAGAAAACGCCGACACGCTAGTGACTGGCCCTAGAAACTCATGAGCTGGAAAGTGAAGGACACACTTCAGTTTGTTTGTTTGTTTGTTTGTAAACTCATCGTTCCTGTTAAAGGTTTCCTTCCAAATATTCAGGAGCAACACTGAGCCGCGTGCCCTCCCCTCCCGCTGCCGGGCGTGGCCCCCCCACCCCGCCCCAAGCCCCGGTGCCGCCGGGTCCCGGCAGGCCCCTGTCGTCACACGCCGAACTCGCAAACGAAACCGAAAGCGGCGCCGGGGCCGGGATAAAGCGGGGCGGCTCCAGGGGGCGCGGGGCCGGGCGCGACGGGGGACGCGCTGCTGGCAGACGCGGAGCCGAACCCCTCGGTCTCTCCCACCCCGCCGTGCCCACCGCCGGCGGCAGCAGCAGAGGCGCCCCCGAGTCGCGCGGGGGACCATGGCAGAGGATTCCCGAGAGGAGCGCTTCCTCTACATGATCTCCTGCTTCAGGCCGCGGCTGAAGCAGTTCATCCGGGTGCAGCCGGTGCTGGACCTGCTTCCCTCGCTGAGCGCGGAGGAGAGGGAGAAGGTGCGGGCGGCCGCCCTGCAGCGGGGCGAGGTGGAGGGGGCGGAGGAGCTGCTGCGGGCCGTGGAGCGGGGGCCCCGCGAGTGCGGCTGGTTCCACGAGTTCCTGCAGGCGCTGGAGCACGGCGGCTGCAGCCTGGCCGCCTGCTACGTGAACCCCAGCCTCAGCCAGCTGCCTTCGCCGGCCGAGGAGGCCGACCACGACCTCTGCGTGCACTTGGTGCAGCTGCTGCACAGCACGCTGGTGGATAGAATGCAGACCACGCAGGTGGCTGAGAAGTGCCTGCAGATGGGCATCTTCCGGGACGAGGACCTGGATCGGGTAAGTAGTCCTTCTGCCAGGCCGGGTGCCAGGCATTGCCACACCCAGGAGCTGTGGGGCTGATGGGAAGCCGCAACTAGAAATGGCCTTGTAAGTGCAAAAATGAAAGGGGAATACCCAAACTTGGGGGAAAAGAGAAATGGTGCTCCAGGTAAGCCAAGGAAGACTGTTGGCAGTGGGCCAGCAGGTGGGATGCCAGATAACAACCAGGGAAAGAAAAATGCCATCAACAGGGGGTTGGACTAAGCCAGTGTCTAAGTTGGAAGGAATATGGCTGCCTTTACTGTTACTTACCATTTTGCCACAGACCTTAGGCTGTGAAGATCATTAAGTGTCTTCTGGCCCCTGAACCATACGAGGAAGTAGTGGTGGCCTGTAGAGTCCTAGAGAATACTTGGGTTAAAATAAAGCAAGACCTTCCCTTCCGTTTTTTGCCATAGGATACTAAGGAATATCATACTAGACAGTGAAGCTGAGCAGAAATACCAGTTTGACAAGAAAGAGCAAGTGTTAACCTTTGAAAACATTTGCCAGTGTTCACTCCGTTTGGCTAAGAATGACTTGCCTGGACTAGTGTGAAACTTATTTGGAACCCAAAAAAATGGATACCCTGAAATAGTGTTAGAAGAAGAAATTAAAATAATATTTGCCATAGCAATACTGGGAAAACTGGCAAACTAACGGTGGAACTACATCATATTTGCACTCTGAGCTTTTACATCCACTTTTTAGGTAGTTTAATGCTCCACCTCAGGTAAATGACACTCTTATATGTAATTTCATTTGGTGACTGTCAGGTAAAGGCCAGCTGCACCCTAGTGGATGGGGAGCCGAGCATGGTAACACAGCAGGCAGAGGCAGCGACCTTTCAGGAGGTTACCGGCACCATTTCCTGGTAATAGGTCTATATGTTCCCCTGGGTCATCTTTTTGCTGCTGGTATTTGCATTAAGCCCTTCATTACTCTTCACAATCCCGCTAGTTTCAACTGCAGTGGCACTCAGGCTTTCTTAATGCACTTCTATATTCCTTTCTGTTTACCTCTCCTTACTCCCACTTCCCGTGCACTTCCTTTTAGTGTTCAATCGCAGTCAGGGGTTCCCACTGCTATGTCTGCCCATTTTCTTGCGTATCAAGATGGGTGATTGTTGAGCCACAAGAAAATTGCCCTTGAGGACTGAACATGTGTCTCAGGCTGCTTTGCTTTTGGGATGGTCATTCTGTTCCTCGTGTGATCACATGTCAAGTTCTGCTCATGACAGCCTTGGGATGCTTTTTCATAGCTTCTTTCAGGGCAATAGCCACTTTCTAGAGGTTTAGCTGTTGTATCTTTAAGTGGGAATTGAGATCATGAAGCCAGAGTTTATAAGAAGGGGAATGTTCCGTTTTATGTATGAGGTCATGTTACAGATTAAGTCTGAGCTCTGGTAAGCTGTATGACATCACTTCTCCTTAATCAAGGTTGGCTGTTCCTAAACCAGTGTGAACACCTATTATTATTCCACAAGAATGATAATTATTACATAGTGATTATTATTATAACCATTGTCCAGTACTACCAGTCTTTCCAATTAAATTTCAGGTCTCCTAAGTTTTATATATCCTACCCGAAACCATATGGGATAAACATGAGGTTGGACAAAACTGCAGTGAGTCTCTTCTGATGAGTCGCAGGCCCACATTGTATCTTTAAGTATGTTCTAATGATGACAGGGAAATGCTTTTGTACCTATACTATTCTGACTAACTTCCCTGAACCATTTCCAAAGTCTGTCTCAGGATTGCTTTTTTTTTTTTATTTTCACCAGATCCAGACTGTTACTGACAATCGCGGGAACAGAGATGGTGCAAGAGAGCTACTGAGCAGAATAGTACAGAAGAAAGATTGGTTCTCTCCTTTTTTGGTTGCTCTGCGTGAAACCCAACATGGAGGCCTTGCAGATGATTTAAGCGGAAATACAGGAGGTAATCATCTTATTTCACTAGTTCTATTGTGTGGGGTTTTAATGTCTCTTTTTTTGTGCTGTTACTTAGGAAACAATGCAGGGTTCCCACTGTATTGATTTCACTGTGACACTGAGACTAATGCTTTCACTTATCTGAGGATTTCAAAATCAAGTTATTTAACAGCTAATCTTAAACACTAAAAATCCTTATTAAGCAATATCAGAATTACAGTAATATGTATATAGTTGTAATTAAACTGAATCCTTATCTTTTATAACCCATTGGTTTTCAGTGTGATGTTTTTATAATAATTCATAAAAAATATTCTGAAGCTTAATTTGAACAAACAAAACAAAACCTTTTCCGCATTTCTTCTTCAACCCAAGGGTTAGTGTTTCCTTTATAGAATGGTTTACAAATATATGCAGCATTTTAAAGTACAGTGCAGTATGTATCCTTGGGGATAAGACATTCATAAGTCTCAAGATATTGCATACAATTTACTATAAATAATAGAATAAACTAGTAAAGAGATTATTTACAGAAATGAAACTAAAAGAGCTATAGCTTTTCGGCTGCTACTTTTAATTCTTATACAATGATTATGATATTGTAAAATTATCCTAGTGCTCCCCTGGATTCTAAAATACGAAAAAGGATGCAGTCCCCAAATACTCTATCCCTCATTTTTTTACTGGGCTCCACATATGTTTTATAAGATTTTTGAAACAAAAGTTTTTTAAGAGATTTCCCATTTAGCAGCTTCAGCCTCCTCGCTTGAGGAGCTCAGCAGAACTATGTCTCTGTACTTTTAGTTGCTGCATATGGGACAATGCATTAAGACTGGGATAAGAGGGGCATGAAGGTGTCTCTTCCAGTTGAGGACAGGAATCAACCTGTCTTCTGCCAGACACGGATAAGCAGCTGCCATATTTGAGTGTGCAGTTCAAAGATGGCTGAGTGTTCCAGTCTGCAGGACAAGACCAACAAAGTTAGAGCCTCAGAAGATAGTTCTGAGCGAAAGTCAGATGCTGGGAATAGCTCAGCTACTGTGATCCTAATTTTCACTTTGCGTTGCAGCTTTGTCAGGCTTAAATTCTTGTCTTCGTTACTTTGCTATCAGTAAGGTAAACAAAGTAATAAATACTTTGCAAATATGCAAACTATTAACATTTTTTCATATTTTTATTTTCAATTTTTTTCAAACTTTGCATTTCTGAATTTTCAGTATAGTGCAGACTATATAGGGTAAAACTTAAGTTTAATTCAGTTGTTTGATGCAATACTGAATGAATACATTTATTCCACAGTTTCTCAGTAATCTTGGGCAATGCAGGCCCTAAAAGAAACTGTACAGATTAATACTTAAAGCGTGTATTATGTTGCTCTTACTAGAGGACAAGAAATTTCCATGTGCACAGTCCTGTATGTGTGTAGATATGTAAAGTGTATGATTGCTGTAGCATCCACTGATACAAGGTCATAGACAGGAAACACTAAGAACAGGTTCATTGGGTATCTGTGGTACCCAATGGAAGGAGAAGAGTGGTGCTACATTTTATTACTCCAGGTTAATCCTTAATGATTTGTTACAGTAAAATACATTGTTATTAGCAGACGCCTACACACAGAAATTGAAAACTATAAAAAATAAATCTTGAAATAAATTAAATCTATTAATTTCTTTAAATTTAATTTCTAATTGTGGAGTAATTGAGTTCCAAATCTGGAAAACTCTGGAACGCAGTCTTACGCAGGTTTTTTTATAAGTTGTTTATAATTTATTGAACAGCATTTTTTGTCTTTGGAGCATGCCTAGTTCTGCATGAGTCTAATAAAAATAAAAGAATAGAGAAGTCAAAGGGAAATGTTTTCCAGCTTTGAAATAGGACAAAGAAGTGGAAGTAGGGAAAACATCTTGTGAAAGCTCTCTCAGGTGTTCTGTTTTATGGGCAAGCTTTGTAGTCCTGCTGTAAGGTACATCCATTTATGAGCTTACAGGACCAATGGAATTGAGAAGGTGGGAAATGTGGTCTGGTCCACAAATTGCATATTCAGATCTTTATACTGACTGCAAATATTTGAGATTTATGACCAACAACTTTCTTAATAAATATTTATAAAAACATCAAAATTCCAAACTCTAATGTTTAAGTCAAGACTGAGACCACATGTTATGCCATTACGTGCATGATGAATACAGGTTAATTCTATGTTTTCTGTGCTCCACACTAAAAGAAATGAAATGTTTTATAGTGCCTTGGAATTCATATTTATTTTCTAGGAACAGAGAATACACAAAATGGGATGAAGAACAGTACAAACAAAGAAACAGAAGTTATAAGCCAACCAAGATATGCCATAATGGAGGATTTGAAACAGCAAGAAAATGCGAATGATAGTTTCAGCAGTGAGAACTGTGTATTGGAAACTTCTACTGGAAACAGTTCTGTAGTTTCGGGTATGTCCAGTAGCTGGTATTTAGTGCTGGTACCAGTTAAACTTTAGTAACTGCAAGTAACTGAGAGAATGTTCTTGGTGCATTAGCTCCCATCTTGCTCAAATTCAGGAGCATATGGTACTGTTGAGGTGAAGGGAGTGCATGGAAAAAGTAAATATCGAGTAAATCAAGAGGAATGTTTCTGTAGCACTATAACTGCAGCTGTAGTAAGTACTTCTTTCTAGAAGGCTGGTAATTCTGTATTGGGAAACATTTTTGGTTTTGTAAGTCCTTTAGTGATGTTCAACAACTGAATTTTCTGTTTATTTTAAGGATTTATATTTAGAGAGCATCAAACAACCTTTGTCACATCACATACTCAGAAGTACATCTTTTAGTACAAATTTTTAGAAATTATTGTGGCCTACTCGTATGGATCCACTTTTCAAAACGTGCCTTGGGAGCTGATCACAAGCAACAGCAATTACCAGCAACAATTCCCAGACATAGCTGGGAACCAATGATTCAAACATATGCTGTATGGTTAAGGAACCATTCATACGTGTTACAAGTTCAGATGGAGCTCAAACAATAGTTACAACTGAGATAAATCCTGCCTGAAATTATTTTAGTGGGCTTTCTCAGCCAAAGGAGTAAGACAGCTAAGGCTGCTCTTTTTTTATCAAACACGAATAAATAAAAAAAAATTTGGCTCTGAAAACTGCAGCCTTTCAGTGTGCAACAGTAATAGCCTGTTTCTCATTTAGCATGATATTAACAGCATATCGCAGTGTTTTGTAGCAAGTAGTGAATTATTAACTACAGCAAAAATATCAACTTGATTTTCCTGGATTAGAACATAATTTGGCAGTATAAAGAAGAGGTGCCAAATATTTAATGATGATTCCGAATGGATCAGACTGAGTTATCATCATTCTTAGGATGCTTTCAGGGCAAGGCTAAGGCTCTTACTTGTAGCCTTGAGGGTACAATTGAGGGTAGGTTTTCATTGCTGTTAGCCTGATCTTTTACCTGACTCTTGTCAGGTTGAGGGGTACAGGTAACTAGATCTATTCGCTATTAACTAGCCTGCCACAAGCTATTTCTAGCCTGAAAACTATGATCTCCTCAGCACTGAACGGTACTGAAATTAATAGATGGGGTCTTAGCAGTTTGTGCAGTTGAGTGGATCTGTTCAGTGAAACGGTGCAAAGGGTGTACATACCACATGAATTTTGGCAGTTTGGTTCATAACAACTTCAGTCTGGTGTGGACTGTATGCCTGCAAGTTGCTGGAACACAACTCATTTGGTTTCAGCTGACAGGAGTTCATTTCTTCTGATCCAAACCAGCTCTGTCATATGAACCAAAGTATTTTAAGTGGGGACAATTGACAGATTCACTGTAAACATGCACTTCTGAGTTGAGCTAAATGGGCAGTGTATATGCAACATAGCAAGGGCTGCCAGGAGACAGTGCTGCATGAAGGTAGCTGTAGAGGAACTGGCTCACATTCAGCCATCTTGAAGTGCAGTAAGCTTTGATCTCTGCACTTGCACACACAGACTTAACCTCGCTCAAGTCTTTTTCCATTTCCACCCTTTCTCATGATCTTCTAAGACTTATTTTTAGACTAGGCAGCTGAAAATACAACTGGAACCTAGATTCTACTTTCAAGTAGGCTGGGAACCTACCTAATTTTCAGTTTGATGCTGTCAAGTGTTGTCAGTTTTGCCATACATTCCCACCATTCCTTCATGTATTGAGAAGGACAAATTTCAAGGAGAAACAAGCTTTTTCAAGTCCCTTGAAATTACTGCAATTTGCATTGTATCTAAAGCCTTTTCTGACCCTTTTATTGGAGTAGCTGAGACAGAGGGAGTCAGAAGGTATGAGGGCAGTAGGGTCATAAAGACAAAGTAGAAATAGATTATTTAGCATAAGAGAAAACTAGAGAGAAATCGTGCATGCAAAAACACGGATAAGAAACTGCAGACACAAAAATCAACAAAAAAAGCCATAAGTTTGCAGGGTCAGAAATGAAACACTTGGATTAAGGCTACAGTTACCTGT
The DNA here is from genome assembly GCA_034782735.1 of Sagittarius serpentarius. Lineage (NCBI taxonomy): Eukaryota > Metazoa > Chordata > Aves > Accipitriformes > Sagittariidae > Sagittarius > Sagittarius serpentarius. The sequence goes on from JAVKLA010000001.1 coordinate 34,521,376, forward strand.
ATAAACAATTTAAATAAATAGCAGTTCTGTTTTTCAAGGCCTGTTTCATAAAAAAAAAAAAGTTGATTGGAACAAATAATTACACTGTAATTAACTGGAGATTTCAGTAATGTTTTACAAAATGTCCTTTAATGCTTTAGATTAGAAAAAACACTGATTAATTTGAAAGCAGGACCAGTTTTAATACCCTGTTTATATTTTGGTCTTTCATTTCTATTTTCTGATGTTTGAAACTTATTTTATGACATAATGTAGCACAGGACAGGAAAGACTTTTTCAATTAATATTGCATAGATCAATTTTTTTTCATTGCATTCCATTGTGTTTATACTTACTAGTCAGTGCAAAGTGACTGAAAATCTGTGGAATATGCTTCATTACAACATGCAAGTAGCACTGTAAGGAAAGTCTAGTGAAAGTGGTGAAAACAGCTGTTAGAATATCAGCTCTTTTATCTTCATTGTTTTGGAAAGGCTTACTGTTTTTATTTTATTTTAAAATAATTCAAGAAAGTTGACACAGTTGAAAAAGGAGAACATTATTCACCTTTCATTTGGAAGATGAGTATTTTGCATTTCACTTCACCACTGACATTTTCTGTTGATAGATTATTTTGTAATGCATGCTGCACACTGTAATTCAGATAATTATGTACAAAACACTTTGTGAATACATATTCTCTGCTGCATATACATCTTTCAGTAGGCCATTTTAGATGGGAGACCATGTGGAATGGATACATAGAATTTTAATTTTGTCCTCTCTTTCCTATCCGCATGGATTCCTAGAAAGTGAAAACAAGACATAGCAGTGTCATCTTCATAGCTGGAATTCCCACTAATGCTACTTAATACTTTGTCACAGGTCTTTGAACACAGATTATAACTGGTGAGGTTTTCTTCTTTTTTCAGCACAATGTTGTCTTTTAATGTGTTATTAAATGCATGCTATTATATAATAGTAGGGAAATTTTATATAAGTCAGGCTTCTGCTATGAATATATTTTTTAAGTGCCTTTCTGTTGATTGCATTGATTTCTAGGAGACTAGGCTTTTAATTTAGGCACTTAAGGTCTTTAATGCCCTTGCCCATCGTAATACTTCCTACAGATGGTGGTGATTCATAGTTGGATCAAAATTTGAGGTCTGTATGGAAGAAATGATGAAAACTGTAGGACAGCAAGACAGATGTTTGCATCACTTTTCATGGTTATGTTGGAAAAACTAAAAATAATACCTGGCTCCTAGTGGTAGCTAAGGTGGCTTCATTTCAGTTGTCTGTATTACACTCATTGTGTGAAATAGAGTTTTGTTTCTATTATTCATTCACCTTTCAAGGAGAGCAAAACTTGCATAAAGGAAAGTCAAAGCTTCATATTTTTACTGAATGCAGTCTAGGTTTAATTTCCACCTCACTTACCAAGATTTTGTAGTGTGTATTTCAGGAGTACCATTCTGAGACGCTACAACTTCCCTTCAGTTCTAAACTCTCATTCACAGCATCTATTTTGCTTTATGAATCATTTGTTGGGGCAACTTGGATATGGACCATAGTGGGATACTCACTGGAGAAAAGTTTGAAAAACTTGATAGGACACAAGTTCACTAGCTAATTAAGCAAAACGTAGGTCAATGCTATTATTCTGACTGATTTCTTATGCACACTATGAGCTCAGTTGCAGAGTGCTGCAGGTAAGCTGACAGTCCAGGTTGAGGCTGTTAGCAGCAGACTTTTCCAGAAGAACTGTGTATCTGTTTAGATATTAAAAGGACTGAGTTTTGCAAAATCTACCTATATACATTACACTTGTGACTGTAAAAAAAGTCAGTGTAATACATTGATTGCCCAGCAGAGGGAGAGCTTAACGTGGGAATATATACAGTAAACTTGATAGATTTCTGTGGCAGGGTCCAAGTCTTCTATTGGGTGTAACGGGATTGTCAGTCTCTGCTTTTACTTGCAAACAGTTTAGAAGATTTAATAATTCCTCTCTGCTTTTATTTACCTGGGAACTATGGTTTACTCTTTTCATGTTACATGAAGAAATCCTTTTATTTAAAAAAAAAAAAAATCACAGTTCTGGTTTTGATTTTCTTCTACTACAGATATAACTTACATGGCTTACAGGGAGTAAAAGAGAATGTCTTCAGTTTGCCAGCAGCGCTGTGTAGACCAACCTGTTTTTCTTTCTTTTTTTCTTTGGCTCTTCACCCCTCTGAAAAGATACAGTAAAATAGGACTAGAGGGGATCATGCAGGCAGTCATGTCTGGACCCTTGCTTTCAAGCAAACAGAGCATAGGTGCCTGACAACAATAAGTCATGACCCACATTGCCTTACCTCTGCCATGTTTTGGATTTTCATCTTCCACTCCATGTTTTCTCCCTTAAGAAAATGAATTACATTATTCACAGTTTTTTCTTTACCTAAGAAGTTTAATAAAGGAAATTGTACCTCAGCCATCCCTGCCAGAATTTGTCTAGCCTATTTTAAGAACTTAGGGAGAGAGAAAACAATATGCTTTTGTTATTTATATTTGTATAGCAAATATACTATATTACATTTGTTTGTGCTTTTCATTTAGAATCAGATGTGTCCATAGGAGATAGAAGTGTCAGTAACTTAAATGAAAACCTAGGACAGAGCTGCACAACCAGTGATTCAGGTATGTTTCCCTTCTGTTATTTAGTAATTGCAGAATAACCTCTGGAGGGTAAGTACTCTGTGAATGGGCTAGAACAAAAATCAGTGGAAGGCTTTCACAGTGAACTCTAGTTCGCAGGATATAGATGCCGGAGTTCCTCTTATTTTGTTGGAAAACAGATGCCATTTTTATAAGTCTGAACTTAAGTCCCAGCCCCAAATTGTGCCTGGCCCGTGCATAGGGTGAGAGGGAGTAGGACATGCTTTAGAGTCATCTAAGGGTGAGGAGAAGCATTTCCAGGGTACCTGCAGAACAGTAATGAAGTTCCACTTTGGACCTAAGTAATTTAGTAGCCCTGTTTGTAAAAGCAACCCAATCAATGGAGGTTACTATCTGAAGACCTTTGCAAATCTCACTTTTAAACACATGTGCAAGTTCTGAATATAGTTTTAAACTAAATATTGGACTGTGTTTACATAATACTTTGCAGACAGATATGAACTTCCTACGTATATACTCTGAGCCCAATTAAACACTGTTGTTGTAAAAGACATCCTATTTTTTTTACTACTTTTTTTTAATCTTAGACTTGAGGCAGAACGAATTTGCAGCTGTCCGCCATGGTGAACAGCCTGTGTTTACCTACACAGAATTCAAGAGGAACCAGTTACCTTTTGGAATCCAGCCTTTATATTTGTACTGGAACTGTGTCTTGGGCAAGGGCTAGAAACATTATGGGTACCTTTCAGGCCAGCTCTGCCTAATAAAGCTAGTATTAGATCAGTAAAGTCAATGTAAATGTTACATATCATATGCCTGCAAAGTGTTTACTATAAATGCTTTTAAAATAGTTTCAAGCTTTTTAAATATTAAAATCCATATATTTTTTAAGTACACAGAAAATTCAGGATATCACAGATCTAAATTGCTACCCTATAGCTAGGATTTTAGTCTATTTATTGCTAACTCTGAAGAATATACTTTGCACTGCTGCATCAACTGAGGTGACTCATCAGTCACATTGTATTTTTTTCCTCACTGTGTCACATGAAATGTCTGGGCACAGAAACTTCTCTGTTCTGTGGACAGTCACATTATATCAGTTGGTGAGGCTGATACAGGCTGCTGGTATGTGGCAGCACATAAATATATATGGCTTGATCCTTCAAGATTCCTGAAAAACTTCCCATTAAGTAAATTGGGCATTGGCTATGTCCAGTAGTCCAGCAGAAAAAAATAAATCACTACAGTTATGTGAATAATGCAGAATAGGTTTTTTCTTCCCAATGTTTACTTGTTACATGTTCTGTTTTCATGTGGGCTTTGAAGATAAGAAGTTAAAATGTTTTAAAAAACATTCATGCTTTTTAATCATGCCTAGTAAACTCAGTGAGAGCAACTATGAGAAAAAAGCTAAAGAAATACAGATGGCCTTTGTGATGATTTTGGACTTTATAATTTGAAGTTTTACAATAAGGCTGTTGTATTAACAGAAATGTTTGGATTGTGTCTTAATGCACTGACATGGTTTGGATTTTAATGCAAAGAATCACGTGGATTTAGTCGCAGTTTTCTGTGCAAGGATCATTTTACATTTAAGAAAAATGGTGGAATTAGGACAACAGAAGAATAATTATCACGTTTCTTTTAGCCCAGAGCAGCAACTCATGTGAGCCTTGTACGAAGGCAGACAACTTCCCTAAAGTTATACTGTGCACGATGAAAATTCTTTAATGGAATCATATCCTGTGAAAAGATTCCTGTATTAGCCTTTATCTAAACAGGGGCTGAGGAAGGTAGGAGAGAGCGAAGCTAAATATTTTTTAGGCCTGAACAGTTAATTGAGGACGTTAGGGAACTGAAATTTAACCAAACAGATGGGTGATAAAGTGCTCGTTTCAATATGATTGAACTATTGAATTTAGCCAACCAGAAAGCAAACAACGTTCTTCCTCAAAAGAGAGTAGTGGAAGTCAGATAAGTAACAGCAAGTAATCTGGTGTGAATTTCCCTGTGATCCAGGTAGTACTGCACTCACACTAAAACGCAAAACAAGCAAAAAACACTTAAGAATGGCATTTGAATGTTTCCATCAGCAGTATTTTATCAAGCTTCATTACTTTTTGTTAGTTTAATTTTATTTAATGGAATCAGGGATACTAGAAAAATACACTTATTTTGTGTGTAATGTATCAGTGATAATAAAATCCTCATGATTCTTCGTTCAATGATATCATCAGGAAATAAAACTATTGGGGGGTTTTTCCCTCATTTTTAGTCTAGTAGAAAGAATTTGTGCCTTTTCTTCACAGAGGACAGTTAACGCTTGGAGGGTGATTTAAACATATCTGTAGGAAAAAGAAAAGCCCCAAATTCCATTGAAATAAATCCTTCTGATATTAATATATATAATTTCTGACTTCCTAAATACATGTAAACTCAAGAGACTTGATTGCTTTTCTTACTGTGAAATAATGCAACAGCATTTTTCCACTTTAACTTTTGAATGTTGTTTGTTTCAGCTGTGAGCCATAGATCTGAACTCTCCGCCACTGCATTTTATATGATAGATGGAAGGTTTTGGCCTTCAGGTGGCAAATGGATATGGCTTTTTAGCGAACAGCTCGATTGCATTATGTATGAGTCAATCTGGAAGCAGCGCAGTCTAGTATGAATAGGTGTGATACCTTCTGCAGTTAGCTCTATCTTGTATGGGCAATTGCATTTTCTTATCTATTTGATCTTTATACTTTATAACTCCCGTCATCTTTTTTAAGTGGTCCCTATCTCTTTTTCTTTCTATGGCTCCATCCTTTTTTCCATCCTTTGGGAAGTATTTAAAACGATAGCTCACTTCCAACCAAATAAATTTCAGTACTGATGAATGAGAATGTCACCTAAGATTGGCTAGATTATAAATACTGCAGCTCTGAACATAACCTTTGTTGGTCCCAGTGCCACTGAACTGAACTCTTACATAGTAATAGTCATGTCAACATAGATGGGTGAAGACATACTGTGGCTTACTCCATCTACCCTGGTTGGTGACTGGATGTAAACAGTTCTGATCCAGAGTTGCACAGGTTCACAGAGCAGCATTGCCTGTGCTGATATGCCCTGTTTTTATTTATTCAGAAGATGCTTCTGATAGTAAATGAATATTTTTCCCTTTGACATTTGTTCAATATTCTGATAAATGTTCTATGCCTCCTGTTTGATATTTATATTTCTTTGTACCCTTAGATGAAGATGAAATGGAGGGCAGAGCTTCACCTGAGCCAGATCTGATCCTGAGAGACTACCAGATGGAGGTTGCAAAGCCAGCACTGAATGGGGAGAATATTATAATATGTCTCCCTACAGGCAGTGGTAAAACCAGAGTGGCTGTTTACATTACCAAAGATCATTTGGATAAGAAGAAAAGAGCATCGGAGCCTGGAAAAGTTATAGTACTTGTTAATAAGGTACGTTGGTCCATTTTTTTAAAAAACAGTATTTTTCAAACCTCATGCACTGTTGATACAGAACTTGTAAAATGAATATAAACACATTTCTCAGCTTCTCCAGATGTAGCTGTGTTTAAAGGCATACAGCTCTAGACTGTCATATCTGTTGCACCATCATCATGGTGCAAGCATGAATGACTTTAATTTACAGCAATGCAAGTGCAAATTTATATGTTCCCTAATAACCACATTATTGGGAAAAGTGAATTTCTTGTTAAAATGAGTAGAACTAAAATCATATTTTAAAAAATAAAACAAATTTTCACATTCTGTGTTTGGATTTGGTAATGAAGGCCACCTAATGAGTCTCACAGTAGTTAGGGAATATTCTGTCAGATTTTCTCATAATTGCTGTAATTTTTACAGTTAAATTTAGCACATATAAAGTAATCTTCTATTGTAATATTACAATATAGAAATACATTTTAAGAATTTTATTAAAATAATAGAAGATATCCATATCCTCCTATAAGAATAAAATTGACAGTATGTTATAAGCTCAGTTAAAGAGCCAGAACATGCATGATTTGTTCATTCTTTCTAAGGCCCATTTAAGCCAAAGTTCTTGGGACAAAAAGGTTTCGTAGGAGCTGTTGGAAGGGAGGGGTTGGTTTAGGGATTTTTAATGCTTGGTTTTGTTTTTTGTTTGGTGGAGGTTTTTTTAATCCTACCCTGCAGTGAATAAGGGGATGTTTGCTTTTTTGAAGGGTTATATTTTGTGCAAGGTGTATGTTCACCTAAAAACATTTCTGGCAAATAGGCATGTATTTTTAATCCTATGTATGTTCTGGTTTAAATTCTTTGGAAACTTTCATTCAGGTACCATTGGTAGAACAACATTTACGAAAGGAGTTTAATCCATTCCTGAAGCACTGGTATCAGGTTATTGGTTTAAGTGGCGATTCTCAGCTGAAAATCTCATTTCCTGAAGTTGTCAGAAGAAATGATGTTATCATCAGTACAGCGCAGATCCTTGAGAATTCACTGTTAAATGCAGCCAAAGAAGATGAAGAAGGTGTCCAGTTATCAGGCAAGTTTTTAATTCTGAAGTTTTTACAGAAGGGCTAAAAGTATGTGTCTTCTGGAAAACTGCAGAGTAAAAATGTGTCACATTGAGTAGTTAACATTTTTTCAGTTGATTGGTTTTATAAATGCAAGCTGAGACTCAAAACCAGATCTTAGTTAATGAGCATGCAGTTTTTTCAACCAAATTAGACTCTTGCCATTAATTTGTATTAAATATTTGCTATGCTTGCTATTTTATCTGGCTCAAGGACAACTTCATGCAAATGCAGCTGTATTGGTTCCACTTTCCAAGCTTGGTAGAGCCATAAACAGGGTAAGAAAAAAATCATAACTCAGATGTAGTTGGTAGTTTGAGAAATACAATGGAACACAAGATAAAAGCCAGTCTGTTATAGAAGCTGTATTCTTTAAACTCTTACAGTTTTGCTAACATACAGAGATACGGTTACTTGTAACTGTCTCTCTCTGAGGTTGGCAGATATAATGGTCTCCTACAACAGATGAAGTTGGAGAAAACAAAAGATACAAGATGAGATGAAGTATAATTGTTTGCCTAGAATACTAAAGTGCCAGATGTCTATGGGGGATCAGAAAGGAAATAGAATTATCTGCTAGTGACGTACAAATAATGGAACAGCCCATGACTTCAGCTCCAGGATTTGGGCTGCAGTGACCCTTTTCTGTGAGATGTTAACTTCTCCGTCTATCTGCATGCAGTCAACTCTTTTTTAGATGGGGGATGATGTAGCTGAGGGGAGAGCTATGATATTCAAAATAATGGACCTGAGGTAGAAGTAGTACTTGTCTGGGTGTTACAGAGAAACCTGAGGGGTCAGTCTGTGTCTATCAGTGCCTAGTGCTGACTGGAGTGATGCTTGATCCAAGCTAACTCCTGCAGAGCCACTTGGGTACTTCAGAATTGCTTCCCGTCCTTCAGAATGCCTTTTTATTAACCTAGGCAGAGTACCTGAGATTTTCTGATACTTATTTCCTTTCCACTGCACCTAAGTTAATAAACCTTCCCAAATCTGAATCATTTGGGAATGCCATATAGAGGCACCTGAACATTTCTACAGGAACTGCTGACCTGATTAAAGCTGGGCCAAGTCCCAACTAGCTTGTGTAATGAAGTGGTTTTTTGATGGGTTTCACACCTTGCAAAGTTTCCTTTATAAGGAACTATATTTTTTCCAGAACTGAGGTGGCCCTGCAAACAGGGCTGTGTTTCCTTGCTGTTACACCTGTGCTAGTCAGTTCAGCTGGACCAAAACCAAGCAAGCCTGAACAGAGCCAGCTCCATTTTTACGGCTATGATTTGGTTAACTTGCAGTCTGTATAAATGATCCTAATTACTTATAAGTTTTTAATTCCTAATTTCTGTTCATGCATTTTTCATCTGTTTCCACAGAGGTCTGCATTACACGTCACATGGGATTCCAGCCTCAGTGAAATGGAGGGGATTCTCTTAATTGCATTTTACTAAATGTTTACCCTCTTCACCAAGGGCCGAAGTCACTGTGTGGACTTTCTAAAAGCTGTGTATCACTTCCTTAGTAGAAGCATATCTCTTCTGGTGGGTTAGGTTCTTCCTGAGTAATGATAGGAATCTGTATTACAGAAATGATGGTCAAAATCAAAGGGAGTAATTTCATGCTGGCAAAATAACTGAGAAACTGCCAGCAGTGCATCTGAAGTCTTGCAATGCGTAGAAATCTTAGAAATAAATAGAAATTTAGGTTTGAAACTACATCAGTCCAAACTGGCTTCCTGAACCACTTGTGTAAAGACGAACAGATTTCCCCAGTGACATGGAGCAGGGTTTGCTTTCCTAGCAGTAGGCTTTGGTTTAGCCTTTAAATAAAATTTCCCTTGTTCAGTCTCCACCTTTCTTTAGGTTCTTCAAAGACAAAGGTACATGATATATTCTCAGGCAGAAAGGCCAACTGAGAATATTCTAGCTCTCTGTTTGTTTCCAACTTCTGCTGCTGGTTCTTGCAAACTCATTTGTAGTGATACAACAATTTGAGTCACTAATGTGTAAACAAGACTATGCAAATTCTCCAGATTAAAAAAGAAAAAGAAAGAAAAAAGAGTTTAACCCTGATCATTTCAGTAACCTGCTTTACAGCCATTTCCGCAAACATTTGTCCAATTACAGGAAACAATGTCAAATTAGAGTGTTACTGGCCAGCTCCAGGAAGAGCAGGAGCTCCATAAACCAGTTTTGCTGTTAGAGAAACAAAGAAATGTTCATGAGTGTTTCAATTCAGAAGCTTGAAGTGTATGTCACTGGCTGCATATGCAGGTAGATTAAAGAGATGTCTTCTATGTTTGCAGGAAATTTAAACGAAACAAAAAATAATCTTGATTTTCTTTGTCATGTAGTACTTGTTGCATGTAAATATGATCTGACTAAAAAGCACACAATACCTGTCTCAATCTTCATCAGTTTCCTCCATTACAAAACAGAGATGATTGGTAGTGCTCCCACCATCTGTTTGTTCTTGCCAATAACACATCCATAAAGTAATACAGATCTTTTAATTGGACAGGAATAGGGAGGAAATCTCTGTGTTGCTATAAAATGGAAGCATATTTTGATCAGAACAGGCCTTTCTAGAATGTCTGAAAGGCTTCTAACATTTTCTGTATCTTCTCATAAACCAACAGTATGTAGTTTGTCCGATACAGTTATGGATATAGAAGGACTGAGTTAAACTGTGGTATGTTCTTGCCACTGCTTATTAAAAATACCTCTCTGAAATTCTTTAGATCAGATTGGTTTTGCAAAAATATAAAAGCTTTTTACATTACATGAAATGTAAAACCACTTGAGACATCAAGACTGCATCAAAGATTGCTGAATCCATTAAATGTATATAGCTTTCATCCACGCCTTCCTCCAGCACTACAAATTTCCTAATATGTTAACGCTGAAACAAACTGACAGGTTCTCTTCAACAGTGTCCTTACCTGTAAGAAGATTTAGTCACACAAATTTTACAGTTGAAAGAAAATTAATCATTTGGGGGGGGGCTTTTTTTTTTTTTTTCCCCAGATTTTTCACTAATCATTATCGATGAGTGTCATCACACCCAAAAGGAAGGTGTCTACAACAATATAATGCGACGTTACTTAAAAGAAAAGATGAAGAACAGGAAGCTGGCAAAAGAAAACAAACCACTGATCCCACAGCCTCAGATTCTGGGACTTACAGCCTCACCTGGTGTAGGAGGAGCAAAGTCCTACTCAAAAGCTGAAGAACATATTCTGAAAGTAAATAGCCCTCACGCTTGCAAACCATCAAAGGGATATTGTCTTGTTTGCATAAAACTTTTAAAGTCTGTGTTAGGCTCCAGATATATATAACCGAATATATAACCTGATTTCTTTTTTTCATGTGTACATTGGAGTTCAGCTCACAGCCATTCAGCAAATTGACCCACTACAAATTAATGGAAATCCATGTACAAATCAAGGTTACTTTACAGGGAAGTAGGGTTACTGAAAAGGGAATTAAACAAATTGCCTCACTTGAAAAAAATTCTCAAGATCAGAGGCAAAAAATCCACAAAATAGTGAGGTTTTATAGTTAATAAAAATCTTTTTTTTCCATTTGTGGATTAGAATTTACTGTGTATTCCTAAATCCTAGAGACATCACAGTATTTTATGTCTCTATTTCTAGAGTGACTAAGCTGGGCTTTTGTGTGGATCCAAGAAAGTGAAAAACAAAGTTGAATACTTAAACAAGCAGAAACCACTTGTGAGATACAGGTAGCATACAAATATAGCTGTTATTCATTGAAAGGGGAGTATTGCATAGTTGCGTAAAAACCTGACTGGAGATAATTGGTTAAATTCTGTACATAAAGAAACTATTTTACTTGAAATTCCATGGGTTTACATTAGTAATACAAAAGTAGAATTTAGCCCAGTACTCCAGTGAAAACTCCTGACTAGCAGATTGCACAAAAACAGAATGCTGTATTCAATAGGTGAGGCCTGCAAGAAGCTTTTATGTTGTATTGAAGTAGGGAGAATTGCAAGGTATTTTGAGGCAAAAACTTTCTGGCGATGGAAAAAGGAGAGAATTCCTTTTCATCAGCTCTGAAATCTTAATTATAGTATGCTGGGTTTTGTACCTAAAGAAATGTAATCTGAATATACAAGCTCAAATAGATAACTGCTGAAGACATTAAAAAGGTTGCCTGCCAGACTTCCTTTCTTGTTTCCTCTGCTCATAAAAATTTTAAGGTTTCCCCTTATTACTTTAGACTTAGTGACAGAAATGTACATATTTTCTTCTCAGAAGAGATCAAAAGCAGAAAAGTCCAGTTCAGCTGTGCAGTTAGCACAGAAATTTTCTGTCTCTCTTCCTGTTCCAAGAAAGCTGGTTTCAAATTATTTTCTACTCTTATGACCAGCTCTTACTTTTATAATTACTCCCTAACATTTATTTTCTTTTTTTCTATTTCACCATTGGTTTTTATTTGTTTTGTGCTCCAAAATCTACTCTTCCAAAGTACTGATGGTATGAATCCCTTTTCAAAATACCAGTTTTGCACCCTGATCTACAAGATTTTTCCTGTGTGCAAGGATTACCTCTGGCCTAAAAATAACTTGTTGAGCTTATTTCAAATGCTTTTCAAAGGCTTGGCCTTTCTTATCCTGGTAGTGTCTGTATCCAATTTTTGTAGGAAGAAAATAAAGTTAGATAAAACCCAATGTCTAACTGAGAAGCTCTGTTGCATTCAGTTTTCATGTGGAATAACTTGTTAAATGTTAAAAGAAATAACATTTTGTTTTCTCCCAGATCTGTGCCAATCTTGATGCATGTAGAATCATGACTGTTGAAGAGCATGCCTCCCAACTGAAGAATCAGGTGAAGGAGCCATATAAGAAGACTGTGATTGCAGATGACAAAAGAAGGGTATGTTTTTCAAACAAATCAGTGTTAAATTTATATTGCCCTTTAAAAGTGTGTTGTATGGTATCAAAAACTTTTGGCTAATGCTCTTTTTCTATAGATTTATTGTGATCTATAGTGCTAATTTGAATATGCGTGTATTTATCTGCTGCTTTCCTCTGTACGGAAAAGTATCAGTAAAGTCAAATAGAACTAAATTTTTGATTACATGAGTTATGTTTTTGAGGTATCTGGTCAAAAGATCTTCTGAACCATAATTGAAATGTTTGTATTGGAGTGACATTATAGTCCCTAAAAAATATGTTATTTCACAGCGTAATTTTTTTTATATTTTGAACTATTTATTTCCATAAATCTAAATGCACTTACCAACCTTACTTGTTTTTTTAATTTAAGGTGTAATATTTTAAAAAATTATTCAGTGTAGTATTAGCCAATATTTTTGTTGCCAGAAGATGCTTACTTACTTTGGTAATCAATTTATTTCTAGGATCCATTTAGAGAGAGAATTACTGAGATCATGACAGACATTCAAAACTATTGCCAGCTGCATCCAAAATCTGAGTTTGGAACTCAGCCATATGAACAGTGGGTGATTAGAGAAGAGAGAAAAGGTAACTACATAGCAAAAATATCCCAGATTTGGATTTCTTTGAGTCATTCTACACACAGGCATGTTTTTGTATTTTTATTTCACTTTTAGCTGCAAAAGAAGAAAAACGCAAGGAACGTGTCTGTGCAGAACACTTGAAGAAATACAATGATGCTCTCCAGATAAATGACACCATCCGAATGGTTGATGCATACAATCACCTAAATAGCTTTTATAAGGATGAGAAAAGTAAGAAGACAGTAAGGAGTGATGATGATGATGATGATGAACCGGCAGTATCAAAACAGGATGAAACAGATGAATTTCTAATAGGTTTATTTCATGGTAAGTTTGAAATCCATTGTGATGTTTAATATTTGAAATCCATAGATTATGCACTAACATGATTTGCATGGACCCATTAATTATTACATCCTAGAGATTGCCATGTTGTTTATTATGATAGTATCTGGATGTCCCAGTTCATACAGTATGGAGTACATTAAACAACATCATAGTGTGATCATGTCCCAGCATGTAGTAGAAGTTCTTCGGTTTTGGCCCAAGGACACTTTCTTTTTGTCAATAGTAAGTAAAAACTGTTCTCTCCTCCTGCAGTGAGGTGTCCCTGAAGACACTCTGATAGATACAATGAATATGTATTCCAGTAGACACTCTTGAGGGGCAAAAAGTTGAGCAAATGGAATACAAAAGTAATGAAGTGACAGGTTTTTAACCAACTCTTTCTACCAAAGTTTGTTTGTGTATATACTAAGAGATGGGAGTGATGACCTTGAGTAAGTTTCAGGTAAAGAGCAATTAGTGGGAGAATTAAACAGAGGATTAAATTTCAAATACCAAACTTAGTTGCCTTTTTTTTCAGATCATTCACCGTGGAACTAGGATTCATTCAGTCCTTGACACACTAATCTTTTTTGCCTCTTTTTTTTCCCTTACTGCCTTTACAGTGAGGAAGAGGTAGACAAATTTGCTCCCATTGCCTATGCCTCCTGGGCAGTGCAAAAGAAAATAGGTTTTACTGCAGCATGTATCCCAACCTCATGTATCCTATGAACTACAGATTTAGAATGCCATCATTAAGAAATTCAGGAAATATTAAAAAAACTTTCAGAAAAATAGATGAGGTTAGATAATGTCATTGTGTTTTTAATGACTCTTCATACCTGTCTTTATGCCCCCTTATTTAGAATTTCAGTATTGAGCTGTTGCTGAGAACCAAAAAGTTAAACTAACTAAAAAATGAAACGGAGTTGTCTAGATTGAACTTCATTTACCTGTCAAAATGAAAGCAAACAACCTGACAGTGAAAAATAAATTATATTCCAATTTGTATTGATTTTACCACTGAAGATGCCAGGAGTAATGGAAAAAAATCTTAAAATTTCTCTTTCCAGCTTTCAAGAGCAGAGTTTATCTTTGGGTGATAAACTCACTGCAGCCTTAGTGTCGGTTTAACTAAGGGGAAAATTATGGGAGTTTGTTAGATCTACCTACTTTTTGTATGTATTTGTATGTATATGATTACATTCTAAAATATAACTAAGACTGTAGTCAGAAAGCCACAGCCTAGTGGTGTAGTAGTTTGTGATATAGTGACTACCATTGCATTGGACGAGGTGTAGTGCAATAATCTGCAAGGGGTGATGACATCAGAGTGACTGTAATATCTTAATGCACAAAGCCTGCACGTTAAAAGTGTTATTATTGTGTTTGCATGATCATCTGACAATGACATAGGCTTTTAAATATTAGAAGTTTTTAAAAAAATTAAAACACGTGAGGAATGCTCCCTGGACATGGTCAATAGTGCCTGTTGAAGAGAGTCATTCATTTAACATTTCACTGAATGTATTGAAATGTCTTTAAAAGCTGCGATACTGACAACAATGCGTCCATCCTGGTGTCTATTACATTTCATGTTGCTAGTGAGGATTCCTACTTTAATGAATGTCCCGAAGACAATTTATCTCTAAATTTATAAAAGCATTATCAGCTCTGAGGGCTTTGCATATTAATCTGTTTCTCCTTATAAGACTTTTCCCATTATTTTAAAACTGTTTTGCAAATATTATAAGCTGTGATTTAGCTCTTGAATACAGTGCATTTAACTCTGTACCACTTCTGGTGTGTAGACAGTTTTTTCTTTTGCTTATCCTCCCCTTGAAATACGGGCAAAAAGTGTATGTTAAAAAGTTAATGGTGATTTGTTTTGATTGATTAGTGTGTTTTTAATGAATGTAAACTCACTTGAAAAATAATTTGTATGCCACAGCTCTTCAAACTGGATGTGAATTAGTCATGCTGGAAGAATTATATAGAAAGCTGCTCTTTGTTTTTTTTCTAGAGCTGTTATTTTACATGGTTACTTTCTCTTAATTTACCTCTGCTATTTTTAAAGCAAAAAAGAAACAGCTGAAAGAGTTGGCTAGAAAGCCAGAATATGAAAATGAGAAGCTAATACAGTTGCGAAACACTTTAATGGAGGAGTTCACGAAGACTGAAGAACCTAGAGGAATTATTTTCACAAAGACTCGGCTAAGTGCCTTTGCCCTATTCCAGTGGATTAAGGATAACCCAAAATTTGAAGAAGTGGGAATTAAGGCGCATTATCTTATTGGTGCTGGACATAACAGTGAAATTAAACCCATGACTCAGGTACAGAACTGTGCACTATGGCATGAAAATCGTGTACGTGATTTAAGAAAACAGCTTGTTTCAGTACTAGAACAACGGACTGAAGTTTGGAGCCCAGAGGTGTGGTTTCATACCTGCCGGCAATTTACCTTCCTAAGCTGCAGGATAGGTGAATAACAATATCAGAATAATTTTATTTCCACAAGAAACAAGCTTTTTTGGTTTTGGATTCTATGGCAATAGGAGTAACAGGCAGCCATTTCCTAGAGCACAATATAGTCAAAAGGGACACAAGTTGTAGTGAGGCGTAGGAATAAAAAGGAACAAAATGGCAATAGCAAAAATGTGATGGTTAAATGAGTTCATACTTATCCGGACAACAGTAATTCAAATTATATTTTAGTTGCTGAATTGAAAAATAAAATTACAATGTTGATTATGCCTGTCTTTTTCTGATACCATTGTTTAATCAACTTATACCAATTTACATGCATGCTTCACAGTGACGCATAATCATTGAATTTGCCAAAATTCGCAATGAAAATACCACAATTGATCACTCAACAGTCCGTCTCATACCATTGTGTTGACTTCATACACAACATCTCTCTGATGATTTATACCTCCAAATTAAACATTTCCAAAACTAAGTACTTCAGTGTCCTAAAACCTCTCTTCTGCTTTTCACTCCCCATAAAATTGCCATTTCAGCATTTAAGCAAAAATTGTGTGGTTTACTGCTGGGCAGAGTCCATTTCCTTCAGCTGCTCTCAGTTTCAAAATAAAGTTAGGAATTGTTCTCTTAAAGTTACTTGTTTTCTATGAAAATTTGGTATTTAATCTGTGCACCACATTGCACAAACAAAACAATAGCCTGTATATTTTGAAACTGAATATAGCATATAGGAAGTTTCTGTCCCTCTGCTCAAGCTTGTTTGAAATACCCAGCTAATTCAGAAGTCCGTGTTTTAGATGCTTTATTTTTTAAGTATATTATTGCTATGCTTTTTGTGCTCCTCAGATCACCAAAATTATGGTCCCCGTTTATTATGGGGAATTTTAACTGCTTTGGAACTTGACTTGGAAAGTGCTGAAGTTACTGAAGTGGTAGAAATCAAGAACCTCTGAATAACTACTTAAAGAATTTGAAAATGATAGAACAACTTTATTATCAAAACTCGTAGTGCCTATGAAATGGGCTGCAAAGTTGCAAGCTCAGTTACTGTAAAAAAGATTGGCTTCTGCTCCCTCCCCCCTCAAAAAAGTTGCGGAACACCTATTATATTCAATAGGAACTCC
The DNA here is from genome assembly GCA_034782735.1 of Sagittarius serpentarius. NCBI lineage: Eukaryota > Metazoa > Chordata > Aves > Accipitriformes > Sagittariidae > Sagittarius > Sagittarius serpentarius. The sequence goes on from JAVKLA010000001.1 coordinate 34,538,026, forward strand.
TTGTTTGTGATCTTGAAAGATGTTTAAATGGAGTTGTTAAGCCACTTGATGTTTGGCACTCCACTCTGAAACGATTGGACTATAATTCCTTAAACCTTTTAATTAGAAGAAACAAATGACAGAAACTAATACTGGAAGTTAATATACTGATTTTTATTTTTTTTTTAATTTCCAGAATGAGCAAAGAGAAGTTATTGATAAATTCCGAGGTGGAAATGTAAATTTACTTATTGCTACTACTGTAGCTGAGGAAGGCCTAGACATCAAAGAGTGTAACATCGTTATTCGCTATGGCCTTGTCACCAATGAAATTGCTATGGTGCAGGTATGAGTTTACTGCATACATAACATTTTTAAAAGTGCTTCTCTGTTTGGAGTATGCAAATGGTGAATCATATACCTGGGGTTTGGAGATAATTTTGAAATACTTGCATGCTAAAAGAGAAAATGCTTTTGCAGCAAGTTTCATTTCCAGTTGCCGTCCTCAGTTTACATGCAATATAAAATTTGCCTCTATGTGTAATGGTGTAACATCCATTTAAAGCTCTACAAAAACAGTAAGCCCTTTTAATAGGAAAGGTATGAGAATATGGTCAGCAGACTGGTTGATACAAAAGACATTTGTACCATCAACAGCTAAAAAGAGATAACTGCATATCAGAATACCAGTTTGTCCATGTTCTCACTTAATTTGTGAACACAAATATTTATATCTTTAATATTTAAATGCATGCTTATTTTTTGGTGACAAAATACTGTTACTGCTTTGCAGAATGTTGTGCTAATCACAAATCTCCTAAGTACTATTTTCACAGGTATCTTTGATGATAATGCTGAAACAGTATGTGTTATACACTGATTCTTTATCTGTCTGAGTTAAGTGGAAAAAAAATGCTCTCTGGGTACACTGCATAAGGAACAGTACGTGTCTTCCATTACAAAACTCAGAAAAAATGTTGTGTGGTGTTTTAGGGAACATTGTGCTGTTTATGTTGTATTCCTTGCGAATTGTAGGCTCGTGGTCGAGCTCGAGCTGATGAGAGCACCTATGCACTTGTGGCTTCGAGTGGCTCAGGAGCTGTTGAACGTGAAGATGTTAATATTTTCCGTGAGAAAATGATGTATAAGGCCATTCAGCGTGTCCAAAAGATGCCGCAGGAGGAGTATTTAAATAAGGTATTTACTGCAACTCTGCACTTTCCCTTTAAAGAAGACTGATTTATATTGTAAGAAATAGTTTCTGGTTGAAATCTACTTAGGGGAGAAAAACTTAAAATAATATTAGTTACTACATATGGCCTTGAATCTATGTTTTCTGGGCCTTTAGAAAAGTCTGGTTTTCTGTTGGTAAGGGGGAAAACACACAAGTTGGGAAAATTGACTAGAAGCCACGTTGTCAGTGAACTTGGTAAAATAACTGAAAAAGAAAACTATTACTGTCATTCCACCAGAATGTTACAGTGCTCTTGCTGATCTATTTCTAGATTCAGAATTTCCAGTTGCAAAGTATAGTGGAAAAACAAATGAAGGCAAAGAGAGATCAGTGCAAGACATACAACAAAAATCCGTCACTACTAACATTCCTATGCAAAAATTGCCACAAGCTGATATGTTCTGGAGAAGACATACAAGTTATTGAAAACATGCATCATGTCAGTGTGAAAAAGGATTTCCAGTAAGTGTTTATGAACTACTTTATCTCTTTCAGGTAGAAACAGATTTTCTTTTCAGCAGGGCTGTACAGGGCCTGTAACCCTCTAGGCCCTGTGAGGAAAAAAAAGATTATTCCAATATTGTCAAGTCCTAGGCTCTATGGAGTTTACAGTTAATGAGTCTGGGGGAAATGTTGGTTCTTACCCCTGATTTCAAAGTGACCAGAGTTTGAAACTTTGGAAAAAGATACAGCTTCTGCAGTAATATTAACTAGGTCATCTATTAATATGGTATGTATTCCATATTGTAACTGTAACCAAAAATGAATACCAGTTACCCACATACTTATATCAGTAACAGACCCAGGATAACAGTTTGACTGTGACCAATGACTCAAACAACATATTGGCCATGAGCTGTGCATTGATAATTTTATATTTAGAGGATGTTCATACTGGTGACACACCCCTCCCAGTGTTCTTGCTCCTTCTTATCTGCACTGCAAGAGGTGCCATCTAGTTTGGTAAATATTTATTTTAAACTGTCTTTAACTTTTCAGTGCCATGATGGCAGGAGGTTACTTTTTCTTCCCACTTATAATGGAAATTAAGAGTCCAAGAAAATGCTTTAATTCAACTTTCAATTGCATTTGCTTACTACATTGTTTGTGATGGGTATTGTACCTTACAGATCACTCATGCTTTGTTAATTCTGTAACAGACACCATCCTACCAAGTTACTGCCCTCCATAGTTCTCGTTTCTTTGAGGCATATCACTGGTATAATCTGTAAAGACTTTTTGAAAAGTTATGAGAAATTAGTACCCATATGTTGAAAAAAAATTAAAATTGAGGTGCAGCCCTAAACATTAAACTGCTTTTACTGTGAAATTGTCTTGTCAGCATAACGTTATCAGTCAATTCAAACTACAAGGTAATAATTCTTAGAGCCCCTCTGCACAGGCTAACAGTAACCCTCAAGATCAAGTACTCCCTAAACTAGACCATGTAAGAATGTGCACCTCCTCTGCAACTCTGGATAGTCAGAACCAAATTATTCTGTTAAGGGGTAAAGGTGGACTACAGGGAATAAAAAGAAAACCTCTGTTTCAAGTATCATTTCTTTGGCAGCTCCATGACACCTGAAAAAAGTAAGCTAGATCTGTCTCCTTTATAACAGAGAGCCTGCTGCCCCAGGATGGAGCTCCTGAAATGCTACAAAAGGAGGCATGGAGTACGCTTGTATTTTACCATTACTAAGAAGCATGAAATATGACCTTGCATTTTCTCCAACTCCTGAATGTGCACAACAGTCAGAGAGTTTACAACTTTTTAAGTTTCATATCTGACTTCAGCAGTTGTAGTCACTGTGTTTAAGTCTGTATGTACCGTTGAATAACCAATGTATTTTGATGCACGCTGTCTGACTGTTTTTCAGAAGTCTTTACCATACAAGAGAAAATAAGACACTGCAAGATAAGCATGCCGATTACCAGATAAATGGGGAAATTATATGTAAAGATTGTGGACAAGTGAGGAACAACTTATTTTCATACTTGTTGTTGTTGTCTGTATTTATTTCTGTCTAATGATCCTGTCTATTTTACCTGAAACGTAATTTTCTTATACTTGCAGGCTTGGGGAAATATGATGGTTCACCGAGGTCTTGACCTGCCTTGTCTAAAGATTAGAAATTTTGTGGTTGTGTTTGAAGATAAGAAAACAACAAAGCAAATTTTTAAGAAATGGGGAGAACTGCCCGTCAGGTTCCCTAGTTTTGATTATGCAGCTCATTGTCCTTCAAGTGATGAAGATTAAGGACTTAGAATGAAAATAAAAGCCCTTTTCAACTTTTCTGTGACTGCTGATTAGAAGCTTCTGTGTCCCATAGGGAGTGCTGCATTATAAACACTGTGAAAGCTCCTGGGCCTGAGGAAACTGTCTTGAAGAGTTAAAAAAACAAAGGAAGGAGAAGGACGAAGTCACATGGCTGCTGTCTGCACTCAGAGTTGCAGTGGTACTCTGGGACAAAGAAGATGACAAAATACATTGCAGTCATGCATATCAATGGAACAAATTCCCATCTCTATTCACTACAGTCCGTCATGGGGTGACAACACTGTCAGAAGTGTGTTAGTTGACATGCATCAAGCACAGAACATAAGACAGACATATTGAGATGTGCCATGGTGATTATTTGCTGGTTTTCTTGCTACTTTAACCCTTTTGAAGATAAAGCGTCTCAAAAGAGGAGTTATGTAAATAGAACAGATTAGCTGAGTGTTATTTCTGAATCGTTATGTCAGTGTTTTCATGACTGAGTTCTTCCCCTTTTATCTTTAGCTGTAAGCTCATACATCTTGACACACTAAAATTAAGTTTCCATTAAAAGACATCTCAAAAAATCAAGCCCTTAACCTGACTTGAAATTGATTATTTTAATGTCCAACACGCACAATGGCAAGTGAATTTCTGTGTGTTAGTTTCATAGGATTGTTTAACTGGCTATATAATGAAGAATGTATTTTTTTCAGTAAAGTACTATAATACTGTCCTGGTTTCGGCTGGGATAGTTAATTGTCTTCCTAATGGCTGGTATAGTGCTGTGTTTTGGGTTTAGTATGAGAAGAATGTTGATAACACCCTGATGGTTTTGGTTGTTGCTCAGTAGTGTTTAGACTCAGTCAAGGACTGTTCCGCTTCTCCTGTCCAGCCAGCAAGAAGGCTGGAGGGGCACAAGAAAGTTGGGAGGGGACACAGCCGGGACAGCTGACCCAAACTGGCCAAAGGGGTATTCCATACCATGGGACATCATGCCCCATATATAAACTGGGGGGGAGTGGGCCAGGGGAGGAGCGCTGCTTGGGCATCGGTCAGCAGGTGGTGAGCAATTGTATTGTGCATCACTTGTGTATTCCAATGTGTTTATTATTATTGTCACTTTATTGTTGTTATTAGTGTCATTGTTAGTTTCTTACTTTCTGTTCTATTAAACTGTTCTTATCTCAACCCATGAGCTTTACCTTTTTTCCAATTCTCTTCCCCATCCCACTGGGTGGGGGGCGAAGTGAGTGAGCAGCTGTGTGGTGCTTAGTTGCTGGCTGGGGTTAAACCATGACAAATGATTAACCTTTGCCAACTGTGGTACTGTTTATTCTCTTTCACTGTAAATATTTTGACAATAATACCATGGTTTCACCCTAGAAATTTAAAGGATAGTGGTATTCTGACTGTAAAAATAGCATAATGTGTCTCCTTATTTGTCTCATTGACAGATTTTCCTTCCCCACATTTGCAAGTAAGATACTGGAAAGAAGGTCTGTTTGTTGTTATAACAGTCAGCTTTGCAAATTCAGGATAAAGTAGGTATGTTTACTGGCATGAACATGTAAACACTTCAGTAGCCCCAGGTAAAATTTAGAAGTTACAACATAGCTGAAAAGTATATCCCAGCAAAAAAGAATCTTCTTATGGCTAGATCTGTAATTGTTCTGCATTTTTTGAAGGAATATAAATACTGTGCACATTTTTTAAAACCAGATTTGATTTCAGGTTTGCATCAGGACCAGATTTGGGGGGTTGGATTGGTTTTTTTTCATATTTCTGGCCTTGCTTCAGGGGGAGCGGAAAAAAATCTAATTTCTGACTGAGAGCGCAGCACATTTCAGATATCACCAAACTGATACAGGCCATTTGGGGATTAGCTACTTACTTATAAACAAACTATAGCATTATGAAATAAATATGCACACTGATGAGTTTTCACTATAGCAGTTTTGTAGATTAGAATGTGCTTAAACTTACGGAAATTGTGGTTTATTTATAGGTTGAAATTATTCCACAACATACCAATAAACTACTACCTTAGGGCTGTAAAAAAAAATCAGTCGTATTAGGAGTTAAGAGATTATATATTCAAAGATGTTTCAAGACACAGCAATTCCACAGGTATTTTTGAATGATACAACGGAAACAGGAAAGGCTACTGGGAGATAGGGAGTATGAATGGTTTGTAGTATATGTGGTTTATATTTGTGTATATCTTTATATAATGCTATTCTTACCATTATGTATTGTACAGGGCAGAACAAATGTGAAATCTTCACTAATTTCTTTATTCAGCATTAGATACTTCATTAGTTAAAAAAATGAAACCATTCCCCTCATCTGTTGTTCTTAGAAACTCTTAAGTTACTCTCTTTCTTGTATTGTATTTTGCTTAATACTGAAGCTTTTGGCTACTTCTGGAATCTGCTGATTTAGCATTAAGTGCAGGACAAATTTTACACTTTTTACACATTGATCTGAGAATCTATTTAAAATGCTGGAGATTGATAGATCACACATAATTGTAATTTAAGATATATTTTGTTCATGTGCTCTGTATCTGATGAGATGCTATGAAATATACTAAAAATTAATTATTAGAATAGTCTCTCTTGGTAAATAATCATCATCCAGATAAATAAGCATCATCCAGATCATCTCTGGATTTCTGTATTAATGAGGTTACAGTTACGTAAATGTCACAATATACTATACATAGCATTTTCAAGTGTCTGAAGTCATTTATTCAGTACTTTAAAGAAGTGTAAAACCCTGGTAAAAAGATGATGTCATTAAATAGATTGCTGCAGGGTCCTCAATCAAATAGTTTTCCATGCTGAGTAGATTTTCTGAAATCTGACCTTTTGATACTTCCCTTTATTGAAGCAACAAGAACATATGCAGCTGGATTTCCTTGTTCTTTCACAGTTGAGTTCAACAGGGCCATATCACAAACATGCCTGGGCTACTTGTAGATCGCCTGTGTGCTGCTGTTACGCTCCCAGTTCTTAGCGTGACTCAGCCACGTTCAGCTTACAAGTGTTTGCACAATCTCACTTCAGCATAACGCGTAATGAACCTCAAACGAATCCTGCTGGTGTGTAGGATAAGGAATTTCCACTTCAAGTTATTGTCTCTGAAAGGGGTTGTAAAACGTGCCTATATTGTTCATCCAGGAAGTGTGAAGTTGTAAAAAACAAGCTAAATTGCCATATTTTATCTGCTAGTTACTTTTGCATTTATTGCCTTTATGGACCCAAAGTCCTCCAGGGAGTGTGACAAATCCTGATTGTATTTTCTACTTACAGCTTCTATTTGTTCACAAATGTGGAAATGTATTAGTCCCTGGGGATTTGTCTAGCTATGTGTGTGGCTACTTAAGAACTGGTTTAGCTTTAGTTGCATTTTCATTATGCTATCTACTTTTGGTCTGATGTCATGCACAACCTACATCTGTGTACATCCCTCATCTGGGAAATGTAAGTACTTTAGTAACCTTAGAGTAGTTGCATAACCAGTTGGATAGTTGCTGTGCAAACAGAATATGTTTTCTGTTCCATAATTTGTCCATTTCTCCAACTGATTCACCCTCTTTCTAGCTTCCTTACACTTTTATTTCTGTATTACATTATGAGGTTCTGATGTTGCAGAAGTTAGGAAGAGCTTTGGCTGTTGAAAGAACTGCTCTTTGCTTCTTCACTGGTACTAATATAAACAGTCCAGAGAAGTGAGTTCAGGTGTGAGCAGCAATAGAACAACAAAGCTTGTAAAGGTCATTCTCTGTCAGGTAAATTTTGTTTTGTTTCTAATGCTGCAACCTTTGTGAACCTTACTACAGCACATGCCTAAATAATTAAGACTTCCAAATTAGAAAAATACATAGTATGCAGCATATAGTTATTTCACAAAGTCTTTTAGATCATGTGAGTCTGAATCATTTCCTCTGAGGCATTCTCAATTTTGCATTCATTAGGGGAAGCTGTGTATTTGGAAATGAAAACCAGCCTGATGAAAACCTGCATTTGCAATTTTGCAATGTTCTGGTTGTCAGATATAACCAATGTTGGTAGAAAAAAGTGGATTTCTCTTAAGTGTGTATTGAAAATACATATGGCATTAACCACAGAATGCTAGGAAATAACAGTTTGGAAATATGAATAAGAAGCATGAGTTACATGGGGAAAAAATTCTTTTGTCACAATCCTTTTCTGTTTTGGAAATTTTGAGTAGCTGCGGTTTTATCGTGTTAGGAAACTATTGTTTTTGAGCTCAGTTCTGCCCTTCATATACAGTGTATCGGGAACAATGTATTTTAGCCTTATCTCATCCTTTTTTTCCTGCATGGCTTATGTCAACAGAATGGATCTTATTCAGAAACTTTATCTTGTATAAAGTACTTTACTGTTGTGGCAAGAACTGGGGAGAGAGGGGAACCGAGTTTATAGGAAAATAAGGCATGCTTCATAGCACTGTTTTTTCCAGCAATTAATTTGAATCTCTTTTCAAAAATCCCCCCCACCAAGACTAATGTAAGGAATGCCCAGATCAGCTGCTGCCTCACCAAGCCTGGTATAATGGTTAGGGTTCAAATTCCAGCCCATACTGTTAGGCTAAAGTGGTAACTTGACTACCTTTGGTGGTAATACTTTGAGGTTTTTTCCTGTGTAAAACATTAGCCCAAGTTCTGCTGGACAGTTTGGTGTGACATCTCCTCATCTACTATTTCATCTACTACATTCTCAATTTTCAAAGAAGCCAGAGGAGGTGATGCACCCAGTTACTACTGAATTTCAGTAATATTTGGGTACTCAGTCCTTGCTAACCTCCTCTGAAAAATCACAGTCCTGGTGCCTGACTTACACACAGAGGCACCAGCATTCTGGACTCCTTTCCTCACCCTCTTATTCTTCCCTTTTTGATGTTAAGCACAGGAGAGAAATACAAGACTGGTACAGGGAGAAAGATGAGGTGGTTCAGCAGACTCCACATGTAAAATGAACAAGGCCTAAGCCCAAGCTGCGAATTCCAGTCACCGGTCTCTTAAGTTTCACATCAAACCTAGTGAATGTTCTATCAGTTTGTGGTCTTCTTTGGCAACTGACATCTACCGCACTGGCTGAGGCGGCAGCAAGAAGGAAGCTGAGCCAGGCCTGAGGCTGCGGCTGGGCCTGGCTGCTCTGAGCAGGCTATGGAGGCCAAGCAGTGGAACGCCCGGCACTGCCGTCTCTGCTGGCATGGGCACCTGGTGAAATGACTGGGAAGCTACAGGCAGTGAGTGGTTGACAGGCTTTCTTTTGTGGCTCAGTTCAGCTGCTGCTATCGCTGGTGCCGTTCTGTACATAACGCATAGCCTGAACCCATGGCTGTGGGACACAGCACTCTGCACAGGTCCTTAGTTGGCATTTGCTGCCAGCACGCTGGATGAATACTACAAAGGCTGTGAGACTGCGGGGTTTTGTGTTTTTTTTTTCCTCCTAATAACACATCTGAAGTGCCTGGCCCAGTCTCATGCTCAGGTTAATCAGCTGAAAGAATGATTACTGGCTCTGTGGCAGGAGCACTGGAAGGATTTCCCTTTTGAGATATTCCTTCTGAGACCTGGACATCGCTAATGAGCAGCTGTGCATTGCAGGGTGTGTGGAGGTGCACTGAAGAGCATCCAGCCTCACCGAGAGATGCCAGCAAGCCTGAAAGCGCCGGGGGTGCTGGGAAAGAGCAACGAGCAGTGCAGAAAGGAGGCGAGAGCGCAGAGCGCTCCCGAGGGACGCGGGTACCTGCGGGGTACTGGGCTGTGCAGGGGCAGGCTGCACGGCGCCACCAGCCCAGGCAATGTTCCCTCCTTTAAACGTGTCTGCTTCTTTTCAGCCCGGACTGCGCCGCTAGGGGGCGCGCGGCAGCTAGGGGGCAGCGTGCCTCTTCCCCTCCGACCGTTATTCCCGCCCCCGCCCGGCCGTTATTCCAACCCCACCCCACCCCCCCCACCCCGCCCCCCGCCTCCTACCGCCCCGCGGTAGCGGCGATGGCTGGTGTGGGGGCCCGCCTGACAGGAACGAGCAGCGCGGGGCCTGCCGGCACGTTCCCCTCCTTCCCCCCGCACTCCCCACAGCGGCTCTGAGGCAGACCGGTAGTGAGAATATTTGCGTAAAGTCAGTCTAATGAGCACAGCGTACTTTTACTTCCCTTTTCGAGCATTTCTTCTCTCTGCTGAGGGATCTCTTATGTAACTTGACACTCCAGTCTCAAGAGAAGTTTTCCCTGTTTTCAGTTGACCTCGTTTCAGTGAGCTAAATAAAATACGTGCAATTGGTGGTTTAAGCACTATTCCAGAATTTGCACTGGGCCTGTAGATATTTACTTCTCTAAGCTCTCTTACATAGCCTATATAAGTTTATAGTTTTCTGAGAAAAAAAGTAATTCTCATGTGGAAGACATTAAACAATATCTGTTGCCGCTTCTTTTTTTGCATTCTTACACCATTTATTATTTCAGAAAGTAAACATACAAAAATTATATATAAACAATAAAGCTATTGGATTTTCTTTTAATTTCTCTGTAAAGAGTAGAAATAAGGCCATGACTATGTCCTGAGAATGTGAGGATTGCCAAAATATGCAGTAGAAACTTTTCAGAGAAAAACAGTACATATCAAGTAACTGTTGAGTCATAAACCCCATAAGTTAGTGTAAGCAGATGTTGGTTACAGCTCACATTGATGGGAAGTATATAATCACCACCCCTATAGCCACCCACTGTCCATTTCTGGTCCAAGAACTTCCCCGAAAGCGTGTTTCTAATTTTATGGAAACCCTTTGAAATTTGGCAGAGTTTTCAAAAGTATGTAGGGGAAAAAATAGTCTGCCAGAGGTTTGGCCTCCAACTGTGAAAACAGACACTGCCTTTTCAAACTCCTCTCCTAGATCCACTGACCAACACCCAGAAGAGAGAATTTACATTCTTTTAGAATACAGCAGGAAAATGAAGGTCTGTATGCTGCTGAATTCAGCTTTTGGTAACATTTATATCTGTTGTTTTAAACTGTCAGCTATTGCACAAGGGCAGGCTCTGATGTGAAAGTATTCTTTTAAAGAAAAAGGAAAGGGAAGTCTTTTCAAATGTACTGGAGGGACATTCTTGCTTGTTGTTTGGATAGATTACAGCAGTTACAGAGAGCGGGAGGATTTAATTATTTACAAGCCATCAAAGTGTGCTTCAGGCAATATTAGAAATGTAATTATTGTTTGTTTCTGTCCTGCAGATCCGACTAAAAATCATATTTGGTGTGGTTATATGCCTTTTGCTTTCCTTATTACTTATGTGTATTATACTGCTTCCATCCAGAGGTAAGGCATTTGTAATCTAATGTATTATAAAACACAGTATCTTTAGCTACTATGACTTCTAAAGTTCACAAAAGTTTGTCAAATCATCTTTAGGATTGTCCTGTCAGAATTGTTATGGCTTTATCACTTTACAGAAATGTACTGACAGCTGAAATATCCTGAAGGTAGGATTGAAATGCCAGCAGATGGTGAAACAAGGAACTCCTTGAAGTGAAAAGTACCAGAATTAACTTTATTGTGCACGATATATAATGTTGTTAGACAGGACTGCAAAAATAATTCTCAGTTCTCCTCATATTATGTTATTTTTTGTGTTAGGGCTTAGGAGACTCACAAACTGTTAGTAATTTCCCTTAGCTTGGTGAACTTGTATTTGGTTTTAAATGGTTATGTAATAATTATGGAAGTTCTCTATCCAATTACAAGTTCAACATTTTGTTGTAGGTAGGGTATGATGAATTATTTGTGAACATATTTAAGATTGCATTTGAAAATTAAAGTCACCATTGTGTAAAATAGGGATGCATAGTTTGCTCTAGTATTATTATGCCTGTTGTAGGTAAATCAACACAGTGTGGTCTGCCAAGTCCTCTGGTAAAGTTTGAAGTGAGTGTGGTTTGAAATTTAAAGCCTAAGTGGCACTGACTTGGTGGTATTTTTTTACTATGAGAGGTGTAGTAAGGAAGGGCAATATAAGTATTTACATGGCCCTTTCATTCACTATAGCAGATTAATTGAATGCCTCTGAAATAATTAAAATAGTAATAAAAAGCCTATATTCAGTAACAGTATCTCTTTAAAGGGATATTTTTTTCTATTATTATTCTTTGTTCGTGTGTTGGCAGGGTGACTGAGATGAAGAAATTGGTTTTGCATTTACAACTAAATGTTATAAAATCAGCTATCTGCTTAAGTCGTATGAAAGCTGAGTCCTGTAGTTAATATATAGGTTTTGTGAAATGCAAAATCTCTTTCCTACCTGATATTTCTGTGGAATATGGTTATCCTGGGTTGTTTCATTGAGAGAAGTGTTGGAGCTCTCTGAAGCAGTTGGGGTTGATTCTGTTACGCAGCATGTGAATATGAGGACAGATTATATCGAGCTGGGAGGCAGTGCTGGGAAGAGATACCACCTCAGCGTGACAGGTTTGACTTCTACTGTCAGTGATGGGGTGCCAGATTTTTTTACTAGCTTAAGCATGGTTAAATCTGAGCTTTCATTACTAGATAAATGTATGGTATCGAGTCAAGCTTACTCATACAAAGTCTGCATGTTAAGACAGGGCAGAGTATTTTTATGAGACTTAAATTAAAAAAAGCAGTGAGAAAACAAAGAGGCTGGAGTCCAAGGATGAGTTTGGCAGCATAAAGAAGCTGGTAAAGATCATGGAAGGTACTGTAGGAGGAAGTGAATGTATTTTTACCTTCTGAAGTTATCACATACCAGCTCACTGGTGTTATTCTGAGACTCTTCTGTACCTGAGCTATTGCAAAGAACTCTTTTCGTCTCTATAATTTCTTGGAATACCAACTTGGTAACCAGTCATATCAGACATCACATTTAGATCCAGTAGAATGATAAAGAATTTATCTTACTTTACAGAATGCTTTTGAAGGAGTGTTTTAGACAATTGTGGAATACAATGTTGAACACATCTGATTATGGCTTCTTATTCTCAGATGGAACTGCAAGTGCTGCAGTTATCTATTCGAATGCCTAAACCTTTTCGAATTTTTAGTAGCCTACTGATTAGTTGTAAATGGAAGAAATATAAATTAATTTTGTGGTTACAAGTTTTGCAAGTCGAAGACAGACAGGAAATAGCTACAGAGAAGGAATGTTGTTTGTACATTCCACCTTTACTAGTGCTTAACTGAAAGGATGTGGCAATCTAGAAAGAAAATTAATTGCATATAAGAAATGCATAGACACAGACCAACTAAATTTCTGCTTAAGAAATCGGCAAAGAAAAATGTCATCTGTAATTCTGAAAGAAATGGAAGACATTTAGTTCTGGTTCATCTGCTAAGTTTCTAGTAATTCCATGTTCTTCAAACTTCTCAAAATGTGATAGTTGGTTTTGGTTTACACATGGAAGAATGTAAAAATGTGAAAAATTCTCAAAAGTTATACTGGAAAATAATTTTCTGTTTGGAGAGGATAGTAAGGGGGAAATACTTAGTTGCAGTTATTACACAATTTCTGTGGGGCTCGGAAGAGCAAGGTGGGCAATCTCAATATGGTGAATGGCATCTATGCCTAAGAAATTAGTGACAGTTTTTTGACATTTCCTTGAGTTAAGAATGTGCTGTGTGATTTGCCTAACTATGATAACCCAGCTGTGATAACCCAACTCTGAACAGTTCAGAAAGGTTCTTTTCACTTGTACACTGTACAATTAACCGAGTATATTGCTTAGGCTCCAAGTTAATCTTTTTTTCTGCTATTTTTAATGAATACCCAGAATCCTGCCTGTCAATGTTTCTGTTCCCATTGTACATTTGACCTACGCCTGAGACCAAGAGCCTGGTTCTCTGATGTTGCAGGTTAGGTCATAGGGCATACGTTTCAGCCAGAAAGTGGCAGCCCCTTTCTTAGGACCTGGTGGTGTTCCTTGCTACACCCCAGCCAAATCCATTTTCTGAGTCAGTAAATGCCTCCCTGTGTTCCGATGCAAAGTCAAACAGGGTGGCTTCCATCATTGTGGAGTGGAAGAAAAATGCTTCCAGTCAGGAATTCAGTTGCTGGCATTGAATTCAGCTGGAGATGGTGCTGTTAGTTGCTCCTTTCTAATTAAAATGGGTGCCTGGATATTTGACTTAAAACACAAATAAAAAGAAATTCTCATCTTCTTTGCCATCTATCAAAATTGGCAAGTGACAGAGATTATAAACTCTCAGCTGTTGCTGAACTTTCTTGTAATTGAAAATCAATAGATTACTGTGTGTCCTGGTTTCGGCTGGGATAGAGTTAATTGTCTTCCTAGTAGCTGGTACAGCGCTGTGTTTTGGGTTTAGTATG